>CM066036.1:373071831-373704698 GCA_033557465.1 Ichthyophis bannanicus
ATGCATGTGCACACAAACTATGCATATAAAAAGGAGAGAAACATTGGACGGAGACTCTTATATGTATGCAATGTTACGAGTAATAGGTATTGCCAACTATTGGCGACGGCGCTGGCCTCTCACGTCTGGCACGCTGCAAACTTTACGTTTCCCCTGCAAGCTGGCCCCACACGGTCATCTTGTGCCTGTGGCGGGGGTGTGGAGGTGGTGGTGGTGGTGGCGGATCGTTTTGTGGGCGGCAGCAGGGCGGTGGTGCCAATCCTTTCCAGGGCAGCTTGGATGCACTCCATGGCCACACACATCCTCCCAAAAGGCATATCTTGGATGTGTTGGTGCAGAAGCACGAAGCACACCTCCTCCTGTTGAGGCATATCTCCATGTGCCGTATAGCTGCAGTTCCTGAACGAATGCCTGTGTGGGGAAGAAGATGGTGGTCATTGAGTTACCTGTGGCGGGTACAATTGTCAAGCAGAACTAGGGCACAACATATCACACAAATACCCTTTGCATGGTACAAACCTGTAATACTGAGAGACCAATTTTGATGTATAGAAACATTACCCAAAGGTGTCGTCCATGGCCACACACAGGGGACCCTACACCATGTACGTTTTTGCTAAGGAAGCCTATCATGGCTTAGGTAGGAGTTAATAGAAAGGGTGATGTGGACGTCTGGACCAAGGGACGTCCTGTCAGTCCTGGGTCGAGGTAATAACACCATAGCTCCCCCATAAAGGACTCACCCAGCCCAGAATGCACCAGGGTGGCCAAGCCATCCAGAGAGGGGGCTTGAAGTTGAGAATACCTGTGTTCCATCAAGAGAGCTATGCGTAATCCATAGGCACTCATCTAACAGGGCAGTGGCCTGATTCAGGCACAGCTGCGCTGTGATGGGGAGGAGCACACATCAAGACAGCATAACAATAGAGCTTATTCTACAGATAGCAGAAGCTACAGCAAGAACTACAAGCTCCATTCCAGCTACAAGCTCCAGCCAGCTACCAAGCTCCAGCCCAGCTACAGCAAGGGGCTACAGGTTCCAAACATCACCCTGTCGAAGCAGAAGCCAAGCCAAACGGATAGAGAAGGACAGGAAACCCTTGGACGGAAGAGCAGAAAGGCCATTGAGAGAGCTCAGCGAGAGGTCCAAGGCAGTACCTATACTGGGAGGTATTCCAAGTGCCAGCAGAGACCATTGGACTGGGGTCACCCAGAGGAATGGAGTGGCAGAGATAGGAATCACCTGTGGCTACTGGTGAGAGAGAAGACTGCACGTGGAAGGGACCATAGGACCTATGCCAGAAGGTATGTGAGAGGAGATCCAGTGTCCAGGGATAAAGATTGGAAGGCTGGACATAAGAACTGGGGTACATACTGGCCAGGCTATACAGAGAGGAACCATGGCAGCAAGGGCGGTTCAGGTATGAACACTGATCCCGACCCTATCTCTAATAGTGAATGGCAGCAGGGCAATGAGCATTCGCTTGAGAGTTCCCTACTGAAAGACTCATCTGTGCTATTTTATGATAGTCACCCTATGCTTATTGATGAGGGGGAAATCACAGCAGATGAACCTAGTGTTTACATGGAGTGTTCTCTATCAAAGTGCGATTGCTAGCTCTCTGTGAGGAAAACACATCAGCCATCACAAAGAAACCTAACCTTGTTCTTTATTGCACTACGAAACAGTTCCTAAAGCAGGATATGGCCTCACACAGTATCAGCCAGCCAGCTCAAGGTTTTCAGCTGGGGAATTGATATTAATGAAAGCTGCACCTAATTGTGTGTGTGAGCAAGGAGAGAATCACTGCAGGATCTGTGTGGGACATAAGCAGAGGTTAACCTAAGCAGCAAGGTGTATTCATTATTTGTGACCTTTCATTTGGTATTCTTTGCTGGGAAAACATTAGCTAATTGCCTGACAGGGTGAAGGTTGTTTTCATGAGTTGATTTGTGACTTTATGTTATCAATTTAAATACTGCACGCAAGTAACCTCATTTATATGCTACCAAGCATACTTGTGCTGGGTGAATTAAACCCCATCAATATAAGACGTTGGTTATTGGCTTTACCACTGGTTTCACAACAAAGGTATTGTCTCCGGCTGTGTTTGTGGTAAATGAACTACATTACCCACAATACCTTTCATGTATCATATGAATATATGCATCATCATGATTGGGTAGGTTCACACACTAGGCAGCCGTCTGAGAACGTGCTGTGAGACACAGGCACACGGATACACTGTGTGTGCAAGAACTAGACAACGTCCATCAGATGTACCAGTACTATTAGAGACAGACAGCAGATAAGTGTACATTGTGTGGGTGGCTGGAGGGTGTGCGACTGACTGCAACAACACCAGGGGATACACAATGAGTAGGAGATATGGGATGCATACAGGCAGGGAACGTTGGGGTCGAGCAGATGGACACACACACACCGGCCATGTGACCAGTGCAGTGCTCATGACAATGTGCGATGGGGTGTGAACAGCGGTTCCCAGAACATACCCAGGGCTGACCCAACACTCCCACATGTGGGTGACAGCTAAGGTTCTCTCACAACACCAACCCCTCCCGGGGGTGACCCCAGTGGGCAGAAAACAGTGCATGTACACCTTGGGGCCCATGTTGTGTGCCCTCAAGGGCCACGGTGATGTAGTCCTGCTGCTGCACAGGGTCCCAGACTCCAGACGTACATGTACAGGGGTATGCTAGGCATGCAAATGCTAGTGACAGGCCTCAGATAAGTGTGTTCAGCCCTGGATATAGGAGAGTGGGCCATCCCTGATTGTGCCTGGCAGCAGGCAAGGCAGGGGTGAGGTGTGAAGCGGGTCACATCACATCACGGGCCCTATTGACATGTGTTGTTCCACGGTGCAATATTAGCATCCATCCAAATGCAGACAGCAGTGTTGCATATTGCATTGCTCCTGCTGACACACAGCCCTGGGTAGGAAAGAGGACAAACGGTGTACCCGTACTTGGGGGATGGCTCACCTAAGCATACATCCCAAGGGAAACATAGCTCACAAACAAACACATCCAATGCTAGCCTACAGGCACACCCAGTCGCCACAAACACGGGAGGGTGACAGAAGGTGTACACTGTGAGGGCGGCAACATGGCAGGCATCTCAACTGTGGCAGTCGACAGGTGAGGGTAGCCCAGGGCATACACCAACCACGAGACAATGTGCTGTGGAGGCAAGAGCCTGGTGAGCACTATGACACAGGGATGCTGCGTAGTCCAGTAGTGGATACAGCAATGCAGGGCTCAGACATCTTGGTATCCCGAGGTGGATAACCCAAACCTACAATGCAAGTACCAGGGTCAGAGGGGGGAATGAAATGTGTGAGGATCCCCGGTACTACAGCTGTCACTTGGAGACCAACCGTCCAAAGCACGGGCATGGGGCAAAACATTTTCCACGGCCTAGGAATGGAATGATGTGAGGACTCACGTTACAACACACGTCACCTATGTATGATCCCTCAGGGGAAAGAGGGCATGTGTCTGTGAGATATGTCAAGAGGGAGGACGGAATCCCTAGTGGGCGAATGAGCAGTCTGCTCACGCCAAGCCACAGGCCAGATGTCCCTGGGTGTATACCAGCCCCTGCGTCGCACAGCACAGAGGGTGAGCTAGCAGTTGCATTTGGCACACGAACGTACGTATCCCCTGGTCATGTCATGGAATGTGCCTTTGCCAGGGCCAATGTATAGCATCTGTAGTGGGTGTGGTGGGTCAAAATATGGAATGTGTGTCTGCCGTCTATAGGCTATTGTGGACGCCAGGGGAAGGTGAGCACAACCTGACCTGTCCATACAGCCATTGCTCACATGCTGGACCTGTATGAGACTGCTGTTCATCGACCTGACTACCATGCCACATGGCATCACAAGGTATTCCCCAGCGGATGAGCGCAACTGTACATACATGTTTGAATGGGCATGTTACCGTGAGTGCGAACTGTTTTTTTCACGTGAACTGTCTGGATCTGCAATGTCAGGAGGGTGCTGAATAGTCTGTTGCTGTCGCAGCTTAACGTTTCCTTTTGGGGATGTAGGTTTGGGATTTGGGATATTGTGTCTGTTTGGGGTCAGGGGAACCTATACCGGGTCTGCCTGTGTAGCTGCTGACCCCAAAACGCAACTTGGCCTCATCACAGGTTACCTGTGTGATGCCATACAGTTTGGACTTCACTTTATGTCCCCCCCAGCCACATCACCTGATGGCCTCATCCACAATGCTGATGCAAGGACACGTAATTTGGCGTATAGACCCTAATGGCCATCCGCCTCAGACGACTGTACATTAGGAATATACATGTGCGGGACAGCGTCGCCACTCTGGCTGTATGTCACACAGCCAACCCTAGTTGTGGGCATTCAGGTGACCGCAGGGGCGTGTTGCCCCCCAAAAACAGGGGAAAGGAACATCTGATCCTGTCCAGTGTGGATATAGTGCTCTCTGTGTGTATGAGGCACTGTACACGATAATGTCGTCTATGATGCTGTGTGGACACCTGTTGATAAAGCCTATGTGGGATGGGGCCATTATCACGTTGCATATCACACATATGTCACGCCTGTGTATGTGAACCCTGATTTGCGCTGCTGCACGGTACAGTTGTCACAATGTAGCAATGGCACATGGGTGTGCTACAGTCAGGGGGCCTAGACCTTCCTGTTATATGTTCACCATTTTGTGTACCCTCACAAACAGAGGCACCTGACGCATCAGTACTGTTACATCTGCATCTGTAGCTGTACACACTCTCTTGGCTGTCAGGCTGTGCGTAACAGTGTCATTGGGCAACAAAGGCACAAAGATTAGGTAACTCAAATGTGTAATGTGTAATGTGGACACGCATATCACAGCTGTAGAGGGTATGCTGTCACATACACCACATACACACCCCTGAGATGGATTAGAGGTGTGTGTGTTTTGTGTGTGGTGGCCACGCCCCCTCCACATCTCCCTCTTAGCTGTGCACAGGTGTGTGGGCAAACACACTGCACAGTATACATAGGGGATGTATACCCTGTGGCACAGTGCTTGCTTGCTGGTACTGGTCCGGCACAGCAATTGTGTGTCATGATATATAGGATGCTGTGCATGTGTGGCTCACACTTTGATTCCCATGCCAGCACTGTGTTGCACATAGTGCACGCTGATGTGTGTCACAAAGATAGCTTCTGTAACAACAAGTGTCTTTGTGTGGCATCTTAAACCTTGACAGGCCCGCCCCAGGGTGCACATCTGTGAGCCTATGTACACACAGCATAGTGATGGTTAATGGAAGGAATGTTAATTACCCACCTTCATTGTCGCGTTGCGATGCAGCACCACGGGCACGCAGCTCATGTAGTAGCACATCCTCGCCAGTTTCGTTGCGCCTTGGTGCTGTTGCAGCATATCCTGCTGCAGACAACATTGGTGGTGTGGGGCTCCGTGGAGGTCCCATGTGACCCTCCCGGGGACCAGGCCTCTCCCCCTGGCGACTACTCCCCACATCAACCACCGTATCAGGGCTCTCTGTTCCAGGTGCGTGCCACACCTCCTCTTCCCCCTCCTCCTGCTCCAGCTCCTCCTCCTCCTCTTCCTCCTCCTGCTCCACATGTGTCGGCAATGTACTATAGTCACCTGTATTGTGTGCACACACAGATAAATACATATGTGTAAGCTGTACAGCAACATCTACGTGTGTGATCCAGACCACCCATATGTGATATTCAGAGTACCCTGAATGTGTGGTACATACAGAGCCCCCACATACCCACATACCTATCGCCCAAAACCATGTACCTGTGTCATTAAAACTGGTCTGGGAGTCAGCCGTGCATGCCCTGTGTGGCCTCCAGGTTTGACTATATCCTCATATGGCCATCTATTCAGCAGTCGATCCCACACCCCATGTGTGTAATGTATGTGCTGACAGGGCTACACAGCACCAACAGGTACTCCATCCTTGACAGTCTAGGTTTGGGTGTGCATGCCATTGCTCACGGCATATTCACATGGGACATACTGTCTCCCCAGTGCTACATGTACCTTCCACGAACCTACAATGTAGGACGATACCACTGCAGAGGATCCTGAGACAATTGACAGGCACATGTAGCAGTGTGCGTAGAGTATGTCAGATAAACAGGAAACAGTCACACACAAATGCACAGTGACAGATGAGATGACATAGGGCAGTGATGGTGCAGTTGTTTAGGGGCTTCTACTCCATGACATGTCTGGAACAGTGTCACACACTGCTGGGATGTGTACCACATGTTGGATGTCTCCCTGTACCCTAGGTGGGGGCCATGGATAAACACGCCAATACAGGGCTAGCTGCAACTGAGAGGGTACACAACATGTCTCATGGTGGACATATGTCATCATCAGAGCACAGGTCATGTGTTACTGCAGCCACAGGGTCAGGGGAAGGGTGACACATCTGCCCTTCGGTCATGTTAGTACGTGTATTGACACACCTGGCCAGGACATTTCCCATAACATGTGTCAGGGAATATCTATGCCCGCACTGCTGTACTGTCTGCCTGCTGTACTGGCAGGTGTGGATACTAGGCTACCCATGGTGCACCACCACCCATACTCTGTGCTGTCCCCGTCCCCCCCAACAGTCACATGTCACCACATTTGACTGGCCATGTACATGTGTGAGTGTGACGTAGGGGAGGGTGATAGCACTGAGCCAGATTGCAAGTGAATGGGTATGTGCATTACCTCTACACATGCCACAGATACATGATCCCCACGATCCCTAGTCCTGTTAAACCTACCCGCTCAGAAGTTGTATGGGATGTGTGTTAAGGATGTACTATCCCTGATACGTTGGGGGGGGGGGGGCCCCGTCAGGATAGTCATTGGCCATGGGGCTGGCAGCAAATCATAGCCTATGTAGGGTACATGACAGCTGTGTATCACACAGCTACATATTTGTCCCTCTGTGTATTGCATCTTGTGGTGTTTTTGTGGTGTGACATGGGGGGGGGAATTGTGACATGATTGCACACACAACGTCCATGTGGACAGATGTCGTCCAGGTGTAAGGTTCTGTTCATGCAGGTGCATGCACCCTTTTATATAGTTACAACACGGAACACATGTCCAATCAGCTAACACGCATCACCTTGTGAGAGGGGGATGACTGGGACACTGATGGACCACAGCACATCAGGGGGCTGACTGCCCGATGCAGGGGCAGCTTGCTAAACACAGAGAGACAGAGTGACAGAGGGTGGGTGGCAGGGAGCCAGGGGAGCTGAAGATGGGGATGTGAAACAATGTGAAGGCCAGGGACATGCACATTTCGCTGTAACATTTGGCTGATTAGGGCAAGCAATGGCTAGCAGAATTCATATGGCACGGTCTTTGCAAACACACCAGCAGTTTTGCAGGGTGATCCTGTGACTGGCAAGACCATTCCGGAAAACGTGAGGTGTGTGTGCAGTGAGAGACACAGGAATGGTGTCCGGCCCTCTGGGGGGAACAGCTGACCCATGGGGGGGTGGACAGAGTGGGCACAAATATGCGTGGACTCCCCACGACATGGTACATGGTGTCCCTCATCCCAGTGACAGTTTCTAGTAGCAGCACGGTTGGCTGACCACTGTCTTTCACCTAATTACAGGCAGACATTGAGAGGGCGGGTGCATGCAGGCTGACGTGGGTTGGGACATACCCAGAATATATCCACACACATCTGTGAGATGTACCATGTACTCTTGTGTACGTTAAACAACATATCTCTATGGAGGGGATATGATCCAGGGGGAATCTGAGTGTCGTACGTGTGAGACACGGTTCACGGACACGCCACATAATATTAACTAGTGTCATCCACTACTTGCATACACACACAGGTGTGAGAGGGGTACCAACAATGCATGACAGAGATGTGTAGACACAGATAACATCATGTGTCATCCACATCTGACATCTGCCAGCAATACCCTTGTCAAAGTGGGGTGAGCCCTGCAAACAGTCCAGCTGTACTGACGCCATAGTTACCCTGTAATGAGCTCTGAGATCCCATAGATGCGGATGACAGACATGGCCAGAGGTTTGTGCAATCATGGGGAACCCTCGTGGTTGATATACCCTTGGCTTCCCAATGGTCAATGATTGTGTTGCATGACAAAGGGTTTGCAGAACGTGTCAGACTGACAGGGATTGTTACGGCAAGGCCTGGATGTTCCTCCACTATCCTCATACATCTGCTGTGTGTGTACCAGCCGTCAGTGATCCTGACAAGGGTCACATGACGCGGCTGGGTAACTGGGTTACAGTACAGGTACATTATAGTGTGTTTCCCATGTTTACAATACTCTGTAAAACATGAACACATGACGGATTGTTAAATACAGTGTGGATGTATATTTCCGTATACTGCATTTGTGGTGACCATTCCCCTTCGCCCCTACCCTGGCAAATATACATTCCATTACAACTGTTCCATGCCACCATGTGGTGGCAGACAGTAATCACCATCTACATATGATTACACGGGCCGCTTTACCATTCCACCCTCAGGGAAACAACCCCAGACACATTGCGCAAAACATCTCTGACCCTCACGTCTACCGACATAGTGTTCGCACTGTGTCTATGTGTTGGCCACCATAGGGTATGATGGGGTGTGCACACAGCCTCAGACACAAGGCTAACGACATCCTTGGGATGGGGAGATAGGTATGTGTGTGCATCTGCAAATGTCAGCTGTATACACATTGATCATCTCAGGGGGGTTATGCGATGTGATGGATATGCATGACATACTTACCTGCATGTGGATCTGCAGTATCCAGCAGCGCAGGCAGACCATAGGTGTAGACCGGACCGAGGCGTTCGGCCAGCTGTTGCTCCAGGGGCGTCAGCATGGCTGGCAGGGGGCCCCCTCCTCCTGTACCCCTAGCATGTGTTTCGGCACAGAGGTGCTGCCGTACACCTCTTTTGATGTCGGAATATCTTTTCTTCAGGCTATCTATGTCCCGTGGGGGGGCCCCTGCCTCTGCGACCCCTCGCTGGACCGCCTCCCACACCGCGTTACGCCCTGCTGTGCCTGTCCTTGTGCTCTGTCGGCCAAACAGAACCTCGTAATTTTCAAGGACCATGGAGAGGAGGTTGTGGTTCTCAGCGTCTGTGAATTTTAATGCCCTCCTCCTGAGAGCCTCAGACACAGGGACACGCTTCCTCTTCCCTGTGTGCCTGCTGGGAGCAGGCTGTGCAGGTACTGATGGCCCTGGCACTGCCCCCACCTCCACAGGTCCCTCAGTCCCCGCAGGCCCTGCCTCTAGTGGTACTGGCGGCACCACCTCACCCGCAAATACACCAGGCTCAGCCTCCCCCACCCTCAGCCTCCCTCTGCCCCTCTCTCTGTCCCTCTCTGTCTGTGTCCCTCCCTGCCTATCCCTATCCCTCTCTCTATCCCTCTCTGTCTCTGTCCCTGGCTCCCTATCTCTCTCTGTACCCCTGTGTGTCTCCCTGTCACTCCCCCTCCCCCGCTGGCTTCGGGTCTGTCTCTCCATCGGCCTCCTCCCTCCTCTCTGCTCCCCACTCACCTCACCACTCGCCTCCCCACTGCACCTCACCCCCTCCGCCCCTCCCACAACAGGCACGGGACAGACACCGCAACCACGACCCCACCACAAGGCACACAGCACAGGAACAGAACAGTCACTAACACAATACACAGACAGGGTAACACACACAATGACAGACTACAGATATGGGTACTTATCAAACAACACGGGAAAATGTGGCTACCCAAATGACACTGACCCACCTCTCACTACACCACCTCTCACGTACATCAACTCTGTATACACTCGCTCTGACTCCTCAACCAACCCTCAACATTTTGCTTCCGTTTGGGTGCATTTGTAGTTTTGTGGACGGTGCATACGTTGCGCATGCGCCACTGTGTGACGTCACTGCTTGTGCGACGCGACTGTGTTTCATTGTGCATGCTCATGCGTCTCGCTCTATGGTTGTGTGCGTTATGCGCAGGCGCAACTCTTAACGCGTGGGCGTTTGTTTGCAGCAGGACGTCGGCGACGGCGCTGTTTGTGCGACGCGCCTGTGTTGAATTGCGCATGCTCATGCGCTGGCCTTTTAAGGTGCTTGCGCGACACGCAAGCGCCACTCTTAGCGCATGACCGTTTGTGTTAGCATCATGACTTTGGTGAAACGCATACGCCCATGCGTAACGGGGTTCACATGGGCTCCGCGCACACCCAAACGCACATGCGCCCCAATTGGCACATGCGCGTCGCAGTCATACACACGCACACGTGACAACGCTTGCACATGCGCGGCACGCACAGACAGGCGGCGATGCGTGACCTCCTGCGCATGCGCACTGCGCACACGGGGCGCGGTACCGACAAAACGGAAAATAACTGTACACTGTATAAAAAGAGGGTGCTCAGTCAGCAACATTGAGGGTGTTTTGGTAGGCGCGGCGTGTGTTTGTTTGGAGAATCTGGGAGCAACTGTAGTGAGCCATATTGTGGGAGTTGTCTGTTGTCTTTGATGTTTGTGGTGGTTTGCCATTTGTGCAGTGTTTGGGCAAGTGTGTGTGTCTGTGTGTCTGTGTGTCTGTGTTTGTCTGTGTGTTTGTGCTTGTGTAGTCACAGAGGGCTTTACATGGAGGACATAATAGTTGTTGCATGTGCCCAAAGACGTGGGCAGATGCTACGGTTGCTGGACAGGGGAGATGATGTCCATGGGGCTGTGGCACAGGGCATGGGTGTAGACCCGCAGCAACTCAGACCTGCTGCTGCGGCGGCTGGCCAGAGAGGTGCTGTGCGGCGACGGCACAGACGGCGTACTGAGGTGCAGGCTCGGCAGCTGCGGCTCTATAGGCCCAGGGCCCAGCTCCAGGGCATGCGTGAGGACCAGGTCATCTCCCTGTACCGACTGAGCACAAGGGCTATTAGGGGGCTGTATGAGGATCTGAGACCTGACCTTGAGCCCCTGACTAGCCGGTCCCATGCCATACCAGGTGTAGTCAAGCTCCTTGCTGCCTTACATTTCTTTGCCTCTGGCTGTTTCCAGTCATCTGTGGCCGCAGTGGGTGGCATGAGCCGCCCCACCTTCTCACGCTGTCTCCACCAAGTACTGCGTGCTATGGTCAGCCGGGTGGGGACGTACATAGACCTTCCCCACAGTAGGCAACATTGGGAGACCCTGGACCAGGCCTTTGAGGCGTTAGCCGGGATACCACACGTGATGGGAGCTATTGATTGCACACATGTTGCCCTGGTCCCGCCCAGAGACAGGGAGGTGGTGTTCCGCAACCGCAAACACTACCATTCCCTGAATGTTCAGGTTGTATGTGATGCTAATCTGCATATTCTGAATGTGGTCCCAAGGTTTCCAGGGTCCACCCATGACTCCTATATCCTGCATCGCTCAGCACTATTTAGGGAATTTGAGGATGGACATTACGGTGACTGTATATTGCTGGGTGAGTATCTCCATATATATCTTCGATGATTAGTCATATATGTATGTGTTTACGTAACATTACCCATGTGTTGCAGATATTGGCCACTGTGCTATAGCTACATGAACTCCCATTCAGCAAACCGACAACTGTTGTGACTTTACATAATTACAGGACTGTAGACGTTGTTTAACAGGGGACATGATTAGCCATGTCACATCCGTTTCACAGCCATATGTGATGTGGAGATGCTGGTGTTGTTACGGAACATATGCAACTGTTCAGATGTGTGTGTCGGGTGTGTATTGGCACCTGTGTCTGTATACCTTCTGCACACAGGGATGGGGGGGGGCATTTCCACCCACCTGTGTATGCATGGGTTTAGATTGTATCTGTGTTAGGTCATGTCAGACGTGTGTTATTTACAATCCATGCTCCTAATGCGTGTCATGTGCGTGTGAGGGCCACACACTCAATCATTCATGGGTCTGTCAGCTGTTGTTTGCTGGACAGGGGGGGGTTGCCAACATATGATGCATGTTGCTTGCCTTTGCTATTGGGTGTACATTTTTGCATAGCTGTGCAAATGCTTTTGTCCTCTGCCATTACAGGGGTGGGGCCGGGCTGGGGTTAGCATTACCTTTGCGCACTGCACATGTGCAGTGCTGAGGCGTCATTGTCCGTGATTCTCCTGATGTGACTCATCATTTGGGAGATTTGACTGCAAAGACGTGGGCCTATGTTTTTGGCCAGACGTAGGGGTATTGGTGGGACATACACAGGAACGTTGTCATACTCAGTAGCTGTGATGTTTTACAAATCATGTGGCCTACAGTGTCATATTCTGTGGAGCACAACTTAACAAGGATGGAACGGTGAGGGTACAGTAGACATGGTGTCTACTGAGATGGTTTGTTGACAGCGGTCAACAGCATTTTAAGTTATACTGCTATATGTAGATATGGAGACCTTTGACGACATGGGGTGTCATGGTGATATTGTGTTCATCCTGGCTGACATCACAGTCAAACATGTTGTGTGTGTGCCCCTACATTGGCCCAGCAAACATTATTGTGTTCTTTACTTTGCAAACATTTATTGTTTGTATGTGTCATGTGTGTTTTTATTGCGTACTCTACCATTGGTGGTGATGGTGTCGGTGATGAGAACATGAGCCACATAACATGGGACGTGTGCTCAACATAGGACTCTTTTGGGGGGACAAGGTGGGATTGTGTTGTTCTCGGACATGTCTCTACAGACCTGACAGGGCATTTGTTGTGTTTCTATCAGAATAGTTGTTAGGTCTGGTGGATAATTGTGATGTAAAATATGTCTGTCCTGATGTGTTGTGGGTTATGTCTCTCGTCTATACATCTGTGAATTTATGGTGTCATGCGCTCAGTCATTCACATGCAACATTCTTCTCTGCAGGTGATGCAGGGTATGGGTGTCGGCCCTGGCTCCTGACACCTGTGCGTCAACCACGGACACGTGCAGAGCGGAGGTACAATGAGGCCCACGCATCCAGCCGCTCAGTCATAGAACGCACCTTTGGCGTTTTGAAAAGTCGCTTCAGGTGTCTGGATAGATCAGGTGGGGCCTTACAATATTCGCCAATGACTGTTGCAGAGATTATCGTAGCTTGTTGCATACTGCACAACATTGCTCTCAGGCATGGTATCCCTGCAGAGATTAATGAGGATGTGGAGGAGGATCCACCGTGCCCCCCTGTACGTGCCTGTGGTGACACACAGGCAGGCACATCGGTCAGGCGTCAATTGATTGCAGACAGATTCACTGGTATGTATTGCACATCTACCCACATATATGTGCTGTTGTATGCGTGTGAGGTTTACAAAGGGTGATGTTTGGACCATTTACCATTCAGATGCAACACTGCATTGTCCTTTTCTTAAACATCCATCATAACATGTCGTCAGAGGTGTGTGATGGACAATGTGGACAGAGCACAGTAGCAGCTGTTGGTGTTGTGGGTCAGAGGGTGTTGCTACACCTTTCAGAGCTTTTGGGGGTCACAGTACCATTTAGTGGTTTTTTGTGCTAGCAACTGCTGGCCAGACACAGTTATTTGGTGTTATTGTGTGTGAGGAGCCCTGGGTCAGGCAGATGGTTAGGGGTTTGGTGTGATAGAGGTGTCCATGTTTGTGGTGAGCTTTCATGCGGGACCTTTGTTTGTGTACTGCAATCTGTGGGTGTTTGTGTGTGTGTGTTCTGCTCCTGTCAGCTTGCTATGTTTGTATGTTGGATATTTTCAATGCAATATGTCAGACATATCACAGTACACATGCACCTGATAACGTTCCTATGGTGTTTCTGACAAGGTGTCACGTGTATTGCTGCAGCAGCAGCGCAGTGTGTGGTAAGGTATGCCTCATCAGGTGTCACAGGCATGGATATGGTGAATTATGTGGACATGTGCAGTGGGCAGCCAGGGGGCCATATGATTGCTACAGTCCATTTGTAGTGGAGTAATGCATAGCAGTATATTACATGTACACACATACAGATGTGCAGTGGGTTAGATGCTGAATGGGTGTATTTCATTAGGCACATGTGACGCTAGATGTGTTTGCCCTTCCGATTTTATGGGGTCTTCCATTTTAGTGGTGGCATATGTATTTGATAGTACCTCTACATCTGCCTCATGCGTGTGGGACGTGCTGTGTGTATGGCAGGATAGCACGGTACAGACACACAGATACCTTGAGGACACTATCAAGGGATGTTATATGCACATACACACACAGACCTATGTGGGGGTTATTTGGGGCATTGAGACATCAAACCTATCCTTGGTTGAACTTTCTCACAGTTACACAATGGGTTAACATGCAACAATCACGGTAAGGTGACATGCAGACATGGTGGTTATTGTGGAGAGCCATGGTGCTGCCCTTGCCATGTATTTCATCACATGATAAACACACAACTGTCATTATTCTTTGCTGGGGGAGATGTACAATGCATAATATGCATCTACACAGTGTATACAGGTGGTATTGAGGCATATTTCCAGGTGACACAGGTACTTACACTGTGCTTCAAAACAAAATTGGAGGGTACTGCACACAGAGAGGGGGTGTTGGTCTGAACATGGGAGGCACAGACATATAGTGTGAACCTTGGGATGCGTCACCAACATGGTGTGTCCATCCACCTGTTTTGGCACGTGTGTGGCACAGCAGGAGGGTGGGGAGGCATATGATGGATGTGGGGGGCCTTGGTATTTGCATCACACATGTACATGATGCCTCTCCCATGTACAAGATCTGTGCAGTGTGAGGGTGCACAGTCCGTTGTTGGTTCATGTTTTGGTGTATTACAGCTGGGGACAGTACGTTGCAGTGTGGCGTTCAGCGCTGGAACCTGACAAGGTTGTTTCTTCTTTCCACTACACAGGACATACGTGATGACAGTGCTGTCGGTGTGTGTCATTAGCACATGGCAGAACATCAGCAGAAATGCTGGGGTCCAGGGTATGTAGAACTACCGATACATTGTATGTGTGTGATGTCAGGTGCACAACATCTAGCCTGTTATGTATCATATTTGGCAGCTGGTGTTGTTCACGTATATTCTGTGTGCCGGTCTTACCCATATTTGCCTGTTGTCACACATCTCCACGTGCGGTTGTGACCAGTATTTTTCCTGTAATGGGTTTTCTGGTACATTTTCCACAGATCCACATGTGGGCCTTGATGGGCTAGCTTTGCGGAAGCAACACCTGCTGCCTCCACCATTTTAGTTAAATAGGCCATCATCAGGGTGTCCTTGCATGTCACTCGACCGTTATGTGCACAAATTAGCACTTGGGCACCGACAGGCCACGTATTTCAGCTGTCACATTGTACTACGCATATTGTGCTGGTGGCTGTTTATTGGTTTGCTTATGTGGTGCTGCATTGTACATGCATGATACATTGTCATATGCTTTGATGGGTGCGGGCACCTGGGGGGCATTGTGGGGTTTGTTACCTCTACAGTAGTGCTGTTCACCTATTCATCATCACCCACATTTCTGGTGAGCAGAGTTGTGTCCTGTGTTATGTGGGACTGGTGTTGAGCAACATTTGTTTTCTGTCTGACATAGGCATGATGTGAAGATCCCTGATGTGTGACTTTACATGTTGGTTCTACTGGTTGACCTGATATCGTCTCCGTTCGCTGTGACCTGGTGTACATATGCAGCAGTTGATGGGATTGATGAGGGACACATCATGGACACATAGGTTAGATTCCACCTTTGTTTAATTGTTATTACATCTGGCTGTACCTTTTGTGGGGTATCATTTGATCTCATGGACATGTAATGTTGCATCTCTGTACACAAAAAGGGATGCATATAGTGTGTAGCTGTGAGATGCCTGTGTGACATGGTATTTAACATACCCATCTCCATGTGACACCCGTGTCTGCAGCAACATGTACTGTTCCTTTCACATCTGTGTTTTATTTGATGTGCATATCCTGTCATGTTTGCATTTCCATCACTTCAATCTTTCATTAGTGCAGTGTGCATTGTGGCAATTTGTGGTGTTGTTGCAGGGTTACTAACATTGGCCACACCTATCCTTTCTTTGCACAGGGCAGTGGACATTATGGACACATTTCCTCCAGTGCATCTCGTCTCCTCATCCAACAGCTGTTGTGGGACAGTGCACCATGTTATTGTTTAATGGGAAATATCCTATTTGATGTTTGACGTCTGTGAGTGGAACACAGGCCTGTGCTGGACGTTATTGCTCTTGGACTGCTTGTTTGACCATGACAGACATGTACAGCACACAGTTTGTGCCATGCTGTAGCTGACAGTCCTGCTGATTGCAGGGACACAGATGAACCTCCTCGGACTGTGCCATATTGGCATGTGACACTTTACTATGCACGCCCATGTTTGCCTGGGAATTTTGTAAGTGATATTTTGGATGTCAGGAAGCCTTTGCTTTTGGTACAGTTTGCGCATCAGGGACTGACATCATCTGTGTCGTTTGGACTTTCCTCACAAGTTGTTTACTGCAGAGCTTTGGCCCATGTGTGTGACATGGCACTCAGGATACCCTGATCTGTTTATTTCAACTGTAGCATACAGCCGTGATTGTTGCAGGGGGGAACAGTTTCAGCATTGCAATTGTCTATGTCCACCTTCCACACACCTGGACATGCTACATGTTTTCCAATAACACACGGTCATGCCCACCAACATCCTTGATTGATGTGTGTAGGCGGCAATGTGGTTTACATTCATGTGTGGCATCACAGTACCATGTTAGTGTCCGGCTGGTGGCTGTGCATCAGAGTGACTCTGTTTGTGAGCCACAACATGTGGAGCTATGACCTCGGTGTGTTGCAGTGTGAGATTATGTGCCATTCTTTGCATATTCACATGCTAATTATTGTGTTTGTTTGATGTTCAGACATGACACTCTGCATGTATGGCCACGCCTTGCATTGCACGTCTGCACAGTCCTGTGTTACCCCCTGCATTTACCACACTCTCATTAGGACATTGTATTTGGGGTGTGTTATTGTGGGTGACCATTTTCGTGCTACACATCTGCATTCCATGTAACCTGCTATATGTGGCCAGCGACTGTGTAACCAACAGACAATGCAAGGGGGCCTCCTGTATGGTGTTATGTGTACACATTTCTGCCTGTTTTGTGGTTTGTATTCACTCTGTGTTCATGTGTCCCTGCTACCTGTTAGCATATAGTCAGTCAGTTTGAGATAATATTTGGGGTGTACATTGACACATTGCTGATGTGGTGATCTGCCATTATGTGGGAGTTATGACATTCGCTTGCAGATGTGTTTGTCACATTACAACATATTGGCAGCATATGTATTTTTAATTTGGTGACCTCCTCTGTTGCATGAGGGCTATGTTTGGGGGGACATGTTATGTGTTTTGGTTTCTCATTCTGCCACACCTGTTGTCTACATGCACGCATATGTGTGTGACACATTGTGGGCATGCAGCATCTGCTGTGTTGTGTGGCCCTGCTACACAGTGCATATCATGCACCTGATGAACATTTATTCTCGTGCCATTATGTTTTGCTCTTGAGTTGACCTTTGCATGGCATGTGCATTTTGACATTGCTGACTGTGTTCCCATCATTTGCCAGGGTGGGACACACCTTGCAATTCTGTTTACACTGTGTATGGTATGTATGAGACGTGTTAGAAAAAATAAATATGTTCATTGTTCAGACATGTGTCTCTTTCTGTACTTTATCTCTGTGACATACATGCATTACAATGTTTAACATTCCATCACACATGACTCCTTGGGACCATGGGAATCCTGGCTTTTCTTGCACATGTACCTCCACTGATTTGCCCCAGGGCGCATGGTGTGCTGTTGTGATATGGTGCGTGTTTGCCTTGTGTGCAAGACATTTATGTGAACACTAGACTGCTCCTCCACTCATGGACCACATTTACACGTTTGTCTACGGATTTGATGGTAATTTCCATGGACCCCTGTGCTCACATTGGTGTTTGATGACAGCTGTGTATGTGTCTGCAATTTGGCACATCACTGAGTGCGGCACATCCCCATACAGGCCCTCCCTTTGGAATGTAATGTTTGGCTTGCCCTCAGTGTGTTGTTTGTGTGTATGGTTGGGGGCATGTTTGTTCACACAGTGCTTAGCAGTTTGCCTCACAACATCGTATTTTTTTATGGAATATCTGGAAACGGAAACATTATTTTACAGCTGCTTCATCACCTCTACACACACCCTTGTCTGTCGTCAGTGTACAGCAAGGTGTTCACTCTGTGTTGACAAGGCAGCACATATTAGCTGTTGCATGGGTCTCTTTCTTAATGTTGTTTGCACAGCACTACACCTGGGGGTGTGGTAATATTGAGGTTGAGCAGGTGTGTGCTGCACCTTTTCTCATGTTGAATTGGCTCCTATCCTGTCCGCAATTGCTGGGCAGCTCAACCACACAGCAAGCACTGCCCTTGTTGGTTATTTACTTTCCTCTGGGTTTTTTTTGTTTTTATTCATTTATGTAGGTGTATGTTGATGCAACATTTCTGCGGGTCATATCTGCATTACATTACAAGGGGTGGGGTTTACAGGTAGGGCAGGGCCATCCCCAGGGAGGCTACATTAAGGGTGACCACAGGGCACATAGGACATGCTATGGACATTGACAGATTGTGAACAGTGTCTGATTCGTCTAGGGTTGATTATGTGTGGGGGTTTGGGGGATTCCTGGTAATGCTTTTTTTCAAGCTATATTCTAGAAGTTATTTGGCCTGTCTTATTTCCGGGGCTGCTTGGTAGGGTTTTGTGTAAAGAGGAGGCATACAGTTAGGACGCTAGATGTCACGTCCATTACAGACATTAGTTAAATTTCAGAGGTACATTGAAGCCTTTGGAAGCGTCTGGTCTGGTAGTTCTTCCATGTGCGTTTCATTACTGTTGGGTTGTGATTTGGTGTTTCTGTGTTTGATTGGTGGGTGGGTGGGTTGGCTTTGCATTTAGTCAGTGTTTCAAGTAGGGGTATGTGTGGGTCCTTTACAATTGGGGTGATGTGTTCTGTTCCTTTTGCATGCTGTATCCACTGCATAACATATCCTTCTGTCTGAGCAAGTGTCGATGTTACCATATACAATATGACATGTGAGCTGATCACAGCAGATCACCAGGTGCATTTATTCCCGCTTTCTCCTGTGGGTTTGCCTGTCCTTACAACCAGCACGCGTGCTGTGTGGGTGGCTTGACTGCTTGTGAATGCAGCCTTTGCTATGACGTGGAAGTTGTTGTTCTGTGCTACCTTTGGTTGCTTTTTGTTTTTTGGGAGTGGTCCTCGGTGTGATTAATCTCTGTTCTGTTGGCTGTGTCTGCTTGTCGTGCAGATGTCGTTTCCATTTTTTTGGCGGCCAGATGTTGGCAGGTTTGTGATGTAAGCACATTGTACCCTCATCTGAGTTTTGACCCATGGTTCTGTCCATCTTCTGACTCCCAGCTCTTGTGTCATCCTGCCCTGATGTGCATGCTGCTACAAGCCATCCTGCACTCCTACACCTTCCTGCATTTCATCTCTCCATGGTTGGCTCGTGTGTGTGTGCTCTGCCTATAACCGCTGGTCCACTATCATCATGAGATTTCACCTGTTGTGCTATTTCAGGCGCATCTGCTGGACACATCTTCACGTTGTCTGTCGCACACGATCATGATTGGATGTTACATTTGCATCACTCTGTACATAGCTCCAGCTAGACCCAATTTGTGTGTGTATTTATGTAGATGTCACATGTCCTGGATGTCATTATTGTACTGCAGCACATGTGCTGTCTGTGGTTCTTGTCGTTCTGCTTGACGTTTCCTTTCAGCTCTGTGCAGTGTTTGGGTTATATGTGAACTCGCCATCACTGAAATGGTGGTTTATGATGTGCATTCAGTGACACCCTAAAGGGTGACATACTCCTGTGCACTGGGGTGGGCTTGTGTTTAGCTGGCAACACAGATCGCTGTCCAATTGCATGCTGTACGCAGATGTAGGTAACCCAGGCTTAGTCACTGCTCAATTTGACACATGACCCCTTCACGTTCAGTCAGTGCCATGACCATTCTGCTACACTGCTGTTCCATCTTGCATGTCTGCTCACCTACTTTGGATTTCCATACATTACAATACACAATGGTACTAGCACTGACTGTGTTTGGTCAATGCCCTGCCTCCTACGGCACACAAAACGCACCCTATACACATCATTGTGTGTTTCGTTTGTGGAGAGTGTACGCTACAATTTGACCTCTGAGGTACCTTGATGGGCACCTTATGCATTACCTGCTATTACAGTACTTCCATAGTTCATTTGCTATCAGTAGTACATACAATTGAGGGTTACATGGCTCCTAGTTCATGACAGGTGATGGCTCAACCAGCCTTATTCATTGAACACAGCAGGGGATCGGACCCATGATGCCAGCACCATTGGGCAGTGTGCTAACCCTTCTGCTGTGGCTCTGTTCATTTGGCTCTGATATAAGCACAGCGCCTTTTGCCTCTTACACATTATGTGGGCAATAACTTCATGCCCCTCATGTGGCAATATTACCTAGGACAGGTGATGCATCACCCAGCCTTTTTCTATTTCTGCACAGCCGTGTATACAACCCCTGATCAATGCACCATTGGTCAGTGTCATCATCATTGTGCTGTGGGTCTGTTCCTGTGCATACCCATCAATGCGCCACTTCTGCAGGCTACTATTACAGTGCCTCCAAAAGGATATTTTTCACCGCCTCATGCCCATCAACGCAACGCCTTATGCTGAACATTGGTTCTCTCACCCCTAAACATATGCCTCGTTGTGGACTAACACTGTGGGTGATTGGGGACATGCTCCCTACACTATTGGTTAATGTCTTCGCCATTGTGCTATGGCTCAGTTCCTGTGTATGGACATGTGCGCACAGCCTTATGCCGTTCACAATTAACAGCGCGACGCCTACTGCTGCCAGACCCGCACAAGAGTAACAGCGCGACGCCTGATGCCGCCCACATTTCCACCGCATCAACTCACGACCCCCACATCTGCCAGCGAGACGCATAATGCGGATCAATATTAGTTACTGCCGCAAAAACTTACCCGCGCGACGCCCAAAATTAGTGTGCCTCCATCAACTTTCTTGTCCAGCAGTACTAGTTATGCCTCGGCCAGCCTTTCTGTATTGCACAAAATGGGGTATTGAACCCGTGGGCCCTGCACCATTGGTTGGTGTCTTCCCCATTGTGCTACGTCTCGAGTCCTGTGTTTAGATATTTTCCCAATGCTTCATGCCGTCAACAACTCACACAGCACCACCTACTGCCTCACAATACGCAAAAGATGTCCCGCGCACAGCCTAACGACGCACGACACGCAAGCGACGTACAGCGCGCCGCCTAATGCACCACAGATTTTACAGCGAAATTCATAACGCAACATATTAATTACTGGCGCAACAACGTAACACCGACAGCCGCCCTAATGTGGTATGCCTCCTAAATATATTTTTTAAAACATTACTAGGCATGGTTCAGCCAGAATTGTTGGCTTGCACACACTGGGTGATTGCACCCATAGCCCCTGCACCATTGGTTAATGTCTTCGCCATTGTGCTACGGCTCAGTTCCTGTGTATGGACATTTGCGCACAGCCTTATGCCATTCACAACTAACAGCGCGACGCCTACTGCTGCCAGACCCGCACAAGCGTAACAGCGCGACGCCCGATGCCGCCCACATTTCCAGCGCATCAACTCACGACCCCCACATCTGCCAGCGAGACGCATAATGTGGATCAATATTAGTTACTGCCGCAAAAACTTACCCGCGCGACGCCCAAAATTAGTGTGCCTCCAGCAACTTTCTTGTCCAGCAGTACTAGTTATGCCTCGGCCAGCCTTTCTGTATTGCACACAATGGGGTATTGAACCCGTGGGCCCTGCACCATTGGTTGGTGTCTTCCCCATTGTGCTACGTCTCGGGTCCTGTGTTTGGATATTTTCCCACCGCTTCATGCCGTCAACAACTCACACAGCACCACCTACTGCCTCACAATACGCAAAAGATGTCCCGCGCACAGCCTAACGACGCACGTAACGCAAGCGACGTACAGCGCGCCGCCTAATGCACCACAGATTTTACAGCGAAATTCATAACGCAACATATTAATTACTGCCGCAAAAACGTAACAGCGCAACACCGACAGCCGCCCTAATGTGGTATACCTCCTAAAATGATATTTTACCATTAATATTCATGCCTCACCCTGCCTTCTTTGGTTGCGCACACTGGGGGATTGAACCCATGGCCCCTGCACCATTGATTTTTGTCTTCAACATTGTGCTACGGCTGTATTCTTCTATGTGCCTGGCAGCGCCCCGCTTAGCCTTCCCACGCGCTAATGTGGGACCCGCACATTAGCGCGATGCGCACAGGTACGGTCCGTTTTTTCCTTTTTTCTGGCTGGCCCGCCCACTCCTTATATGGCACCCGCACACTAACGGGAACCCGCACAGCAACGGTGTTTAGTAAACATGCCCCTAAGTGTTTTGAAATAAATTTTTATGAAAGTAATTTAAAAAGTGAGAAATGTTTTTGATACCGTATTCTTTGTAGATTTGGTTCATGGCATTCAGGTCAGGTAACATAGTAACATAGTAAATGACGGCAAATAAAGACCAGTATGGTCCATCTAGTCTGCCCAGTAAGATGGCAAGAGTAGGTGCACCTGCTGCTCTGTGCAGGCCACCCCTCCCCATGTCTTTGTTTAGGGGTGAACCCACCGCTCCGTGTAGGACACCCCTGTTTGTTGAGAATTTAGATAGTTAAGTTTATTTTGATTTTATCCTGTTGCTGTAAAGGGTTCCACTGTGTCTGTCCTATGCCATTTTGAATTCTATCACTGTATTTGCCCCCACCACTTCCATTGGTAGGGTGTTCCAAGCATCCACCACCCTTTCAGTGAAAAAGTATTTCCTGACATTGCCTTTCAGTTTATCCCCTTGCAGCTTCATGTTATGCCCTCTAGTTTTACAGCTTCCCCGTCTTTGGAAGAGGTTTGTTTGTTCATTATTTCTCTTTAAGTATTTAAAGGTCTGAATCATATCTCCCCTATCCCTCCTCTCCTCCAGAGTGTACATATTTAGGTCTTCAAGTCTCTTCTCATAAGGATTCTGACGCAGGCTCCAAATCATTTTGGTCGCCTTCCTCTGAACAGTTTCCAGTCTTTTTACATCCTTTTCAAGATATGGTCTCCAAAACTGAACACAGTATTCCAAGCATTAGTACCTCTTCCTTTCTGCTGGTAATTCCTCTTTGTATGCAACCCAACATCTTCCTGGCTTTTGCCACTGCCTTGTTGCACTGTTTTGCCACCTTGACATCCTCAGAAATAATCACACCAAGGTCCTTCTCGTGGTCCGTGCACACCAACCTCTCGCCCCCTATCGTGTACATTTCCCTTGGATTTCTGTTTCCCAAGTGCATGACGCTGTACTTCTTTGCAGTAAATCTTAACTTCCAAGCATTAGACCATTCTTCCAGCTTTTGTAAATCTTTCCACTCCCTTAGGGGAATCCACTCTGTTGCAAATTTTCGTGTCATCTACAAAAAGACAGACTTTTCCATTCAGTCCTTCAGCAATATCACTCACAAATACATTGAACAGTGATGGGCCCAGGACCGAACCCTGGGGCACCCTGCTAATCACCCTCCTTTCATCCGAGTGAGCTCCATTTACCATCACCTTCTGTCGTCTGTCAGTCAACCAATTTCTGATCCAGTTGACCACCTTGGGACCCATCCCAAAACTACTGAGTTTATTGATAAGCCTCCTAAGAGGAACAGTATCAAAGGCTTTGCTGAAATCTAGGTAGATGACATCCATTGCATGCCCCTGATCTAGTTCTCTGGTCACCCAGTCAAAGAACTCAATCAGATTTGTTTGGCAAGATCGTCCTTTGGTAAAACCATGTTGCCTTGGATCATGCAACCTGTTGGTTTTGAGAAAATCCACTATTCGCTCTTTCAGGAGCGCTTCCATTACTTTTTCCATCACCGAGGTAAGGCTCACAGGCCTGTAGTTTATCACTTCTTCCCTGTCACCACTTTTGTGAAGAGGTACCACATCAGCTCTTCTCCAGTCCTGAAGAACTTCTCCTGTTTCCAAGGATCTGTTGAAAACATCCTTTAACGGCCCTGCAAGAACCTCTCTGAGCTCTTTCAGTATCCTGAGATGTATCCCATCCGGTCCCATGGCCTTGTCCACTTTCAGTTTTGTCAGTTGTTCTAACATATCATCTTCTGTGAATGGTGTGGTATCTACTTCATTCCCATTTTTATATTTGGGAGTCACAGGGGTCCTTCTCCAGGATTTTCTTTAGTAAAAACAGAGCAGAAGTATTTGTTTAGCAATTTCGCTTTTTCAATGTCACTTTCCATGAGTCCATTCCCAGCTCTATTAACCAGTCTGCCGCAGAGAACGGACCTCTGCTTCCTGTTTCTTCTTGCTGCTCTCCTCCCAGGCAGTAGCCTGCAGAACAACAGAATAGGCTGCTCATTTATTTCCTGTCATGGTTAATGCTGCTGGATATCCATGGGTGCCACCTCCACATGCCCTGATTTTATTTATTTATTTATTTAACATTTGCTTCTATACCGCGCTATTAAAATCAGCGCGGTGTACATCAAACAAGCATACTACAATGTATACAAACAACATTGAGTTTTACAGAGAACAGGAAAATGAACATGGGAAGGAAACCAGGGGAACTGATGCTCTGTGGTTAGCATCGGGTCGTGTCATGGGTGTTCTGGCGTTGAGCAGAGGTGGCATTCATCACTAACTGGGCAGCAGCGATATTGAGCCGCTGCCCAATTTGTGTCCCGTGGGTAAAGTTAGGCATGGCAAAGGCTGGCCTAACTTTACCCATGGCAGCAAACTGGGTAGCGACTCAATATCATCACTTCCCAGTTAGCTTCCAGGTTGTACGATGACCCGAATATTCAATGCTGGTGGCCGGATATGGCCCTGGTATTGAATATCCAGGATTAGTATTCAGTGGCGACCTCTGGGTTTTACAAGCGCTAGCTGCCACCATTGAATATCAGGCCCATAGTACTTAGTACTGTCAAATACCTGCATAAAAAAGCCCTCAATATTATGCTTGTTCATCCACTTTAGATAGAACATCTTAAGGTGGTCTACAATAAAAATGCAATTTTGTGAATTTCTATACTTTTAAGGAGAGCTATTGTGCCTACAGACAAACCAATGAAAAGATGGACATCAATGTTTTTTACATAATTCTTTCCAACATTCCATCCGTTGTCATTCATAAAAAATGTAGACAGTTTCTGGAGTACAGATCAATTAACAATTATTAACCAGGTAGACTCTGATATCAAAACTTCTCATTTCTTGAAATAAGTAGCAGGGAATTTATCTTCTCATTTATCTTCTTGGTAATTTGAAGCCCCCCTAGGATGCTAGGATCAGTGGATCATCAGTCTTTTTTAACAGGTCACCTTTTATATTCTTAGAAAATACTGGAGGATGAAAAGTAAAGGAACAATGAAAGATCATAGGAGGATTAAAAAGATGGAGGTAGAGCATTCAGAGAAATGAGATGAGAGAGGAGATGAAAGGAAGGTAGAGGAGAGGGGCAATATGTGTAACAGATGTGAGAGATCTGGAGCTGTGCTGAATTTGGGGAGTTTTCAGTGAGACTAATCCAAATTCAGAGACAGAAAATGTTGCTAAATGTGGAAAGTCTTCTCTGATCCCTCCCCTTTCAGAGTCTCTGCCTCCTCCTCAGCTGGCCAGGCAGGCTCACAGTTTACTCCCTATCCCCTTCCCCCACTTTTCTCTTCAGTTCCAGGAAGGAGCAGAAAGTGTGTGAGACAGAGAGCCCTACAGTGGGAGAAGTTGGCATTCCTGCTTTGCTCAGTTCTTTTCAACTCAGTTTTATTTCTGAGTTGCTAATTACAGCTAAATGTTGCAGCTAGAAGCTCAATGATGATGATTCAAATAAAATGGGTGCTGCCTCTGTTGCAGCTATGCCTGTTCTGGAATGGAGTATGGACTCAGCAGAAGGAAGTAAGTGGGTCCCCTGGTACTACCACCAATATCGTTATGCCACCGCCCATCAAAACATCAGCATTTCAAGGTAAGAAGTGGGCACTGCTTTTTCCAGGGCTGGCTTTGCTTTCTTGTAGTGGGAACACTTTACTTGGCAATTGTTAGGCTAGGTCTAGATGTGTCTTAGAAAGGGGTTTCCTTACAACTATATTCACTTCTGCGGCACCATTCCCTGCTGAATGAATACTGAGAGGGGATATTCAAAGACATTTATACAGTTTGCAGACCTGCAAGCAGTGTAAATACTGCTCAGTAGGAGAGTCAGCAGCACTAACATGGTTAGTGCTGCTATCTGTGGGTGCCCCCGCTGCACGCCCCGTTCCGGTGCAATTCCAAGGAGGCACCATCGATAACTAGGCAGCGGCTCAATATCACCACTGCCCGGTTACCAACACGTGCCAAAAGTCAGGCGCAGTAAAGGCTGGCCTAACTTTCACCGAAGAAGCTAACCTGGCAGCGGCCAACCCGGATATTCAATGCTGGGGCTCAGATAGGGGCCCAGCATTGAATATCTGGCTTTAGAGCTCAGCAGCAACTGCTGCCGCTGAATATCCCTCCTTCCCCCCGGGTCTTTTCATTTTTATTTGCCTTGCACAGCTAGAAAGGGACATTATTTACCTGAAGAAAGTGGGAGAAGTCTCACCAAGCAAAGCAATCCCCAAATACAGAGGAGGGTGGGAAGAATGGAAGGAGCTGCTTTCCACTTGATTATACTTTAAGCTTAGAAAATTGTTAGGCTACTCTGGATTTAATTTAATTTCTTTCCAAGTTATAAATAAAATGGAGTTTTTGACCCTTTTAAAAATCAAGATAATATATTTCTCAAGAAATATTATGTATAATATGACTGAATATTATTTTGGATTTGAATTTTAATTACTCATCTTTGCAAATCCAAGCTCGCTTATTTATAGATCTGACCAAAATAAAGATGCCTTTGGACCAAAATGAAGATACTTCCATGGCTTGCTCTTTCCCGATGACCGCTAGATTTACTAAAATGTGCTTACTGCATTGCCATGCTCTTACATGGCATGTTATTTATCACAGGTCCCATTTTATGCAATGGGACCTATTTACTAATAATGCATATTGTACCTAGTGCAACCTAATCTGTTAAACTGCCCTTATACACGCAATGCATAACATTTTATCACTGCATGAACTACCCTTCCCCCACTATTGATTGTATTGCTGTGACACCGCTTTGATTGTATGATAAGGCGGTATAGAAATATCGTTAAATAAATAAATAAAATATTAATTGCATCAGTGCACATTAACACAGTAATATACTTTGGTAAATCTAGTCCATGGTTTGCTCAGTCTTCATCACTGACCAATGAAAGGATGCGGATGCTTTCTTGCTTTATAACTAAAGAATGTATCAGCACAACACAAGAATGTGGTAAGTCACTGTTTGTTTCTCATTAATAGATTGCCCTGTGGACCTCTTCTTTGTACTGGATACTTCAGAAAGTGTTGCTCTCAGAGTCAAACCCTTTGGAAATTTAGTTGAACAAGTAAAAGATTTCACTAAGACTTTCATTGATAAGCTAACATCCAGGTAAATCAAAGTTTGTTTTCCATCTTCCATCCCTTCTCTAAGCCCTCTCTTTACAATACTGTGTTTACTGAGGTTGTGCAGCTTTAGCAGGTCATCTTTTAATTTCAAAATAAGGGTTAAACCCAACAGGACACAGCCAAAAACACTACATGTCACTGTCAAATCAAGGAGGTGAGCTTTGATAGAAAACCAGTTCTGAAGTCAGACTACAAAGAAACTGCATTTTCACCTCCTAGAACACTTACATACCCTCACATCACTTCTTTCCTACCGCACTTACCACTCTTCAAAAGTGCCTCATTCACACACTCACACAATGTGCCATTATAGCAACAGAGCTTGCACACACCAGAGCACTTCATTTCACCAACAGAAGTTGGACCTTTCAACAATGACAATGCTTCTTTCATGGGGTGAACTCAGGAATGGCATTGAGAATGTTTCTTTATAGAGGTGATGGTAAATGCACATAGAGGCTTCCTGGTAGTTATCATAAAGACAAAGACAGTAGTGGAGTTTGGGAGATGATGAAATGGTCATAGACATAGAGGATTCCTAGTTGTGGCAAGGTGACGGGAAAGCCAAAGGGGAAATGGATTTAGCTCACACCATTCTCAGGGATTCAAGGGGAGTTACATTTAGGTACTGTAGGTATTTTCCTGTCTCTGAAGGGCTTACAAGTCTGTACCTAAGGCAACAGAGAGTTCAGTGACTTGCAAAGACTAAGTGGAGAATAAATCACTGGGAGTGACATTTAACAGATTGTATAGACCTTATGGTCTTTATCTGCTGTCATATCCTATCTTTCTATGATTCTGTTTCATTTGCAGGACTTGCATATTTTTAAATCACCTCATTCCACCCACAAAAGTTTATTCACTCTTATACTGCCTCATTCCTCCAGCAAACTTGAATGTTCCCATAGTCTCATTTCTTCCATAGCACTTCTACACTCTTACAGAATCTCATCACAGTGTATTGTAGTACTGTATCTGTAGTACTGTTTTTCCCACTGGAAATCAACGTAACAGCTCTCCAGCTACATGAAGAGGGAAAGTCAGAAAGACAGGCCTGAACTAAATTCTCCCTCCAGAAACAGAATCATTTGTCAGCTCTTCTGATACCTTTAAAATGTGTGCTAAAACTTAAAAACTTTTACTACTGAATAATCTAAATGTTAGCTCTATGTAAAAGATATTAATTGCTTTGAGAAAAAAATATTACACAATAAATAATTTAAGTCGAAGAAACATTTATCATGTGAAACCTCCTGGCCTTCAAGAAGTAGGACTTTGCAGGAAGGTGAAAGAGTGCGATCCAACATATTATTTTTTCTCTATTCAAGTTTTAATGGTATTTCTGGCATGGAAATGAGTTATCACAGTTTTTCCTGCTCCTTTTATAGAAATTATATTAATCAAGGACCCTTCTGTGAGCCTAGGGATGGTAGGCTTTCTTTATAGATCAGGGACACAGGAACCTTTTTGTGTTCTTCTGGGCCTTTGTTAGAACAGATGTAAGAGACAAAATTAGAGTTAAAAAGCATCAGTTTCATGCATAGTACCACAGAGGGCACTCTTTCTCCAGTTCTGAATTTCTTTAATATATGGTTCTGTGTTTGAGAATTCTTAATACCATTTTGAACATATTTTATGGTGAGATAGACCATGTTTAAATAAAATAGCATATGTTCCTGTCTCCAACCCTAAGCAGTGTGTCTGTGTCTCTCCATTAGTTCTATATTTTTGCTTATTTCTGTCGCAATCCTGCATGTCTCCACATACACATACATCATCCACCTAAACCGAGTCCCTGCTTTTCTGCATCCTTATGCCCACAGTACCTGCTCTCTGCCTCTTAATCCCTTTTTCCAACACTCACCCATCTACTTCAAAATAAATGAACCCTGCCTTTTCTCCTCTGTATCCCAACATCCTCTATCTCAAAATTCCCCCATATGTTACCTTGATTCCCTCCCCTCCCCCAAACACTAAGGGGCCGATATTCATACTTTTAGGCGGCAGAAATGCGGATAAATGAGTGGTAAAACCGTGTAAGATGAGCAAACTCTGGTAACACTGATATTAAGCAACACGCACATGCACGAATATTGGCGCTGTATGTCATGGCATAACTGGGCATCTGTGGCAGTGTAATGGGGAGGGGCGTGGGTGCATAATGTGTGTTATGCCGATATTCAGCAATGGCCTGCAGGCAGATAGAAGGCTGGGCAACACTAAGCCAGGCTTGTAGGTGATTTAGGGGCAAGCCAAATGAATATCAGTGTCTTTCACAAGCGGCAAAGCCAGATATAGTGCAAGGCATGTCAAGGGATGTGGTGGCTTCATAGACAGTAGCAGAGGTGGAGATGCCACAGACGTGCCAGGGATCAGTGCCAGCAATAGCAACAACAGCAGGTCGTGGACCAGGCTGGGAGGCAATGGCACTGTATGCCATAGGTCTACAGACCTAGGGTCACATATCTCCAGCTGATAGCAGCAGAGGTATTTCAAAGATACCGCCTTGGTGCCACCACAATAACAGAACTGTGTGCCATGATGAGATGGGACCTGGAGCCAACAACTGCCAGAAGCCATGCAATGCCCGTGGCATTGAAAGTGGCCACAGCCCTGGGCTTCCTAGCGATGGCCGCATATGATGTGGGCCACAACTGGAATAACATAGTCTGCCACATCCCATTGTATAGAGGATTTCACAACATCTCTCTTGAGAAGGCTCTATATCAGCTTTCCTGCCAGTCAGAGCACAGACAGCGGACCATGCAGGACGTCTATCAAATAGCAGCCTTTCCATCCATCCTAGGTATCATAGACTGCATCCATGTGGTCCTGAGGCCATCCAGCCGTGATGACAGGGTGTATTGAAACAGATACCACTACCACTCTATGAATATGCAGGTTGTGGTAGATGCCCACATGTAGATAATAGATGTGTGTACCTGGTTCCCTGGATCCTGCCATGATGCGTTCATCCTCTCACAGTCAGGCCTGGGTCAGGCGGCTGCCACCAGACACCTTGATGATGCCTGGTTGATAGGTGAGTGGTTGATAGGTGAGTGGAGCATGCCAACAACAGATGTGTTGAGACAAAGGAGAATGGTGGTATGAGGCCATAGTAACATAGTAACATAGTAGTTGACGGCAGATAAAGACCAGCATGGTCCATCCAGTCTGCCCAGCAAGATGGCAAGAGTAGGTGCACCTGTCGCTCCGTGCAGGCCACCCCTCCCCATATCCTTGTTCAGGGGTAAAACCACCACTCCATGTAGGACACCCCTATTTGTTGAGACGTTATATGGTTCAGAAGTTAGATGGTACCGTTTATTTTGTTTTTTTCCTATTTCTGTAAAGGGATCCTCTGTGTTTGTCCCATGCCTTTTTGAATTCCGTCACCGTGTTCGCCCCTACCACTTCCATCGGGAGGGTATTCCAAGCATCCACCACCCTTTCAGTGAAAAAATATTTCCTGACATTGCCTTTCAATTTACCCCCTTGCAGTTTCATGTTATGCCCTCTAGTTTTACAGGTTCCCCGTCTTTGGAAGAGGTTTGTTTGTTCATCATTTCTCTTTAAGTATTTAAAGGTCTGAATCATATCTCCCCTGTCCCTCCTTTCCTCCAAAGTATACATATTTAGGTCTTCAAGTCTCTTCTCATAAGGCTTCTGATGCAGGCTCCAAATCAGTTTGGTCGCCTTCCTCTGAACAGTCTCCAGTCTTTTTACATCCTTTGCAAGATATGGTCTCCAAAACTGAACGCAGTATTCCAAGTGAGGCCTCACCAGTGACCTATACAGTGGCATAAGTACCTCTTCTTTTCTGCTGGTAATCCCTCTTTGTATGCAGCCCAACATCCTCCTGGCTTTTGCCACTGCCTTGTCGCACTGTTTTGCCACCTTGAGATCAGCAGAGATAATCACACCAAGGTCTTTTTCCTGAACTGTGCATACCAACCTTTCTCCCCCTATCGCGTACATTTCTCTTGGATTTCTGCTACCCAAGTGCATGACACTGCACTTTTTTGCATTAAATCGTAGTTGCCAAGCTTTAGACCAGTCTTCCAGCTTTTGTAGATCTTTCTTCATGTTAACCACTCCCTCGGGGGAGTCCACTCTGTTGCAAATTTTTGTGTCGTCTGCAAAAAGACAGACTTTTCCATTCAGTCCTTCAGCAATATCACTCACAAATACATTGAACAGTGCTGGGCCCAGGACCGAACCCTGGGGCACCCCGCTAATCACCTTCCTCTCATCCGAGTGAGCTCCATGTACAATCAATGTCGTCTGTCAGTCAACCAATTTCTAATCCAGTTTACCATCTTGGGACCCATCCCCAAGCTACTGAGTTTGTTGACTAGCCTCCTATGAGGAACAGTATCAAAGGCTTTGCTGAAATCCAGGTAGATGACATCCATTGCATGCCCCTGATCTAGTTCCCTGGTCACGCAGTCAAAGAACTCGATCAGATTTGTTTGGCAAGATCGTCCTTCGGTAAAACCATGTTGCCTCGGGTCTTGCAAGCTGTTGGTTTTCAGAAAGTTCACTATTCGCTCTTTCAGGAGTGCCTCCATTACTTTTCCCGCCACCGAGGTAAGGCTCACGGGCCTGTAGTTTGACACTTCTTCCCTGTCACCACTTTTGTGTAGAGGTACAACATCAGCCATTCTCCAGTCCTGAGGAACCTCTCCTGTTTCCAAGGATCTGTTGAAGACATCCTTTAACGGTCCTGCAAGAACCTTTCTGAGCTCTTTCAGTATCCTGGGATGTATCCCATCCGGTCCCATGGCCTTGTCCACTTTCAGTTTAGCAAGTTGTTCTAACACCTCTTCTTCTGTAAATGGTGTGGTATCTACTTCATTCCCATTTTTATATTTGGGAGTCACAGCTGGTCCATCCCCAGGACCTTCTTTAGTAAACACAGAGCAGAAGTAATTGTTTAGCAATTTTGCTTTTCCAGTGTCACTTTCCACGAGTCCTTTCCCAGCACTTCTGAGTCCTGCAATTCCAACTCTGATCTTTTTCCTTTCCCGAATATACCTGAAGAAATTTTTGTTGCCACCCTTAACATCTTTAGCCATCTTTTCCTCTGCCTTTGATTTTGCTATCCTTATTACTCTTTTAGACTCTTTGAGTTGGATCCTGTATTCATTCTGTGTTCTTCTGTCTGCAAGCTTTTGAATTTTGCAAAAGTTGTGTTTTTTGCCTTTATATGAGCAGCCACCTCTTTGGAAAACCAAATAGGTTTCCTTCTCCTCTTGCTTTTATTTACTTTTCTTACATATTTATCTGTTGCTCCTTTTATTGCCTCCTTTAGTTTAGCCCATTGCAATTCCACTTCCTTTATCTCTTCCCACCCCGTCATCTCCTCCTTTACGTACTCTGCCATTTTATTGAAGTCAGTGTATTTGAAGTTTAGGACTCTGAGCTTGCTATGATTGGCCTGTACCATGGCTTTTATTTCAAACCACACCGTGTGATGGTCGCTGTTGCTCACGCAGACATTTGACACACTATCACCGTTGGTGAGCACTACATCCAGCGTTGATCTTTCCCTGGTTGGTTCCATCACCATTTGTCTAAATAATGCATCTTGGAGAGCATCCACAATTTTTTTGCTTCTTTCCAGATGTGCAGAAGGAGTAATCCAATCCACATCAGGTAGATTAAAGTCACCCAATATGATTGCTTCCCCCTTTGATGCTATCTTGGCAATATCTATAATCAATTCATTGTCTCTCTCTTCAATTTGAGTCGGAGGTCTATAGACTACAGCAATATGGATGACAGTGCCATCTCCTCTCTCCAACGCAATCCAGAGCGCTTCTTCTTTTCCCCATGTCCCCTGCATTTCAGTAGCTTTAATATTGCTTTTGACATACAAGGCTACTCCTCCTCCTTTTCCATTTTCTCGGTCCCTTCTGAATAGATTATAGCCAGCTATGGCTATATCCCAATCATGTGATTCATTAAACCATGTTTCTGTAATGGCCACAATGTCCAAGTCCGTTTCCACCATTAGGGCTTCCAGGTCTGGAATTTTGTTGGCTAAGCTTCGAGCATTTGTGCTCATTGCTTTCCAGCACTTTCCTGGCTTGTGTGTATTTTGCATTGATTTTGTTCTGCCCACTTCCTCCCACATGTTTTTGATGTGTGGTTTAAAAGTGTGGCTGTTTCTGATGTTGTTCTGCTTTTGTTGGGGGTGGCATGCAGATGTTGACCTTCCACATCCGTCACCCCCTTTTCCTAGTTTAAATGCATGTCCACATACTGCCTGAATTTTTCACTTAGGATTCTTTTCCCTGCGGAAGAGAAATGTAGTCCATCAGCACAGTATAGTCTCTTGTTGGTCCATCTGTTGTCCCAGTTGCCAATAAATCCGAATCCTTCTTTTCTGCACCAGGTCTGGAGCCATGTATTAAAGCTGTTAATGCGATGCAGTCTTTTTGTCCCCTTACCAAGAACAGGTAGAACCTCTGAGAATGCAACAGTGTTAACAACGTGCTTGAGTTTCTCCCCCAGAGATTGGAAGTCCTTTTGGGCTGTAGAGGCACTGTTTCTAGCCAGGTCGTTTGTGCCTAGGTGGATAATAACATCAAGTGTGCCAGTAGTGCCAGAAGGGCAGGTGGTGTCTATGTTGGAGGCCCCATTATGCCATTGTCAGTGTGGGGAGATTGGGGAGGGGGTGCTATGGGTGGAGAGGTTCTGGGTGCGCTTATACCAAGACTGGCCCCAGAATTGGTTCAAGGTTCAAGTTTTTCTGTCATCATATTTCTATGTTTCTATGAGGACAGTAACTGAATTCAAAAAAGCATGGGACAAACACAGAGGATCTCTAAAGGTAAAAAGGGGACTGTTGTAGTTGTTGATATGGAAGGACAGACTAGATAGGGCATGTGGTCTTTTTCTGTCATCATATTTCTATGTTTCTATGTTTCTAAGGTGTTGGCACCCTAAGCAAAACATAAGCAGTATGATTTCCCTGCTTTCCACGATCTATTTGTTAGCATGGAATGCTCTGCTCTTGGCTGCCCAACAGAGGAAGCAATCCTAGGCTACTGCCCTGTTTGCCCAGTGAGTCTACAGGCCCCGGCTAGCACAGGGTCTGAGTAGAAGGGGAAACCTCATGCCCCCACACTCAACAGTCTACTGGGCAGGAACACTAGCAACCAACTCTGGGGCTGTCCCAGACCACAGGAATACACTGGAATCTTTGCTTGGAAACTCATTATGCCATAGATGTGTCATACTTGCTGTCACAGAGATGGGCCAAGGCCTGCTGTGCTGATTGTGTACCAATGATCTGTAGTCAGCACAGCAGGCCTTGGCCCATCTCCATGTGTTACTAGTATGTGTGGCTCTCTCCAATGCTTCCACAGGTGACAGGGGATACCCATTGCAACCATGGCTGATGACTCCAGTGCGCAACCCTCAAACTCCACAAGAGGAGAGGTACAATAGAATGCTATCATGTACCAGGGCAGTGGTAGAGTGAGCATTTGGGCTACTAAAAGCTAATTTAGGTGTCAGGACAGGAGTAGGGGAGAGCTGCTGTACTGCCCTGAGCACGTATGTAACATATTATCCACATGCTGCATCCTCCACAACATTGCCTCCTGAGGAGGAGATCCATGTGGATACAGACAGAGGGCAGGATGGTGCAGAGGAAGAGGTGCAGAGGGGTATCCAGCAAGTGACAGCAGCAGCTCTAGCTAATAGAAAGAAACAGATTGATACAGAAGAATTTTTTACTGTGAGTAACTCTTTATTGTGCCCCAACTCAAAACCTACACATAATCAATGTGCCCTCCTCTTCCCACCCCCCCACCACTTTCACGGTCGCCCCCACTGCATGCTGAGCCGAGCCACGCCACTGTCCCCTGCTGCTGCTGATTCCGGCAGTAGGGTCGGGGGGTGGTGGCTCAGCGGCAGGCCATGTGCTTTGGCACACATACCCTGCCGTTTCTGACTCCCCCTCTGACACAAGTTCAGGAGGTCAGAAGAAGCAGGCCATATGTGCTGAAGCACATGGCAGCGGGGGGCTGGTGGCAGTAGGGGGTGGGGTTGTGGCTCAGCACAGGGGGAGGGTGGTGCGGCTTGACATTGGGGTGCGGTAGGCCACGGGTGCTGAAGCACATGGTCTACCATGGGCGCCTTGCCGTCTACAGTGCTCAATCCCACCCCGCTATCTGACCCATGCACTGTGCCTCAATGCTGGCACATCTGAGGCATTGCTGCCAGTCTCTTCTGCCTCCCCAGGATTTAAAGATGGCGTGTTGGCTGACTGATGACTTTGCCATGTAAAGGTCCCATAGAGGGGCTGTTGCCTCACAAGGCTGCCTGGCAGGTTCGATCTCCCGGAGTGAATGAGCAATAGCTGCCTGGTAGGCAGCCATCTCCCTGAAGAGGCAGAGCTGTGGTTCCTGGTGCCTTTCCTGCCACAGAGCCTGCTCCTTCTGCAGCTGTGTGGACTCTCACAGTTCTTGGTGGATAGCCTCCAAGTGAGCATAGAACCCTCCTGGTCAGCTCCACCATCTTGGCCCCCTCCTGCAGCATCTGGTGCTCTGCTGCATCAGCTGATGGGACCTCAAACTCCTCTGAGATAGGGAATTACGGTGCTGGTGGGTCCTGTGTAGGACACTATGGCTGTAAAAACACTGCAGGAAAAATAACATATCACTGGACTCCAGAAAAATCCAAAAAATGCAATATTCCGTGAACAAAAATTGTATATTGTAACCCAAAAAATGTATTATTTCAAATATTCAAAAAAAGGCAAAAAAGCCTATACACTTTCAAACAAATTGCATACCAACCATTCTGCTACTCAAACATACATATTGAGAAACCACCAATGGAGATAAAAAAACATTTTTGGAGGGGGAAGGATGGCTCAAAATATAACTGGGTACCAACCCAGGTGGTCATATCAACAAGGCCATCCAACCAACCTTCCTACATTACTATTTATGAATTTTAGTGGTTGCATAGTACCAAAATACAATCACCCTCAAAACCAATAAAGAGATCACTTATCTGAAAAACAGCCAAAAATTTCCCTAAACAAATCCCCAACGTTTTTGTCTGTTTTTCAGATAAGTGATCTCTTTATTGTTTTTTTTGGGAGGGTGATTTTATTTTGGTACCATGCAACCACTAAAATGTATAAAAAATAATGTAGAAAGGTTGGTTGGATGGCGATGATGATATGAACACTTGAGTTGTATCCAATTATATTTTGAGCTGTCCTTTCCCCTTCACAAAAACCTTTTTCAATTCCATGGATGGTTTGTCAGTCTGCATGTTTGAGTAGTGGGATGGTCAGCGTGCAGTTTGTTTGAAAGTGTGTAGGGCTTTTTTTGCCTTTTTTTGAATTTTTTGAATTTGAAGTTTTAATGCATTTTTTGGGTTACAATATATAATTTTTTGTTCATGGACTATTGAATTTTTTGAATTGATGGCTATGTCATCACGTGCCTGTGTGCAGCCTGGTGGTACATCTAGCAGTGGTTAGACTGCCATCAATAACTAAAGTGGAGTGTTTGGGAAGGGCTCTGCATCACAACACCCCCCCCCCCCATTGACTCTATGCACCCCCTTGTTTTACAGGAATGGGCATGTCCTGCTGCCTAATAACTGCACAACTGCACAAAGTGTGGCAACATGACAAAGGACCTCACATGGGGGGCCCCGGTGACTCACTTCGAAGCTGGCTGTGAAGTTCTGATGGTAGAAAATTTCTATACAGAAAGATATAATAAAATAGCACGCCTCATCTATTGGAAACTCTGTAAGAACTACAACATCACTGTGCCTGAAAAGCACTGGAATCATGACCCTAAGAGAATTACAGAGAATGAGGAGGTTATGATCACCTGGGATACTCCCATTTTGGCCAATAAAATGCTGGTTGCGAGGAAGCCAGATATAGTGGTTAAGGAGAAAAACACCAGAACGGCATTGATAATAGAGGTGTCAGTTCCAAGGGACTACTCTGTGAATCGCATGGAGAGGCAGAAGATCTGAAATACTAGGAAATGCAGTCAGAGACCATGAAAATGTGGCAGAAAGATACAGAAATATTTCCCATTGTGTTGGGTGCCATAGGCTTGATAAAGAAGAATTTCCAAGCACATCTTGACAAACTACCCATACATGTTACATCTTACAAACTCCAGCAGGAGGCTCTCTGGCATAATGCAAGTACTATGCTGAGCCTTAGCAGTAAATTTGGGAGACTGAGATCATACTCCCCATGCTCTGGCTTAGAAGTGAGGTTCATGACTGCACCTAGCTTTACCCATAGGTCGCTAACTGGGTAATGGTGCAATATCACTGCTACCCGGTTAGCGACTGTCATCGCCCCCGGAATGCCCACGACATGCCCCAATGCTAAGTGGGTTCTAAACGAGCAGGGTTTTGTAGTACTTTCTAATGTATCTGGCAGTTGGCTGTAGAGGATAATAATACAGAAATATGGGAGCCTTTATTTATCCTCACTGTACATTCTAATGTTATTTAGAGGCATGCTTACTAAAAATTAATGCGCATTCATAAATATTAACATGCCTTAAGTGAAGTAGCACCCATTAACTTCTAAGGGTGCAGTGGCACTTAATACACATTAATGTTTAGCAAACATGCCCTCCTCTTCCTCTTTATCCTCCTGGCCTTTGCTAACAAAATCAATCATAAGAACATAAGAGGGTGCCAGATGGAGCTGGAGTTGCTGTCTGCTGCTGCTGTCTTGGACCTGCACCTATTGTGCCTTGAATGGCTGGGCTGCGTGCTGCTCTGCTGATGCCCTGTCAGCAGCTTCACTCTCTTATCACGCTGTGAAGAGCATGACAGTGGGTTCAGGACATGTGTTCAACATGGAACTTGAAGAGACAGGTCATGGCACCATGAGACACGCACAGTGCAGATGCTATGTGCCAACACATTTACCTATCCACGTCCATCTGTGCTGTACATATTTCTATATCGCTCAAGAATAAATAGTTCATTCTGCTGGGGGACCTTAACCTACCAACCTTACCCAACAAACACATCACTCCTTTCCTCCAAGCAATGGAAGCACCCCAGCTCAACCAGATCATTTCGGATGCAACACACATCAGGGGAGGAATCCTAGACCTCATTTTTACACAGCCAACTGGCTGCACCAAAACATTTCCTCTATGACCCAGATCACCTCAGTTCCCTGGTCCAACCATAATCTGCTCAAACGTTTCCTCCCAAACACCCCCAGAGCATCCACCCTCAAGCCTCCCCCATCTCACACATAGAGGTTTCAGTCATTCGACAAAGACTCATTCATCATCAGCATTCCATCCCTGACACAAGAGGATCCAACCAATCTTGACTCACTAATATCTGAATGGAACACATGCATATCATCCTATGCTATTAAGCCCAACTGCCCACCCTGGATAAATAGAGCACACCATGTACCTTGGTTCACACCTGAGCTCAAAACCCTAAAAAACAAACTCAGACAGCTAGAGCGTAAATGGAGACACCACAAGAACCCATCCAACTACTCAGCATACACAAGTGCCCAGGCTGACTATTGGTCACTCACCCTTCTAAAGAAAAAGGAATATTTTACCATTCTACTCAACTCCTCCCTCAGCCGCCCTATAGAACTATTCGGTATAGCATTAAATCGCCTCAAGAGCCCAGTAGCTACAAAGACTAACATCATTCTCTCTCCGAATGATATAGCACAATTCTTACAATCCAAACAAGCACACTCCACAGCACCATCTCAGCCCCCCAACAACTCCGCCAACACCCCAAACATAAAAACCTGGTCAACATTCAGCCCTCTTTCTACCCAGCAACTGGAAAATATTATATCAGGCCTCAATGGCACCACCTCATCACTTGACACTTGCCCATTCTCTTGGATCAAAATGGCCAAGCAAGAGCTAACCCCAACCATTCTCATTATGTCAAGTCTTCGCTAACACTGGGCTACATGCCAACTGCCCTCAAGCAAGCATCCATCAGACCTTTGCTAACAAAATCAATCATAAGAAAATAAGAACATAAGATATGCCATACTGGGTCAGACCAAGGTCCATCAAGCCCAGTATCCTGTTTCCAACAGTGGCAAATCGAGGTCACAAGTACCTAGCATTTCCCCAAAAGACACAGGTTCCATAATGCTTGTATTGGGGCAAGCAGTGGATATTCTGGGTCCACTTTAATAATGGTTTATGGACCTTTCCTCCAGGAACCCGTCCAAACCTTTTTTAAACCCGGCTACACTAACAGCTTTTACTACATCCTCCTTTAGAAAATTCCAGAGTTTGATTACACATTGAGTGAAAAAATATTTTTTATTAGTCTTAAATAGGTTACCCTGTAGCTTCATTGCATGCCCCCTAGTCTTTCTATATTTTGATGGTGTAAACAATCGATCTACATTTGCCTGTTCCACTCCATTCATTAATTTATAGACATCTATCTTATCTCCCCTCAGCTGTCTCTTTTCAAGGTTGAAGAGCACTAATCTTTTTAGCCTCTCTTCATAGGGGTATCCTTCCATCCCCTTTACCATTTTGGAGGCTCTTCTCTGTACCTTTTCTAATAATGCTATATCCTTTTAAAGATATGGCGACCAGAATTGCGGTCACACCATGGAACGATACAGAGGCATTATATCCTTTGTTTTATTCTCCATTCCTTTCCTCATGATACCTAGCATTCTATTTGCTCTCTTTGCCACCGCTGCATACCGGGCAGAGAGTTTTAACATGTTATCCACAATGACGCTTAAACCTTTTTCGTGGGTGGTGGTTCCTAATGTGGAACCTTACATCGTGTAACCATAATTTGGGGTTTTCTTTCCTAGGTACATAACTTTGCACTTGCCACAAAAATCAAGGAAGCTAACAAAAGTTAAAGCGCAGTAATAATAATGAGTGATTTCAATTATCCTGGTATCGACTGGGTCAGTGTCACAGCAGGACGTGCTAGGGAGATAAAGTTCCTAGATGAAATAAATGACTGCTTCTTGGAGCAGCTGGTTCATGAACCGACCAGAGGGGAAGCCATATTAGACCTAGTCCTTAGTGGATCACCAGATATAGTGCAAGAGATAAGGGTGTTGGTGCCACTTGGCAATAGTGATCATAGCATGATCACATTTGATTTAATTAGAGGAGGAGGGATAGTAGTAAGGAAATCCACAGTACTACCTTTTAACTTTCGAAAGGGAGACTATGATAAAATGAGGAAAATAGTTAAGAAAAAACTAAAAGGAGCAGTTGCAAAGGTTAAAGACTTACATCAAGCTTGGGTGTTGTTGAAAAATACTATCTTGGAAGCCCAGACGAGCTGTATTCCACACTTTAAGAAAAGTGGAAGGAAGTCCAAAAAACTGCCAGCATGGTTTAAAGGTGAGGTCAGAGAGGTTGTTGTTCCCAAAAAAGCATCTTTCAGGAAATGGAAAAAAAGAGCCAAACCACGAAACCTGGAAACAGCACAAGCACTGGCAAGTCAAATGCAAGGCATTGATAAGGCAGGCAAAGGGAGAATTTGAGAAGAAGCTTGCTGCAGAAGCAAAAACATGAAATAAAGACTTTTTCAAGTACATTTGTAGCAAAAAACCTGTGAGAGAGTCAGTTGGTCCATTAGATGATAGAGGGGTTAAAGGGGCACTAAAAGGCAACAAGGCGATAGCGGAGAGACTGAATAAATTCTTTGCTTCGGTCTTTACTGAGGAAGATGAAGGGATGTAACCCATGACTGAAGTGGTATTTAAAGGTGCGGAAGAATTGAAGGAAATATCTATACATTGGGAAGATGTATTATAACTATTAGATAAACTGAAGAGTAGCAAATCAACTGGGCCGAATGGTATACATCCAAGGGTGTTGAAAGAACTGAAATATGAGATTGCAGACCTGCTATTACTAATCTGTGAACTTTCATTAAAATCATCTGTAATACCTGAAGATTGGAGGACTGCCAATATAACACCAATTTTTAAAAAGGGTTCCAGGGGTGATCCGGGAAACTACAGACCGGTGAGCCTGACGTCAGTACCGGGAAAAATGGTAGAAACCATCATAAAGAACAAAATTATTGAGCATGTAGATAGTCATGGCCTAATGGGAGACAGCCAACATGGCTTTAGACAAGTAAGATCTTGCCTTACTAATCTGTTATGTTTTTTTGAAGGTGTGAATTAACAGGTGGACAAAGGTGAGTCGGTTGATATAGTGTATCTGGACTTTCAGAAAGCCTTTGACAAGGTCCCTCATCAGAGACTTTTGTCTAAACGAAAGAGTCATGGGATAGGAGGCAGTGTACATGTGGTGCTAGAGATAGGTCCTGCTGCACATCCCCATCACTGCCAGTGTGTGACAGGTGCTCCCACCAGTGCAACCGAAAGTACTTATGTTACCATCTGGGTTATGCAGTCACATGTGGCCCTGTGGGACCGGACACCATTCAGATTAGTGTGTACGCAGTGTCAAGGTCTGGCTGCCATGGGTACCTGTTATCAGGGTAGCGGTGGGGTGGGGGCTAGACTCGCATGAGGTTTAGGTAACACTGCCTCTATGGGTCTAAGTGGTATGCACTATATACACCAAGGGGCCCACAATCACCACTATTGTAGATGAGGATGTGGTGAGACAGGTGCCTGCACCCTGCAGAATGGCTGTAATACCAGCAACCACAGTCCTGCTGGCCGAGACAGCCCTCCAGGGCTGATGGGCCAGAGCCATACATGTGACCGTGGCAGACAAGCAGTGATGCTTGGGGTGGGCAGGGGAAGGCTCCACACCACAGTCTGCCACCCGCCAGCACAATCAGACTGAACCTGCAGCATCCTACAGGGTGGTCCCACCATGCACAGACTAACTGCAGACAGCCCACTAGCCAGTCCATAATGCATGCTCATGGGGGAACCCTGTGCACCCAGAGGTGGGATGCACAGCACAAACAGCAAGCAGATATCTCTGTGATTGGGCCCCAGAACCAGGAACACACAGGTATCACTAGAGACAAATAATGTGTGGCACTAAGTGGGAACATGGACATGCCATGGCCACTTCTCGGTCAGAGTGAGAGCGACCTACCAGCGTGACATGCTGTGGCCACCCTGCCCATGCAGGTGGTGGTCGAGCACTACAGTGTCCCAGCCATTGCCCTCCACCCTGTGCAGATGCATCCTGGCCAATCTGCCCTGTCTGGGCCATACCCACAATACCTTGCTCCTCATTATGCACATTTGCAGGCTAATGCTGGAAACAGTGTCAGCAATGTGGGCTCAGTGAGGTGTTGGCAGACACAAAACAATGGATAGACATATGCACACTCCCACACCTATCTCAGCATTGTGCAGAGATAAAGGTGGTTGACTACCCTGCCCACCACACTGGTCCTGAGCACAGTGCCGACATTGCTAAACTGTGCAGGGGGTAGTAATAGTGCTCTGGTAATAACTGCAGCTCCGTGCTGGGGCCACAGCCTGACACTGCATGAGGCTGTGGATAGTGGAGCCCGTGTGAGTGCGTGTTTGTACCCCTGTGCACCACTGCGTTGGGGTCTGCACATGTTGTTGTTGCGGCTGCATTGTGGGATAAAACTATGGGGTGATGCTCTGCAGGTTCCACAGATGGGACTTGAACCTTTTGCTCTTGGACATACTGGCTGAGTGTATTGCACCACACTGTTGCCACAGCAGCATAGTGGTCCCTGGGGCTACCCTTACGTTCCCCAGCCAGACTTCTTCTGTTGCACTGCACACAACGCACTGCTACAGGGCATGGGCTAGGTCCACTGCAGGTGGATGCCACTACTCCCACCAGCACAAACACCCCCCCCCGCCATGCCGCCATGACCATATGCTGTCGGTGCCGGTGGTGTGCAGTCCTAGGCCATCCAGGGGGCAGGTAGGCGGCTGCCTAAGGTGTGGATTCTGGGGTAGGGGTGCCTACATAGCTGTCCACGCTTCTCCCGGCACTGCCTGTCAATGTTATGTGCCCCTTGGGGTTGCTTCTGGGTAATATCCCATGGATGGGACACTGTGGGACACAGACTCATGGGCATGTTTGACCCTGGTCTGTTGCTGTCTTGCTGGTGTCCATTTTCTGCGTTCCTATGTGCCACCTAGGCAACCGCCTAGTCCACCCCATGCCCCAGTAGCCCCCACTGCATGTCCCGCCTGCAGCCCCCATGCCCCATTTGCGCCATCACCATAGTGGCCTTTCATATCTGGGCACTATGCTGTTGCTGCAAATGGAGCACTATTATCACCTTTCTTGGGCTCCCTGCCTATGCTGTACATTGCTGACACTGAAATGGTTTCTCTCTCCTGAAAATGTGCATCTAACGGCAGGTTTTCATTTGCGGTAGGATTCAGCCCTTCAGTTCAGTGCGTTAGTGTGCAGGGAGCCTCTCCCCGCCCACTCCCCGCCCTTTGACCCCAGCTCTCCGCCCTCTCTTCTCCCTCTGCGGTGTCTACCGCGCTGCGGAACGCTTCCGCACGGGTTGTAACGTTACCGTGTGTTAACGTTATGTTACCACTCGTTAACGTTACATAACGCGCGTTAACGTTACCTACCGCGCATTAACGTTACCTACCGCGTGGTCTGTAACGTTACCGCAGTTTAGTAAACATACCCCTTTATCTCCCTAGCATGTCCTGCCATGACACTGACCCAGTCGATACCGGAGTAATTGAAATCACCCATTATTATTATTGTGTTTTAACTTTTGTTAGCTTCCCTGATTCCTTTGAGCATTTCATCATCCATTTGTTCATTCTGGCCAGGTGGTCGATAGTACACCCCCACTGCCAACACCTTTCCCTTCCCCTTTTTACATGGAATTTCAATCCATAGAGATTCTACAGTGAATTTTGTTTCCTGCAAAACTTTAATTCTTTGTGACTCAATGCCCTCTCTAACATAGAGCGCAACCCCTCCACGAATTTGATCTTCTCTATCATTATGATAAAGTTTCTACCAGATATCATAGTGTCCCACTGGTTGTCCTCCTTCCACTATGTCTCTGAGATACCAATCATATCTAACCTCTCATTTAGTGCTATATATTCTGTCTCCCATCTTATTTTTTAGACTTCTAGCGTTTGCATACAAGCATTTTAGAGGCTGTATTTTATTCATATTAATCTAGCTATCGGTAGGCAGGGGTAATTTGGAATCTTTAAGCTCTGTCTGCTCTGTACTCAAGGGCATTTGGGCTACTTTTGTCTCTACTGAAATCTCTCTACTGATATGCCCTAACTTCAATCTTTTGCTAGTATCCTTCAGCACCATCTTCTTACAGACCTATCTCAAGCATCTCTTCCTTCGCCGAAATCATTGAAAAGGCAGTACAACTTCAGACACAGGAATTCATGGACTTTTAGGCTCCCCTCGATAAACACCAGCATGGCTTCATGCCTCTTCATAGCACCGAGACTCTACTACCTCCCTCCTAGATGCACTGATCAAAGGCACAGAAAAAACACATAAGGTTTCATCATTTTTCTTGCTATCTCTGTAGTCTTTGACTCAGTCATCCATGCCTACCTCTTCTCACATCTCTATGCAATTGGCCTTAGAGATACTACACTACAGTAGTTCCAATCCTATCTATCTGACTGATCCCAGCACGTCAAAATTGGATCGGAAACCGCCAACCCATTCAAGCTATTTCAAGGTTTACCTCAGGACTCCACACTATTCTCCTTGTTTTTTAACATTTTCATCCAACCCCTATGCAGAATAATCCAGAATCACAAGATCCTCTATCATCTGTATGCTGACAACATTTTAATTTACACACCATTCTTAATCAGTAATCCTGAGTACTCCACAATCAACCAATGCCTTGAAGCAATCATCCAATGGCTCAACCACCATAACATGCACATCAACCCCAATGAAACAGAAGTCCTTCGTATAACCAAGCATCCCACCTTCTCCTCACTAGACACAGTCAACTTGGGCCAACTTAATGTTGCAAGTAAAAGACCAAGTAAAATACCTTGGCATAATACTGGACCAAAATCTGAACTTCCAACCTCACATTAAGCAAGTCACCAGATCTGCATACTTCCAAATGAAGACCGTCTGAAACCTTCGACCCCTACTGGACCACAACGACTTCAGAAACATCTGTCAAGCTCTCATTACCCCCATACTTGATTATGCAAACATAATATACCAGGGGCTCCCCAAATCCACCCTACTTCCATTGCAGCTCACGCAGAATTCAGCAGCCAGAATAATCACAAGCTAGCATACACACATCACCCCTATACTGAAGCAGTTACATTGGCTATCCATCCACACCAGGGTTAAATTCAAAGTCTCACTAACCATCGTACAACCTCTCTGTGGACATTCTTCGTCTTCTCCTTCTCTAGCCCCCCAACAAGAGACCAAAGAGAAATACCAACCACAGTCTTGTCTCTGTACCAGCCTCAGTCACCCGCACTAATACTTCAACCTCCAGCAGAGCCTTCTCCCTCTATGCACCCACCACCTGGAACTCCCTCTCTCCAGAGATAGGATCACTTACAGATGTTGGTGAGTTTCGCTGCAAGCTAAAACCTCCTCTTCTTGGAACATTTCGGATCTATCACCTAACCACCCCCCATTTTAACATCTTCTGAGCTCTTACAACATTTTGCCCTGTTTCTTCCGCAGCTCACCCATTGATCACAGCCATGTTTTACATCTTCCCATTAACTATGTTTAAACTCATCTCAACCTAACTCATTCCCCTGAGTCCGGTTAAAATACAATTTACCTTGTTTCTGGTTATATCTATTAATTATTGTTAAGTTTGATAAAAATTGTTTACCTTGTTCCATGTAACTTTACTTGTTCTAATTGTTCCCTATACACCACTGTGACCGGTAGATACAGCAGTATAAAAAAGTTGCCACCATGGGAGGCTGCCAGTAGAGCATGATATGTGGCGCCTTGGGGGGGCCCTAGGGATGGGGATGATAAAATCTCAGTATCTGTGGTTCAGGCACAGTGATATACCTAGAGGCTTAGGGGGCCACAGCAATACTCAGCCTTCAGCACAAATAGGGGGATGACAGGGCAGCATCTGTGTTTGCCAACTGAGTGTATTAGGTTATCAGTCATTTGACCATCACCTGTGCAGGCCAATTTTAGCAATGAGACAGCTAAATGTGGTACTGCCCCATCACATATACCCATGTGCATAAAATGCACTCAACTTGCTGCTTTTCCACAGGGGTAGGTGATCTGCGTGCTTTTCTAATTGCCAACACAATGCACAGCATATACAGTATCTGTGGTGTCATTATGTGCACCACAGATTGGCATATCTGCACTGTGCCTCACAACACAAATGGTCCCTCACAGCCCTCTGCTTCCATTAGGTACACCTTGTTCCACGGGCTTCCTTACATCTATTTGGGTATGTGCCTCCTCTTACCACATATTGCACATCTTCTGCTTGTCCTGTAGCCCAGCACCTGGTATGGCACTGTGAAGGGCTTTAGGGGCAGGACCTCACTACCCAGACCTATGCACTTGTGGCACAGGCAACTGTTTTCTGAGACACAAAGCAAGCGGCAGGGTTTGTGAAGGGCACAGCTCTCCAGTGGGTGTCCCAGTAACCTGATGCCTGGTCAGTCCACCCTTCTAGGACATGCTTTGATGTCTCTCTGGGTTATGGGCCCCAATTCCCTGGTTGAAAGGGGTACCTGGTATGTGTGTGTTTGATATAGTGCTACATCATGGAATGGGGACCTGTCTCGCCAGGGAGAGTAGACTTGCATGATACTGTAGGCATGTTGGTCCCAGAGCAGGGTACACATGTGCTCTATGAAGCTACGTTCAATCCTGAGCCACTGTTCGCTCAGGTACTGCCTATATAGGCCCCAGACCTGTATTGTACAGCCTAGCTGCAAGTGCACAGCCGGCACTGACAACATCTATTGCTACTCTGGACACCACACTGTGAGAGGTACAGGCCCTCACCTCTGGTGTGAGTGCACATGGCATTTCCAACAAACAGGCCGCAGCATCAGAGCTGCAACTTGGTAACCAATATACTTGTAGTGCTTAAGGAGAGTGAAGTGCAACTGCACAGCTCTTGCTGTATATGCAACACAGTCCTAGTGCCCAACCCCTGTGTGATTCTATGTCTCTGGCTGACTATGCATATTGCCATCGACATAGCTCCCTCATAGCAGTCACCCCTTGGCAACATGTAGCACTTGGTTCCTTCGTATAGCAACTCCTCCTGTGCCTAGTATCTATTTTATTTTATTTTAAAAGATTTGTTTACCGCCACATGCTCAAGCATTCAAGGTGGTGCACAGCAAATAAAACACATAGAGATCCTTCAGGCTCCACTCAGCAGGGCTCCCACTACTGCCCACATACCCTTCCAACTGCTGCCATACTGCTACTCTATCCAGCTGCACAAATGCCCACCTGCCCGCAACTGACACTATCAGCTCATGGGAAAAGAAACATTTTCAGTGCCTTTTGAAAAATTAACAGGTCAGTCTCCCTGTGCAGTGCTACCGTCAGGGTATTCCACAGAGTCGGGGTTACCACAGAAAACATTCGTGCTTGCCAGTGCTGCAGGCGGACTTCCATAAGCCCGGGCAAAACCAACAACTGCTTCCCAGCGGAACACAGGGCCTGCCCAGACTGATACCACTGCACAAAGTCCCACAGATACCAGGGCCTCAGTGCTTTGAATACAAGGGTCAATAGTTTGAAAGCACATGCAAGCATCACATTCTCCCACAGGGATAAGGTCTGGTGTGGCCCAGTAGTTTGGAGCAGTGGCAGGATTTGATTTCCACTGTGACTCGGTGTGCCCTTGGGCCTTACAGTTCACCTTCTCCTCAGAGGAGAGGCCTTGCAGTGTGGTACAAGACTCCTACTTCCAATAATAGCTAGGTGCAGCTGATTAGCCAGGAGTCTGCAATGGCAAATTGTGTGTCATAGCATTTTTTCTAAAATATATACTGTTCTACCAACACATGCCAGATGGCCCAACCTGTGTTTATATGGCACAGCTCTTTGCCGATCAGATTGTGCTCTCGATACTACTCTTTGCCTGGTATCTATGAGTCTGTGGTACATTGTCTAATCTCCCAGACAGCACACCAGGCACAGGTCGGACCCTTGCCAGTGGTAGTGTCTTGATCATATGTTGATGTGTATGTATGGGCCTTTGGAATCAGATGGTCTCTGTATGGTGACACTCTACACTACACTCAACATTATGGCAACACTCGATGCCTTTGTGGAAAACTGAAAGGTACTTGAAACCTGGATTGCCCACTCTTTGAAACTTGATTCTGTGCTTGCTAGATCCTAGGCCTGACCCAGTATGGCATATCTAATGTTTACTGTGTAGGTATTTTTGTACATACATTGCATCACTGGCAAACAGACAACTTGTTTCATGGGTGGGAGTCAGCTGTTTTGTGGTACAGATAATGTTAGCTTGCTTGACTGCTTATGGCAGGGATGCCATATTGGGGAGGCAGTTGACTCTTCCACCTGTTGGGGGTCACCTGTCTGCATGTGAGGTCTGTCATGTGGGTATGTGCACCATGGATTTGGACAGATTCACCAGCTGCAGATACCACCTCCTCTTGGAGGTGCTGAATTAGCTCTGGATTGTGCCTCCTCATGGTCCGGAACTGGCATTTCAGTGCCTTGAGTGTGCACCGCACACCAAAATCACAGTGGGAGAGAGATATGATATCAGGACCTGCCCCGTTGGAGTGCACACACAACCTGGATCCTGTCTCTATCTTCTTCCTACATGTACATTTTGCCCAACAGCCTCTTCTTCTGCCACCCTTTGTGCTTTCTTGCATACTGTCTCTCATCCTTTCACCCCATACTCCCTTCCCCTTCCCCTGCTGTCCCTGCTCAGCCTCCACTCCCTGCTATTTCCCTCCCATTTCTGTACCTCTTCTCTTCCTTGCATGCTCCTACCCCATACCTTGACTTTGTCCCAGACCTTATTTTCCCTCCTTGTGTTCCACATTCCCCTTACTACTCCCCTCTCTGTTATGCTCCCTTTATCCCTCTCACTCCACTTTCTCTGCCCATTCTGCAACTACCCCTTCTCTGTTTCCCCTGGCCCACCAATCCTTCCCTCTTATCATGCCAAGACCCATATGCACCAACACTCATCTCTGTGCTCCCCAGCCCCATCCCTTCTTGCCTTCTTCTCTTGCTGCTCAAATATTTCCCTCTCTCTGACCCACACTAGTGCCCAGGCCAACAACAGGTGCCCAGGCCAACAACAACAGGTGCCCAGGCCAACAACAGGGCATGACAAGCCCATTCTACCTCTGTGAAGCTCCTAGCCCAGCCTCTCTCTTATTAGTCAATGAGTCTTTTGAGCTGCCAGGCTGCACTACTTCAGCTTTGTGGAAGGGAACCAACACTGGTTGTGTCATCTCAGGCTTGAGTAATGCAGTGTACCAACAGGCCGCAGGAGAGGGACAGCTGTGGAGTGAAGACTCCATGCTGACTCTGTGATGTTTGGACTGTTGTTTTCAGCATGTATAGCCTGAGTGGGAACAAAGCAGGACAAAATACTTGGCTCCCTACACAGCATCAGTGAAGACCACAAGAACAAGGACCTCTTACTTGCATGTAACTAGCTGAGGTGTACCATGGTCAGGTACAGGTGCTGCAGCTCCTAGTCATGTGCTGGGGAGGAGCAGCTAAATGTAGAAACATGCAGACTAAGATTTGTGGTTGTATATATTTTGCAGGTGGAATTAAGATTTGTTTTTGCACTTTCCAACACAGGGAACTGTGTACGTTTCAAGGGAGCTGTGGGATCATTGGAGTTATTCTGGCAAATATAACACCTACTAGTGTGAATTCTTTGCCCATTTTTGATTGGTCCAGAATGGCCTTGATCTGGTGACCCTTGTGTTAGAAGGCAATGCTCTTCCAGGAAGAGCTATTGTGTCTCTTTGGTGGGAGTGTCTGAAAGTGTGATACTTAGGCTGGATGGGACCATCAGAAATCCTTGAATGGCTTTGGTCACACTTTGGAGATTGGGTGACTTGGCAGGGCTGCCTGCATTTTTTTTTTGCTCCCGTGGCTGTGCTGCCTTATAAGCTGCTGGACCGCAGCATTTCTAAAGCCGATAACAAGCACTTCCTGTTTCTGTGCTTGTTCCAGTAACTTGTAAGGCAGCACATCTGCAGGAGCAAAAGAAAAATGCACCTGCAACTGTTAAAGTTGGAGAATCAGTGAGGCAGATTTTGGGGATCCTTAAACACTGTGCACCCTGAGCCAGTGCCTCACTGACTCACCTGTTAAGCCAGCCCTGCCGGCTGTTAGAAGCTTAGTAGTGTATCAGAGATACAGAAAAGAAGAGTGTTTGATGGTTGCAGGAAGTTAGGCCAGCCTGCATGTAGTTATCTATACATAGTTGGGAACTCTGTATTTAAATTGCAGATTCCAGGATGCATTCCTAAACAATCTTACCCCTTATCCTCTTGTATCAATCATTGCCCTCACTGCACTCCAATGGTGTTCCAATGCTGTTGGATGCCAGGAGTGGACGCCCCCCTTCCCCATACGATGCCCTCCCCATAATGTTGCTCAGCCCCCCAATCAGGCCCTCACGGAGGTTGAGCACACGACAAGCATATCTTTGTTGGCTTGCCATGCTGCCTCCTCTTCACACCTGGTGGCTTTTCCCTCTTGGCAAAGTCTCACGAGAACAGCTGCACTGCGAGACTTTGCTGGGAGGGAACAGCCACAAAACCTGGAGAGGAGGCAGTGCAGCAAGCCTGCAAAGGTATGCCGCATTGCCTTCTAAAGGGCCTGGAAGCGGCACTCCCTCCTGGCCGACACCCAGGGTGGGCCACACCCACTGTCCCGCCCTTGGTACACCACTGCTGCACTCACTTATCATTTTTCAGGCAAATTGGTGAAAAATCTATTCCCTGGAGAATTACAGCATTTTAAATGCAATTCACCACCTTAACATCCGCATATCCCAGCTATTCATCCTTCATCCAAGCTCTCTTAGTTCACCTAACTGTAACAATTACAAGACAAATCAAGCATCTTCAGATGTTGAACAGCCGGACTCCAAAGGCCCCAGTTAACACCACTGGCTTCCACTTATTGCCACAGGCACCATATTAACCCAATTGCAACCACCCTGATTTCTGTTCCCCACTCTATCAGCAACAGATATAGACACATATTAAAGTCACCACGATGGAGGACTTCCGGTGTGGTAATGAGCTGATCAGACATGTGGTGGTCAGCTCTAGGCCTTTTCCCCGAACAACGGCAAAGCTACCAAGCTGTAGTGGGTATATAACCTTGCTCCCACTGTGTCTCAGTAAAGGGGACCGAGAGAGCCGATACGCGATATCCCTGAGTGTTGGAGGAGGCTGATGGCTGCTAAACCGCCGAGGAGAGAGAAGCCCCAAGCCTCTGAGGTAAAGATGGTGGACGGGGCGCCCCGGAGCCCAGCCTCAGACAACAACTCATCAATGGTGGCAGAGGTCAGTGCTGCAGTAGTACGAGCACTTGATGCGCGCTTTAGTGAGCTGACGGAGCAAATACAGAGTGTTAACCACAATATCTCTGAGTTCACTGGTCGCATGGAGCAGGCAGAGACCAGAATTTCGGACCTGGAAGATACCCAGCAGTCCCTGGCGGCGCGAGTGCAGGCCTTGGAGTCCAAAATAAAGCAACAGGCCAATAAGATGGATGACCTGGAGAACCGCGGGCGACGCAAGAATCTGCGTTTTGTGGGGATTGCAGAGAGTGTAACTGACAGTGCCCTACGCGCCTTCCTGATAAAATGGATTGGGGAGAATCTGAGTGGCAAGGTGACTGGTCCTATTAAGTTGGAACGCGTGCATCGCTTGGGCCCAAAGCGCGACCAGAACTGCCGGCCACGTGCCGTCATAGCCCGCTTCCTTGACTTCAGTCAAAAAGAAGAAGTACTACGAGCTGCTCGTGCCCGTCGGAGGCCAGCGGATAGCGCAGATCACATTTTGATCTTTCAGGATTATTCTCAGCTGGTTAGTCATTTACAACGATCTGTGCCCAACTGGTGAATCAAGGGGTGCGATTTTCATTGTTGTACCCGGCAAAACTGCGCGTGGAACATCAGGGCCGGACTCAACTGCTGCTGACGCCTGCAGAGGCCCAAGCGTTCCTGGACAGATTGTCTGCAACTTCGGATCCTGCTCCCTGAAGGCGGAGGCTCTGGTCAGCTATGATAGAGCGGTGCTGCAGATTGGAATATCTGGCGACATTGCGGGGCTTGGTGAGAGGCCCGGCGCGGCCCGGATCTTTCCCTTGCGCCTAGATTCTCCTCTCCTCTTCTATTCTGTTTCTAATTTTGATCTCTTACATATGGACAGAGGACGAGGACCTGTGTATCTGTATTTGGTATATTGGCCTCGATGATGTGTTCTTAGTAGTTCCCTAGGCCTTCCTAGATTTTTATACTCATTATGTTTGTGAGCGCAGAAGCCTAGGGAACATCAATGTACAATCATAGCAGCGAAAGGCTATTTTTATTTTCTTACTTTCATAAATGTTAGAATGATGTGACTCGACGACGGACACTGGAATACGCATTAAGAAGGGCCTTTGGAGGGACATACAGCCTGATCCACTTTACAAAGGAATGACAGGCGGAAGATTTTATTGGCTACCCGGGAAGGACTATCTGAATACTTGTTGGACACTATGTACACCCGGGACATGGCTGCACTGTGTCCTTGCGAATTTTGGTCTACTAATTGCTTCCACACTCACTGCTCAGAGGCAACATACCCGGTACCTGACGATAGTCTATACTATGCCAAACCTGGGCTGGACACCCGTGAGGGTCCCTAGGTAGCCCTCTAGGGGCATCTAATATTGTGTTAGCAATGCGGTTACCGGTGGATCTTGCCAAAGAACTTGTTGGTGTGGAAGAGCCTCCATTCACTGTGACCGGAGGTAACGTAACTGCTTGGGTTGGATAATTGACCTGGGTTTATAAGTTCGCAAGGGGAAAAGGTGCTGTTAGGTTTATATGTGACTCTAGTTCTGAGCCTTTTGAGTGTGCCTACTTTTTCCCTGAGCTTTGGTGAGCGGTCCTGCACATCTCTTCTTGGGTCAGGGAATAGATGTGTTGGGGTGCATGGTGAGTGACTGAGGGCGAGTGTGTGAATGTGATGGATGGTCTAAGAGGAGCAAATTAGCGGGGGGTTGCTGCTTAGGTTGGGGGCGGGAGGGCTCGGGAGGTAGTGAATGGGGGATAACTTCCATGAACAGTAGCATAGGGGCTTGATAGATGGGGATTCAGTATTTAGGGGACAGCCTGAAATACCACAAGGGGAGGTTAGTCTATGCCTAGGCTAGGTGGAGTTGATAGTGGTTGGAAAGGGGGGGGGATCAGAGGAGTGTGGGGGGGTGGGGGGAGCCAGGGGGGAACCGTCGCAGTCTGCAGCCACCACATATGCTTGGTTATCTTCTATGTGCGCTTTGTGAGAGGAGGCCCTGGGCTGGGGGGGTTTCCTCTAAATGTAGGTGGTGTATGTGGATATTTGAGCCTTTAGTGGTTCTTTGACAGTGAAGACACACTGAAGGTCTTTTCTTGGAATGTCTGTGGATTAGGTAGCCCCATCAAGAGATATAAAATATTGAAAGCATTGGCCAGGCATCACTGTGATATTGCGCTACTGCAGGAAACTCATCAGACAGCGGAGGAGCATGCCAAATTTTGTAGAGACTGGGTGGGTCAGGTCTGGGGGTCTCCCGCCATGGGTAAGAAAGGTGGGGTGGCCATTTTGGTTCATAAACGGGTGCGCTTTATGTTACTGCGGCAGGTGGTGGCTTGCTGGAAGACCGGGAGATTATTTTAGGTGACTTGTATGGACCTAATGTGCGAGATCCGGATTTTTTTAGCCGGTTTGCGGCTAAGGTCGAACTACTACCGGATGTGCCACTGCTCTTGGGTGGGGATTTTAATGGGGTCCTTGATGTGGATCTAGACACCTTGACAGGCAGCGGCACTCGTGAACGGTGGCTTCTTGCTCGGACCTTGCAGAGTTTTCGGACCAGACTGGGACTGGTAGACCCCTGGCGATTGCTACATCCTCTAGAAAAGGATTTTACTCATTCGTCCCGGGCGCATGGTACCAGCGCGTGTATTGATTACCTCCTGCTCTCAGCGAGCCAGTTCGCGGGCATGGGAGACTCTCAGATCGGTCCGCTGGAGATTTCGGACCATGCTCCGATTTGGTTGGAGCTGCAATGGGGGGGAGTGACTGGTCTCACGCGTATATGGCGATTTCCAATTGAATACCATAAGGATACCCAATTTCAGCGATTTCTGCGCCAACGATGGCAGGAATTCGAGGAGAACCACCAGGCTCATAGAGATGATCCGGAGTTGGTGTGGGAAACGGCCAAAGTGGTATTACGGGGCGAGATAATAAGTTATGTAGCTCGGAAGCGGAGATTGCTAGCAGAGCACATAATTAGACTGGAGAAACAAGTCATGCGCGCCCGCCATCTTAGTGGGCATTCCCCCACGATTTCTAATAGGAAGCGGTTGTGGGAACTTCAAGTTGCTTTGAACGAACTGTTACATCAGTGAGCTAAGAAATCTTTAATGTATTACAAATATAAGCTACACTGCTTTGGTGATAAACCAGGTACCCTGTTGGGTAGGTGTTTGAAGGGCCCGTGCAGTGGACGGCTGGTGGCAGCTCTCCGGGACAAGCAAGGTAGACTCCAAAATAAAAAGGAGGCGATAAGTGCGGTGTTTCAGGACTTTTTCAAAAAACTGTATGCGGCAGAGGCGATGTCACCCTCCAGGATGGAAACTTATTTGCAAAGTGTGGACTTGCCACAGGTAGCGATGGAGCGGAGTGCTCTCTTGGGACAGCCTATAACATTACGAGAGGTGCAACAGGTGGTCTCGTTTGCTAGTTGTTATAAAGCTCCTGGACCCGATGGATATGGGGCGGAATTCTATAAAATACTTTCCGATTGGGTGGGCCACTTACTGGTGGAGACATATCAGAGCCGAGCGGAGAGGGGAGCCATGAAGTGGGGGGACAATCAGGCATACATTACGCTGATTCCTAAACCTGGTAAGGACCTGTCTGAGGCGGCCTCGTATCGGCCAATTTCTTTGTTGAACTTTGACATGAAAATTCTGGCAAAGATTTTGGCTGACCGATTAGCAGTTGTGATGGGGGAGTTAGTGCATGAGTCCCAAGTGGGTTTTATTAAGGGCCGCTATGCGGTTCGTAATTTGCGTAGAATATTAGCGTCATTGGAGTGGGTACATGCGAGACAATTGCAGTCATTACTGGTGAGTTTTGACGCCGAAAAGGCGTTTGATCGGGTAAGTTGGCAGTATCTTCATTATTTGCTACCCCGCTATGGCTTGGGTCCTTCTTTTTGTGGGATGGTGCGGAGCCTATATGTGAACCTGACAGCCCGGGTGCTCTGTAATGGGGTCCTCTCAGATCAGTTCTCTTTGTATAGAGGAACTAGGCAGGGCTGCCCCTTGTCTCCTTTGTTGTTTGTCCTAACCTTGGACCCCCTCATTCGGAGAATTGAATTAGATAAGACGATCTGTGGGGTGAACATAGGTTCACAAGGCTTTAAGATTTCGGCGTTTGCAGACGATATGTTGGTGCACCTACTGTCCCCCCGAGAATCTTTGCCGCGGCTGATGACTGAGTTTGCAGAATATGGTGGGTTCGCGGGCCTTCGTATCAACCTTGAAAAATCAGAGGCTTTAGATGTGGGAGGCCAACTACGGGGTGGGTGGAGTGGGCCTTTCCCTCTGAAGTGGGCGGAAAAGCATTTTGTTTATCTGGGCATTGTCCTGACCAGCCTCCTTAGGGAGTTATATCGTACGAATTTTGAAAAAATTCTGTCCGGAGTGCGAACCCAGTTACAGGCCTGGAATCCCCTACCGTTGTCACTATTGGGAAGGGTAGCCGCAGTAAAGATGGTGGTTCTACCTCGCATCTTATATTGGTTGCAGACCTTATCAGTTTGGTTGCTGCGTCGAGATTTACGTCGCTTGGAAAAGGAAATTCAGGGATTTTTGTGGCGGGGGGCTAGAGCTCGCATACCACTGTATCATATGATTGGGCCCTGGCGTAGTGGCGGTATAGGTCTCCCCGACTTATGGTTATATGCTTTGGCCTGTCAGGCGCGCCATGTGGGAGATTGGTTGGGGGGGGATGGATATCTATACTCCTAGAGAGCTGGAGATGGCCGTGGTTGCCCCATTATCATTGTTGGGGATTCTGCATCTAGAGAGTGCTTTCTTGCCTAGTGGAATTCAACAGCATGTTCTGATGAATGCAGCTCGGCGTACCTGACGGCAGTTGAATGGTTATTGGAATCGGGATTGGCGGGTCTCGAGTTGGCTGCCATTGCGTGGTAATGTGCATTTTACTCCAGGCTCTGAGACTCGAGTATTTCAGTCTTGGGGAGCGCAGGGATTGCGGAATGTGGGCCATGTTGTGGATCTTTCAGGAAAATGCAAATCCTTCTCGGAGCTGTGTGAGGAGTATGGGCTCTCCTCTCGTCAATACTTTGCTTATTTGCAACTGGTCCATTATGTGGCCTCATTGCCCCGGGGGAGCTTACAGCAGATCGTTCGGCGCACATTCTTGAATTTTTTGAGATCGGGGGGGAGTCTCCGCCGTCGGTAGCGCGGTTGAAGACCAGGCTTGAGTGTTTTGGTGTGGTGCCGGACTATAACCGGGTTGAACAGGCCTGGGCCCGGGAGATGGGACGTGAAATCCCTCGTGGGACCCTCCTTGTGGCCCTGAAGCGCATCGTCACTTTGGTGGACGGGGCCCGTTGGCGGGAGGTACAATATAAAGCGCTGACCCGTTTTCATTTTTCACCTAGGCGGGCCTTGCGTAGTCGCATTACCCAGGATGGGTCCTGCCCTAGATGCTCAGAGCCCCTAGCGGACCTCACACATATGTGGTGGACGTGTAGGCGTATTCGCCCTTACTGGTCCCGCATCCATCGTTGCCTTGTGGGGTTGTTACATCAACCTTTCCCTTGGACGGGATCGTTGGTACTTCTGGATCAGTTGAATCAGACTTTGCTGAAAGGGAAAGGTGAGCGGATGCTGATCCATAAGGCGTGTTTGGTGGGGAAGGGCCCGATATTACATAGATGGCGGGAGACCTCCCCGCCCACTTTCCTGGAGTGGCGCAACAGTTTCCATCACTTAATGCTGACTGAACGGTGGAGAGCCAGGGGCCAGATAAAGCGGTGGTCCACTTTCATGTTAATATGGGAACCCTGTATTCAGAGTTTAGGGCCGTATTGTAGGAACAAAGTGCTTAATGTGGGCCTTTAGTGGTCTTGGTAGACAAGAAGATGGCCGGCGGGGATCAAGGGGGGTACTCCCAACCTGCTTGAAGGGGAAGTTGTGGAAGGGCTGCAGACTGCGACGGGGAGGGGGAAGGGAGGGAGGGGGTATTTCTTTTGTTGTTTAATATAACAGGAATAAACACAAAAATGTAATATCTATGGAAATGTTTCTCATGCCATGTAAGGATGTAAAATGGTTCCCCGTGGCGGGGATAAGAGTACACCCTGCTCGGGGATTTGTTCTTTGTTGGTTGACTTGATGATGGCTGTTGTTTTTTTTTGTGGCTTATAAATAAAATTTATAAAAAAAAAAAAAAAGTCACCACGATAAGAACATAAGCTATGTCATACTGGGTCAGACCAAGGTCCATCAAGCCCAGTATCCTTTTTCCACCAACGGCCATTGCAGGTCACAAGTACCTGTCAGGTTCCCAGATAGGTACACAGATTCCATGTTGTTTATTCAGTGGATTTCCTTGGTCCTTCAGGATATTATTCTAAGCATGGTTAGTGTCCTCAAAGCTGTTGAGACTGCTGCTGATTACTGTCCCAGGTGTTATGTTTGCCACTAATTAAGACATTTAACTCTTTAGAAGTTCTACTCTCTTCTAGACAAACCTGCAGCACTCCTTGTGCAGCCCGAAATGTCAATACTCTAATTCCAAAACTGTTGGTAACCACACAAAGTTCCATTCCAATTATATTGAGCATGTTTCAGGAAATTATGGTCCATCCTACATGAAAGGCCAATATGCCAATCACATTCATGAGGGACCCGCTCTTCTCTCTTGTAGGATAAACAGTTACTGCATCAGTTATAGTTAAGTTTTTTTATGATCTAAAACATAACAGCAAGATCAAAGCTGTCATCCAAAGTCCAACACGAGCGCTCTACACTTTTCCTACATTGTCTGTTAATCTTATAGGTTAGTGGTTTGCTGGATAAATCTATTCCCTTTTTACTGAAATTTACAAGGATTCTTTCCTCCTCCACACAGACTCTCTCTTCACATGGAAATCTTCTCTCCAAAATACCTTTTATCTATTTGTCAAGCACACCTTTGTTGCTTCTCTCTTCTCCTTTGGCTTGTAGTTCAAGCTGCTGAATTCACTCCTTGCATTCTGCAGGGGTAGGTACAATCTCTGATTTCTCGCATGCATTTCACAAAGGATAGAAACTTAAAATTCAAGTGAGACTTCTCAAATGACATAATAAAAATAAGGCCTGAGGTAGAGCACCAAGGATATATTGCTCCCTTCAACAAGCAAAAATAAATCCACCACATCCCATTCTAGGGGTCTCCGGCTTATACAGGGTTAGGCAGAACCATCTCAGCCATCCCAGCAAAATGCTTTGTACATGCTCACTACATTAAAATGGAATGCAGGAGCATACTGGGCTAATGAGGGTCCTGAAAGGATGCTTACAATTATGGTGCATAAGAAAAGGTATAACTAGAATTAAAAAGGAGATGAGAACATTAGGCAATAGCAGCTGAAGTCAAAGCAAAACGATAGGCCTGACAACCACACAAAACTCAAAAGAAATATTAGCATCAATTTTTACATCAGGGAGGGTAGACAGTTTTCAAATAGTCATTTACAAATTTACATTTTGCAAATTTTGGAAATTGATCTTTGTGTATGTGTGTATCTATCTATCTGTCTCTCTGAATAGACAGATGTACATACATATGAAACAAAGCTTAATATTTAAAAGTATGGGGGACATATTCAAACCATGTTAGTGCCGCTCCGTGGGATATTCAGCGTCACTAACATGATTAGTGCCACATGAATATCCGCAGGTGTCGCTGCTACACTCCCCGATGCTAACCGATTAGCATTGGGCCATGCACCTGTCGCTAACTGGACAGTAGCAATATTGAGTTGCTGCCCAGTTAGTGATACGTGGTGAAAGTCAGGTGCAGGAAACCCTAGCCTAACTTTTGCTGTGAAAGCTAACTGGGCAGCAGCTGAATACTGCCACTGCCCGGATATGGCCTCAGCATTGAATATCAGGGTTTTAGGTTCAGCATTGGCGGCTAGCCGCTTTTGCAGATCTAGCTGCCGATGTTGATCTAGATATCCAATTGTGCATTTTTACAGGATTGTTCTGGGAGGGTTATTTGTTGAGTTTAATTATCAAAATTTTAGGGGGGGGGGGTGGCACAAGGCTGAAGATTTGCCTGGAGTGTCTAATACCCTTGCAGTTGCTTTGTCTATAGAAAAAAATTGGTGAGACTACATCTAGAGTACTTTGTACAGTTCTAGAGATTATGAAGCTGATATTCAAATGCATACCGCTTTTTTGAAAGTTGGTATCCTAAAATGGCCTCTTTGAAGATTTATGCTTACTTTCACTAGCATGTTTAGGATCTTCATAAAGTGGGTAAAAGATTGGTAAATATGGGAAATGATAGCAAAACTGGTAATCACATAGACTATGCATTATTATAGCAGATAAGGAAAATAGGCATTTTAATGGAAGTTGAGAACACTAGTGAGTGAGTGTATATGCCACAGCACGTTAAAATGCACATTAATGGGCAACCGTGGGATGGGGCAGTGAATGGGTGGAGTGTGGACATGAAGAGCACATTACCACTAGCACCAGGAAATTGCTGCATGCTCAGTGGAAACATGGCTTATAATGCGAGTTCACCTATCGACTCCTCTATGGGCATCATTAAGTGGACTCGCCTTGGTGGAGCGAATGTTAGATTGGCCCATCATGTGTTAGCTGTCTGGAAAATACTGATCATGCCCCAACAGCTAACATGGAGGCTTTGTAATTAAAGTGTGTTTTCTGGCACATTAATTGCAAATCCTTAGTTGGCTTTAGTAAAAGGGACCCATGGTGTTTATCTGGGCTTTGTTGGCAGCTATTACAGGTGAAACAACATTCATTTTTGCAGATCTTATGCTTGATTAGCAGATATTTCTATGGTACCTATCTATAAATGTTGCTTACTACCTTTATGTTTACTTGGCAGGTATTACCGCTGTGATCGGAATTTGGTATGGAATGCGGGCGCTCTCCATTACAGCGATGACGTGATTGTGATTAAGGGACTTACTCGAATGCCAGCTGGGCAAAATGATCTAAAGACCAAAGTGCAGAATGTAGCTTATATTGGCAAAGGCACCCACACAGACTGTGCCATTAAGAGAGGGATTGAAGAGGTACTGATTAGGTAAGTATAGACTGCTGCTGCCCATCATAATACTAAAAAAAGAAAATGGAGTAATTCTGAGACAGAGTCTGTAAGATCCCATCATGGGCTTCATTTTCCCTACATTCAGGGGTCATTTTCCCCAGATCAGTCTGATGTACTTTATTCCTAGGCAAGAAAATTCTGGCTTTCTATATTTACATGAAACTATGGGCTGATGTCATGGCTTTCTATATGTAACGTTAAAGCTCTGTTTTCAATAAGCCATCTAGGTAGAAAAAGGAATATTTAAGTCTGGATGTTCAAAAAGGCTTGTTGAACGTGGAGCCTTTTTTTAAAATACCTCTAAGACCACAGGAAAAACATAAGTAGTTTGCAGCACATCCGTCAGGACAGACATTTTATAAAAGTACACATTCAAAAAAAAAATGGCATCACTGAGAGTACTGAATGTGTAAGTGCCAGTACTTATACATGTAAGTTGCAAAATTTCCACTTATATGTTTAGGTGCTGCCACTTACACACGTACATGCCAGCTTTTAAAAAATTGAACATCCAAAGAGAGTAAAGCTATAAAACTGATATTTTGCATTTTTAAGGTGTTCTTTCTTTTTTTTTTGTTGTCCAAGTTTATTTTATTTAATTAAAGGAAACAGAACTACACAAAAACATTGCATATCATCAAACCTACAAGACTTGGGATAATACTCAGCTATAGTCGCACTAGATAGCAGATACCAAATATGGCAGATAGCATGACTATTTCTCATTTTGTCTACTATAGCCATTTCCAACTTCTGAAACTGCAACATCAAATTTCCACAGAAATGTATGTGTCTATTACAATATCTTTCCTGTTGTTCAAAATCATCTTAAGGGCTATGGGAAAATAAGATGTTTATAATTTTGCCTGGTAGGGAGATATATCAATATGCAGAACACAGGATTTCATCACTATTATCTTATAGGGGTTATTTTAGAAGTCCTATTTGTGCCCTGGACGTTTGAAAACGAGCAAAGAGATGTCCAAAGCACAGAGACATCCCCAGAGCCATTTTAGAAGCCATGTCTATGGAGATCTGCAGCGTGATGATGTCCAAGTCGGAACAGGGGTGTGGTGGAAGCGTAGCTGGGTGTTCTCAAGAACTTGGATGTTCCCACCCAATTTCAGAAACGTCGATGGCATTATCTTTTGTGTGGGTGGGTTGTGGAAAACATGGATAAGAACATAAGATATGCCATACTGGGTCAGACCAAGGTCCATCAAGCCCAGTATCCTGTTTCCAACAGTGGCCAATCTAGGTCATACATACCTAGCAGTTTCCCCAAAAGACACAGGTTCCACAATGCTTGTATTGGGTCAAGCATTGATATCCTGGGTCCCTTCTTAATAATGGTTTATGGACCTTTCCTCCAGGAGCTTGTCCAAACCTTTTTTAAACCCAGCTACACTAACATCCTTTACTACATCCTCTGGTAACAAATTCCAGAGTTTGATTACACGTTGAGTGAAAAAATATTTTCTTTTATTAGTCTTAAATAGTTTACCCTGTAGCTTCATTGCATGTCCCCTAGTCTTTCTATATTCTGATAACGTAAGCAATCGATCTACGTTTACCTGTTCCACTCCATTCATTAATTTATAGATTTCAATCATATCTCCCCTCAGCTGTCTCTTTTCCAGGTTAAAGAGCACTAACCTTTTTAGCCTTTCTTCATAGGGGTATTCTTCCATCCCCCTTACCATTTTGTTGGCTTTTCTCTGAACATTTTCTAATAACACTATATCCTTTTTAAGATATGGTGACCAGAATTGCACACAATATTCAAAGTGCGGTCTCACCATGGAACGATATAGAGGCATTATAATATCCTTTGTTTTATTTTCCATTCCTTTCCTTATGATACCTAGTATTCTATTTGCTCTCTTGGCCGCCGCTGCACACTGGGCCGAGGGTTTTAACATGTTATCCACAATGACACCTAAATCTTTTTCCTGTGTATTGGTTCCTAATGTGGAACCTTGCATCGTGTAACCATAGTTTGGGTTGTTCTTCCATAGGTGCATAACTTTGCACTTGTCCACATTATTTATTTATTTAATTTCTTTTTTATACTGCGCTCTTTAGAATCAGTGCGGTTTACATGTATACTGACAAGTACTTTTTATTCCCTTGTCCCCAAAGGGCTAACAGTCTAAGTGTACCTGAGGCAATGGAGGGTTAAGTGGCTTTCCCAAGGCCACAAGGAGTGGCCACGGGACTAGAGACCCCAGTCCCTCCGGCCTGAAGTTGCTTGTTCCCATTCTGGAATTGAACCCCCGGGCTTCCGGCCTGAGGTAACCTGTCCCAACCACTGAGCCACTCCTCCCTCTTTCATCTGCCATTTTGATGCACAGTCTTCCAATTTATCAAGATCCTCTTGCAATTTTCCACAATCCTCTTGGGTTTTAACAACTTTGAATGAATAGTTTTGTGTCATCTGCAAATCTGATAACCTCACTCATTAGTCCCTTTTCCAGGTCATTTATGAATATGTCAAAAAGCAGCGGACCCAGCACAGATCCTTGGGGTACACCACTATTCACCTTTCTCCATTGGGAAAATTGGACATTTAGCCCTACCCTCTGCTTTCCATCTTTTTACCAGTTCCTGATCCACAATAGTACACTGCCTCCTATTCCATGACTCTTTAATTTTGCCAAAGGTCTCTGATGAGGGACGTTGTCAAAGGCTTTCTGAAAGTCCAAATACACTATATCAACTGACTCACCTTTGTCTACCTGTTTATTCACATCTTCAAAAAAACATAACAGATTAGTAAGACAAGATCTTCCTTGTCTAAAGCCATGTTGGCTGTCTCCCATTAAGCCATGACTATCTACATGCTGAGTAATTTTATTCTTTATGATGGTTTCTACCATTTTTCCTGGTACTGACGTCAGGCTCACCGTTCTGTAGTTTCCCGGATCACCCCTGGAACCCTTTTTAAAAATTGGCGTATCATTGGCCATCCTCCAATCTTCAGGTATTAAAGATGATTTTAATGATAGTTCACAGATTACTAATAGCAGGTCTGCAATCTCATATTTCAGTTCTTTCAACACCCTTGGATGTACTATATATCATCCGGTCTACTCTTCAGTTTATCTAATAGTTGTAATACATCTTCCCGATGTATTGATATTTCCTTCAATTCTTCCATAAAAAATACCACTTCAATCATGGGTAACATCCCTACATCTTCCTCAGTAAAGACCGAAGCAAAGAATTCATTCAGTCTCTCAGCTATCGCTTTGTCACCTCTTAGTGCCCCTTTAACCCCTCTATCATCTAATGGACCAACTGACTCTCTCACAGGTTTTTTGCTACAAATGTACTTGAAAAAGTCTTTATTGCGCGTTTTTGCTTATGCTGCAAGCTTCTTCTCAAATTCTCCCTTTGTCTGCCTTATCAATGCCTTGCATTTAACTTGCCAGTGCTTGTGCTGTTTCCAGGTTTCGTTGTTTGGCTTTTTTTTCCATTTCCTGAACGATCCTTTTTTGGCAACAACAGCCTCTTTAAACCATGCTGGCAGTTTTTTGGACTTCCTTCCACTTTTCTTAAAGTGTGGAATACAGCTGGTCTGGGCTTCCAAGATAGTATTTTTAAACAACACCCATGCTTGATGTAAGTCTGTAACCTTTGCAGCTGCTCCTTTTAGTTTTTTCTTAACTATTTTCCTCATTTTATCAGTCTCCCCTTCGAAAGTTAAAAGGTAGTACTGTGGATTTCCTTACCATCCCTGCTCCATTAATTAGATCAAACACGATCATGCTATGATCACTATTGCCAAGTGGCCCCCAACAACCTTATCTCTTGCACCAGATCTGGTGTTCCACTAAGGACTAAGTCCAATATGGCTTCCCCTCTGGTCAGTTCATGAACCAGCTGCTCCAAGAAGCAGTCATTTATTTCATCTAGGAACTTTATCTCCTTGATTTCTTTGAGCATGTCATCATCCATTTGTTCATTCTGGCCAGGCGGTCGATAGTACACCCCCACTGCCATCGCCTTCCCCTTTTTACATGGAATTTCAATCCATAGAGATTCTACAGCAAATTTTCTTTCCTGCAAAACTTTAATCCTTTCTGACTCAATGCCCTCTCTAACATAGAGGGAAGACATTCTTCAAAGTACTCTGCGAAGGGTGATGAGGATAAAGGGATGATCTCCAAACTCTACAAAGCCTTGGGAAGGGTCCTTGGGGCAGCCCCAGCATCATCAATTGCTCTGGGAAAGGGACCTGTGGGAGAAACTGCAGCTGGGGGACTGGTGCCAAATTTTTCTTCGTAGTTGTAAGATCTCTATATATACGCGAATGTGGTGGAGAATCAATTGAAATTATTGTATTGGTGGCACCTGACCCCGGTACGTTTAAGCCATAAAGCAGGCTGTGCATCTGATCTTTGCTGGAGACAGTGTGGGCAGAGGGACACCTTTTATCAAACATCATGCGGTGGCTATGCCCCAGAGTGCGTGAATTCTGGGAGAAATGTATACGGTGCATGGAGGAGACTGTAAGAGTTCAATTGGGCTGGGATCCCAAGATACTTGTTTTACATAAATATGAGCCTGAGGTGAGGCGGAAATGGTGAGAATTCCTGAAGTATTGAGGAAGTGACGTCACTGAGCCGCATGGACCGCTAGGCGGTGAACTCCCACGATTCGGCCCAACAAAGTGGTTAAAAGAGTAGAGCTAAGCCTACTTCTGCTCTCCTAAAGTGTTGGGAATAAATGCGGCAGCTGCTGGTGCACAGGTAATGGCAGCCACCTGCAGAAAAAATGCAGACTTAATAGATCAGGAAGCGGATAAAATGGCTGTTAGGGCCTCTCAATCATGCGACCATGTGGACGATACCCCCAATGAATGAAGCTGATACTGGATCAGGAACGCTGGGACAAATCACAAAGGAGGAGATGCGGCAGTGGTTAGCGGAGGTCCAGAGGGACATTGCTGGGGTGAAAGCAGAGTTGGCTGAAATGGTGGCTGGCCTTAGATCTGAAGTGGTAGATGTGTGGGGCAATGTGGAGGAGATGGTAGTGCAAGTGGGAGATGCGGGGGCTGAGACTGACAAACTGCATAATAAAGTTGGAGAGCTCAAAAGTGCAAATGCAGAGCTAGCCCTGAAGCTTGAAGATCTGGAAAACAGATCATGCAGGCAGAACCTGCGTATTAAAGGTGTCCCTGAAACGGGGGAGTTCAAGGATTGTGTGTGAGTAGCTCAGGAGGTCTTTGGCTTGTTGCTATCTTGAGAAAATAAAGGGGCTGTGGAGGAGAATATCAAAGTAGACCGAGCACACCGGACACTGGGCCCCACGAAGGTGAACAGTCCCAGAGACATTGCAGTGTGCTTGAATGATTAATCAGTTAAGGAAAGAATTGCAGCACAAATGTGGAGAGCAGGTACATTTGATTGGAAGGGACATAAAGTTGCTGTTTACACAGACTCGACTTCTGCTACTATTGCCCATAGGTGAGCATTGCACCAGAAAAACTGAGACAAACGAACATTAAATATAAATGGCCATACCCATAGGGGCTCGCTTTTACACTGAATGGGGTGACCTAGCGAGCATTGTCTGAGGAGAAGTTGAGGGCAGCCATGAGTGAGATGGGCCTGAAAGATTTGCCTGTTTCAGAGAGAGGTCAGTGTGGCTTGCGTGGATGGAGAGATCTACAGTACAAATGGGAAATTGTGGACTGGAATCGACAGAAGAAGACATCGCGAGTGGCAGATGGCGCCTGAAGAGATCCAGGACTTTTTCATGAGAACTGTGTAATTGGACATGCCAGTGGGGGGTATCCTGGGGTGGTTTTCTGGGTAGAGGTGTTCTGATATTGGGGGATGTGTGGGTTTAAAGAGTGAATGGGGAAGGGAGGTGCATGAGAGGGCTGGTAGGTGTGGGGGTTGATTGGTGATGGTGGGGTGAGTGATGATGATTGCGTGCGGGACTGGCAGGGCTTGGAGGGATCACGTCTCAATGGTGGGGAGCTCAGGGAGAGTGGCTGGTGGTGAAGGTTGGAGGAAGGTTGGGAGAGGGAGTTTGGGGGAATAGGGGGAAGTAGGAGGTGGAGATTGGGGTTCTCTGGATTGGAGGGAAGGCTGGAGACAGTATTGGATAGATGGGAGATGGTATGGTGCTCACATTGAATGTGAAGGGGCTTACTTCCTGGTAGAAAGGAGGAGTTTAGAGAGGGAAGGGCAGAGATCCTAGACGGATATACTGCTTATCCAGGAGATACACTTGAAGGTTAATCAAGAGGACTGGTTGAGATCCACCCTGTATCCCTATGTTTATCTAGCGGTGAATAGGCAGTGCTCCCGGAGGGGCAGTGGGCATTTTGATTTCACACTATTGGGTGGTGGAGGAGCAGGAGGTATTGTGGGATGGGGAAGGGAGATGGCTGGTATGGGTGGAGAAGCTGGATGGGGTTCCTATAGTATTCGTATGTGTATACGCACATACGAATACAAAGTTTTTTTTTATATGTTGCAGACACAAGTAGAGGGGGTAGGGGTGGGGTCAGTGGTTATGGGGGAGATTTTAATATTACACTCCATCCTCAGCTGAATAACACAGGGAGGGTGGGGGGGGGGGGAGAAAAGACCATAGGGTAAAATTAAAGCAGATGATAAAGAAACTAGGGTTGGTAGATGTATGGAGATTAAAATTGGTGTGTAAATAGGATTTTACCTTTTTCTCCCACACACACATGACATATAGTAGGCTTGACATGATACTCATGGTGGGGCACTGCTCCCTCAGGTTCAGGAGGTGGCGATTGCCCAGATTACATGGCCTAATTATGCGCCAGTGAATGCGCCTGTGATAGTCCAGGTGGAAAGGGGTGTCAGGGAGGCAGGATTGAAATTTTGGAGGCTTAATGATGCACTATTGGTGGATCAGAAGGTGAGGGAGAGGATACAAGCAAAGATCCAGGAATACATTGTGTTGAACAATACAGGGGAAGTCCCAGTGGATAAGGTGTGGGATGGATTCAAGGTCTATATTAGGGGGCATTTTATATCAATGACTGCAAACAGGAAGAGGGAACGAAATAAGGAGGAAGAGAGGCTGAGAGATAAGCTGGGTAGGGGGCAGAAGGCAATCAAGGAAATGGAAAGGATCCGTGGGAGTAAAGTGATCTCTGTATGGAGGAATGAGCCTATCATTTGAAATGCCTTCAACAGCATCACTTTGAGGCTGCTAATAAAGTGGGTAAGTTCCTGGCCCATAAATTGCGGGCATGGAGGGTACAACAACAGATTCTGCAGATTTACAATGCTAAGGGAGAGCTGGAATTTACTATCCCTGCCATACGGTAGGCGTTTATGGACTTTTACGGGAAGCTCTATGCTTCGGAGGTTAAGGGGGGGGGCACAGAGGAGGCATGGAGGCATATGAAGGGGCTTCAGTTGCAGCAGTTGATGGAGGAGGAACGGGGGAGATTGGACAAGGTAATATCAGAGGGCAAAGTGCTGGAGGCTATAAAAGGCCTGAAGGAGGCCCTGGGCTGGATGGCCTAACTGCACATTTTTATAAAACCTTCCCGCTTGAGATAGTGGGATTTTTTGCAGACATGTTCAATAGAGTACTGGAGGGGGGGGGAGGGGGGAGAACTGCCAAACTCTATGGCTGTGGCAGGGATAACTGCTCTTCCCAAGCTGGGCAAAGATGTCACTGTTTCTGGTTCCAACAGGCCAATATCCCTAATCAATCTGGGTGCCAAAATATTGGCCAAGGTGTTGGCACAAAGGCTACAGAGCTATCTGCCGTGACTGATCTGGGAGGATTAGTCTGGATTTATACCTGGGAGACAGGCTAGTGACAATGTCTGCAAAATTCTCAGTTTGGTGTGGGAGATGGCTCCAGTCGATATCGGTTATGGTAGATGCAGAGAAAGACTTTGACCGTGTAGAGTGGCCGTTCATGTGCGTAGTGCTTCGGTGGATGGGGATAAGTGAAAGATTCATCAAGTGGTTGCAGGCTATATATATGGAGCCACGGGCACAAATTAGGGTTAACGGTATATATTCGGAAGAATTTCTAATGGGGAGGGGCACTCGGCAGGGCTGCCCTCTGTTCCCATTCCTGTTCGCCATGGCCTCTGAATCCCCAGCAACAGCAGTTCACCAGATAGTAAAGGGGGGGAGTTGGGGGGTGAGAGTATAAAATAAACCTCGGTATGCGGATGATGTGATCTTCACGGTGTGGAACCCCTTGACGTTGTTGCCTAATTTGTTATAGGTAATTAGAGTCTTACAGTCAGGTTTCTGGGAATAAGATGAACATGACAAAAAATGAAGTTCTGAAATTAGATCTGGACTCCGAGTTGGAGGACCACCTTTGAGAGGCTTTTCTATTCTGGTGGGGAAAGGATCCCATTCGGTACTTGGGGGGCAGATTGGTAGGAATATTGGGAAGTTGTATCAGGATAATTATGAACTGCTCATTGGACAGGCCTTTAGAGATTTTGACTAGTGGGAGACACTGTGGTTCTCTTGGATGGGTAGAATAGCAATTATAGAGATGAATGTCCTTCCTCGATTGTTGTTCCTGTTCATGACCTTACTCATAGAGGTTCCTGAGTTGGTTCTGCAAAGATTGCAGAGGCAGGTTTTCTCCTTTATTTGGCAGAGAAGATCACTGAATGTGAAAGGAAGAGTGATGTGCAGGGCCTGTCAGGAGAGTGGGATGGGGGTTTCAGATCTACTGGTGTAATACCGAGCGGCATAAGTAAGAGCTATCTTGGATTGGAAGCAGAGGCAGGGAGGAAAAAATAGGTTCAGTTAGAGTGGGTGGCGGCAAGAGGGGACCAATTGGCCCTGCTATGGGGGAGGAATGAGGAAGAGATGGGTAGAAGGGCACCCCTTGCTAGGGTTAACGTGAGGTTTTGGGAAGAGTGAACGGTCAGTTGGTTATGGGAGGTGGTTTGCATTTGCAATCTATCCAGCGGATGGAGGGTTTTTTGCCCAGTGGGGAAGAAGCAGTCTGCATGATGGGCGAAGAAGGGGCTTAGAGAGTGGGGGCAACTGCTGAAGGCAGGCGGGGGAGCAACTAAAAAGCTGGGAGAATGTAAAAGAGGAATTTGGGTTAGGGCGGTGAGTTTTTTTCCATATCTCCAGGCTGTTCACTTTCTGAGGGGAAGGCAGGTGGGGGTGGGGGTGGGGAGGATAATAGAGGAGACAATTCTAGAGCGGATGTATTCCGGGGGGGGGGGGGGGGTTGGGGGGGGGTGTTTCGGGGAAGAAGGAAAAATTTATGGAGACATGGGAGCGGGATTTTGGAGGGGAATGGGATGATGATAAATGACAAAGGGTGTTTCAGGTGGTGAGGGGGAGGGGGATCTGCAGGGCTAGAGGAGCACTGTTTTAAGCTGCTATATAGGGCTTACTGTACTTGACACTGTCACTGATTAGTAGATGCAAGGAGGGGTACAGTCCCCTTTATTGGAAGGGGTGTGGGCAGAGAGGGGATTATTTGCATATGTGGTGGGGATGCCCGAGGGTACAAGGCTGTTGGTGGGAAAGCTGTTTTAGGATATAAGTGGGGTGGAATGGGCACTGTGGCCAATCAATATGCTGCTGCATATGAACGAAGAGGGGATTGAGGGGTTGAGAGGGCAGTTTGCAATGGGAGTCGCTTTAGCAGTATGTTTGGCATTTGCTAGGGTGTGGTGTAGTGCAGATAACCTGACAGGAGTGGAGGTGCTCTAGAATTAAAGTATTTGAGAATAATGATAGCTCAGGTTGGCGATCATGATGTAGGATTGTTCTCCGAACTTGATAGTTTGATTGCAGACGTTTCATCACCATTCGAGGAATTGATTGGTTGGTTTCCCTGAGGTTTTCCGGGGGGGGGGGGGGGGGGGGTTGTTGTTTCTGAGCCTTGTTGGTGATGACTCAGCTCTTTGGTCGGCAGGAATTGATTGGACTTGATTGCTTGGAATTCCATGCAGGAGCGCGGCAAGGCCTGGCAGTGACAAATGTGCTCTAGCCCTGCCGCCCGACCCTCGGCGGGTTCCTCCAGGGTTGTGGCCTCACTGGATTCTGCTCCTTGCTGCTGGTGTCCTTCCCTGCCTGATCATCGCCGGCTATGGGACTTATTCCACCTCTGAGGTGGAATAAGTCCCACATCCATCTGCCCCCAGCTGGACGTACAGGGCCATCACCGGAATAGGCCCTGTACATCCGGGTTGTGCGCTTCGCCCACTCTCCACCCTATTTTCGCCCACTCTCCACCTTTCCGCCCCCATCCGTAACTTCCTGCACAAAGTCCCTGTACATGCAGGGAGCTCCCTGGGCAGGATATGCCCCCAGCGAATGGGGGTGGGGGGGGGGGTTGTATGTCCAAACCAGATGTACATCCCTGCTATTTGCTGTTTGGAATGACCTCATAGTGTGCTGCTGATGCAGGCAAATTTCTGCCAAAACACGGTGGGAAGCGTTGTTACCTCTACTGTTTCTTTTGTGATTTTTGTGAGGATATCCCTTTGTTTTTCGTCCTTTTGTTTGTTACTGCATAAGTGCATTCTTGAACGTGTGTGTGTGTGTAAATGCTTGATTGTATGTGTCTATTTGTGTGTAGGTGTATAATTGTTCTGTGTGTGTCTGTAATCAGGAGAAGAGATAAGAGGGAAGGACTGCTACTTTGAATCATTGTTACTATGCTGCAGCTATTGGAACTGATTTTCCTACAGAAATGCATTGAGGTTTTTTGGGGGGGAGGGGGAGGAAGAAGGTATGGTTTTAATTCTCTTCCATCTCCTATCACATGCAGAAACTAAACTGCTACAGCACAGGAATGTCTCCCAAATTACCTCCCTTTCTGTGACTAGAGAAGTATTCTAGTGCTCCGCCCCCACAGTCTTCCCATTGGCTGGACCATACCCACAGTCTCTGCTGCTAGTTGCCTTGAAAGCAAGCAGGGCAGTCTTACTCACACAGGAAGGAGGATTTGCAAACTGCAGATAGAGGTCTTAAATTCTGAAAAATGTGCAGCTATGTTAACTTTCCTTCTAGCTTCCAGACATTAATGTAAAAATCAGTAGAATCACAAAAACAGCAAGACAGTTGTCAATCTTAACCTCCCGAATGCTGAGCACATCTGACAGCCAGGGTGCGGCCCAAGGGGGTGCGGGGCCATGTGCGGAGACTTGGTGCGGGGCCTCATTTGCATAAATATTTGCATAATGTTACCATACACTAACTTTTAGTAAACATGCCTCTTAATGAGTGTATGGATAAAGACTAAAAGATTTCTACATTTCTATAATCCAGTGCCAACCGCCAGGCACATTAGGAACTACTACAAACACTGCCCATTTAGAAGCCATAGCAAACCCGCCGTATCGTAACAGCACTACCAGGACTCACAAAGCACCAGACCCTACCTATCAAAAGGCAACACTGCAAATATTAAACCAATACATTTCAGAGAATAACAATACATGACCTACTGGGGAAAGAGAACAAGTGGCAATGTCAAATAGGAATACATAAACAGAATACCTCAGCTCAGTTACACATGCAGAACATAGACCATCACCAAACAAGGAATCACAATTTAGAAACAGGAAGACAATAATTAAACTCGGAACCCCAAAAGCCAAACTTGGAATGTACAACAACACTGTAGAAATAAAACTATAAATTAATTTCCTCTTGTACTAAACAAAAGCGTAGACATTAATGATGCACATTTCCCAGAACTGACATATTCCAGTTAATAAATTCAAAATAAAGAGATATCTTTCTACCTTTTGTGCATTTTTTTTCAGTTGCAATTGCTCCAGCCACTTTCTTCTGGTTTCTTTGTGTCTTCTGCTAACTCTCCATCGTCTGCTGTCCATTTGTCCTTTCTTCTTTCTTCTAGTTTTTTTCCATTCTCTCTCTACATCTGCTTTAACATACTAATCTTTCTCCTTTTGCTCTTTCCTCATTCCTATTTCATCCACTCAGATTTTACCCCTCCATCCTCAATCCCCACATACTTTCCCAATACCCGGCCAATTGTAGATTTTTCTTCCCTCCCACACAAAATATTTTTCCCCTCTCCATTTCACTCTCCCAGCCCCATCCCATTCTAATCCTCCCCCAACATCAGCTCCCTTCTAGTTCCAGCCCCACCCAGCATCCACTCCCTTCTAGTCCCCGCATCAGCCCATTTCAAGTCCTAGCTCACCTGTCCATTTCCAGTCCTATCCGAGTACCTCCATAAGCTCATTTCCAGTCCCAGCTCCCCATCAGCCCATTTCTAGTCCTTTTCTAGCCCTATCATCAGCTCATGTCAAATCCTAGCTCCCCTCCACTCAGCCCATTTCAATCCAAGCCCCCTATGAGCCTACTTCCAGTTCTAGCCCCTCCATGAGTCCATTTCAATCCAAGCCCCCACCACAGCCCATTTCCAATCTTGTCTCCCCCAAAAGCCCATTTTCAGTTCTATCCTAGCCCCTCCATCAGCCCATTTCCTGTCCTAGCTCCCCCCCCACTCAGCCCATTTCCATTCCTAGCTCCCTCCCCTCACAACCCATTTCCATTCCAAGCTCCCCTCCCCATCAGATATTTGCAGTTCAAGCCACCCTTCCACTCAGCCCATTTCCATTCCAAGCCCCCCTCCCCATCAGCTATTTGCAGTTCAAGCCCCCTTCCACTCAGCCCATTTCCATTCCAAGCCCCCATCCCCATCAGCTAATTGTAGTTCAAGCCTCCCCTTCCACTCGGCCCATTTCCAGTCCTAGCAACCCCACCCAACCCATTACCAGTCCTAACCCCCCATCAGCCCACAGCACATTACCAGTCCAAACCCCATCAGCCCACCTCAAGTCCTAACCCCCCCATCAGCCCATTTCCAGATCTAGCCCCCCCCATAGCCCATTACCAGTCCTAACCCCCCATCCGCCCACAGCACATTACCAGTCCTAACCCCATCAGCCCACCTCAAGTCCTAACCCCCCCAGCTCATTTCCATTCCTAGCCCCCCATAGCCCATTACCAGTCCTAAACCCCCCATCAGCCCACAGCACATTACCAGTCCTAACCCCTCTTCCCCCCATCAGCCCAAGGAAAATTAAAACTTAAAAAAAAAAAAAACTGGCTGCTGCCGCCGCGGCAGCAGCAGAATCGAGTGGCCCGCGGGGCCCCCCTGCCCAGCAGAGCACTCCCTCACTCCCTGCCTGCTTGCCTCAGTCCCTCTCCGCTTCGGCTTTCAGAGCCTCGAAGGGAGAGCTTCTCCCTCATGACTCTGTTAAGCCCGCCGGGGCAGAAGCGGAGAGGGACTGAGGCAAGCAGGCAGGGGGGAGGGAGTGCTCTGCCGGGCAGGGGGGGGCGCGCGGGACACTCGATTCTGCCGCTGCTGCAGCCAGCTTTTTTTTTTAAATTTTCTTTTAAAGTGGAATGTTCTTTGCGCGGGGCCCCCTGAAACGCGGGGCCCTGTGCAAAAAACATTCTCCCTCAATGGACGGGCCGGCCCTGCTGACAGCAACTCCCCGCTCCCCCTGCCCCCAATTTTTGATTCTAGGTATGTTCCTAGCATATTGATTCCTTAATCTAGCCCTGGCCATGATGCAGATACTAGTTGACAGCACAGATGGAGGCCTATTCTCTGCTGGATGTCCATCCCGTGACATCTCCTCAGAATCGGGTCTGCTGGCTTGTACGTGCAGGCTGGACTCTGATTCTGAAGAGCTGCACGTCCAGCCACATCTATGTCTAACCCTCACAGGCTTGTGAACGGAGCTGCAATATCAGGGCGTCCTGTAGCCATGGCACCGTGGCTCCATTCAGGAGCTGCGATTGCTGGTCGCCACAAATAATGTCCTTTGCCCACATCCAGACTCCCGATCTGGCCTCCCATGGCTAGGGTCCGGCTATGGGGCTCCCCCTGCACACCTCCTGGTTTTGTCCCCGCTGGCCGCCGCTGCTACCCCGCGTCCAGGAGCACTTGTTCCACCACTGAGGTGGAGTAAGTCCCTCATCTAACCGGCCTACCCCAGACGTACAGGCCGACCTCAGAATCGGCCTTGTTTGTCCAGGGTGATGACCCGCTCACGTATCGCTCTCACTCCGCCTCCCGTCCGCCCCTCCCACCTCCGTCTAAGGCTCCCCATACAACTCCGCTGTTTGTTCAGGGAGCCTTGTATGGGGACGGCAAGGAGGACAACTAGCGGGGTTGTATGTCCAGGCAGGACGTACATCCCCGCTATTCATGGCTCAGAATGACCCCTATAGCAACCAATAAGAAAGCAATACAATTCAGTCAGTAGCTTGCACAGTAGGAATAACAGCAAAGAAAATGAAATATATATGTGAATAATTTAAAATCCAATAAATATTGCTAGGGAACTATTTGTAATCCCTGTGCCTGTGTGTGTGTGTGGTGTTCATGTGTTTGTATGTCTGGTGTATGTGGTGTTTGCATCTTTGTTGCATGTTCTGTGTGTGCTATGCACATTTTGCATCTGTGATGAGGTAGCTAAGGGTGGTGCAGCCTCTATGGAGGATGTACGTTTGTGGGTTGGTGACATTTGTAGGGAGCTAGTTTTGGGGTGAGGTCATTTTCAGGATGGTGGGGCATTACAGACCGGTTTTAGGTAAGCCTGGCTTATTTTACAAGCTTCCGGCCTGCAGTCGGCAGGACAGTAAAATGAGCCAATGAAGGGCTGGTTTTCTGTCAACCGCAGACCTCAGCCAACCTTGCTGCCTGCACCTGTCCCTGCTCCTGCTCCTGCTGATGCTGTTATGATGGCAGCAGACCTACAATTTTTAAAAAAAGAGCAGGTTTTTGTGACTCTGCACTTGCAAGGCTGGGCATGGGAGAGATGCTGAATGGGGGGTGGGGGGATAGGGGATAGGAAGCAGAAGGGGTATGCTGGATATGGAGGGAGGAGTGGCCTAGTGGTTGGGGCAAGTTTTCTTGGGCCAGAGGGCTGGAGGTTCAAATCCCACTGGAGGACAGCAAGCTCATGCCAGAGGGATCCTGATCCTACCCAGTTACTGTAGCTATTTTCTTCTCTAACAATTTAATCCTTCATTGCCTCAGGTACAAAATGTACATTGTGAGCCCCTTTGGGTACAAGGGGAAATATGTTCTGTACCTGAATGTATACCACTTTGACCCAGTATATAAACATTGCTAAATAAATAATGGAAGTGGGGAACAGGAACAGAGGAGGTATGCTGTACATGGGGACAGAGATACACATGAGGAGATACTGGACATGGGGGGGGGGGGAGAGAAGGGAAATGTTGGACTTGGGGGATCTGGACACAGAGAGAAGATGGTAGACTAGGAAATAAGAGGCTGGGAAAGGGGAGAGAGTTAGGAAATGGGAGGATTGGGATGAGGGAAAGAGATGAAAAGCTATAGGAAGATACAGTAAAAAGAGTGAAAATGAGGAGAGCTTGATAATAAGGACTGAAATCTGCATAAAGAAGCAGAAAAATAAATGGAAGAAAACTGAAAAGAAGAGATCAGTGTTAAAAACTGATATAAGGAAGGAAGTTAAGAAAGAAGGAGAGAAAAGAAATGGTAAATGGAGAAGAGACCATGGAAATAGAGCTAAAAGAAGATAGAGGATATTCTTCTCATTGTAACCCCCTGCCTTGCCCTCAGCTTCAACTTCCTCCAGTGCCTCCAGGACTTCTCACCCCAAACATCGCATCACCCCTTCTACCCTTCAGCAGTTTCCCCCCTCAGATGACCTCTTCCCTAATGCCACAATGCCTGAAGCTAACCACAATATGCTCAAGAAAACCACCCTAGCCAAGATCGACCCCGCCGCCTACAGACCCATCTCAAGCCTTCCCTTCCTATCCAAGATCATTGAGAAAGTGGTTCAACATCAACTTCAACAACACATTGACATCCACACTCCCCTGGACCCCAATCAACATGGCTTCCGACCAAACCATGGAGTCGAAACTCTACTAATACAACTATTCGACAAGCTGATACAGACGATCGACAACACCAGAATGGGTGTCCTCATGATCTTCTTAGACATCTCATCAGCATTTGACACTGTTTGTCACACAACCTTCCTAACCAGACTACAAGAGGCGGGACTACACAGCACCACCTTGAGCTGGTTCACATCAAACCTCACCAACAGACAGCTACAAGTCAAATGTGGCGCAGATACCTCTCAACCTCTAAAAGCCACATAGGGCGTCCCACAAGGCTCAGCACTCTCCGCCCTGCTCTTCAATCTATACATACAACCCATCTGCACCATCATCAAGGCGCACAAGATTCAATACATCATATACGCAGACGGCATAATGATATTCACACCAATCAAATTGGACAACCCAAACTACTCCAACATAGCCAACTGCTTCCAACAAATGGCAACTTGGCTTCAGGAAAGCAATCTTTCAATAAACTACAACAAAACTGAAGCTCTATTCATCACAAGGAACCCCACATTTTCACCCTCAACTACCATCAAACTGAATCATATCACAATACCAGTAAGACAAGAAGTAAAATACCTGGGGGTAACGCTCGACAAGGACCTTAGCCTTCAATCCTACATTGCCAAAACCACAAAGAGCGCCTACATCAAAATGAGAACCATCAGAAGGCTCAAACCCATCCTCTCACAGGAGCATTTTCGAACAGTCTGTCAAGCCCTTATCATTCCCACATTAGACTACTGTAACCCCATCTATCAGGGGCTACCAAAACAGAGTCTAAGACCTCTACAGCTAGCACAGAACACCACCGCACGCATCATAACAGACTGCACTGGTCACGACCACATTACTCCCATACTGTACCACCTGCACTGGCTCCCAATCAGCTCTCAAATCTGCTTCAAAGTACTTATAAACATTTTCAAAATAATACACAACCTCTCAGCTAACAGCCTACAACCGATCATTAAAACCAACCACAGCACAAGACCAAGAAGAAAAGGAACCTCGGACACCATCAGCACACCAAAGGAATTCGCCAAAACAAATCAGGCCACATCAAGAAGGGCACTCTCTCTGGCAGCGCCCGCACTATGGAACTCTCTCCCCAACCACTTAAGATCAACCAAAGACCTCAAGGACTTCAGAAAGCTACTTAAAACAACTCTATTTACAGAATACTATAAGGACTTCACCTGAACTGACTCCTATATGCAGTATCTACAACGCTATACAGGTCCGGATCTTAGATCACCTTTACACATGGCTCTTATCTTGAATATATGTATATTGCTCACTTTGTATATAGCTCACCGATAAAATCTAGCACTCTGCAACCCACATCATTCTTCTTGATCTCCCACTGCATGCTACTGACCACACAATTGCCTCAATTGTTTGATGTGCTAAACCGCTTTGATTTAATGATAAAGCAGTATACTAAATCCGTCTAAATAAATAAATAAATAAAAATTCTCTTCCCTCCCAACTGACTGCCAAGTTCAAACTTGGAACAGTACCCTCACCTCTGCGCTTGACCAAATAGCTCCCTTCCATTCTGTTCTTCTTACACCTGTTTACAACCATACCCCTTGGTACCAACCTGGTCTCTGCTTTCTCTGCACTCAATTGCATCACACAGAACATTGCTGGCAGAAACATTCCTCGCATGACACCCTGGGTCACTTCCATCTCTGTTACCAACACTACCATTCCTCCATTCACACTGCTAAACAGTCCATGACCACCTTTCATCCCTCGTCTGCCACTCTTTTTATTCCCTACGTCAGATCCATGTAGTTAGACCTTTTTGTCTCCCCCCTCCTTGACAACACTTCTTCTATCCCTAGTCATTACAAGATTAGATTACTGTAATGTTGCTCTAGCTGGCCTTCCATATTATCAGTTACAACGATTACAGCTTCTTCAAAATACTGCGGCATGTATTATCACTCACTCCTTCCACTCAGATCATATTATCCCTCTTCTCATCTGCTTCCATTGACTTTCACTCAAATTCAGAATCCACTATAAGATCCTCATTCTTGTCCACAGAGTCATCCAAACTTCTACCCCACAGTACCTAGACCTAGCCAACCTCATCCACCTTCACGCTCCCCCCCCCCTGCTTCCTTTGTTCTGTCCATGCTAACCATCTATCTCTCCCACTTGCTTCCCCTGCTCACCTGGAACACACTCGTAATTCCGCCTTTTATTTTCTTTGGCCCTACACATTAGAATTGTCTACTCCACACACTCTAACTGGAACCATCTTTTCAGCGGTTCAGAACAATGTTAAAAACCCACCTCTTCCATCTGGCTTTTGACCTGCCCTCCCTCGGGATTGACTACCTTGCTCTTTTCTCCTCTCCCACTCCATCTGCTGTATCTTTCCCCCCTTTTTTTTTTTGCATGAGTACCTACTCTCAATCCTATCAGACTGACATTCCTTTCACCCTTTGATTTCTCTCAGTATTTATTGTTATTGTAAACTGCCCTGATGCTATCGCCTGGGCAGTATATCAAGCACATGAATAAAGAATAAAAGGAAAATAAAAAACAGCGACTGGGACCAATGCAATTAGAAAAATAAAATGACCCAACAACAAAGGTAGAAAAAGGAATTTTATTTTCTATTTTGTAACTGGAAAATGTTGTTTTTTGGAAAAGACATCTGTCATGAGTCAGGACTGATGTTGGACATGACTGGGGCCTAACCCAAGGCAAAAATCTGAGAAGGGACTAGCTTTTCCAGTCTCAGACAGATCTGAGGCCCTCTCTTACTTGGGGGCTCAGGGTAATTGCCCTGGTTGCTTCCCTCCTAATGCCAATTCTGACATCTGCTGTCTTTTGTTTTGTACAATACAAGGGGAAATGCATTTATTTCGCTGGTGACGATCTCATTCTATAAATGACCTGACAACATACAACTGTCATCTGGCCGAGCATCGCAACGCAATCACCAAAACGATGAAGCAATACTACTCGGACACCTTAAAGAGATCACTTAATAAACCACATGACCTTTTCGACCTGGTTAAGACCTTATCAAAAGAACCATCCTCCGGACCTTCATTCGAGATACACCCACAAGATTTCGCAACCTATCTTCAATCCAAGATATGCCAGACTAACAAAACTACTACTACAACTTCCGCAATAGAGCAGGAATGCCAAACAACACTAACCATGTTTTCTACCCCTACCAAGAGAGGACTTGAGGACACCATTGCTGCCCTTAATACCACTACTGCCCAATCTGATCCATGCCCAGCCTTCTGGATCAAGGAGCTTCGCAGTCATTTCAGCCCAGTACTGTCCAAAATAATTAACCTCTCCTTTTCAACCGGCTCCTTCCCTTCAGCCCTTAAACACACCTCCATTAGACCTCTGCTAAAAAACTGTAAGCTCGATCCCCAACAGGTGGAATCTTACAGACCCATATCCAGCATTCCACTACTTGCGAAGATTATTGAAAAGGAAGCTCAACGTCAATTGCAGGATCACATCGACTCCGCTGCACCATTAGACCCATGTCAACATGGTTTTAGGGAATTCCATGGCGTGGAAACTCTCCTTACCACCCTATTCTGCAAGATAATCACAGGCATTGATGACCTCCGTCAAGGATTTGCTCTCATCTTTCTGGACATCGCTGCAGCTTTTGATTCAGTGAATCATGAGCTGCTTTTAGGACGACTGACTGACAAAGGCATTAATGGACGAGCGCTCGAGTGGTGCAGATCCTACTTGTCCGAAAGATGGCAACACGTTCGTTCTGGAGGGATAAATTCTGAACCTTTCCACCAAAGTCAATGAGTCCCACAAGGATAGTGATCATAGTATGATCATGTTTGATTTAATTATTGGAGGACAAATAGTAAAGGAATCCACAGTACTACCTTTTAACTTTCAAAAGGGAGACTATGATAGAATGAGGAATATAGTTAGGAAAAAACTAAAAGGAGCGGTTCCAAAGGTTAAAGACTTACAGCAAGCTTGGGCGTTATTTAAAACTACTATCCTCGAAGCCCAGACCAGCTGTATTCCACGCATTAGGAAGAGTGGAAGAAAGTCCAAAAAACTGCCAGCATGGTTTAAAGGTGAGGTCAGAGAGGCTGTTACTGCCAAAAAAGCAACCTTCAGGAAATGGAAAAAAGAGCCAAATGATGAAAACTGGAAACAGCACAAGCACTGGCAAGTTAAATGCAAAGCACTGATAAGGCAGGCAAAGCGTGAATTTGAGAAGAAACTTGCTACGGAAGCAAAAACACGAAATAAAGACTTTTTCAAGTACATTCGTAGCAAAAGGCCTGTGAGAGAGTCAATTGGACCGTTAGATGATAGAGGGGTAAAAGGGGCAGTAAGAGGAGACAAGGCTATAGCAGAGAGACTGAATGAATTCTTTGCTTCGGTCTTTACTGAGGAAGACGTAGGGATGTTACCCAAGACTGAAGTGGTATTTAAAGGTGATACTGCAGAGGAATTGAGAGAAATATCGCTACACCGGGAAGATATATTACAACTATTTGATAAACTGAATAGTAGCAAATCACCTGGACCGGATGGTATACATCCCAGAGTGTTGAAAGAACTGAAATATGAGATTGCAGACCTGCTATTGGTAATCTGTGAACTTTCATTAAAATCATCTGTAATACCTGAAGATTGGAGGGTCGCCAACGTAACACCAATTTTTAAAAAGGGTTCCAGGGGTGACCCGGAAAATTACAGACCGGTGAGCCTGACGTCAGTACCAGGGAAAATGGTAGAAACCATCATAAAGAACAAAATTACACAGCATGTAGATAGTCATGGCCTAATGGGAGACAGCCAACATGGCTTTAGACAAGGAAGATCTTGTCTTACTAATCTGATATGTTTTTTTGAAGGTGTGCATAAACAGGTAGACAAAGGTGAGTCGGTTGATATAGTGTATCTGGACTTCCAGAAAGCTTTTGACAAGGTCCCCCATCAGAGACTTTTGGCGAAGCTAAAAAGTCATGGGATAGGAGGCAGTGTACTATTGTGGATCGGGAACTGGTTAAAAGATAGAAAGCAGAGGGTAGGGCTAAATGGCCAATATTCCCAATGGAAAAAGGTGAATAGTGGAGTACCCCAGGGATCTGTACTGGGTCCGCTACTTTTTGACATATTCATAAATGACCTGGAAAAGGGAATAACTAGTGAGGTTATCAAATTTGCAGATGACACAAAACTGTTTAAAGCTGTTAAAACCCAAGAGGATTGTGGAAAACTGCAGGAGGATCTGGATAAATTGGAAGACTGGGCATCCAAATGGCAGATGAAATTTTATGTGGACAAGTGCAAAGTTATGCACCTAGGAAAGAACAGCCCACACTATAGTTACACGATGCAAGGCTCCACATTAGAAACCACCACCCAGGAAAAAGATTTAGGAGTCATCGTGGATAACATGTTAAAACCCTCCGCCCAGTGTGCAGCGGCGGCCAAGAAAGCAAATAGAATGCTAGGTATCATAAGGAAAGGGATGGAGAATAAAACAAAGGATATTATAATGCCTCTGTATCGCTCCATGGTACGACCGCACCTTGAATATTGTGTGCAATTCTGGTCACCGTATCTTAAAAAGGACATAGCATTATTAGAAAAAGTACAGAGAAGAGCCACCAAATTGGTGAAGGGGATGGAAGGCTACTCCTATAAAGAGAGGCTAAAAAGGTTAGGGCTCTTTAACCTGGAAAAGAGACGGCTGAGGGGAGATATGATAGAGGTCTATAAATTAATGAATGGAGTGGAACGGATAAACGTGGATCAATTGTTTACGCTATCAGAATATAGAAAGACTAGGGGACATGTAATGAAGCTACAGGGTAAACTATTTAAGACAAATAAGAGAAAATATTTTTTCACTCAACGTGTAATCAAACTCTGGAATCTGTTACCGGAGGATGTAGTAAGGGCTGTTAGTATAGCTGGGTTTAAAAAAGGTTTGTACAAGTTCCTGGAGGAAAGGTCCATAAACCATTATTAAAAAGGGACCCAGGATATCAATGCTTGACCCAGTACAAGCATTGAGGAACCTGTGTCTTTTGGTGATATTGCTAGGTACATATGACCTAGATTGGCCACTGTTGGAAACAGGATACTGGGCTTGATGGACCTCGGTCTGACCCAGTATGGCATGTCTTATGTTCTTATGTTCTTAAGGATCCTCCCTTTCGGCGCTCTTGTTCAATATTTACATGCAACCAATTTGTAATATCATCCGGTCCTTCAATGTTGATTGCATGTTATACGCAGATGATGTCCTGCTCTACTTACCCTTCTCTACTGAGAATCTGGACCTATCCCCATTGACGAACTGTTTCAATGCAATATCTGATTGGCTTCTTTCCCAAAACCTCAGAATACAACATAAGAAAATGGAAGTACTCTTCATTACGAGGAACCCCAACTTTACCCCACCGCAATATCTTAAAGTAAAAGAAGCTGAGCTGAACTCTAAATCCTCAATACGATACCTGGGAGTCACCTTAGATCAACGCCTGGATATGAAGGCCCACATAGGAAACATAGTCAGATCAGTCTACTTCAAGATCCGCTCACTTAGGCACCTACGTTCCATACTTGAACCAACTGATTTTCAGACAATCTTCCAGGCTTTGGTCATACCCCATTTTGATTATGCCAATGCCATATTACAAGGTCTTCCCCAATCTACATTAAACCCTCTTCAGCTAGCCATGAATGCGGCAGCAAGAGTCCTCCACGGAGCCTCCAGGAGCGACCACGTGACGCCTCTGCTGATACAGCTACATTGGCTACCCATTCAGGCAAGAATAATTTTCAAGATCTTGACAATCACCTTTAAAGCTGTGCACAATCTCTCAGCTGCATCCTTAACCTCCCTCATCCATTCCACATCCACAAATAGAGCAAGAAGATCCACGGCTATAAACTCCCTAAAAGTCCCGAAGGCACTTACTGTTTGCACCAAATCAACAGCCAACAGGGCCTTCAATCTCAGTGCCCCAAGATACTGGAACGCATTACCCCATGAGATCCGAGCTATTAAGAACCTACCACAGTTTAGGAAAGCCCTCAAAGGCCACCTCTTTAACAAGTACCTTATAGAGCATAACTGCACCCCCTAGAGCTCTAAGATACTCCGATACCATTCCCAGACAAATGTACAGTATATCATGCAACCTCTTTGATTATTACCCCATATAGTAAGTATTGTACATAGTTTTCCCCGGTTATCCAAGTTTTTGTTCCCTGTTATCTGTAAACTCATACATGTTAACTGTACTGAGCATTTTGTTCCATGTAAACCGCGCTGATGCTGAATAGTGCGGTATATAAGAGATTGTAAATAAATAAAATAAATAAATTTCCGTTTCTCTGGTATTGCACTGCAGGCAGCATCTGGCTTTCTGAGGTTTTGGTTTAATTTTTGTCCACATATTTCTGTTTTCACTTTGCGGTCACTTGGTGAAGGCTTATCTGTAAAGTGTGTGTGCGACCAAGACTGGGTATTCTGCTAGCATGGAATTTCTGTTCAAGAATGTGTAGTAATCTATCTTGTTCAGCTTTCCTAATAGGTTTATTGATATTTTAGGGCCTACTGAAATATTTATGGTGCTGCCTTTTTCTGGGTAGGATCCTTGTGTGAGTTTTGGAAGTTAGTACTGTAGCAGCGAAGTGCATGCAACAAATAATACCAGGAGTCAGTTGCAGGATCCAAGCCAATTTATTGTGCACAGGCTCAGACAGGAGCATGTCCAAAAGAGACTGAGCAATGGAGTACAGGAACAGATTCCTTATATACAATTTTTACAATTTGATAGAGGCAACCTTTCTATTGGTCCCAACGCCCCTTGTACCTATCCAATCGGTGACCCTCTCTGGGCCCTCTTCCTTGTTCCCCCTTCTCAAACTGTTCTAACAAAGGCATAGTCTCTAACATGGTTACATTTCTACTTCAAGGCCATTTCTAGCTCAGAGAATGCAAGAACATTTCTATCATCAGCATAAAGGAATTATACAAACTTTTCAAAAGCAGTTTAAAGAAGTTTAAGGCAGATTCTCAAACTCTGGTTCCTCTCAGCACTAGTCCCAGGTGGGGGTTGGGATCTTAGGCCTAGTTTACAGGCCATAGCCTACCACATTCCCCCCTTTTGATTATTCTCACCCCACCTAAAAAAGGGGGTGAGGATAAAATCACATATCATGTTCCCCTCAAACTGTCGCTTCCTCCTGAGGCAAGGCCTGATACTGCCACATAGCTAGTACTCTGGCCGCTGTCTTAAGTTCAACTGTACTGTCAATAATTGAGGTAACCATACGCAGGCATAAGGGCAAGAAACAAGGGAGGAGCAGACACATAAATTGAACTTTCCACATACTCCTCCTTCCGATGCTAATAAGTAATCAAGGGCTAATCGGTTTTGGTGAATAGCAGTGCGCATCTGAGTACTTTGTTTTGCCAAGAGGGTTAGTGCCTTACTTGTTTCGTTAGTTATAATTTCTACAACAGCTTGTAAGCGTATAATACGGTTTAGCATATAAACAGGAGTCCCATCCTCTGCCCATGTGGCCGGGCCATAATATGTAATTATTCTCTCAGGTGGCCACTCTTCACCATACCACTTATTCCATTGACCTATCTTCAGGGCCTCCCGCTTCTGTCGACCATTGTACACTGGGAAACCTAACTACTCCCCTTGGAAAATGGGAATAAGGAAAAAGGATGGGCGAATAGTTCCCAAGACACACGCCCCCCCCCCCCAGCTGCTAGGGAGTTGAGCATACGCTCGAGTATCACAAATCCAGTAGAGCCCAGGTGGGGCCTCCCAGGTGTTGGTAGCAGTAAGATCAGTCCATATCGCAACAAGACTAGGGAAATTGATTAGGGGGTTGGACGGTACAGTAACATTTATTCCTGACCACCAGGATGTCTTCTTGGTAGTGGTGTTATAGAATCGTTGGCTTAGACATACTAACTGTCCGACTTGGATGGTGAACTGTGTTCCTATCCGGACGAAACAAATAGGCCCAATGATTGTGTTAGCCAACACCCACTCACTAGTGGTCCTATTCAGAGCCGTCTGATTATATGGGATAGAGTAATTTAATTCTCTTGCTTCCCATGGCCATTGGTCTCCAACCCTAGTTCCCCCACAGAAGAAACAATTAGAAATGCGGAGACTAGAAGCAACAGCCTCAGCTAGTTCAATAAACAGATTCCGAACGGTCTGGGGAATCTGTACCTCCGGCTGCAGAGCTCATAAAAGGAATGATGTACTCGGAAAGGTGTCTATTCCCCGACCCTGTATTCGCAATCCAAACCTATATCCTTTTATCCACTGACTGGGGTTGAGCACAAGCAACTTTAAGGGGTTACAGGTACCTCTCTTACAACTACACGGTTCAAGCACTGGTAATCTTTCTGAAATGGCCTTGCGATCATCTCCATCTCGACCCTGCAGCCCGTTGGGCCAGGTGGCGAAGTATACACATTCCCACTGGGGACAGGAGTATGCTCCTTCTGAAGCCTGGACGAAGGTAGCTGGAGCATGTACCCCAGTACACACTCCCCAGTTATATGCTGCACCGGGCACATATACTTGTCATTTCGGTAATAAATTTGTTCTTGGTTAACAGATCCACAGCTGTAGTAACCATTCCTGTTGATGGCACCACAAGCATCAAAGTAAAGTGGAGCAGGTTTAGTGGGATCTGGGAGTTGTCGGGTAGCATTTAGGAGGACTCCCTCCCCATTATTCCATCGTAGCTCTAAAACATAATAGGTGGGACTCTGATGGGGGTTGAAACAGGTCCTAACCTTCCCTTTTGTACAGATACTTAATTCTGTTCCATTATATACACACCGGCTGACAGTACCAGTACAACTATAGTAGGAATGATACAGTAGAGTTTGGGTAACTTTCGTCCCAGTTCGGGTAGTGGTTACATAGGCAGTACAAGGTGGTATGGCAAGAGTCATTCTAAGGGGCCCCAGGGCTACCGCAAGTACAACATTAATGCATAGATATATCATGATTACAAGATCTTAATAAATTTCTCTTAAAAATTGCAAATCTTTTACTTAAGTTCTCTTCCTTTACAGCTTCCACCGTACGTTGACCTGTCAGCTTCCGGTAGGTGACAGGAGTAGGGTTGTAGATTCCTCAAGCTTCTGCCGTACGTGGACCTACCAGCTTCCAGTAGATGGCAGGAGTAGGGCTGTAGATTCTTACGGTGGCTGTCTTCGTCGCAGCATGAGTCGCAACCGGGATCCGGGGTGGTTAGTTGAAGTCCAGAGAGTAGATTCGGTGGTGGCTGCTGGTTTCACTCGACTATGATGGATCCAAGGTTCGACCTTGGCAACTTTAACGGCGGTAGGTGTTGACAACAAAACAACATAAGGTCCTCTCCAATGAGGCGTTAGCAGTTCCTTTCTCCACTCCTTGATCCACACCGTACTTCCAGGCTTGAAGGGATGCAGTGGCTCAGTCAGGCTGATGGGTAGTTGGTCTTGTACCCAGGCATGGAGACCCTGCAAGACAGAACCTAGAGCCAACAGCTCTTGTCTGGTGATTTCAGACCCAATCTGGCTCATATCCCCCTTTATTCCCTGAACAATGGGCGGGGGTCGCCCATACAAAATCTCGAATGGGGAAACTCCTAATGACTTTGTGGGGGCTGAACGAATCCTAAGAAGGGCTATAGGAAGAACCTGGGGCCACTTCAGGTGAGTTTCTTGACAAAGTTTAGACAACTGAGACTTCAGGGTGCGGTTCATGCGCTCTACCTTTCCTGAGCTTTGGGGTCTGTAAGCTGAATGTAATTTCCAATGTACTTGTAGAGCTTGGGCCAACTGCTGAGTTACTTGAGAGACAAATGAGGGACCATTGTCCGATCCCAAAACTAGTGGTATACCAAACCGGGGAATGATCTCATGGAGTAGAACTTTGGTGACTTCCCTGGCTTTCTCAGTCCTGGTTTGGGAAAGCTTCCACCCACCCTGAGAAGGTACAAACCAGGACTAACAGGTAACGATATCCGTTTTCACGTGGCATTTCAGTGAAATCCACCTGGATATTTCCCATGGGGGTAACTCCTACTGACTGAATTCTCGGGGGCAGGTTAGGACCCTGCCAGGCATTGTTCTTCGCACAAGTTAAGCACCTACGGGCTACTGAGGCTGACAGGGGTCCTAATAACGGGATACAGAAATGAGGTCTTTCTCCATCGCGGTTTTCCCATAATGTGTGGCTTGGTGGAAAGCATTGGCAAAGGCTGGACCTATGGCTTCAGGGATTACAGTCGGACCCGGAGGCTGACCACCTACCGACGGTGGTAGCACTATCCATCCGGTCTCTGTCAACACTCCCCCTGCTTCCTGACAGAAATAGTCTAACTCTTTGGCAGTGTATTGAGGAGCCCATGCACTGAGAGGTACTGGAAATAAGGCTGCTTGGACTGGGGTATTGGGTGCAGGATTTATTTATTTATTTATTTATCTGCATTTATATTCCGCTTTTCACCGGGTCAAAGCGGTTGGGGGATACATTTAACACGAGGGGATATGAGACACATACACTAATACTTACAGGGAACATGGGCAATGGAGGGTTAAGTGGCTTGCCCAAGATCACAAGGAGCACCTGTGGGACTAGAAACCTCAGTCCTTCCGGCCCAAGGTTGCTGTCCTCTAGTGGGATTTGAACCACTGACCTTCCGGCCTGTGGTATCTTGCCCCAACCACTAGGCCACTCCTCCCTCATGGAGGAACTTGTCCACTCATGGCTACTTCTCGGGCAGAGACATCAGCAAACCTATTTCCCCGTGAAACTTCTCCTTCCTCTGCTTGATGACCTCTGCAGTGCATTACTGTGACTTGTTTGGGGGCCCATACAGCATCTAGTAGTGTCAATATCTCGGGACCATATTTGATAGACTTGCCTCCTGAGGTTATTAACCCACGTTCCTTGTACAGGGCTCCATGAGCGTGTAATGTGGTGAAGGCATACTTAAGGCTATGTTTACTAAACCGGGCTAACAGTTAACCCGGGCTATCTGCAACTAGGTCCCATTGAATAACATGGGACCTAGTTGAAGATAGCCCGGGTTAACCGTTAGCTTAGTTTAGTAAACATACCCCTTAGAGTCTGTATACACATTCAAGCGGAGCCCTGTCCCTTTTATCAGTGCCCTAGTGAGGGCTATCAGCTCAGCCTTCTGCGCTGAGGTTCCTGGGGCCAGAGCTGCTGATTCAATTACCGTGTCCAGGGACACTACTGCATAACCAGCACAGCGTCGTCCCTTGATGATAAGACTACTTCTATCCACGAAGAACGTCTGCTCGGGGTTGTTTAATGGGAGATCAGTTAAATCAGGGCGGCTGGAAAACACAGTGTCCATAATTTCCAGGCAGTCATGGTCAGGGGGGCCGGGGCCAACCGGCAACAATGTGGCAGGATTCAGAACCTAACTGATGGTCAACTGTGCAATGCAATGCAATGTGTGCCTTCGAGTCAGTCCTGACTCCTGGCGACCCAGAAGCTCCTGGGTTTTCTTGGCAGCGTCACCGGAAGTAGATGTCAACTGTATCTGGGGGTTTTCACACAACATGCTTTGGTATTTTAACATTCGTGAATTAGTGAACCAGTAATTCCCTTTGGGTTCCTTGAGGGTCAGAACAGAATGCGGTACGGTAACTTGGAGATTCTGGCCCAAAGTGAACTTGTCAGCTTCTCCTACCAGGAGGGCTGTAGCTGCCACGGCTCTCAGGCAAGGTGGTCATCCCTTTGCGATGGAGTCCAGTTGTTTTGACAAGTAAGCTACAGGTCGCTGCCAAGATCCAAGAGGTTGAGTCAATACACCCAGAGCATTTCCACTTGACTCATAAACATATAGGCGGAATGGTTTCTGTACATCTGGGTGAAGACATCAGAGCTGGTGAAGACATCAATGCTGCTTTCAAGGATTGGAAAGCTACATCCTGTTCAGGTCCCCATTCCAAAGGAGATCGCTCCATTCCTTTGGTGGCCTGATATAGTGGCTTTGCCAACAGCGCAAAGTTGGGTATCCATATTCGGCAGTAGCCTGCAGCTCCCAGGAAAGTCCTTATCTGTTTTCTGGTAGTTGGGGTTGGAATGCGGCATACAGCTTCCTTACGCTCCAATCCTAGTCGCCGAATCCCAGATATTTAACCTCAGTTTGACACAACTGAGCCTTGGCCCTTGAGATCTTGTATCTGGCCTCATTCAAAAAGTGCAAGAGATCACTGGTGGCTTGCACACATTCACTTCTGGAGTTGGTGGCTATCAGCAGGTCATCCACATACTGGAGAAGGACTCTTTTTCCTGGAGCAACTGAGTAACTTGAGAGATCCTGATTCAGAGCAGCACTGAAGAGGGTAGGCGAGTTCTTAAATCCTTGGGGTAGCCGAGTCCAGGTGAGTTGGCCTCGCCTTCCTGTAGTAGGATCCTCCCATTCAAAGGCGAACAGCAATTGGCTGGCTGGTGCTAAACGTATACAGGGAGGGAGGAGTGGTCTAGTGGTTAGGACAAGATACTTCAGGCCAGAGGGCCGGGGGTTCACGTCCCACCTGGGGACAGCAATCTCAGGCCGGAGGGACTGGGATTTCTAGTCCTATAGGCACTCCTTGTGGTCTTGGGCAAGCCACTTAACCCTCCATTGCCCATGTTCCCTGTAAGTATTAGCATATGTGTCTCATATCCCCTCGTGTTAAATGTATCCCCCAATTGACCGCTTTGACCCGGTGAAAAGCAGGATATAAATACAGCTAAATAAAATAAAAAATAAATACAGAAGAAAGCATCCTTCAAATCCAGAACAGTGAAGTGAGTAGCCTCAGCAGGGATCAGTCCCAGAAGAGTGTAGGGGTTTGGTACCACTGGGTGTATGGTTTCCACGGCATCATTTACTTGTCTCAAATCCTGCACTGGGCGGTAATCGTCTGTCCCAGGCTTCTTGACTGGAAGGAGGGAGGTATTCCAGGGTGATAGACATTTCCTTAGGAGTCCATACTTCAATAATTTCATTAGATGATGATGAATGCCTTCAATCGCCGATCGCGGAAGAGGGTATTGTCTCACATGCTCCTGGTTTGAGGGTGACGAGAACCGGGGCTACATTTTTCGCTAGGCCCGGAGGATTATCCTCCGCCCACACGCCAGGCGGAGCCAGAATATTGTTGGGTATACGGGGACTGGCTGACTTAGGTGGGAAAGTACTATAGAACCGCCATTCTTCTTCACGGGGGACAGTCAACACCATTAGGCCAGCAGATTTCGAGTTCAGAGTCATTTCCATTTTTCCCCCTTCAGCAAAGGATATCTGCGCCTGGAGCTTGGCAAGCATATCTCAGCCCAAGAGGGGGATTGGGCATTCAGGCATGTACAGGAACTGATGTGTTATGTTCCGTCCCCCTAATTCACAGGTGCGGTTCTGCAGGAACGGTTTAGTGGCCCGTGTACCGGTGGCCCCAACAATGGTAACAGATCGGGAAGACAGAGGGGCCACTGGTTTTGCCACCACTGAATATTCAGCCCCCATGTCCACCATAAAGTCCATATATTGGTCCCCAATTTTCAGACTGACCATAGGCTCCTGGGGACCCAGGGGAAACTTGGAGCGCGGTCTGGCCTAGCATCCATCCGAATTGTAGCCCTCCCTGATTGCCACTCTCTCCATAGCCATTTCTTCTTCTCGTTGAAATTGTGCATGATGCGTTTCTCCATACCTCTGGAATCGTCCCCCTGCTCTCCCAGCGCTCCCTCCTCCCCTTCGGAAGGCAGAGTCACGGTACGGGCATTCATTTCCCCAATGTCCTTCCTCCTCCACACTAATTCCTCCTCCACACTAATTCGGGCCTACCAGGGGCTGTCCATTTCCTTGGCCCCTTCCCCGTCCTCGGGTCCTTTTATTAGGAACACCTCCTCCTCGTCATTCAACTAAGGCTGCTGCAAGGAAATCAGCTTTCTTCCTCATCCTGCGTTCACCTTCCTTCTGACGCTCTTGGTCACGATTTACAAACACTTTCTGTGCAACTTCCATTAACTGGGCCGCATTCATGCCCGCGAATCCTTCCAACTTCTGCAGTTTCTGTTTTATGTCTCCCTGGGACTGACTCACAAAAGCCGCATTCACCATACGCAGATTTTCCGGGGCTGCTGGGTCATATGGGGTATATAGTCTGTAGGCTTCAGTTAACCGCTCATAGAAGGCCACTGGGCTTTCATCTGAACGCTGAATGACTTCGGATACTTTTCCAGTGTTCATGGCTTTCTGGCCTCCTTTCTTCAGGCCCTGCAGGAGGGCTTGGCGGAACCGATTAAGGGCCGCCGCCCCATTTACACTGTTTGGATCCCACTTGGGATCCTCATTCGGAAAGTCCGCGGCGGCTGCTTGCCAGGGATCTAGGCCTGTTTCTCCTACAGGATTTTCTTCTAACCATCAGGTGGACGCTTGCACAATTCACGCTCGCTCTTCGGTACTGAAGAGAGTGGACAGGAGCTGGCGACAATCAGACCAGGTAGGCTGATGGGTCTGCATAATACTAGACATTAATTCAATCAGATCCTGGGGCTTCTCAGTATAGGAGGCATAGTGCGTCTTCCAGTTCAGTAAGTCAGTGGTGGAAAAAGGCACATAAACAAAACTAACTGGCCCCACCACAACCTGGCCCTGGTTGTCAAGAGTAGGTAGGCCTTGGACCTGGCGCAGCAGCATTACATGGCCATCCCGTTGGCTTGTAGTTGTACTTCTGAAAGCATAAGGTAGCCGGGACTCTCGGGATTCTGCCTCATGATAATGGGTGGCTGCAGTAAGTGACCCTGGACTGGCAAACGAATCCCTGCTGGCAGAATCATCGATGGACTGTGGCCCCTCTGAAGCACTCCAAATGGAGTCGGGGCTTCCAGCCGGGAGGGAGTGTGCATCTTCCAGTTGCGGAGGCAGTTGGGGGCCTACTTGGGGTAAAACTGCAGGGATGGGTACCCCCGGAACAGGCCCTGCCTGGGGTAGTGGCGGAGCCGAGGGAACTGTCCTATAGAGGAACTGGGGCGGATGGGACACCAATTTTTAAAAAGGGTTCGAGGGGTGATCCGGGAAACTACAGACCGGTGAGCCTGACATCAGTACCGGGAAAAATGGTAGAAACCATCATAAAGAATAAAATTACTCAGCATATAGATAGTCATGACCTAATGGGAGACAGCCAACATGGCTTTAGACAAGGAAGATCTTGTCTTACTAATCTGTTATGTTTTTTTGAAGGAGTGAATAAACAGGTGGACAAAGGTGAGTCGGTTGATATTGTGTATCTGGACTTTCAGAAAGCCTTTGACAAGGTCCCTCATGAGAGACTTTTGGCAAAACTAAAGAGTCATGGGATAGGAGGCAGTGTACTACTGTGGATCAGGAACTGGTTAAAAGATAGAAAGCAGAGGGTAGGGCTAAATGGCCAATTTTCCCAATGGAGAAAGGTGAATAGTGGTGTACCCCAGGGATCTGTGCTGGGTCCGCTGCTTTTTGACATATTCATAAATGACCTGGAAAGTGGAATAACGAGTGAGGTTATCAAATTTGCTGATGACACAAAACTATTTAAAGTTGTTAAAACCCAGGAGGATTGTGGAAAATTGCAAGAGGATCTTGATAAATTGGAAGACTGGGCATCAAAATGGCAGATGAAATTTAATGTGGAGAAGTGCAAGGTTATGCACCTAGGGAAGAACAACCCAAACTATGGTTACACGATGCAAGGTTCCACATTAGGAACCACCACCCAAGAAAAAGATTTAGGCGTCCTTGTGGATACCATGTTAAAACCCTCGGCCCAGTGTGCAGCGGCGGCCAAGAGAGCAAATAGAATGCTAGGTATGATAAGGAAAGGAATGGAAAATAAAACAAAAGATATTATAATGCCTCTATATCGTTCCATGGTGAGACCGCACCTTGAATATTGTGTGCAATTCTGGTCGCCATATCTTAAAAAGGATATAGCAATTTTAGAAAAGGTTCAGAGAAGAGCCACCAAAATGGTAAAGGGGATGGAAGGCTACTCCTATGAAGAAAGGCTAAAAAGGTTGGGGCTCTTTAACCTGGAAAAGAGACGGCTGAGGGGAGATATGATAGAAGTCTATAAATTAATGAACGGAGTGGAACGGGTAAACGTAGATCGATTGTTTACCTTATCAGAATATAGAAAGACTAGGGGACATGCAATGAAGCTACAGGGTAAACTATTTAAGACTAATAAAAGAAAATATTTTTTCACTCAACGTGTAATCAAACTCTGGAATTTGTTACCGGAGGATGTAGTAAAGGCTGTTAGTGTAGCTGGGTTTAAAAAAGGTTTGGACAAGTTCCTGGAGGAAAGGTCCATAAACCATTATTAAGAAGGGACCCAGGATATCAATGCTTGAACCAATACAAGCATTGTGGAACCTGTGTCCCTTGGGGAAACTGCTAGGTACGTATGACCTAGATTGGCCACTGTTGGAAACAGAATACTGGGCTTGATGGACCTTGGTCTGACCCAGTATGGCATATCTTATGTTCTTATGTTCTGGGGTAGAATAGACAGGCAGTTTCTTTTCCCCAGGCTTCCGGGACCCCCGGGTGTTTGCTACAAAGATCCTGCACTGCTCCTCATAACAACGCTTCATCCAGGAGGGCTCTTTTTCACAGACATTTAACCAGGAATCTATATAGGGGAACTGATTAGGGTGATCTTTCCGTACGATCTGGTGAACTAAAGATACGATACTAACATCAAAGGTACCTCCAGGGGGCTACGAGGTGACCAGTACTGACCATTCCCTATTACAGAGCACTTCTAATCGGGACGGAGACATTTTTATTCCATAGCCTCCGGTAAATCCCTTACTAAAATTCTTGATCATACATTTCAACGGAGTTTGCGTGGACTCCGACCCGCCCATAGTGACGTACACGACAACAGACAGCAGGGGCGGGTAGTCGGGCTGCAGGTAAGGGATCCGTACAGCCCTAGAAACAGATAGGTAGACAAACACCAAACGCTTCCTCCTTTTCGCGACCTGGGCACGGTCGCCCGGCCAGGAACTGCGCTAATCAGGAGTCCGCACTCGCTTGGTCCGTGTTTCAAGACCTCTCATTCACACACAAACAGACATGCTAGCAATATTCCAGAATTCCCAGGCCTTACTGACTGCCTTACTTACTGAAGGGCAGAAGCTTCGGTCTCACGCATACTCATGCGAGACGTACTGGGACCGCCCGGAGAGGTGATCCAGCTTTCTTTTTGCAAGAATCTTTGCAAAATTATACTGACTGACTGACTGAGTAGCGCAACCCCAGACTGACTGACTGACTGAGTAGCAAAGTAATTTCTACTCACCGGATCCAGTACCAGGTACAGAAACAGGTCATAGGTTGAATCCCGGACTCCCCTTGGGTTCGGAGGTGTTGGCCGGCCGGACCCAGTAATCCGCCGAGGCAAGGAGGAATCCTCTCCGATTCAAGAGGACTGGTGGCGCCTGAGGCTTCCCCTACGGTCGGCCTGACACAGCTCCAGCCGGACCAAACCTTGAGGCGGTAAAACGTGGTATATCTACTTGAATACCATCCACTACTCGCACTTCCCGGCCAATGCACCAAGAAATGTAGCAGTGAAGTGCATGCAACAAATAATACCAGGAGTCAGTTGCAGGGTCCAAGCCAATTTATTGTGCACAGGCTCAGACAGGAGCGTGTCCAAAAGAGACTGAGCAATGGAGTACAGGAACAGATTCCTTATATATAATTTTTACAATTTTATAGAGGCAACCTTTCTATTGGTCCCAACGCCCCTTGTACCTATCCAATCGGTGACCCTCTCTGGGCCCCCTTCTAAGGTTGCCAACTTTTTCACCGAGAAAAACCCGACACCTGTAAACAATCGATCTACGTTTACCCGTTCCACTCCATTTTTCAAAGTTGTTAAAACCCAAGAGGATTGTGAAAAATTGGAAGAGGACCTTGATAAATTGAAAGACTGGGTGTCCAAATGGCAGATGAAATTTAATGTGGACAAGTGCAAAGTTATGCACCTAGGAAAGAACAACCCAAATTTTGGTTACATGATGCAAGTTACCACCTTAGAAACCACCACCCAGGAAACAGATTTAGGCGTCATTGTGGATAATAGGTTGAAACCCTCCCCCAAATGTGCAGCGGCGGCCAAGAAAGCTAATAGAATGCTAGGAATCATAAGGAAGAATGTAGAATAAAACCATGGATATTATAATGCCTCTGTATCGTTCCATGGTGTGACTGCACCTTGATTATTGTACGCAATTCCGGTCTCCGTATCTTAAAAAGGATATAGCAGAATTTGAAAAGGTACAGAGAAGAGCCACCAAAATGATAAAGGGGATGGAAGGATTCCCCTGTGAGGAAAGGCTTAAAAGATTAGGGCACTTCAAGTTGAAAAAGAGAAGGCTGAGGGGTGATATGATAGAAGTCTATAAATTAATGAATGGAGTGGAACGGGTTAACGTAGATCGGTTGTTTACACCATCAAAAAGTAGAAAAACTAGAGGACACACAATGAAGCTACAATGTAACCCATTTAAGACTAATAAGATAAAATATTTTTCACTCAAGGCGTAATCAAACTCTGGAATTTGTTACCGGAGGATGTAGTAAAAGCTGTTAGTGTAGCTGATTTAAAATATGTTTGGACAAGTTCCTGGAGGAAAGGTCCATGAGCCATTAATAAAGAGGACCAGGGAAATCCACTCCTTATCACCAGGATGAGCATTGTGGAAGCTGTGGACTTTGGGTACCTGCCAAGTACTTGCGATCTGGATAGGCCACTGTTGGAAACAGGATACTGGGCTTGATGGACCTTGGTCTGACCTAGTATGGCATTTCTTATATTCTTATGACTTTATATACCTGGTACCAGGAAAAAGCCAAACAGTGGGTGCCTTTGGAACATGAAACTTTAGGAGATACACCAGTATTGTCTCTTGTGAAGGCATGACATAGTATAGGTGTAACAAGATGAATGGAGAACCCCTTTATTAGGTCTATATTAGGGGTTTGGGAAAGATGTAGAAGTAAACCATTGAAGGTTAAGAAAATCTCTCTCTTGTTTTTGATCTGTTTTAATCCAGGATTTGAACTGAATAGACAATGCGAGTGGGTGCCTTCAAGAAATGGGAGGTATGGGGGCTGAAGACTTCAGGGCAGTTATATGATGAGGGTTCCCTAAGAACCTTTCAGCCACTCCAGGAGCAATATGTGTTGAACCACAGGGACCTTTATGCTTATTTTCAGATTAGGCATTATGTTAGCTCCTCTGGGGTGAAGGCGGATATAGAAGGGGATAAGATGATTTTTGAAAGTATATGCCAAGTGCTTGAGGGAATCAGGGTCTAGTTTCATGGCTATATTGTGCCTTGGTAGAGGGGCAGGATGTGGTCCTAGAGCATATGGAATTATGACAATAGGATTTGGGAGTTTTCTTGGAGGAACAGGAATAGATACAAATTGGGAATAGGTACAATTTTTTTGCAACATTTCTAAATTGTCAGTCTCATCCCACTTAGTGGAGATGGGATTTAAACTCTTTTTTTCACCGGCATCTAACTCTGATGCAACTGCATCTCAAGTTTTCCGCTGTATCCTCGCTCTATTGAAGGAATTGTGGGGCGGAGGGTGACTACAATCATGTATTGTGGACATGCCCAAAAGTGCAGAACTACTGGGAGACAGGGATAAAATTCTTGGAAAAAGTAATTGGCAGGCCCAGAGTGTGAGCCCACATGGTGCATTAGTGGTCATTTTGCATATGTTTCTCCAAATGGGTTAGTTTTGCGCATTCAAACAGCAAGGAATCACCTGTTGGTAATCTTCCACCTATAATTGCAACTTGCAGGACCAATCGTGCTACTAATGATGATTTTAACTTCAATTTATATTCATATTATTAATTTAAACATACTATGAAACAAAAATTCAAAGGGAAAAGACCTCAGTTTGCCCTTAGGTCCAAAAATGTATCCATGTTTTGATAAATCAAGGGCTCACATCCTCATTGGTCAGAAAAATCCCCTGAAAACATCTTTTTATTACTTCATGTTGTGTGAAACGTTTTAAAATATATTTTTAATTTAATATATTTTAGACTACTCGTATTCTCTGAGATCTTTAGTATTGTAAGATCATTGTCTGTCTCCTCTGGAACTGTAATGCCCTTCTCTATCTGTACTCTACTGCCATTCTGAGACACTTTAGCAGGATATATTCAGTTTCTGAGATGTACAGTATTATAAAACTATTCCTTGCCTCTTTCCCTTCTCTTCTGGTACTTATAACAGCTTTTTCTGTCCTTCTGATATTATAAGACCTTGCCTGGCATTTATGATGCTATAACACCTTTCTTTGGCATCTTCGATGGTAGAATACAGTAGAACATAAGAATATAAGAAATACCATAATGGGTCAGATCAAGATCCATCAAGCCCAGTATCCTGGTTCCAACAGTGGCCAATCCAGGTCACAAGTACCAGGTAGATTCCTAAAAAGGTGCACAGGTTCTATGATGCTTGTCCTGAGGCAAACAGTGAATTTCTCTGACACCTTCTTTGCAGTTGCTCCATTTTTGGCACCTCTGTAACTGTAATACCCTTTCCTATAACCACTATTACTGTAACACCCTTCTTTATCACTGATCTGATTTTTCCAGTATTGTTGCACCATCTTTTGACACTTTCGGTACTGCAGTATTCCCTGTCTCTTCCAGTTTTGCAATGACTTTCTATGGGCAGTCTGGTACTTTAATATCATTCTCTGTATTTTTGCAGTGGTTCCCACCAGAGAGAGAATAAATATCTGATTGTGGTGACAGATGGGCATCCATTGGAAGGGTATAAAGAACCGTGTGGAGGATTGGAAGATGCCGCTAATGAAGCAAAGCATCTTGGGATAAAAGTGTTCTCAATTGCCATCTCTCCTAACCACCTGGTATGAGACAACTGCATGACGGGAGAAGAAAAAGACAGGCAGAGATAGCTAATGAACAATGAGTATGAATGGGAGATCAGAGACAACCATTGTTTGGCTCAGAGACAGCTGCTAATTGCCACATGTGGAGCATAAAAGCAACTACTAAGCACTGTGGAGGGTAATTTTATAACAAGAAGTTTATAAAAGTTCTCAAAAATGTGCCCACTTTAGCCTATTGTATGAAGACAAAGCAGGTGCCTATGAGGGTCATTTTAAAAGCTCTAAATATGATTTGGATGTCTGAAAATGGGCATTCAGATGAGCAAATCATAGATATCTCTGGAGCCATTTTAGAAATGCTGACGATACATGTGCCTGGTCCAAGTCGGATGGAGGCATGTTTGGGGGTATGGCTAGGCTGGGTTGTTAAACTGTATGTGCGATTTCAGACCAGCACAGCATGTCTGAATTCGCCATCAGAGATGCCTGTGGCTATGCCTGCTCCAGGGCACGAATAGGATTATAAAAGGTGCTCATTTCTGCAATTCAACAACAGAAAGATGAAGAGGAAATATCTGTTCACTCCTTCAATACTTTTCATTCCTTCAAAATAAACATAACTCTCTCTTATATCTTAACAAATAGGAGTGACCTACATGGAGCGGTGGGCACACGCCTAAACAAAGGCATAGGAAGGGGTGACCTGCACAGAGTGGCAGATGCACCTACTCTTACCGCCTTGCTGGGCAGACTAGATGGACCATACTGGTCTTTATCTGCCATCATATACTAAGTACTATGTTACTATGTTCAAAGATACCTGCCAGTAAGTAAAAACAGCATTTCTCTGGGCTTCTGTGCTGATGCGTGTTCCCATTAGCAAAATGACAGGCTGGGATGTCTTAGGAGGAGAGATCCACAGTCGCGTTCTGTCCTAGGGCTGCGTGCACATCTATGTCCCTTATTCTGAGGATGAGCATATACGACATGTCTGAAATGTGGAGACAGTCTTTACATATTTAACTCAGACGTGCATCTTTCAGGGTAGAGAAAGGCATATTTTAGAAGGCACTTACATGTGACCACCTTCTTGGCTGTCTTTCACAATTATATATTGGATGTTTTGATTTGGAAGTCTCATTTGGTAGCCAGACATCCTTTCTAAAATATGTCTTTATATACGCCCCTGCAATAATCCCTAATAGCACACAAATGTTCTTACAGAAATTTACATCTACTCCAAGGCAGGTTTAAATGTGCAAATGAACTCTATGCATGTACTATGTATGTGTGCATTTTCTATTGTAACTTTGCCCCTGCTCTGCTAAAAGTATGTCCCCCAAGGTTGCTTACATGCATACAACATGTGAGTAGGGGCTAATTTCTCGTGTGTCAAACAATTGGCCATTTTCCATCAACCAGCAAGACTGAACCAGGTACGAAGTAGGTGATGTCGTCTGAGCATGTGTACAGTTCTGAGCATGCGCAGCCTTTCCCACACACAGTAGTCTCCTCAGCACATCATTTTTTTTTCTGCTCTGCTGAATGAACATGAAGTAAAGCTGTTCAATACATATTTTTCTAAATTTGCTAAGAAACATTCTTTTTGATTTTTCAGCCCTATTTATTATATTTGTTATCTACAAACAGGGCCATACCAAACCATAATTGCGCCCTGTGCTATTTCCTCTTCTGGCGCACCCCTCCCCCTGCTGGTTGACTGCCCCTTCCCACCCCCACCTCCCTCTGCGTTGCCCTGCCACCACCTCCACTTCTTTGTTTTTTCGGAGGCGGCGGCAGCAGCAGGGAGGCAAACCCGTGTTTGTAGGCAGGTTGGGTCCCTCCTTTCTTTCTCTGATGTAGGTCACATCAGAGGAGGGAGGGACCAGGCCAGCCATTCAAACGTGGAGTTGCAAAGACCAGCGTTTGAATGGCTAGCCTGGTCCCTCCCTCCTCTGATGTGACCTACATCAGAGAAGGGAAGGAAGGACCCAACCTGCCTACAAAACACGGGTCTGTCTCACTGCTGCTGCCGCCGCTACCTCTAAGAAAACAAAAAAGTGGCGGTGGTGGCAGAGCAATGCGGGAGGGTAGGCCGGGGCTGGCAGCCTGACATGTGCCCTTAATCCTTTTGCGCCCTGTGTGACTGCACTGCTTGCACAGGGCTAGGTACGGTGCTGTCTAAGAAGAATGTTGCCAACGGGAGAATTTCAACCTTAACCAAAAGTGCAACAGAAAAATTCAGAACTTCAGCACTCATTCTAAGTGTCTTTTATGCTTGGGTCCTGATCACAGTCAGAAGGACTGTAAACATTGTGCTTGTATGTCTCTGAGACAATGAAGATTTCATCAGAATTGCCTCTATGAACATTTTGAGGCTGAGAATAAGCTACATATTGAAAAGTCTCAAAAGGGAAGCTCCTCAGTGCATAAAGTGGCCAGCGCTGTAAAAATGAACTTCCAGTTCTGCCTTCAATCTCGCGGTGCAATGACTTTAAGAGTTCAGCCACTCAAGGAAATCACTAGATATCTTTAAAATTAGAGTATGTGATCCCTGAAGTTTCTAGACTCACAGCTCAGCTACTTTTTTAGTCCTTGAAAAAGCCTGAAGGCAAGATGGATGTCAACCCCTTCTAAAGTGCAGTAAAAGTAGAAGTGAAGTATTGCCTGAGAACAAGATTAAGATTGTAAACCACCTAGATTGCATTATCACAGATGGGCAATATATAAATGCCTCAAATAAATAAGTGCTTGAACTCTTTTTCTGTGCATCAACATCAGCACAGTTGAAGCACATCTGCAGCAGACGTTTCCAATATGGTGAGGGATCTCTTCAGTGTAGACCTGCTTACTTTGGCACAAGCCTCTGCACAACAATCTGCCTCTTCAATTTCAATGCTGGTTAGTGACCAATGAGTCCTCCTCTTTATTGTCTCTTCAGTTTCCAGGACCCTCTCACTCTTTTCGTTAAAAGATGTTCAATGACTTTGTGAAGGGCTATTATAAGAACTTGCCTGATCATTATCAGCATCTTTCAGAAGGCCCTTCTTATTCTTCAGGTCTTATGCCTATGCAGAGGGACACTAGATCAAACAATCCTATCATACCTCTTTTATCTACTTCTGATTTGCATATGAGCCTGAATGTTCGCTTCCTCCCTCCTCTCTGACGTCCATAGCTTCTCATGTGAAGAACCTCTTGGATCAGTTCTCATAGCCTTTCTCATCAGTTATTTCCCCCCTCCCTAACACTTCAGTTTTGCATGATGTTCCAGTGGTAAACTCACAAGTCCATCCTTTCAGTAGGCATCCACTTTGTTCCATGGCAGCACCAATACATCCTGACTACAGATAAAGTTAAAACTAGGTTGGGGAGCTCACCTCGGCAGCCATCATTCACAAGAGACGTGGTCAAGATAAAAAGCAACTCTTCACATCAAGCTATGTTCTATGGGTTTTTGTTCAACTTCTGCAGAATTTATCAGTTTTAATGCAAACAACCAGGTGGCAATATTTTACGTAAACAAATGTAAACAGGCCCTCTTGGCCTTTTGATGGGAAACAGCCAGGATTTGGGACTTTGCCATATCCATTTGCATCCGGATACAAGTTACAACCCCAGCCACCAAGTATGATCAATACCCAATAACTCCATCTGACATGTATATAGTTACCCTATTCAATGCTCCGCATATGTATATAGTTTACCCTGTTTTCCAAGTTACTTGTTCCTGTTCAATGTAATGACCTGACGTTTGTTTATTGTCGGATACCATTTGTTTTATGTAAACCGCGCTGATCGCAAATAATGCGGTATATATAAGAAATGCAAATAAATAAAATAAATATATAAATACTTATATTCCCGGTCTGAATAACTGGCTTCCAGGCTCAGCGGAGTTGTCCCTGAAGCATTCTTTCTAAACACTATTCCAGAAGAAGGGGCAACTGATCTTTTCACCAGCAAAGCTTCCTCTTTATTTTTCCATTCTTCCATCCCCTCTGCTTTTAGCTCTACAGTAGATGCTCTAGCAGTACCATGAACTTTGTCCTTCCTGTATGCATATCCATCAGCTCTCCACAAGTTTCAGTGCAGTGAAAGCCAAAGCCATAGTGCTGTATTGGTCTTGACAGAACTGGTTTCCTCTTTTACAGAGGCTAGCGATCTACCTCCACAAAAATTCAAACAATTCCTAGCATTGATAACTCAATAGGAGGGCTGTCTTCTTCATCCAGACTTGAAATCTCTATCTTTCACAGTGTGGAAATTGAGCAGCAGCTAGTTTCTGCTCTTGACCTTTCTGCTGCTTTTGACACTGTTGATCACCACCTTCTCCTCGATGCACTGTCCTTGCTTGGATTTAGAAGCTCTGTCCTGGTTTTCTTCTTATCTCTCCTATTGCACTTTTACTGTATGTTCTGCTGGATTCTTCTCTACTGTCATTCTGCTTTCAGTTTGTGTATCTCAGGATTCTGTCTTGGGACTTCTCCCTTTCTCTCTCTACACTCAGTCTCTTGGTGCACTTATCCCCTCCCATGGTTTTCAGTATCATCCATATGCTGATGACTCTCAAATCTCTGCACCTGAAATCTCTCCATGAATCCAGGCCCAGATCTCTGCCTGCTTATCTGACATTGCTGCCTGGATGTCTCACCGCCATCTGAAATTGAACATGGCCAAAACTGAGCTCCTTTTCCTTTCTTCTAAACCTACCTCCTCCCTTCTCTATTTCTGTGGATAACCTTGTACTCCTCCCTGTTTCCACAGCTCACAACCTTGGAGTCAGTTTTCACTCTACTCTCTTTCTCTGCACACATCCAACAGCTAAAATCTATCGCTTCTTTCTCTATAACATCAGCAAAATTTATTCCTTCCTTTCAGAACACACTACTAAGATACTTATCCACTTTCTAGTCACCTCCTGTCTTGACTATTGTAACCTATTCCTCACTGGTCTCCCTCTGAATAATCCCGCTCCCCTTCAAAACTCAGCTGCATAGCTTATCTTCCATCAGTGTCGCTATGTTCATGTTACCCCTCTTCTCAAGTCACTTCAGTGACTCACTTTCTGTTTCCTCATCCAGTTCAAATTTCTCCTACTGACTTACATGTGCATTCATTCTGTGACTCCTCACTATCTTTGCTCTCTTACAGTTGTGGTCAACATTATTGGCACCCTTGCAGTTCAACCTCTTAATGCCCAATATCTCCTAAAAAAAGTGGCCAGTGAAATGGTTTTGGACTATTTATGCACGCATATTTGAAACATAAAAGAATTAGATAAAACAAGATCAATTAAAAAAGGAAATAGTAAAAAAAACGGGATATTGCCAGGACATGATTATTCACACTCAACAAACTAGAGAAACATATACAATACATATACAATTTTTGTTGGAACTTGCAGGGAAGACCATCCACAGTGACTTTCAAAACCTTTCCCAGTAGAGCAACACAGTTTGAAGAAGGGCCAGAAGAATTGTTGGCTTGAAACATATACAATGTTGAGTCTCTGAAATCGAGAGGGGAATCTCGTATGGTTGCTATAAAAAAAGTTTTGAAAGTCACTGTGGATGGTCTTCCCTGCTGGTTTACATCGTTTTGAAGGAACCGCGTCTTTAAACCGGAAACAGCTATTGGTGTTCTTGTTCCTTGCAAGAGGATTTACCTATATACTGTTGGAGGACGCCAAGTTGGGACCATTGGTTTGACGAACATTTTAAAAGAATGTTAATGAGAGCTGGGGAAGTTCTCATCCAGATAAGTGTCTTTCAAATGAGCTTTTCCTGAATGAAAGATAGATACTTGGTTGATGTTGAGGGGTTAATATCCCCTTTAAATGCATGATAGGGTTGCATCCCTAAAAAAAGAATAAAAAGGAACATTACACCACGAGAAGGAGGGTCCTTCAAGGTGCTAGTTCCAACAAAAATTGTATATGTTTCTTTACTTTGTTGAGTATATATGTGGGAGACATAAGTGGTTAAGTATTTGTAATAGGACATGATTATTGGCACCCTTATAAACAATTCAAATCAGTTTGAACAGAAAAATTAGATGCATCTGTGATCAACTGTCAGTACTCACATGACTTGAATCAACCAATGAATAATGCCTGTAGTGTTTAAAATGGCCACATTCACTCCCTTTTCCATTTTCACAATGGTGAAGACAAGAAAGCTGCCCGAGACCATCAAAAAGCCATTATCACCAACATCAAACTTCAAAAGGGTACAAGGCCATCTCCAAAGACCTTAGGATTCCTGTGTCTACAGTTTGCAATGTTATTAAGAAGCTTTGTTCCCATGGAACTGTCAACAACCTCTCAGAAAGTGGTGGAAGAGGAAAATTAATCCAAGAAGTCTTTAAAGGATAGTGCAAACTGTTGGAAAAACACCATGTACAACATCCAAAGAGCTTAAGGCTGACTTGGAGCAATTTGTAGTGGTGGTTTCAACCCACACCATACACCGCGTACTAAACAAAGAATGACTTCATGGGCGAAGGCCAAGGAGGACTCCACTGCTCAAAGACAGACATAAAAAGACATGCCTGATCTTTGCCCAAAACCACCTTAAGAAACCACAGTCCTTCTGGGAAAATATTCTGTAGACAGATGAAACCAAACTTGAGCTGTTTGGCAATGCAGACCAGCAATACGTTTACAGGCAAAAAAAATGAAGCTTATAAGGAAAAAAACACCCTTCCTACAGTTAAATGTGGTGGAGGTTTCATAATATTGTGGGTCTGTTTTGTTGCCTCAGGAACTGGAGGCCTGGAATGTATTAAAGGAATCATGAATTTAGAGAACTGCCAAGGTATTTTGGAGCAAAATGTGCTACCTAGTGTCAGAAAGCTAGGTCTGGGTTGAAGGTCATGGGTCTTTTAGCAGGATAATGACCCAAATCATTCATCCAAAAGTACAAAAGAATTATTAAAAAAATAACAAATTGACTGTTTTAAACTGGCCAGCAATGAATCCTGATCTCAATCCAATTGAGAACCTTTGGAAAGAGCTGAAATCTGCATTGGTAAAAGGAATCCTGGAAACATTCATGAGCTGGAACAAACCGCAGTTGAAGAGTGGGAGAAACTACCAGCAGACAGATGCACGAAACTTATAGATGGCTATAAGAACAACACATTTGGCATAGCCAAAAAAGCTGGCTAACAGGAAGACTCTGTTTTAGGGGTATGTTTACTAAACTATGGTAACGTTACAGACCGCGCGTTAGGTAACGTTAACGATCGTTAGGTAACAACACGCGGTATGTAATGTTAACGCGCGTTAACGTTACCTAACGAGCGTTAGCGTTCCCGGCTGCGGTAAACACCGCAGAGGGTGGAGAGAGGGCGGAGAGAAGGGATCAACGGGCAGGGAGAGGCCCCATTTACACTAACACGCTGAACTGAAGGGCTGAATCCTACCGTGAATGAAAACCTGCCGTTAGATGCACATTTGCAGGAGAGAGAAACCATTTCAGTGTCAGCAATGTACAGCATAGGCAGGGAGTCCAAGAACGTGATAGTAGTGCTCCATTTTCAGCAACAGCATAGTGCCCAAGTATGAAAGGCCACTATGGCGATGGTGCAAATGGGGCATAGGGGCTGTAGGCGGGACATGTAGTGGGGGCAGCTGGGGCACAGGGTGGACTAGGCGGGCGCCTAGGTGGCACATAGGAACATAGAAACTGGAAATCAGCATGATAGCAGCTGACAAAGGCCAAATACAATCCACCTACATCTACCTGGTCCACCCGAGCTAACAGTTGCCAGGGCACTGACCTAACATCCCCCCAGCCAACCCTCCCCCAAGCGGAAGGGACATACTATTGGTAGGCGGTTTTGGGGGGGATGTGAGGATGCTCATGTATGCCCCCTGCCCCAGACCCCGCTCCCTAGGTGACCACCTACCCACACAGTGGATGGCCTGGGACTGTGCACTACCAGCACCAACAGCATATGGTCATGTCAGCATGGCAGGGGGGGTGTGCCCGTGCTGGAGGGGGCAGTGGCACCTGCCTGCAGTGGACCTAGGCCATGTCCTGTATCAGTACGTGGTGTGCAGTGCAGCATAAAAGGTCTGGCTGAGGAAAAGTACAGGTAGCCCCAGGGACTACCATGCATCTGTGGTGCAGTACACCCAGCCAATGTGTCCAGAAGCAGAGGGTCACAGGTTCAAGTCCCAGTTGTGGTTCTTGCAGAGCATGCCCCCATATTTTACCTTACAATTTTACCCAAACAGAATCAGAAGATCCATAACGGTAAACACCCTGATGATCCCAAAAGAAATGACAGCGTGCACAAAAGCAACATCCAACAGGGCCTTCATGATATATGCACCCAGAGCCTGGAATGCCCTCTCCACCAACATGCGAGTCATTACTAGCCTGACTCAATTCAGGAAGGCACTGAAGCATCATCTGTTCATAAGACACTATCCAGAAACCAGCTATAGAAACCAACCAAAGAGCACTCACATCAAACATTGCCAGCCCAAGCTGGTTAGTCTTGAATAGACTTTAGCTTGAAACATAGGCATCATTGTAAATAAACTGTAGAAAAGTTACCCCAGTTAAATCCAAGTTTTAATTCCCGGTTCACTGTAAATACCATGCGGACCCTCTGCACGGTATATTGTTTCTGTTGAATGTACACCACACTGATATGAATAGCGCGGTATATAAGAGAAGTTAAATAAATAAATAAATAAATACAATGCAGATACAACAGCAACATGTGCAAAGCCCAAAGCAGCGGCGAACAGGGGTACAAACACCCATTCACACAGGCTCCACAATCCAAAGATGCATGGAGAGTCAGGCTGTTGGCCCCAGCATTGAGCTGCAGTTATCACCAGAGCACTACTACTACCTCCTGCACAGTTTAGCAATGTCGGCACTGTGATCAGGACCAATGTGGCGGGCAGGGTTGCCAACCACCCCTATCTTTGCACAATGTTGCAATAGGAGTGTGTGTGTGTGTGTATGTCTATCCATTGTTCTGTGGCTGCCCACAATGTCCCACTGTTACCAGCGTTAGCCGGAATATGTGCATAATTATTATTATTATTATTATTCTTACAATTTTTTATATACCGCACTATTCGGCATCAGCGCGGTTTACATTATAACACAACGACCATAACAGCAAGCTGTTTGGTTTTACATCGAACAGGGATACAAACTTGGATAACAGGGGTCAACTATATACATACATGAGATATTTACATGGCAATGAGTAACAATATCATAAGAGTAAGGGTTGTTTCCTAAGTGGGTCATTTCTTCAGAGGGGATGTCTAGGTGCCATTGGTGGTTGGGTAGCATTGGAGGAAAAGATGGTATTTGAGTGCCTTCCTGAACTGCGATAGGTCGGTAATAGCCCTAATGTCAGGGGGTAGAGCATTCCAGCATTTAGGTACATAGAAACTGTACGCCCTGTTTGTGGTTGATATGTTGCACTTCGACGATGCCTTTGGTGTTACTAGTAGGTTTATGGCTATTGCTCTTCTGGCTCTGTTGGGGGGCACCATGTGAATAAGGTCAGTGAGTGAGGAGGATGAAATACCTTTGATTGCCTTGAATGCTAGGAGTAGGGTTTTAAAGATGATCCTCCCATGGATAGGTAACCAGTGAAGTTGTTTGAGAATGGGAGTCACGTGTTCACTTCTGGCGGCTCCGTGTAGGACCCTTGCTGCAGCAAGGAGGAGCAAGGTATTGTGGGTATAGCCCGGACAGGGCAGATTGGCCAGGATGCATCTTCACAGGGTGTGGGGCAATGGCTGGGACACTGTAGTGCCCGACCACCGCCTGCATGGACAGGGTGGCCACAGCATGGCATGCTGGGAGGACACTCACTCTGACCGAGCAGTGACCATGGCAGGTCTAGGTTCCCACATAGCGCTCTACACTATCTGCCTCCAGTGATACTTTTGTGTTCACAGTGCTGGGGTCCCACTCACTGAGATGCCTGCTTGGTGCATATAGTTCCTCTTTGAGCATGCACTATGCACTGGCTGGTGAATTGTCTGCAGTTAGACTGTGCATGGTTGGAACACCTATAAGGTGTATACTTGTTCTTTTAAAATTACGTTTTGGGAAGTACACAAACATGTTGACACTTGCCCTGAGATATGCACAGATTTCCTGTCCTATTTTAGATGCATACACACATATTTTATAAAGTCTGCTCGTTGTCCAAATGTTGGCTCAATCCCACCCTCAGAAATGGCTTCAACTTGGAACAGTTTGAACAAGGCTCATGTGCATAAGTTTATGTACATATTCTTTTAGCAGTTGTATAATTCTCTGTTCAAACCCAGTTTTCCATCTTGAAATGCCATAAATACTGTAATTACCCTCTGAGGTTCATGCTTTAACTAGGTACCTCTTTATAAAATTACCCTTATATTGCATATCCACCACTGAGTAACACAGGGCTCAGAGACAGCTATTGAGCACCGAATGTAAGATGGGTTATGTAACTGTTTATTTTCTATCGATGTGTGCTTCTTATATAACTTTCTATGCCGTGACTTGCTTTTAAGTATCTGCTAATTCTTCATGTGTCATTCTATGTTCTTCCTGTTTTATTCTTAATTAATTTTTCCTCTTCATCCAGGAGCCCCGGCTAAGTGTCATTGCATCAGATCCGAGCTATCGAAGGAACTTCACAGCAACTAGTTCAGTTAGGTTATCTCAGCAGGACATAGAAGAAACAATTGATACCATCATCGATATGATTGTGAGTAGCTTTGCATTTTTCCATGCATTCTTATGCTTCATTAAGAAGCATGTATAATAAAGGTTAATATTCGTTAACAAATGTTAACATGGTCTAAGTCGTGCCATGCTCATTTATTTCTATGAGCGAAGTGACTCTTAGCTCATGTTAACATTCATTGAAATGCATTAACCTTTAGTAAACATCCCTCTAAGAATAACTGTAAAAGAGTAATTTTATACAGGGCACACACCTAAGGAAGAAAAGCACATGGACATATATGTTGTTCCTATTTTATGAAGGAAACATATGCGCTTATGTCCCTTTATAAAATAGCCTTCCCAAAAACCTCTGCACAAAGGAAGGTGTGAGTCTGTGTGTATTTGTCAGTAGGAATGTATGTATTTCATAAAATACATACCTAAGTCCCAGTTCCTCCCCTGCTCCACCTACAGGCATTCTCCACCCTTGAGAAGTCCTACAGATATAGGGAGTAATTTCAAGGGAGTGTGTACTTTAAGCAGTAAAATACACATCTAAATCATGCTATTTTAGTTATTAATGCATGTATGTGGCCATATATGTGTGTTAATGGGTTCTTATAGAATAGTGGAGGAACAAACAGAGCAAGAGAGGATGGTAGGTTTGGAACAGACTGCTTTATTGATGGAGGTCCCTACGCGTTTCGGCTTGCGCCTTCCTCGGGGGACATACAGCTACCATGAGATTGAACAAACAATGTTAGAATAAGATATGCATATAGGTATAAAACATTTAAAAACAGATAAATAATATGATATATAGATTATGACAAATAAATATATTAACACTAATAAAAACAATAAAAAAATAAATTAATAAAAACAGTGTTTTCAAACAGGGTGCAGAAACCCTGCAATATATGTATAAATTTACACGTAACCCAAAGGACAATCTGGAAAACATTAAAAGAGAACAACAAGGGCCGAGACAAAGCTAAATTAGTGAAAAAACTGCAGAGGACTATGATGTTAATTGGAAATAAGCAAAATAATTCCAAAATGGATAGATAAAAATGATTCAAAAAGGATATATTAAATTATATATAAATATATATAAATTAAACAAAAAGTAGTAAATAAATTAAATAAATGGGTGAATAAATTATACAGAAATATTTTTAAAAAAATATATATATAATAACATACCAGTGTTGTATAAGATGGGGTGTCTCATAAAGACAGTTTGGTCAAAGCACTATGTAATGATAGTGCCGTATCAGGTGAATTGTCTCATAAAGACAGTTTGGTCGAAGCACTATATAATAACTATAAAAAGAAAAAACTGTATAATGGCATGTAGGAACATTTGATAAATTAGGATAAAAGGATTAGAATACTATATAGCAATACATCAATGCATATGAACATAGAGATAAATAAAAACAAAACAAATAAATGCTAAAATTTGGATTATAAATAACAATATAAATACATAATAGAAGAAGCCAAAGATAACTAAAAATGTGTATAATGACAATTATATGTTAATGTAAAGAAAATGAAATCTAATAAAATATATGTTAAAAAATTGAAAGATAATAAATATATAAAAAATAAATAATAAATAAAATAAATATACAAAAAAATATATAATAAAATAAAATACAATGATAAAAATATAGAAATATATATAAATATCTGCATATATGCAATTCTCATGACCTTTAAGAGATATATATACATATAAATAGAAATATAAATGTATATAGATAAATATAAGGATTATATAAATCTGAACCATTAAATATTCAATAAGTAAATAAACAAGGGGAAACAAATATAATTAAGGGAGAAGAAACAAACCCTTGATATAGAGGACTATAAACAGAAACATGCATGTATTAAATGAACTGCAAATGAGACCACAGGGTTGATGTAGTGGGCAACTGGTATAAAGTAAATATCGATCCTGTGCTACAATATAGGGGGAGGGAAGGTAAAAGAACACTTGGTAAGTATGAATACACATAGCAACGTGGTGAATGGTAAGCTGAAAAGAGCAGGATTAAAGTTATCACTATTTGGTGAATCTTAAAACATGCCAGTGGGATTGAAACTCAATGGAGGATGAGAAGTTAAATACAATCCCTAACCGGTGACCCAACGGAAAGAAACACAATACCAAGGTTCATATATTTATGAAAATAAGTGCAATCATGCAAATGTATGGAGGAGCTTGAAGTGAAATGGGTAAAAAAACGGAGGCCAAAAATATGTTGTATGAAAAGTGTATAGGCATGAAGTAACCAAGTCTTATCAGCCAGAAAAAACGCGGCATAGTAAAAAGGGGGTAAAATACCTATGGCTATGAAATCAAAGAGGTGAACCTAAACGGAGAAGATACAAAGAAAAAATATATATATATGAAATTCACTTATGTAGGATATGTGCACAAAGGATATTATTTCAAAACTAGCACTTGTGCATTGTACGTGAAAAATTAGCTCAAGTTATTAACGGTTGATTAAAATATAACCTTGTAATAACATGTAAAATTGGTATAAAGTGAATATCGATCTTGTGCTACAATATAGGGGGGAAAATTGAAAGAACACTTGGTAAGTATGAATGCACATAGCAACGTGGTGAATGGTAAGCTAAAAATCAGGATTGAAGTTATCACTGTGGAATTAAAACTCAATGGAGGATGAGAAATTAAATACAATCACTAAACGGTGACCCAACGAAAAGAAACACAATACCAAGGTTCATATATTTATGAAAATGAGTGCAAACATGCAAATGTATTGAGGAGCTTGAAGTGAAATGGGTAAAAAAACGGAAGGCCAAAGATATGTTGTATGAAAAGTGTATTAGACATGAGGTAACCAAATCTTATCTGCCAGAAAAAACGCGGCATAGTAGGAAGGGTAAAATACCTATGGCTATGAAATCAGAAAAGTGAACCTAAACGAAGACGGTACAAAGAAAAAATAAATAAATAAAAATATATATGAAATTTACTTATGTAGGATATGTGCACAAAAGATATTATTTCAAAACTAGTACTTGTGCATTGTAGGTAGAAAATTAACGCAAGTTTTAAACAGTTGGTTAAAAGATACCTTGTAATTACAAGTAAAATTGAAGAAAGTGAGCGGTAAAAGTAATTATAATAGTCACATTGATGTGTAATATAGAGGGGGGAATTAAGGAAAGTGATAAAGGCTATTTGTGAAATACAAATCTAAGCATATGTCCCATTTAAAAGAGTGTGTTAAAGACTTGGAAAAACGAGACGAAAACTTATGAGTAAGTAAGATCGAACTTACTTGAATTAACAGGCAAGTGCGAACAAATGGTGTAAGAACACAAATAATCCCAATATCCAGAATAGTGCAACGAAGCTGTAGCAATGAAAGGAGACCGTCAAAAAACAGTCATTTTTATAGACGCCGATTTTCGCGCCTTTTTGGAAATGACGTCACAAGATGGGCGGAGTTAAAATCGGAGAAAAGTAAAAGACTATGACGGTGCCACGAATTGTATATATATTAGAAAAAAATAGTCTTAGAATAAATATACATTTAAAAAAATATATGTACATATAACATTGGAAATGAAATTACTTCATTTTAAAAAACGATATGTGGTGACATTAATCATACTTTACTCAAGTTGGAACAACGGTTTATTTATGATTTTAACAGTTTGCATCCATTTGGACTTAATCAAGAAAGTGATCTCTCAGTTTTTTTACAATAACTTATGCATTTATCTTAATACAGTTATTGTTTATATATGTTTAGGTAGCAAGATTATTCCATATGCTCTTTTCTTCACCCCTTTTTTAAATGTGCATAGCTTTTGATTTTTAGCATAATAACATTTTTTAAATGAATAATATAATATCGTTTTTTAAAATGAAGTAATTTCATTTCCAATGTTATATGTACATATATTTTTTTAAATGTATATTTATTCTAAGACTATTTTTTTCTAATATATATACAATTCGTGGCACCGTCATAGTCTTTTACTTTTCTCCGATTTTAACTCCGCCCATCTTGTGACGTCATTTCCAAAAAGGCGCGGAAATCGGCGTCTATAAAAATGACTGTTTTTTGACGGTCTCCTTTCATTGCTACAGCTTCGTTGCACTATTCTGGATATTGGGATTATTTGTGTTCTTACACCATTTGTTCGCACTTGCCTGTTAATTCAAGTAAGTTCGATCTTACTTACTCATAAGTTTTTGTCTCGTTTTTCCAAGTCTTTAACACACTCTTTTAAATGGGACATATGCTTAGATTTGTATTTCACAAATAGCCTTTATCACTTTCCTTAATTTCCCCCTCTATATTACACATCAATGTGACTATTATAATTACTTTTACCGCTCACTTTCTTCAATTTTACATGTAATTACAAGGTATCTTTTAACCAACTGTTTAAAACTTGCGTTAATTTTCTACCTACAATGCACAAGTACTAGTAACCGAGGCAGGCGGACCCGGCGCTGCAGGCCCCTACCTTACACCCCCGTTCAACAACAACCCCGTCCCCCCCCCATCCCCCCCCCCCCAAAAACACAACACACCAACATTTTATGGAACAAAACTGGTCGCAGCTTTTATTAGCCAACAATTTAACAATCCAACAAATAAATTTTCAAAAGCACTCAATTAGCGGCACCCGGCTGCACCAGCCATACCTCAGCAAAGTGCCTGCCACCGCTAATGCCATAACTCGCCACCCGGCAAGTTACCATACCCCTCTCCCCGACTTCGCCATGCTAAGCAAAAGTCGTCCGAGGGTTTGACCGGGTCAGGGGCACCCCGCCCCCGCCCAATTGTATCCTGCTGCTCCGGACCCCGGAAACCTCCGGGATCCCGCCCCCCCCACCCCCAGCTGTAACACCCCAAAAAACCCCCAACGCCTAACGTTAGGGAGGGAGGGAGGGATGCCGGCACCGAAGCAGCCTCCGCACGACTGACCACGCGGAGGCTGCTCGGCCCCGATCCCCCCTCGTGCCCCAATCCCAAGGCTCTAATTGGCTCCCATGGGGCCGCCACCCACGGGAGCCAATCAATTTAAAGGATGCGCGCTCGCGCCCGTGAGGGCCGAGCGCGCACACCCCGACCAGGCCGCGCACAGGGTCCCCGCGCCGGGCCGCGCGCCCGGTTAGCCTCGGCCGCCGGGACCCTGCCCGCGGCCTTGTAATAACCGAGGCAGGCGGACCCGGCGCTGCAGGCCCCTACCTTACACCCCCGTTCAACAACAACCCCGTCCCCCCCCATCCCCCCCACACACAAAAACACAACACGCCAACATTTTATGGAACAAAACTGGTCGCAGCTTTTATTAGCCAACAATTTAACAATCCAACAAATAAATTTTCAAAAGCACTCAATTAGCGGCACCCGGCTGCACCAGCCATACCTCAGCAAAGTGCCTGCCACCGCTAATGCCGTAACTCGCCACCCGGCAAGTTACCATACCCCTCTCCCCGACTTCGCCATGCTAAGCAAAAGTCGTCCGAGGGTTTGACCGGGTCAGGGGCACCCCGCCCCCGCCCAATTGTATCCTGCTGCTCCGGACCCCGGAAACCTCCGGGATCCCGCCACCGGCACATAACCCTGTTCATGTGCCGCCCCCCCCGGCCCAAAGCTGCGACCAGCGAACATCATGGCCAGACATATATTCCAAAGCCTCCTGCCAATCATTAAGAAGTAGGTCCATGCCAACCGGCGACAAATGAACCCCATCAGCCCGATAAAGTCCCGAACACCCCACATCCACCCAGTCATGCAGGATCTGATACCCGCCCCTCTCACATACCCAACGACCAATCTGACGATTGACCTTGGTCAGCCCCCGTGACCAGCGACGCTGCTCCCGGCAGGCCGGCCTTGGAATAATGTCTGACCATAGAACAATAACCCCACGAAACATCTGCAACACAAGTCCTAGATCATCTTGAACCGCCCGGATCAGCTGCGGGCAGGACCAGGACGACAGATCATTTCCGCCCAGATGCACCAACAGGGCGGCCGGCCACCGCGACGTCCTCCCGTGGCGTCGCAGCAAAGGCAGCAGATGCGGCCACCGCATGCCCCGCACACCCAGCCATTGGACAGCCACCGACGATGGGTTCAATCCCAAATTGGCGCCGATAGGGCGGTCCGCTGCGCGCAGACTCGCCCAATGGACGAAGGAGTGGCCAGCAACCCAACATCCACCAGGTCCAACACCCCCACCTGAAAAAGAAATAAACAGTTAAAGCCCCCACCCAGCAAAACCCAGACACCTACAGCCGTACATACCCTTTAAAAGCCGAAGAACGCCACCTCCCAATGGCCTGAATGACCTGAGCAGGTAACCCCGCAGCCGCCGCACTAGTGGCTGCCCCAATCCGAAAGGAGTGGGGAGCAAATCGGAGCGGATCTTCCCCCACCGCGGACAACGCCAGCCACAACACAGCAGAAACCTGGAAACGGGTCACAACCCGCGAATCCGCGTGTACGAAAAACCCAACTGCGCCAGCCGGACGCACTGCGACATACTGGAGTAGCGTCCGAACCGGGCAAGTCCGTGGTTCCGCGCCCACACCAAGGCATACCCACAAACCTTTTCCCATCGGATCCGTTTTGGACTTAGCCAAAAGAATCCGCGCGCCCCCTTCCACCACACGGACGTGACGAGCCAACAGCCCCCCAACACCCCTCCCCCGCCCAGAGCCCGCAACCAGCTCCCCGATACGAAACGCTCTGAAAAAGGCCAGGGAAAAAACAGCCCGGAACAAAACGGCCTCATACTCAGACGACGCTACCTGCTCCAAAGCCCCAGAAACCCGCACGAGAAGCCCATGTGTAATCGGCAACCGCGAATCGCGCGGAGTCGGCTGCGCCCGCTCCCAACCGTGCATCAGCCTATGCGTTAAGACCCCCCCAGCCGGGAGACCCCAACCGACCGCGCTCGCAAAAAAGTTAAACCCCGCCAAATGCGCGCGCACCGCCGACCGCGAAAACCCAGCGCTCTTGGCCGCCACAATATATTGGCCAAGCAAACCCTCCGGGACCCCCCCAGCCTGCCACCCGCACGAGCCCAAAAAAGCGACCACCCGGTCGCACCCCCTCCGGTACGCAGACCAGGTCCCTGCAGACACCGAACTCCTCAGAAGGTCTAGCATCTCTCGAGGCCAATGCTCCACAATTTCTCTGGGACCACAGCTCCATCCTCGTCCGCTTCGGGGGCCAACGCCCGGAACCGCTCCCACTGAAAACGAGAAAGAGCATCAGCAATCTCGTTAGTGGACCCTGGAATGTGCCGCTCGCACCACCACATTCAGCTGCAGACACGCTAGGACCACTTCCCGCATCAAGCTAGCCACCCACACGCACCTTGGGGTGTATCGGTTAATCACACTGACTACCGCCGCATTATCACACCACCAAAGCACCCTCCTGTTCCGAAGGCGCTCCGGCCAGAGCTCCAAAACGACCCGAATCGGAAAGAGCTCCAAGAATGTGATATTCCTAGTCAGGCCCGCCGCACACCAAGCCGCCGGCCACCGATCAGCGCACCAGGCCCCTCCGAAATACACTCCCAATCCGGCCCCCCCCGCCGCATCAGTGTACAATTGTAAATCGTCACTGGATACTTCGGGCTCCAGAAGCACTGAAGTCCCATTGAAGTCCTCCAGAAAACGATCCCACACCCGCAAATCCGCGCGCATTGCCGCCGTCACCCAAATCCGATGATGAGGTTTCCGCACCCCTGCCGTCGCACAGGCCAACCTCCTGGAAAACACCCTCCCCATCGGAATCGTCCGACAGGCAAAATTTAAGGACCCCAACAGGGACTGCAACTCCCGCAAGGAAACCTTACGAGCCGACAACACATTAGCTACTGAAATCCGCAAGCGAGCGACTTTGTCTTGAGGCAACCGCGCCACCATATCCGCAGAATCCAACTCCACACCCAAAAAGGTCAACCGCGTAGTCGGACCCTCAGTCTTCCCGTCCGCCAAGGGAACCCCGAACTCCTGCACCAGCCGCACAAAGCCAGATAACAGACTTTGACATTCCCCGGAGTCCGCTGCTCCTACGAACAAGAAATCGTCCAGGTAATGCACCACAGACGACAAGCCAGAATCCCGAACCAACACCCACTCCAAGAAAGTGCTAAACATCTCAAAGTAAGCGCAAGAGATAGAACATCCCATCGGCATACACTTATCAAAGTAGTACTCGTCCTGAAAACAAAACCCCAACAATGGGAAGGAAGCCGGATTGGCGGGTAACAAACGAAACGCCGATTCAATGTCCACCTTTGCCAGTAACGCCGACCGACCGGCCCCGCGCACCAGCGAAGCCGCCTTGTCAAAGGAAGCATAATGAACCGAACACAATTGACACGGGATAGAATCGTTCACCGAAGCCCCGACGGGACAGGACAAATTGTGAATCAAGCGGAATTTTCCCAGCTCCTTCTTGGGCACAACACCCAAAGGCGAAATCACCAGATTAGAAAATGGCGGCTCTGCAAAGGGGCCCGCCACCCTTCCCAAATGCAATTCGCTCAACAATTTGTCCTGCACCACCGTCGCCCAACGACGAACCGAGGGGGAGTTCCGAGCCGAGGGCGCCGACACCACCCCCCTCACCGGGATAACGAAACCGTTCCAAAACCCAGAGCCCAAAATCGCCGCCTCCCGCCGTCGGGGATAAAGACTTAGCCACCCTACCAACGCCTCCACCCGCATCGGGGAAGGGGCGCGCCCGCGCCACTCACTGCCCTTTAGGTGCAGGGCCGGCCATGCCAGAGGTGCCCTTCTTGATGCACTTGACAGCGGAATGGGGACCCCCGCACAAGGAACAGACGTGCTGGAACTTGCAATCGGGAAAGAGACAGGTGGAACGGTTGAAACGCCAGCAAACGTCACCGCTCCCGGCCGAGACTGCCTTTGCACGCACCCCGGCCGCCCCCCCACGAAAGGGCCGTGCCGCCCCCCCCACCTCCCCGACTCCACTCTTAGCCCCGCCACCCGCACTCGCACCGGACCTCGCCGACATCTGGGTCAACCACAGGTTAATATCCTGCGTGCCCCACGAAAGCGCGCGGCTTTCTTCCATCCGGTCCCTGAACTTCTCATCATAATTAAGCCAAGACCAGCCCTTGTGCGTCTGAGACGCCTCAAGGATGGAATCGGCATACGCCAACAGCATCTCATACTGCGACGGATCGTTCCGGCCCCAAACACTGGCCAACCATAAAAAGGAGCGCGTCCAGTTAACCACGTTACGCGCTACCTTCCGAACCCGTCCGGCCTTCTCATCGTCCTTTCTCTTTTTCCGACTTTCGCCCGAGCGCTTCCGCCCCTCCAGCAAACGGAAGATGTCAATATAGCGCCGCTTGCGGATTTTACGCCTCAGCTTACGTGGCACCCCCGCCCATAATTCCGGCAAAGACACCACCGAGGAGGCCCCCCCACCCCCACCCACTCCCCCCCGCCACCTGAAAGCTGCCGATCCCCCCTCCTGTCCGACCCCCCGGACGAAGAGGAGGAAGACGATGAGGACGAGTCGGAGCTGCGACGTCGCCGACACGACCGCCGGTGCTTTTTCCGCGAAGCCCCCCCTGCCTCCCTGGACGACTCACCCCCTTCACCCATCAACTCACCCGGCGAAGCCAGCCGCTCACCAGCCGCCGCAAGGTCCTCGCCATCTGCGCTGGCCAAATCCCTTGAACACCGCTGGGCCGCCTCCGCTGCCACTCCACGCTGCGGCTCCGCTCCAGCCGGGGAACTCACCCAGCTCTCTCCGCGAGCCGTGCCCACGGGCCATGAAGTCTGCACCATAAACTGGCCCTGCGGAGACAAAAAGGGAAAAACAGGGGGTTAAACCGACACCGGCCATGCCGGAGGCCAAGAACCCCCCCACCCCGCCCTAGATGTACCCTGCCCCCCTGACATCCACTGCTCCCATGGGGAAGCCCCCCCCCGGCAAGCCAAACCCCCCGGGGCCTGAGAACCACCCCACGGGCCCACCACAGCTCGCAACCCAAGGTGCCCCATCGGGCCGCAGCCCACCCCCTTGGCCCGGTGCCCCGAAGTCCCCCCCAACAGTCCCCACCCCAGCCCCCCCCCAACATCCCCCCCCTCACCTCTCCGGCCCCCAGCAACCCCTCTCCCACCCCCAGCGAGCCACAGGGAGGGAGGGAACCCTTCCTGCCTTTTCGGCCACGCACCACACTTCCCCTGCCCCTTTCACCCCCTCCTCCAGTTGCTGCAGCCCCCACCCCCCCTCACCAACCTGCCCGGGAAACCCCCCACCCCTCCCAGTGCCCCCCCCGCGACCTGGACCCCCGCCCCCTAACGGCAGCTTTTTTAGGGGCCAGGCCCCCAGCCTTTGCCCTGCCAGGCATCCCTCGTGGGATTGAAAAAAAAAAAAATTTTTAAACGAAGACAGCCACACACCGGCAGCCCCCGGGAAGCCTCAGCGCCGGAAAGCCCCCACCACCAGAACCAGACGTAAGCTCTACCGAGCACACAGCCCACACACTCACCCAGCCTCAGCCGTTCCAGGAACCGACGCAGCACCACACCGCCCCGAGGAACCGCGCTCAGCCACGAGGTAGGGACGCCGGCACCGAAGCAGCCTCCGCACGACTGACCACGCGGAGGCTGCTCGGCCCTGATCCCCCCTCGCGCCCCAATCCCAAGGCTCTAATTGGCTCCCATGGGGCTGCCACCCACGGGAGCCAATCAATATAAAGGACGCGCGCTCGCGCCCGTCAGGGCCGAGCGCGCACACCCCGACCAGGCCGCGCACAGGGTCCCCGCGCCGGGCCGCGCGCCCGGTTAGCCTCGGCCGCCGGGACCCTGCCCGCGGCCTTGTAATTTTGAAATAATATCTTTTGTGCACATATCCTACATAAGTAAATTTCATATATATTTTTATTTATTTATTTTTTCTTTGTACCGTCTTTGTTTAGGTTCACTTTTCTGATTTCATAGCCATAGGTATTTTACCCTTCCTACTATGCCGCGTTTTTTCTGGCAGATAAGATTTGGTTACCTCATGTCTAATACACTTTTCATACAACATATCTTTGGCCTTCCGTTTTTTTACCCATTTCACTTCAAGCTCCTCAATACATTTGCATGTTTGCACTCATTTTCATAAATATATGAACCTTGGTATTGTGTTTCTTTTCGTTGGGTCACCGTTTAGTGATTGTATTTAATTTCTCATACTCCATTGAGTTTTAATTCCACAGTGATAACTTCAATCCTGTTTTATTAGCTTACCATTCACCACGTTGCTATGTGCATTCATACTTACCAAGTGTTCTTTCAATTTTCCCCCCTATATTGTAGCACAAGATCGATATTCACTTTATACCAATTTTACATGTTATTACAAGGTTATATTTTAATCAACCGTTAAAACTTGAGCTAATTTTTCACGTACAATGCACAAGTGCTAGTTTTGAAATAATATCCTTTGTGCACATATCCTACATAAGTGAATTTCATATATATATTTTTTCTTTGTATCTTCTCCGTTTAGGTTCACCTCTTTGATTTCATAGCCATAGGTATTTTACCCCCTTTTTACTATGCCGCGTTTTTTCTGGCTGATAAGACTTGGTTACTTCATGCCTATACACTTTTCATACAACATATTTTTGGCCTCCGGTTTTTTACCCATTTCACTTCAAGCTCCTCCATACATTTGCATGATTGCACTTATTTTCATAAATATATGAACCTTGGTATTGTGTTTCTTTCCGTTGGGTCACCGGTTAGGGATTGTGTTTAACTTCTCATCCTCCATTGAGTTTCAATCCCACTGGCATGTTTTAAGATTCACCAAATAGTGATAACTTTAATCCTGCTCTTTTCAGCTTACCATTCACCACGTTGCTATGTGTATTCATACTTACCAAGTGTTCTTTTACCTTCCCTCCCCCTATATTGTAGCACAGGATCGATATTTACTTTATACCAGTTGCCCACTACATCAACCCTGTGGTCTCATTTGCAGTTCATTTAATACATGCATGTTTCTGTTTATAGTCCTCTATATCAAGGGTTTGTTTCTTCTCCCTTAATTATATTTGTTTCCCCTTGTTTATTTACTTATTGAATATTTAATGGTTCAGATTTATATAATCCTTATATTTATCTATATACATTTATATTTCTATTTATATGTATATATATCTCTTAAAGGTCATGAGAATTGCATATATGCGGATATTTATATATATTTCTATATTTTTATCATTGTATTTTATTTTATTATATATTTTTTTGTATATTTATTTTATTTATTATTTATTTTTTATATATTTATTATCTTTCAATTTTTTAACATATATTTTATTAGATTTCATTTTCTTTACATTAACATATAATTGTCATTATACACATTTTTAGTAACCGGGTAGCCGGACACGGCGCTTCCCCAGCTCCAAACCCCAGCCCCCCCCCCTCCCACGCACCTTCCCCCCTTTACACCCCTTTATGGTACAAACCACAGACAACATTTTCATGGTAACAAACTGGTCGCAGCTTTATTTCCAACAGCAACATATTAACATTAATGCCAAGAATACATAACTCTCCCAACCCAGCGGAGTGGTATGCCGCCAGCCATGCTACTAGCAAAGCGGCCCCGCCTCCGCTGTGGCCGTGGACCCCCCAACGGCTGAGCTCACCCAACCCCTATCCGACTTCGCCATATTACTAGCAAAAGTCTTCCAGGGGTTATCCGGGCAAGGGCACCCCGCCCCCACTCCAAGTGGCATAAGGCTCCGGACCCCGGAAACCTCCGGGATCCCGCAAAACACCCCCCCCCCCCCAGCTGCGACACCCCTCAATCTCCCCCCCAAACCACAGAAGGAAAAAAGGGGGCAGGCGGGTGGGACGCCGCGCCGACAGCTAGCAGCATGTGCTCCAGGCTCGCAACAGCGGCAGGAGCACATGCCCAACTGATTGGCTCCTCTTGGCACGTGCACCCATGGAGCCAATCAAATTAAATGATGCCACGCTCCCCCCTTTGGCGCGCTCGTCCCCGTCCGCCCCACGCTTGCAGGGTCCCGCGCCTAACCGGCACCCGGTTACGCTCGGGCGCCGGGATCTGCCCGCGCCCTGCATAATAACCGGGTAGCCGGACACGGCGCTTCCCCAGCTCCAAACCCCAGCCCCCCCCCCTCCCACGCACCTTCCCCCCTTTACACCCCTTTATGGTACAAACCACAGACAACATTTTCATGGTAACAAACTGGTCGCAGCTTTATTTCCAACAGCAACATATTAACATTAATGCCAAGAATACATAACTCTCCCAACCCAGCGGAGTGGTATGCCGCCAGCCATGCTACTAGCAAAGCGGCCCCGCCTCCGCTGCGGCCGTGGACCCCCCAACGGCCGAGCTCACCCAACCCCTATCCGACTTCGCCATATTACTAGCAAAAGTCTTCCAGGGGTTATCCGGGCAAGGGCACCCCGCCCCCACCCCAAGTGGCATAAGGCTCCGGACCCCGGAAACCTCCGGGATCCCGCCACCGGCACAGGCACCATCACCGCCTGTGCCGCCCCCCCCCTGCTGGAAGCTGCGACCATTGATACCGGAACCTCATGAGACCCTCCAACAACTCCTGCCAATCGTTCAGGAGCAGATCAGTACCCACAGGGGACAAATGAACGCCATCCCCCCTGAACAACCCCCCGCAGGACACCTCCACCCATGGGTGCTGCACCTGAAACCCGCCATGGTCGATCACCCATCTCCCAATTTGCCGGTTGATTTTGGTCAGCCCGCGAGACCAGCGCCGCTGAGCCCAGCACACTGGCCTCGGAACAATATCCGACCAGACCAACGCGGCGCCAGGAAACAGGCGACGCACCAATTCAAAGTCCCGCTTAGCAGCCCTGATCAATCGCTTGCAGGACCAAGCAGCCAAATCGTTGCCCCCCATATGTAAAATTAGAATCGCTGGATGCTGCCTGACGCGGCCATGGTGACGGAGCAAAGGCAGCAGCTGCTCCCACCGCAGACCCTGCTCGCCCAGCCATGAAATCGCCACCTCCTCAGCTGCCAGACCGAGATTCGGCCCAAATGGGCGCTCCGCCGCTCGCTGGCCGGCCCAGTAAACGAAAGAGTGGCCCAGAATCCAGCAGACCAGCTTACCCGGATACCCATCTGGAAGAGAAAACACAACCACATTAGTAACCCCCGCCCCACCCCCAGGGATGAACAGGTCAAAGACGAACGTACCCCTCGAACGCCGTCGACCGCCACCTGCCAATACTTTGTATCTGAAGACCCGAGCAACCCGCCGCCGCCGCGCTGGTAGCCGCACCGATGCGAAAAGAATGGGCCGAAAAAAGACGAGGATCCTCGCCCAACCGGGACAGCGCGAGCCGCAAAACCACCGTGAACTGAAAACGCGTCAACGCCCTACCATCCTGATGCGTAAAAAGCACTCCGCTACCCTCCGGGCGCAGAGCCAGGAAGCCCTGCATATTGGCCACCGGGCAGGTAAGCCCTCCCGTAGACCTGAGGACCACCCAAAGCCCCTTACCCCGCTGGTCCGTCTTGGACCGAACCAGCAACACGCGCATCCGCGGATACACCATCCACACATGCCGCCGGAGTAAACCAGCCCCGTGACCCGCCGATGCCGACGCGGCCACCAACTCCCCTACGCGAAAGGCACCAAAAAACGGCAGACAGAAAGCCGCACAAAAGAGCGCGCGCTCATACGGCGACCGGGCAACCGCTGGACGCACCTCGCACAGCTGCACCAGGAGGTCATGTGTAATCGGACGACGACGATCGCGTGGACCCGGCTGAGAGCGCTCCCAGCCCTGAAGCAAACGTCGCGCCAAAAACCCCCGCCCGGACACCGCCCACCCCGCTGCCTTGGCAAAAAACAGGAAACCCGCCAGCTGGCAACGCACTGATGATCTCGAAACCCCCCGCTCCTTGGCCCAGCTAACATACCCCCCCAGCAACTGATCCGGGACCCCCCCCCAGCCCACCCGTGCACTTGCAAAAACTCTTGCACTCGCTCGCAACCGATCCGATATGCCTCCCAGGTCCTCTCTGCTACCGAACTCTGCAGAAGACACCTAATTGCAGCAGGCCATCGCTCCACAACTGCCAAGGGACCGTCAGCCCGACCGGGTCGGCGTCCGGAGCCAACTCCCGAAACCGCTCCAACTGCAAACGGGAAAGAGCATCAGCCAGATCATTAGTACGCCCAGGTATGTGCCGGGCGCGCAAGTGCACATTGAGGCGCAAACACGCGAGCACGACCTGCCGCATCAACGACGCCACTGCCCCACACCGTGGCGAAAAGCGATTAACCACATGCACCACCGCCTCGTTGTCACACCACCACAACACCCCGCGGTCGGATAACCTGTCGGGCCACAACTCCAGCACCACCAAGATCGGGAAGAGCTCCAAGAAAGTAATATTGCTAACCAAGCCATTCTCCACCCACTCGCGCGGCCACCTATCAGCACACCACGCCCCATTAAAATAGATTCCCAATCCTACACCCCCGGCAGCATCCGTATACAATTGCAACTCCTCGGAGGTAACCGCCGATCCCCGCAGCACCGTCACCCCATTAAAGTCCCGCAAAAAGACATCCCAAACGCGCAAATCGGCACGCATTCCCTGCGTCACTCGAATACGATGATGCGGCTTGCGCACTCCGGCCGTCGCTGCTGCCAGCCGCCGACTAAACACCCGCCCCATGGGAATGACCTTACAGGCAAAGTTGAGGGAACCAAGAAGAACCTGCGCGTCTCTCAAGGTGACTTTCCGGGAAGCCAAAAGGTTGGCCACGAGGACCCGCAGTTTCTCCACCTTCTCACCGGGGAGCCGCGCTACCATCCTCAGCGAATCCAACTCGACGCCCAAGAAAACTATAGTCATCGCGGGGCCCACCGTCTTCCCCTCCGCCAAAGGCACCCCCAGTTCGGCTGCCAAACGAATGAAACCACGCAATAACGCCCCACACTGCGCAGACTCGGCCCCCCCCACAAACAGAAAATCATCCAGATAATGCACCACCCCCGAACAGCCAACCTCCTGCACCAACTTCCAATGCAAGAAGGTACTAAACTTTTCAAAGTAGGCGCACGACACCGAACAGCCCATAGGCATGCATTTGTCATAGTAATACGCCCCCTCAAACTGAAAACCCAACAACTGAAAAGACGAGGGATGGACGGGCAACAATCGGAAAGCCGATTCCAAATCTACCTTGGCCATCAACGCCCCAGGACCCGACCTAGCCACCAGCTCCGCCGCTCTATCGAAGGAGGCATAGCGCACCGAACAAAACTCCCGCGGGATCAGATCATTCACAGAGGCGCCCATCGGAGCAGACAAATTATGAATGAGGCGAAACTTCCCCGGTTCCTTCTTGGGCACCACTCCCAGCGGGGATACCACGAAATCCGGAAAAGGAGGGACCCCGAAGGGCCCCGCCACCCTGCCAAGCTGCAACTCGGCAGACAACTTCCGCCGGGCCACGTCCAGCCAGCGCCGAACACTGGGGGAATTCCGAGCCACCGTACCCGCTGCCCGACCCTGCACCGGAATAATGAAGCCAAATTGAAAACCCCTCTCCAAACATAATTTGTCATGTACCTTGGGGTACCCACGAAGCCACCTGCGCAAAACTGGGACCGGAATAGGCGAGGACGCGATCTGCGAATCGGCCGGCCTACTTGGGACCGGACCCAGGGAGGGAGGGGCCCCCTTTTTTAACACATTTGGACGTGGAATGGGGCCCACCACAGACGGAGCACAAATGCCAGAACTTGCAGTCCGGGAAAGGGCACGTGGATCTGTTGAACCTCCAGCACACGTCTCCGCCCCCCCCGGCGGCAGCCCTGACCTGCCCCGCGGGGGGCTCCCCCCGAAAGGAACGGTTCGCCCCGCCGGTCGCCACCACCCCCGCCTTGACCCCCCTACCCCCCCACCCCCTTTCACTGACATTTGCGTCAACCATAAACTAATATCCTGCGTACTCCAGGTCAGCGAACGGTTCTCCTCCATCTTGTCACAAAACTTTTCGTCGTAATTAAGCCACGACCAACCGTCGTGCACCTGCGACGCTTCCAAAATCGAGTCCGCATAAGCCAATAAACTACCAAACTGCTCCGGCCACCGACGCCCCCAAACGCTCGCCAATCGCAAAAAGGCCCGGACCCAATTAACCACGTTACGCGAAACCCGGTGGAGCCGCCCAGCCTTTTCCTCCTCCTTTCTCTTCTTCTTGCTATCACCCGAGCGCTTCCTGCCCTCGAGCAAACGGAAAATGTCAATATACTGCTGCCGCGTGATACGACGTCGCAACTTCCGAGGCACCCCCTCCCACAGCTCCGAAAGGGAGGCAACTGAGGACACCGCCAAGCCCGCCGCACCGGACGCATCGCCCCCCTGGGTAGCCCCCCTCCCATCATCGGCGCTGGAGGACCCCGAATCCCCTGACGAAGAAGAGGACGACGAGTCCGAACCCTGCCTCCGCCGACACACATGTTTCCGCTTCCGCCCCTTCTTGCCGGACCATGCAGCACGCGAACCCCGCAGAGCACCTTCCGATTCAGCCAACTCACCTGAAGCACCTCCCGCCAAGCCAGCCGGTGCAGGAGCAGGCAACCGACCCAGTGGATCCTCCGTCCTCGGCTGCAGCCCGGGCCCTTGCGCAGCGCCGTCCACCGCCGCCGCCCCGCTGAGCATACCAGGCACTGTATCCATGTTCGCCGGACCACCCGAATCACCTGCCGCTGGCACGGCGCGAGGCGAGGACAACCAGGGAACCTGCGGAGAGAAAAAGGGGGGGCAGAGAGGCGAGAAACCAGGGGACCACGGCTGCCAGGTGCCCAACCACTCGGCCCGCGAGGACCCCTGCCCCCCAGCCGCCCACTGATCCCAAAGGGTCGACGGGCCCGGCAAAATGCTCACCGGCGGGCTCACCAGCCCCCCTTGCCCCTGGCTACCCCCAGAGCCCCCCCCGCCAATCGCGGGCTCATCTGACAGGCCCCCGGAGGCAGCCCCACCCCCCACACCGCCCCCTCCTGCCCTGCCAACACCTGCCACCCTCCCACCAACGGACGGCACCCTCCGCACGGGGGCCCTACCCCGGGGGGTTGCAAGCGGGGCCACAGCAGCCCCATCCACCATAAGCCTGCTCCCACCATGCTGTCCCCGAGCCACGCGGCCTCTACCCGCAGCCCGAGGCACGGAGGGGGACCCCCCAGCCCCCTGGGCCGAATTCAGGCCTCCCCTGGGCCTAGCCGCCCCCTTCCCCCCTACCCCAACTCCAGCCCCCGCCCGCGGCCTCCGAGATGCCCCCGCCCCCTCAAGGACCCCCCCCGCTTGGCTGCCGACCGCCCCTTCTCCCCCCGACCCCCCCCAGCCATTCCCAACCACTGCAGGCCCCCCCAAGGACGAATAGTGCGGGTTCGGGGATTTCGGCCTTCTGTTATTTATTGTTTTATTATTATTTTTTTTTTAAATTCGCTCAAATGCCGCCGCAGAAAATTACCCCCGACCGGGCCACTTGCCTGCTGAAAAAACCGCGTCCGCCGCAGGAACCACCGCTTCGGAGATGCCCCGCCGCTCCCGGAAAGCACTCGATCCGCACGGAGGAAGCCCACCAGACGCCGCGCCGACAGCCAGCAGCATGTGCTCCAGGCTCGCAACAGCGGCAGGAGCACATGCCCGACTGGCCCGACTGATTGGCTCTGCTTGGCACGTGCACCCGCGGAGCCAATCAAATTAAATGATGCCACGCTCCCCCCTTTGGCGCGCTCGTCCACATCCGCCCCACGCTTGCAGGGTCCCGCGCCTAACCGGCACCCGGTTACGCTCGGGTGCCGGGACCCTGCCCTCGCTCTGCATAATTATCTTTGGCTTCTTCTATTATGTATTTATATTGTTATTTATAATCCAAATTTTAGCATTTATTTGTTTTGTTTTTATTTATCTCTATGTTCATATTCATTGATGTATTGCTATATAGTATTCTAATCCTTTTATCCTAATTTATCAAATGTTCCTACATGCCATTATACAGTTTTTTCTTTTTATAGTTATTATATAGTGCTTCGACCAAACTGTCTTTATGAGACAATTCACCTGATACGGCACTATCATTACATAGTGCTTTGACCAAACTGTCTTTATGAGACACCCCATCTTATACAACACTGGTATGTTATTATATATATATATTTTTAAAAAATATTTCTGTATAATTTATTCACCCATTTATTTAATTTATTTACTACTTTTTGTTTAATTTATATATATTTATATATAATTTAATCTATCCTTTTTGAATCATTTTTATCTATCCATTTTGGAATTATTTTGCTTATTTCCAATTAACATCATAGTCCTCTGCAGTTTTTTTCACTAATTTAGCTTTGTCTCGGCCCTTGTTGTTCTCTTTTAATGTTTTCCAGATTGTCCTTTGGGTTACGTGTAAATTTATACATATATTGCAGGGTTTCTGCACCCTGTTTGAAAACAGTTTTTATTAATTTATTATTTTATTGTTTTTATTAGTGTTAATATATTTATTTGTCATAATCTATATATCATATTATTTATCTGTTTTTAAATGTTTTATACCTATATGCATATCTTATTCTAACATTGTTTGTTCAATCTCATGGTAGCTGTATGTCCCCCGAGGAAGGCGCAAGCCGAAACGCGTAGGGACCTCCATCAATAAAGCAGTCTGTTCCAAACCTACCATCCTCTCTTGCTCTGTTTGTTCCTCCGTGTACCTGCAAGAGTTACGCTCCTCTTCCTGTTCTTATAGAATAGTGCCAGCATAAAAGTATACAGTACACACTGTTTTGATTACGTGTGCTTTCACTATGGGCATGCACATGGGTGGAGTTTGGCGGAGCAAGGATGGTGCAAATATGCACATGCATTGATTCTAAAATACAATAATTTATGTGCATACTTGCAAAATGCAGGTGCAGTCATTTATACCAGCTCTAGAGTTGGTGTAAGTGATTACTCCTTAACTTGTGATATTTTATATAGACAAGTAGGTATCTACTTGTCTTTATAAAACAGGTATAATTTAGGTGCCTTAGAATGTGCTTTAACTAGGTACCGCCTTATAAAATTACCCTCATGTTGCATAAAAGTAAACAGTATCCTGTCAGTTCTGAACTGTTTCAATGAGAATTTTTTAAAATGCTGACCACCGTCACTGCAATTAAACTGGCTATTCAACATGGGTAACCATATTGTGGCTGGTGTTGAATAGCTGGTTAATGTGGGCAGCACCAGCACTATCCGTATAGAGGATAATTTTATAATAACCCCCCCCCCCCATGTGTAGTAAGTGTCCTTGCTTGTGCCTAGGCAGCCTATTTTATGAAGTATTTTTGTATTGTACACCGCCCTGATGCTTCGGCCTGGGCGGTTTATCAAGTGTTTGAATAAAGATAAAGAATAAAGATAAAGATAAAGTGAGGCGCTTGCATTCTTCACATTATTTATTATTTTTTATTTATTTGAACAGTTTTATATACCGCCCCTTCCAGCGATCAGGGGTGGTTTACATGCAACAATAACTTGAAGATACATGGAACATCTTTAATAACATAACTGGAACTAGGAAACTAGTTGAAACCAGAACTATATAATACCACCAGCTATACACATACCAGCTATATACATACATCCAGCTATACACTTATGCATAGGCATAGTGATAGCTGGATGTCTTAGCTATTTACAAAAAGATAAACATTATAAAAAATTATAAAACATTATAAAATGCCATCATACTGATGTATCATATGCTAGGCATGTCTGTTACATTCTCCAGGAACAAGCAGGAAGTCAGTCCTCACTTATGGGTTATGTCGGCTCTGACGTATACAGAGCAATTCCCCAGTTTTCAAAGAAAGCCTTTGGGATTGCTGCCATGCATGCGTGGTCCTCTTCCCGCCCATCTTGTTCATAAGATATGCCATACTGGGTCAGACCAAGGTCCATCAAGCCCAGTATCCTGTTTCCAACAGTGACCAATCTAGGTCATACATACCTAGCAGTATCCCCAAAAGACACAGGTTCCACAATGCTTGTATTGGGCCAAGCATTGATATCCTGGGTCCCTTTTTAATAATGGTTTATGGACCTTCCTTCCAGGAACTTGTTCAGTCTCCCTTTTTCCACGGAGCCCTTCAGACGTATGTCCTCGTCCCTCGGAAAAAGGGGTTTTTTTTGGCCTTACAGGCTTTTTGTTTTCCGGTTGCACCAGTCCTCTATCCGTCCTTCCCCTGCTCTACCATCTTTTCCTTTTCATTTTTTGTTACAGGCTTCGCGTCCTTTTCTCCTCCCTAACCGCTAGCCGCGTGGGTCTTCGACCTCGCGGGGGCCATTTTTGCTCCCATGGCCTCCGGCTTCAAAAAATGCGATAGATGCTCTAGGAACATGTCGCTTATGGACACTCACAACTTTTGTCTGTGGTGCCTCGGAGCTGACCATCATCCGGAGCTCTGTTCGTTCTGCAAGAAAATGTCCTCTAAGGCCCTGCTCGGCCTTAAGCAGAAGTCCAAAGACATTTTCCGAAAGGCCGCCTCGGAATCCCTGGTGGCACCCTCGGTCATCTCTCTCCCAGTGGGGCCCCCCCCCGTGGCCCTGCGCTCTCGGCGGCACTCCGACCAGGGATCCCCTAAGGTGGAGCGGCATAAAAAGAAGAAGGCCTCGAAGTCGCTGTTGGGTACTCCCGATAAGCGCGAGCGCTCTTGCACTCGGTTGCTTAGCTCCCTTCGGCGTCGGACAGGGAGCGGCCCTGCAAAGTACCTCTCATGGAAGCGGAGGCCTCCGGTGAAGGCGCCCGGTCTCCCGAGGGCCATCCCGATGAGGAACCCCCTCTCCTCCTCGACACCCAACAGAGATAGAGACGGAGTTCGTCTCTCGCAAGACCTCCACTCTACCCTGAAAGAAGCAACCAGCCAAGAAGTCCTTCTTTCCTCAGAAGGGCCTCCAGTACCAGGGCTATCCACCATACCTGGTTACCCCCGTGCCGACTACCCCGGCGCAGGGTAAATACAGCCAAGGGCATTGTAAGCCAAAAGGGCCCAAAGCCCAAACTCCGGCTCCTCCACAACCCGCGCAGGGGTTTTGATGCCATCGGCATAGCCTTCGCCCTCCGGCGATGCAGCAGCCAGTGGGTGGACGCCTGTCTTATTTTGCCCCGTTGTGGGCTTCCATCACCTCAGACACCTGGGTTCTCCAGGTCTTCTGAGACGAATATCACCTTCACTTCGACAGGCTTCTACCTGCCTTCTCCCTGGTGGAGCCTCCTCGATTCCCCGCGCACCAGCTTCTATTGCAGCAGGAATTACTCTCTCTCCTTGCCCAACGGGCAGTCGAGAAGGTCCCTCCGCACCTTCGAGGTTGGGACGTCTATTCCTGGTACCTCCTCATCCTGAAAAAGACGGGTGGTCTGCGGCCCAGCCTTGACCTCCGCAAGTTGAACAAGTTCTTGGTGCAGGAGAAATTCAAGATGTTATCCCTTGGCATTCTGTTTCCCTTCCTCCGGCAGGGCGACTGGCTATCCTCCCTGGATCTAAAGGACGCTTACGCCCACATCTTAATCCACCCCCTGCACAGGCAGTATCTGCGCTTCAGGGTACAGGGAGAGCACTTCCAGTACAGTGTGTTCCCCTTTGGCCTCGCTTCAACCCCACGAGTCTTCACAAAATGCCTCGTTGTGGTTGCTGTCCGTCTCCGGCATCAGGGCATGCTGGTCTTTCCCTACCTTGACAACTGGCTCATCACGGGCTCCTCAGCCGAGGAAACCCGGTGAGCAATGTTGCGCACCATCCTTCTTTTGGAAGGCTTGAGGTTCTTGGTCAACTACCCAAAGTCTCACCTTGAGCCGGTGCATGCACTTGAGTTCATCAGGGCGTGCCTTGATACTCAGCAGGCGACTGCCTTCTTGCCGGCAGATCGTGCCAACCGCCTCCGAGCTCTGGCGGCCCGCGTCCAAAGCACTCCCTGGGTCACCGCTCGGACCATGCTACGCCTCCAGGGTCACATGGCCTCTACTGTACATGTGGTCCCCCATGCCCACCTGCACATGCGGACAGCTCAGTGGTGCCTCAGCGCCCAGTGGAGCCCATCCCTTGGTCACCTCAGGGACCCCGTCAGGGTTCTTCCCGACCTCCACTCGTCCCTGAGCTGGTGGCAAAACCCCTGCAACCTCCTGTGGGGATTGCCCTTCCAGGCCCTGCAGCACGATGCGGTGCTGACGACAGACGCTTCCCTGTTAGGGTGGGAAGCCCACTGCGGGCCGCTATGCACTCAGGGGCAGTGGTCACCTGAGTCTCAGCAGCAGATAAACCTGCTCGAACTCTGGGCGATTCGGTGGGTCCTGAGGACCACCTCAAGGGGAGGTCCATGCTTGTGCAGACCAACAACTGTGTGGTGATGTTCTACATCAACAAGGAGGGGGGCACGGGATCGCGCTCCCTCTGCTGGGAAGTGGTCCTCATCTGCTCCTTCGCTGTCTGATGGAAGATGTCCCTCAAGGCGACCTACCTTCTGGATCAGGAGAATATCCTGGAGGACAGGCTCAGCAGAGTTCTTCGCCCCCACGAGTGGCGGCTGGATCCAGGGGTAGCAGGCTGGCTGTTTCTTCGCTGTGGGATGCTGGTGATAGACCTCTTCGCCAGTCCCCAGAATGTGCTGCTCCCCCACTTTTGTGGGCCGGTACCGCACCCGAGCAGGGAGAGCCCCGATGCATTCCTTCTGGACTGGTCATCCAGCCTGCTGTATGCATTCCCTCCCTTCCCTCTTATTGCGAGGACCCTTTTCAAGGCCCAGTGGGACCAAGCATCTTTGATCCTCATAGACCCCTCATGGCCTCGGCAGCTTTGGTTCCTGCTCCTGCTCCGGCTGTCGACGGAGCCTCCTGTTCCCCTGGGCTCTGCCCTGGGTCTGCTGACACAGGAAGAGGGGTGGGTGCAGCACCCCAACCACGCCTCCTTATCCCTCATGGCCTGGCGGCTGGTCTCCCTAACTTCACTGGCCCTTCTGGAGGAGGTCGAGGAAGTTCTCTTCGCCTCGAGAAAGGACTCCACTAGACGAGCCTACGCCTTCAAGTGGAGACGCTTCTCGGTCTGGTGCTCGGAGCTCCAGATCGACCCCCTCTCGTGCCCCATTCGATGGATCCTCCAGTGCCTCCTCCATCTCTCAAAGGAAGGGCTGAAGTCAAACTTTGTCAGGGTACACTTGAGCCATTGCGTGTAGGCCATGGTACACTTGAGCGCCATCTCGACAAATCACCTCCCCATCGATGGAAAGCCCCTCTCGGGGCAGCTGTTAGTCTCCCGCTTTATGCGGGGTCTTCTGCTTTCCAAACCACCCATCCGTCCTCCCCTGGCGGAATGGGACCTGAATATGGTGCTCATGCAGCTCACACATTCGCCTTTCGAGCCAATGACAATGTGCTCGCTCCGGCATTAGTCCTGGAAGGTGGCCTTCCTGGTGGTACTGACCACGGCTCGCTGAGTCAGTGAGCTCTAAGCTCTCATGGTTGACGTCCCTTACACCAGGTTCTATCGGAATAGGGTGGTCCTCTGTACCCATCCTAAATTCCTACCTAAAGTCGTCTTGGACTTCCATCTTAACCAGGAGATAGTCCTGCTGACTTTCTTTCCGAGGCCCCAGACTGACCAGGACTCAGGCTCCTTCGGGCATCGGCTTCTGCTCACGGACTCGCGGAGGCATTTTTTGGTTACAGGTTCGGTAGCCTGTAGCTGGGGCAGGCCATAAGTGAGGACTGACTTCCTGCTTGTTCCTGGAGAAAGCGTAGTTACTCACCTGTAACAGGTGTTGTCCAGGGACAGCAGGAATCAGTCCTCACTACCCTCTCGCCTCCCCTGATGAGTTGCTAGATTTTTGTCCTTCCCTTGCCATCTGCTTGGTAAGGCTCGAGGTAAGGGACCTGACTGAGCAAGATGGCACCCTTGGGCGGGAAGAGGACCACGCATGCGTGGCAGCAATCCCAAAGGCTTTCTATGAAAGCTGGGGAATTGCTCCGTGCGGGCTCCGTCGGTGCCGACGTCACCCATAAGTGAGGATTGATTCCTGCTGTCCTTGAAGAACCCTTGTTACAGGTGAGTAACTATGCTGTATACCTCCCCTAGAGCAGGCATAGCTGGTGGCACCTAGATTGGCATAGGTACATGTGTTTATCATAATATTCTATAAAATACATGCATCCTTCGAAGCAATGTCTCATGCCAATGCCATGGTCTCATACACACCTAGGTTGAGATCAGCACAGAGGGCACTTTCATGCACACTTATAGAATAGCACCCAACCAAAGCACACGTAAAAGTGCCCATGCAAGAGCACAAGTCCAGGAAAATCTGGACTTTAGTGTGTAGGGACCACGGATCTTTCTGCCGCTCCCTTTTAAAATCCCCCCATAGTATCCATATTTAATACTGTTATATGTTAAGGCTATCTGGATAGCCGGTAGAATGGCGTGGGTCAAGCACTCATCCAGTTAGCATCATCAACTAACCGGGTAAGTGCTATTGAAGGGAATATTCAGTAGTACTATACAGGTAGTGCTGCTGAATATCCTGCTAGACCATCTCGGCACTGTCTGGCTGACCATTATTGATATGATTGTCAGCTGCTTTGATTCATTCTTTCAACATTTTTCTTTGGGTCCAGAGGTAAGGCTATTCCTTCCTATCTTGGGAACCTATGCTCTTTGCAGCCGATGAATGTTGTCTTTCCTGGATGCCAACCTCAGCTTTGCCATTTCAGTTTTAGAACATAAGAACATAAGAACATAAGATATGCCATACTGGGTCAGACCAAGGTCCATCAAGCCCAGTATTCTGTTTCCAACAGTGGCCAATCTAGGTCATACGTACCTAGCAGTTTCCCCAAGGGACACAGGTTCCACAATGCTTAAAATCAGAAACTCCACTTGTTTTATACCCGATCGAGACTAACAGTATAGATATTTTTTCTGTTACTGAAACTTGGTTTAAGGATGATGATTCACATTACTTGACCTAATCCCCTTACAATATTGGATATTTGCAAAGAATTGACTGACCAGAAGGGGGGGTGGGGTTGCCATCTGTGTAGCTACTAGGTTTTCAGTTCAAGAACTTGTCTATACTCCTCCTAAATTTTGCAGCTCTTTTAATTCGACCTGCTCTTTATCCACAGGCAGACTGCCTTTTATATCCCAGTCCTCGGAGATTTTAGTCTTTAATGATTGTTGGGGGACCTCAATTTCCATCTAGATGACCCAAAAACAGAGTTTGAAACAGGCTTTCTAGCTTTGGTGAGGGACTCTTGCCTTCAGCCTTCAGCAGGGCGCTGTCTGGATGCAGTCTTTGTTGGAGGTCCCAATCATATTGTAGGGGTCCTAAAATCATTCTATTAACATGGTTGGACCATTCCCTAGTCCTGTTTGAGTCGTTGGGATCTATTCTGTTTCCATTTATCCCATCAGTGAAAAATGGGTCAGGAACCTTAATAAATTGAATAGGGAAGATTTTGCCCTCTCTTTTCCCCTTCTCTGGATGGTAGGGTAGCACACTGGAATACCAGTTTCAAAGGCATCATTGCACCTCTTTGCTGTGCCCCAAAAAAAAATCTCTAGTCCTGATGTAATCATCCTTGGTTTAAGATTTCCTTAAGGCAACTTAAACAGAACTTACTCAGGACAGGATAGAAACATAGAAACATAGAAATATGACGACAGAAAAAGACCACATGGCCTATCTAGTCTGTCCTTCCATAACAACTACAACAGTCCACTTTTTGCCTTTAGAGATCCTCTGTGTTGGTCCCATGCTTTCTTGAATTCAGTTACTGTCCTCATCTCTACCACCTCCACTGGGAGACTATTCCACGGATCCACTACTCTTTCCGTAAATAAATATTTCCGCATATCACTCCTGAATCTATCTCCCTTCACCCTCATCCCATGTCCCCTCGTAGCAGAGCCCGCTTTCAATTGAAAGAGGCTCTCTCCCTGAACATTTATGCCACGGAGGTATTTAAACATCTCAATCATATCACCTCTATCCCGCCTTTCCTCTAAGGTGTACATATTAAGATCCTTAAGTCTGTCCTCATATGCTTTATAATGAAGCCCATTAATCATTTTGGTAGCAACCCTCTGCACCGACTCCATCCTGTTCACATCCTTTTGAAGGTGCGGTCTCCAGAATTGCACACCATACTCCAAATGAGGTCGCACCAAAGACTTATACAGAGGCATTATCACCTCCTTTTTTCTGCTAGCCATTCCTCTCCGTATGCACCCAAGCATCCTTCTAGCTTTTGCTGTCGCCTTTTCCACCTGTTTAGCTACTTTAAGATCATCAGACACAACCACGCCTAGGTCCCGCTCTTCTTTAGTGGACAAAAGTACTTCACCTCCTATACTGTATTGCTCCCTTGGATTGCTGCAGCCCAAATGCATGACCTTACATTTTTTAACATTAAATCCCAGCTGCCAAATTCTAGACCATTCTTCAAGCTTAGCTAGATCCCTCCTCATGTTATCTACCCCTTCCTGGGTGTCTACTCTATTGCAGATTTTGGTATCATCCGCAAAGAGGCAAACCTTACCCGACAGCCCTTCCGCTATATCACTAACAAAGATGTTAAAAAGAATTGGACCAAGGACAGATCCCTGGGGCACACCACTGGTAACATCCTTCTCCTCAGAGTGAGCTCCATTTACTTGTACTCTTTGTCGCCTCCCACCCAACCAATTTCTAACCCAAGCAGTAACTTTAGGGTCCATCCCTAGGGTGCTCAGTTTGTTTATAAGTCGCCTGTGAGGAACAGTGTCAAAGGCTTTACGGAAATCTAAATACACCACATCTAGAGCTCTCCCTCGGTCCAACTCCCTGGTCACGCAGTCAAAAAAATCAATCAGATTTGTCTGACAAGACCTGCCTCTGGTGAATCCATGCTGCCTCGGATCCTGTAATCCGCTGGACTCCAGAAACCTCACTATTTTCTCTTTCAGCAGCGTTTCCAATAATTTACTCACCACCGAAGTTAAACTAACCGGCCTGTAGTTTTCAACCACATCCTTACTTCCGCTTTTGTGTAAAGGCACCACATGAGCCTCTCTCCAGTCCTTTGCCACCACTCCTGACTCCAACGAGGCATTGAAAAGGTCAGTCAGTGGAGCTGCTAGAACGTCCCCAAGTTCCCTCAGTATTCTAGGGTGTATCCCATCCGGTCCCATCGCTTTGTCTACTTTAAGTTGAGCTAGTTTCTCACGAACACAGTCTTCTGAAAATAGTTCAAGATGTCCCTCGCTTCTGTTCTTATTTGTGGGTGTTTTCTGAGGTCCTGCTCCTGGTTCTTCATCTGTGAACACAGAACAAAAATATTTGTTAAGCAATTCCGCTTTATCCTTATCAGCTTCTACATATTCCCCCCCTGTACCCTTGAGTCTGACAATACCACTTTTGCTCTTCCTCTTCTCACTAATATATCTGAAAAATGTCTTATCCCCCCATTTTATTGCATTGGCTATTTCCTCCTCCTTTTGAATCTTTGCCTTCTTGACTACTTTGCTAGCTTCTCTAAGTTTTTCCAAATACAGATGCTTGTCTTCTGCTATCTGTGATCTCTTGTATTTCATGAAGGCCTCCCTCTTTTTCTTCACTTTTTCAGCTACTTCCTTCGAAAACCATAGCGGTCTCCTGTTCCTTTTGCCTTTATTTACCATTTTAACAAAAAGGTTGGTTGCCCTTAAAATACCCCCTTTCAGTTTTGCCCACTGTTTTTCTACATCCCCCAGCTGTTCCCATCCCACTAACGACTCCCTGAGGTATTGGCCCATCTTCGCAAAGTTAGTCTTCCTAAAGTCTAAGATCCTCACCTTGGAATGGATTCTAACAGCCGTAGTCCTAATACTGAACCACACCATCTGGTGATCACTGGAAGCAAAATGATCTCCCACTACAACATCAGAAACACTTTCACCATTGGTAAGCACCAAGTCCAGTATGGCCCCTTCACGTGTGGGGTCTGTTACCAATTGCCTGAATAGTTCTCCCTGTAGAGAATCCAGGATCTCCTTACTTCTAGATGATACTGCAGCAGGAATGTGCCAATCAACATCTGGCATATTGATGGAAATAGAGGAAGGATAAATCTAGGGAAAATAACTCAGAATGCTTACATCTATAAAAGAAGTATAGAGCTTGTATTAGCAGACAAAATACCTTATTTTTCAAAGCAAATTTTCTCCAAGGATATTTGTCAGCTAGTCAGAAATTGGTAGTTTGTCAGCTAGTCAGAATTGCCACCATTTATTAACTGTCCTGCTCATATTTTCCCGGCTCAGTTTGCTTATTTTTTCTTTTTTTTTTGTAATTTTATTTTTATTAACACACCACTTATTATATATCTCATAGCAATAGAGCCATACCTGAAATACACAGTCTTTCACTTCCCTTATACAATCTGTATGACTTCTTCCATTGGGGGAGATATCTTCTCTCTGCCATAACTTAACTTAACTGAAATGTACATTGTGTTAACTTGTTAATTTATACAATTCTATAGATTTATCACTGCTCACTATTGTATATTCTCCTTTGGCTTTTCTTACATTTTGACACTTTTATCCTGTTAATAAAATATTATTTACTTTCCTCCTTAAACCCTTCCTATGGTGTGTTTATTTTCCTTTTTTAAAGTACAAACTACCAATTTCTAAGTGCTAATTACCAAATACCAGTTATCAAATATCTTCCCTCCCTCCCACCTCCTACCCACCCTCTAATCCCTATCCCATAATATCTTTTAATTGGTCTGCTCTCTGAAGGGTGCCACATCTCCTACCTCTCCTGTTCCCTTGTCTCCCTTTGGCTACAAAATATTCTTTAATCCTAACTCCCTCCATTCCTCGTACCACTTCCATATTCCTTGGTAGGCTCTTGTCTTTGTGTTGTTCGTAAGCCTCCACTGCAGATAGACCCCACACTCTGTCTAGTTTGTTGGCCACCTCTGCTAATCTTGGTACTTCTTTTTTTTTTTTAACTTTTATTTTCATTTTGCAACAAACAAAAGAAATAACACACCAAAAGAGACAAAACAAGTATACAATAAGGAAAAGTAAACCCATTACCCCCCACCCCGATGCTTCTTCTCTACCCGATTATATCAGCATGTGAGCGCTTCCAATTAACAGTGATTATACATCAAACGATCAAAAGAGTATCTACAATACAGCATGATCATGGGACAGAGATATATACAAAGTTAGACAGTCAGATGAGAGCATTTAGCAAAATGTACATAGTCATTGAGCATCTTCCATTGAGACCAATGAGAAGGAGTCTGAACGGAGGAAGCGAACAGACGAGGTATTTGTTCATATTTACTGTAAAGACAGGCATGATTCCACCATTCATTGGGGCTCAAATGGGAGCTAATTTTCCAGTATTACTTAATTAGGGAAATAGCAATGCCAAGCATAAAGTTCGAAAGGAGATAAGCCATTTTTGGGAGAGAGGGGATCCCCGCAACTGGGCGAAGTCCCACTATCCTCCAAGAAAGGGGCTCCTGAGAGTGCGAGATAGACTAAATACGACCCCAGACCCGACACCAGTGATACTGTAGTGCGGGATATTCATGCATAACATGAGGCAATGAACCAATGGCCGCAGGACGTGTCCAGCAACCATTGCCCTGAGTAGTGTTCCATTTGTCTAATCTGTGAGGAGTGTAAAAACACCGGTGGGCTAGAAAGAAAAGGGTCTGAGTGAGTGAGGCGAATCGGGAACCCGTGTCCCTCTACTCCAGATAAGGCTCCATTGCTCCGAGGTCATCAGGTACAGTAGCGTGCAAAGACTTCTTAACCAGAATGGCTATCCCGTACCATTTGGAAACGGTGGGAGAATAGGCAGCTACCATGTGAGGCTTAGCATTGAGTTTCAGTGTTTCAGCAGAGTTTAAATGCGTTTCCTGAAGAAACACTAAATCAACATGCTCATGGCTAAGATAGCTAAGGATTTTCTTTCCTTTGAGTGGACCATTAATGCCTTTGACGGTGAATGATAAGATTTTACATAAGGCCGTTCAGAAAAGTTAAAAATTCTGAGCATGATAGCACACATAATTTCACTATGTCCCTCAAACTGACTGTATCTGGCTGTACACATGACATAGGAAAAATAAGCTAATATAATACAATGAAGCGCCCCACATTAACAAAGAAAACCGCAGTACGGTAGAGGAGAAGCAAAACCCCAAAATTACTGGCGACCATGTGTCTGCGGGGAGAAACCCCAGAGAAGGCCGAAATTGAAAAAACACATAACCTGTAGGACTGTGCGTGCTCCGAATCCGACCGAGGCACACATCATGAAGGGATAGGAGACCAAAAAACAAAAGTCATATAGAGAAAGAAAGAAAGTCCAGGCTATTTCGGTGCTTGGCTATGACCGCCGCATCGGGCCCTTCAAAATGGCGGATAGAGCCGGTAGATAAGAGTCCAAGATTTGGGATTAGCGCATCTGCTCTGCTTCTTTGGAGTCTAAAAATGTTGATAGTAGATCAGGATCTTCGAACGTCCTGGTGTGGTTGTGGAAAGTCACTCGGAGCTTCGCTGGATACAACAGGCCAAAGCGAGCCTGTAGCTGTTGAAGTCGAGGGCGAAAAGCAAGGAGTTTCTTCCGACGGTCAACGGTAGGCTTTGCCAAATCAGGAAAGAAGGAGACCTTACGACCTTCAAATTCCAAATGATGATTCGCTCGGGCAGCATGTAAAATTTGTTCCACTTGTTGATATCGTAGCAAGCTAAAGATAATAGGCCGGGGGTCGTGCGGTTGAGCGCCATGTGGGCAGGAACACGGTGTGCTCGATCGATTTCCAGTTCTCTGTGAAAAGTGATCTTCAGCAAGGAGGGAAGAGTTTTGAGCAAGAATTCTCTTATATCTCCTGCTTCCACCCCCTCCGGCATTCCGAGGAGCCTCACATTGTTGCGACGGGCTCGATTATTGCTATCTTCTAACTCCTTTTGAAGAGTCTGTATCTGGCGCTCAGCCTTGTCCAGTTTGCCCAAGTGCACCTCGTGCGAGTCGAGGACCCCCGCCATGTTGTCCTGCCGTAATGAAAGACTTTCAAGTCGGTCCTGGAGCACTCCAAAGTCTTCTCGCATGGCTCGAAGCGCTTCTCCATTGGACTGCACCAATTCCTTCACGCCGCGTATTTCCTCCAAAATCTCCAGGTGCATTTCGGGGTTTTCACGAAATGGAACCATCTTCTGTGGGGAGGACACCTCTGTTTTGGAGCGTTTTCCGTGAGAAGAAGAAGGAGACCCGAAGTCCAAGCGCGCTGGTTTATGGGCCGCCATCCCCCCCGAGGTGCCCCGGTCAGCTCGGAGCGAAATAGTAAATTTGTATAGGTATTAAGTCAGGATTCTAAGTAGGCCTCTCGGGAGCTTCAACGCAAAGCGTCCTACCCGCTGGACATCAGGCTCCGCCCCCCTAATCTTGGTACTTCTGAGTTTTTCCACCAGGCCAATAGGGCCATTCTGGTAGTCCCTATACATATCCAAGAAATATTTACATGTTATTTGATCCTGGTCTACCCTCCCCACTTTTGACATCTAACTCCCTTACCCAAACCATATCTAATCCACTATATGTACCATGGGTATGCACATAATAAGTATATTTGCATACTCCTGGATGTCTGCATCTCCAAATATCCACAAGACCTAAACTTTCTTTAAACTTCATAAGGCTCTGCCGATCTTTCCTTCTCCCCTCCATCTTCCCCCCGCTATTATCCAGCCTGGGTTAGCCATCAAATTACAGTCCCCACCTACTATGATCAGTGCTTTCCTAAACCTTTCCAGTTCTTTTGTCATTTTCTCATAGAATTACCCTTGTTGTTCATTGGTCCATACACACTGGAGCCACGTTTGGAGCCTCTTTGCATTTATTGTTGCCACTGTAATTTGTTGACCGTTGCTTTTTATCATATGCATTCTCCCCTTCGTGTCATCTCTTTTCCCTCCTTCACCCTCCGTTGCCCCTCCTCTCACCCCTCTTCCCCCTTCACACTGCCCTTCCAGGTTCAGAGAGCTATCTGGAGTAGTGCTCACCCTGCCCCCTTGGCTCCCCCTATCCCTCCCTTGATCCTTCCCCCTTATCCCTCCCTTTTCTGCCCTTACTATTCAGGTCACCAGCCCACCCTCCATGTTTCATCTTACAACCTTTTACTTTAAACACCCTCAACTCATCTGTCTCTCCGTGTTGGAGTTATATCAACAACTTCAACAATAACCACATCAACATGTCCCCGCTATCATGAATTTAAACCCTTTCGTGCATTATTGTTTAACATAAAATATCCCACAACCTTGCATTCTATGAGAGTTATCTTCACTCCCCATCACATATTAATCCTTTCTACTTCTGGTGCTATTTCAGCAGATTGGTTCTTACTGTACCATGGTTCAGTCCCAAGCTCGTGGTTCCCTAATGAGTCCTTGTTTTCCGGTCCATTCATCGCTTCACTCTCTTTGATATTGTCACGCGATTATTTCTCTGTCCCTCTGGGTCTTTCTCTCCCCTCCAGCACAGCTCAACTTGTGTTCTCGGCCTGTTCTCTTGGTTCTGCTGCTCATGTTCTTGTCTCTCATTGTCTCCTCCTGCTGATGCAGGCCCGCCTCTCGCAACATTTTTAGGGCCTCTGTCACTGTTTGAGCCCTCCAGCTTTTCTCATTCTTTGAGAATACTATCCAAAGGGGTAAAGCCATTTATACCCAATATCGGCTGCCTGGAGAGCTTTTGTGATTGGTATCACTGCTCTCCGTCTCTGCAATGTATCAGCTGAAATGTCCGCCAATATGGCCACTTGGTGCCCTTGCCACATGAAGTTGCCTAACTCTCGCATTTTTAGTGCTATGTTTTCTTTTATTTTGTAGTCCTGTACACATATTATTATATCCCTGGGCTGGTCTCTCCTTGCTGCGCCCAGTGCCCAGTGCGCACAATGCAGCACAATTTTCTCAGGCAGATATTCTTCCCCTCCCTTGCGGAGTACCTCTAGGCAGACCGCCTCTGCTACTTTGGTGCAGCCTTTGTAATTGGGCCTTCCGGTATCCATCTGAGCCTCAGATTGTGCCTTCACGTTCTATTTTCTTGGTCCTCCATTTTATATAGCAGCTGGTCTTTCCACTCGTCCTCTTGTGCCATTTTATTCTCGAGAGACTCACATTTTTGTTCCAGGACCTCTAGGCAGTTTTCATAGTCTCTCAGCCTGCAATTTAGTTCTACTGTCTCCTCCTTCATGCATCACATTAGTTTGCCAAGCTCCGTTTTTGCTGCCTGCAGCTCCTGTTTAATCTTATTGAACCACTCCTGCAGTTCTTCTCTACTTATGTGTAGGGGTGAATTGCTCTCCTCTATTCTACAACTCCATGCTTTTTGGCCTCCCTCCTTGCTATTGTTCCCCTCCTCCATCAGGCTGCCACTGCCCGCCATTTTTGCTTCCCCGCCTGCAGCTGTTGGGCCAGTGTACACAGTGTCTTTTAAATCGGCTGCTTTTCTCCTAGTGGTCATCTTGTCCTTCACTTTTCGCCTGTTATCGGATGTTATCTGTTGCCTCTTGGTTTTCCTTTTAAGGGCTTTTTTCCCACTTTTCCAGGGGTGGCTCTGGAGCTGATCACTCAGGTGGCCATTTTGTCGTGTGCCGTCACTTCCTCCTGCTCATTTTTTCATGTGCAAAATTTCTTCTCAGGTATTGACTTTCCCTTCAATCATTTCACAGTAAACTCAGTCTCAATCTGTCTCTGCTCATTGTGGGGACTTGAGTTTTCCATTAAGCCCTCTTAATTCCTTCCCTCCTCTTACTAAGGTGGGGCTTGAGAAAATGATTTTGTCCATGAATTTAAGCTCTCTAGTCAAGTTAAGATCCTGTTCCTCCCTCTTTACGGAAGGAAACCTTTACATTTTTATCCATCGTTCTTTTAGAGATATGAAATACTAGTCTTGGGCAAGGTTTAGTCCCCTGCCTGTGGAAAAAAGTGTCTATTCGGCTTTTATTGAAAGATTCTAAATTAGACCTGAGCCTACCTATAAACTACCATCCTAACTCAGATTTACCCTCCTTGGCAAAGATTTCAGAGAAAGCTGTGGGATTGTAAGCTCTGAGGAACAGGGACTGTGCCTTACATCTATATGTACAGCGCTGCGTATGCCTTGTAGCACTATACAAATGATTAGTAGTAAATCCAAAATCTAATTCCATCCAACTCTTTGACTGTTCAAAATATAAAATATAGCAACCAAATAGCTGACGATATTCAGCTGCTATTCTTAAACTATAGGTCCAAAAATCCAAAGTAAATCGGGAGAGGGAAAGAGGTATAGACAGTTCAGGAGTCTCCTGGAAATTCTAACAGACTTGGACTGTTTGTATTATCATACCCAGGAAGGAGAAGAGCAGTGCTTTTTACAGTGCTCTGCTAGGGAAGTGGATATTTGTCTCCTGTGACACCTTGCTGTGAGTTCTAGCTGTTTATTAATTATTTATTGTTTGTCTGTTTATTTAATTATTTATTGTTTGTCTTAGTGGTGTGCTAGTTCAGCCTTCTCAGCTATAACTTACCTTGCCTCTCTCAACTAACTGGGCTTTGTGTGGTAGCCAGGTTAACTGTTCATTTTAAATTAAATCTCTCTCCCCAGAACCTGCTGTGTGTTAAACTTTTTTTCCTGTCCTAGCCTGCCTGAGTGAATCCTCCCCCTCTCCCCCCTGCTGAGGTATTGTGTAACCTTCTTCCTGTTTCCTCCACGTGTGCATAGTCTGTTTTAGTCTGCTTTTCTCTGATCAGAGAAGAGCAGTGCTTTTTACAGTGCTCTGCTAGAGAAGTGGATATTTGTCTCCTGTGACACCTTGCTGTGAGTTCTAGCTGTTTATTAATTATTTATTGTTTGTCTAACTGTTTATTTAATTATTTATTGTTTGTCTTAGTGGTGTGCTAGTTCAGCCTTCTCAGCTATAACTTACCTTGCCTCTCTCAACTACCTGGGCTTTGTGTGGTACCCCCTTCCCCCCTGCTGAGGGTTCAGGACAGGGTACCTTGTAACTGCCCTCTTTAATAGGACTTATCTCCCTCCCTCCCTCCCCAGCACCCAACCACCCCTGGGGTAATTGTAGTTTTATAGGTACTTGCACATCTTAGAGGAAAGGGGCTGCTCTCAGGTGCAGCTCGTTATCCAAATCAGTCATACACAGAGGACCTGAGATTAATTACTTAAGCTTCAGGTACACAAGGTGTATTAGGGGTATTAGATACACTTTTATTGGTATAAGCATCCACACCAATCCTTATTATATACAGAATTTAAAAGACCTAAACACAAGCTTTAAACTAAGATGCAGACAGAAGTCCAGCAACGAGATGGGGGTTCTCCGGTCTTTTGCATTGAGTGTCACATGTATGATTTTCTCCCAGTTGGTGAGAGGTCTTACGTATGCACTAAGTGCAAAGAACTCTTTGCTCTCAGGGAACGAGTCCGTTCTCTAGAGGCTAGAGTAGCAGACCTGGAAGACATAAGAAAGACAGAGAAGTACATGGACGAGACCTACAGGGATATAGTCCTGAAGTCCCACCTCCAGTCTGGCAGCATCCCTGTTGCCATGGAGGAGAGAGGTCACGTGACAGGAGAGCATCACCCTGGTGTGGCAGGAAGTGATCCTGTAACTAGGACCTGTCCTCCAGGTGATGTAAAATCCTCTCGCACCGAGGACGTTTCTCCAGGGCCATGTCCCCATGAGGGGAGGGTCAGGACAACTGTTATAGTTGGTGATTCAATCATTAGGAATGTAGATAGCTGGGTGGCTGGTGGACGTGAGGATCGCCTGGTAACATACCTGCCTGGTGCGAAGGTAGCGGACCTCACGCACCGCCTAGATAGGATCATAGATAGTGCTGGGGAGGAGTCTGCTGTCTAGGTACATGTTGGTACCAATGACATAGGAAAATGTGGTAGGGAAGTTCTGGAGGCTAAATTTAAGCTTTTAGGTAGGAAGTTGAAATCCAGAACTTCCAGGATAGCGTTCTCCGAAATGCTTCCTGTTCCACGTGCAGGACCCAAAAGACAGGCAGAGCTCCGGAGTCTCAATGCGTGGATGAGACAATGGTGCAAGGATGAGGGTTTTGGATTTGTTAGGAATTGGGGAACATTCTGGGGAAAGGGGGGGCTCTTCCGAAGGGATGGGCTTCACCATAATCAGGATGGGACCAGACTGCTGGCATTAACCTTTAAAAAAGAGATAGAGAAGCTTTTAAACTAGAAATTAGGGGAAAGCCGACAGTCACCCAGGAGTGCATGGTTCGGACAAAGGTATCCTTGAAGGATACTACCAAAAGCAGTGAGGTTCCAAAAGGGAGTATAGTAGCCCAAATGCCCTTGAGTAAGGAGCAGACAGAGCATAAAGATTCCAAATTACCCCTGCCTACCAATAGCCAGATTAATATGAATAAAATACAGTCTCTAAAATGCTTGTATGCCAATGCTAGAAGTCTAAACAATAAGATGGGAGAGTTAGAATTTATAGCACTAAATGAGAGGTTAGATATGATTGCACTCTCAGAGACATGGTGGAAGGAGGATAACCAGTGGGACACTGTGATACCTGGATACACACTATATCGTAATGATAGAGCTGATCAAATTGGTGGAGGGGTTGCGCTCTATGTTAGAGAGGGCATTGAGTCAGAAAGGATTAAAGTTTTGCAGGGAACAAAATTTGCTGTAGAATCTCTATGGATTGAAATTCCATTTATGAAGGGGAAGGTGATGGCAGTTAGAGTATACTATCGACCGCCTGGCCAGAATGAACAAATGGATGATGAAATGCTCAAAGAAATCAAGGAAGCTAACAAAAGTCACAACAGAGTAGTAATAATGGGTGATTTCAATTACCCCGGTATCGACTGGGTCAGTGTCACAGCAGGACAAGCTAAAGAGATAAAGTTTCTAGATGGAATAAATGACTGCTTCTTGGAGCAGCTGGTTCATGAACCGACCAGAGGGGAAGCCATACTGGACCTAGTCCTTAGTGGAACGCCAGATCTGGTGCAAGAAATAAGGGTGTTGGGACCACTTGGCAATAGTGATCATAGTATGATCATGTTTGATTTAATTAGTGGAGGACAGATAGTAAAGGCATCCACAGTACTACCTTTTAACTTTCAAAAGGGAGACTATGATAGAATGAGGAATATAGTTAGGAAAAAACTAAAAGGAGCGGTTCCAAAGGTTAAAGACTTACAGCAAGCTTAGGTGTTATTTAAAAATACTATCCTCGAAGCCCAGACCAGCTGTGTTCCAGGCATTTGGAAAAGTGGAAGAAAGTCCAAAAAACTGCCAGCATGGTTTAAAGGTGAGGTCAGAGAGGCTGTTGCTGCCAAAAAAGCAACCTTCAGGAAATGGAAAAAAGAGCCAAATGATGAAAACTGGAAACAGCACAAGCATTGGCAAGTTAAATGCAAAGCATTGATAAGGCAGGCAAAGCGGGAATTTGAGAAGAAACTTGCTACGGAAGCAAAAACACGAAATAAAGACTTTTTCAAGTACATTCGTAGCAAAAGGCCTGTGAGAGAGTCAATTGGACCATTAGATGATAGAGGGGTAAAAGGGGCAGTAAGAGGAAACAAGGTTATAGCAGAGAGACTGAATGAATTCTTTGTTTCGGTCTTTACTGAGGAAGATGTAGGGATGTTACCCAAGACTGAAGTGGTATTTAAAGGTGATAATGCAGAGGAATTGAGAGAAATATCGCTACACCGGGAAGATATATTACAACTATTTGATAAACTAAATAGTAGCAAATCACCTGGACCGGATGGTATACATCCCAGAGTGTTGAAAGAACTGAAATATGAAATTGCAGACCTACTATTGGTAATCTGTGAACTTTCATTAAAATCATCTGTAATACCTGAAGATTGGAGGGTCGCCAACGTAACACCAATTTTTAAAAAGGGTTCCAGTGGTGACCCAGGAAATTACAGACCGGTGAGCCTGACGTCAGTACCAGGGAAAATGGTAGAAACCATCATAAAGAACAAAATTACACAGCATGTAGATAGTCATGGCCTAATGGGAGACAGCCAACATGGCTTTAGACAAGGAATATCTTGTCTTACTAATCTGATATGCTTTTTTGAAGGTGTGCATAAACAGGTAGACAAAGGTGAGTCGGTTGATATAGTGTATCTGGACTTTCAGAAAGCTTTTGACAAAGTCCCCCATCAGAGACTTTTGGCGAAGCTAAAAAGTCATGGGATAGGAGGCAGTGTACTATTGTGGATCGGGAACTGGTTAAAAGATAGAAAGCAGAGGGTAGGGCTAAATGGCCAATATTCCCAATGGAAAAAGGTGAATAGTGGAGTACCCCTGGGATCTGTACTGGGTCTGCTGCTTTTTGACATATTCATAAATGACCTGGAAAAGGGAATAACTAGTGAGGTTATCAAATTTGCAGATGACACAAAACTGTTTAAAGTTGTTAAAACCCAAGAGGATTGTGGAAAACTGCAGGAGGATCTGGATAAATTGGAAGACTGGGCATCCAAATGGCAGATGAAATTTAATGTGGACAAGTGCAAAGTTATGCACCTAGGAAAGAACAACCCACACTATAGTTACACGATGCAAGGCTCCACATTAGAAACCACCACCCAGGAAAAAGATTTAGGAGTCATCGTGGATAACATGTTAAAACCCTCCGCCCAGTGTGCAGCGGCGGCCAAGAAAGCAAATAGAATGCTAGGTATCATAAGGAAAGGGATGGAGAATAAAACAAAGGATGTTATAATGCCTCTGTATCGCTCCATGGTACGACCACACCTTGAATATTGTGTGCAATTCTGGTCACCTATCTTAAAAAGGACATAGCGTTATTAGAAAAAGTACAGAGAAGAGCCACCAAATTGGTGAAGGGGTTGGAAGGCTACTCCTATGAAGAGAGGCTAAGAAGGTTAGGGCTCTTTAGCCTGGAGAAGAGACGGCTGATGGGAGATATGATAGAGGTCTATAAATTAATGAATGGAGTGGAACGGATAAACGTGGATCAATTGTTTACGCTATCAGAGTATAGAAAGATTAGGGGACATGTAATGAAGCTACAGGGTAAACTATTTCAGACAAATAAGAGAAAATATTTTTTCACTCAACGTGTAATCAAACTCTGGAATCTGTTACCGGAGGATGTAGTAAGGGCTATTAGTATAGCTGGGTTTAAAAAAGGTTTGGACAAGTTCCTGGAGGAAAGGTCCATAAACCACTATTAAAAAGGGACCCAGGATATCAATGCTTGACCCAGTACAAGCATTGTGGAACCTGTGTCTTTTGGGGATATTGCTAGGTACGTATGACCTAGATTGGCCACTGTTGGAAACAGGATACTGGGCTTGATGGACCTCGGTCTGACCCAGTATGGCATGTCTTATGTTCTTATGAGGGAAAGAGGACAACTTCCGCAGTAAAGAGAAACCAGGCAAGGAGCGGAGAGCACAAAACCATGGGCACACTGTAGTAGGCTGTCAAAAGTATTTTATTGAGGACCCATCTTAAAACGTTTCGGCATTAAGCCTTCATCAGGAGTCTGAAATCCTCTCTGGGAAGATTTATTAGATTCTTCGACTGCTTCACAGACAGTAGACCAATAAACCACAACAACCATCCAACTAGACGTGCAAATCAGGAGTCTGAAATCCTCTCTGGGTTATTCATTTACATCTTTATTAGATTCTTTGACTACTTCATGGACACTAGACCAATAAACCACAACAACCATCCAACTAGGCGTGCAAGCAGCGGTTCGCCCAATCCTGCGTGCATAAAACCTTCTGATAGAGTTTAGGAAAACTCCTTGGCTTTCTGCAGCATACCTGGATTGTGTGTATGCATGCAATAAGTATGTATTACAGTCAAATTATGCAAATCATGCAGCCCTCTGTGTGCGTTTGTATTGTGTAAGGACTACACCCAGACTGTGTACCTCCTTAAGGGGATAATTTTATAAAGGACATTTTCCACATATAGCCTCTTATAAAATTATCCCACGCATTCAAGTACGATTTATGACAAGTAGGTTTGTACTTGTATGAGACCTGGATATTGGTGTATTTGGGGGATGAGTTTAGGCAGCTCACAGGCTGAGTTATGAAGTATGCTGCAGGTTATAAAATAGACACCTGCGTGCATACTTTAGTCACGTACATTTACAATGGCAGTTTTTATGTTGGTGTTTTACTTCCACTTAAAAACTGAGCTGAACTTTTGGGTTTATTATTTACAACAGATGCATTCCTATTATTCTCTTTCTTCTCAGCTGCTAACTCCCTTTAATCTCTTCTTAGGTAAGCTCTCCTCTGTCCCAGACTCCTCCCTATGAACACCCTTTTTTTCTGCGTAACCTTTTTAGTCTTTCTTTTATCTCTGGGTCTGGGATTAGTATGTGGTCCATTCATCCACTTCATTATCTTTAAAGGGCACATCGACCACCTTATCATAATGATATTAGCAGTACCCTAGGCTATGTTCCTCAATATGTTTGTGATCAGCCCACCCAAAGCAAATAATCCTCTATGTATGTGTGATCAACAGTACTCTTGAACTGTATACTCCTGTGTGTGTTTGATTGGCAATATAACTGGTCTGCATACTGTTCCATATTTGTATCATCAGCAATATATTTGTGCAGTATAGCCCTTCCAAGTTTGCATGAGATCAGTAGCACACCCAAACTTTGTACCTCTGTGTATCTGTGTGTGTAGTAGTAGTAAGGATGAAGTAAGTATACAATTAGTTTACATACCTCTGTGTGTATGTATGATTGACAGTACATTTGGACACAGCATCCTTCCTTGCATTTGTGCACTAAACTAAAATTCATTATAATGAAATCAGAGTATAGGAGTTGGCAAGAGACACTGATCTCTTAGATGCTTGAATTCATATGTCTTGTTTTACCTTTTTTTACAGAAATCTAATGTGGAGCATTCGGTAAGTTTCTTGCTTTGATTTCTCATATTTAAGGGGGGGGGGTGGTTTACATGGGGGCAGGAACCGCACTGTTTTCGCAGTTTACATCTCTGATTCAGAGATGTTGTATTAGGTGCAATACACATTTCTCTGGTGAGTTTGATGGAGAAACATACACATGTTATCATCAGGTTCATTAGACAGATATTGTCCTGTGATGTAGGAATTCCAGTGCTAAGTTTACAGGAGTTTTGATGGATGATTCTGAGACACTAGTTCCTTGGAGGTAGGAGGGAGAGATAGATGGGTAAAATGTGCTACTTTGGAGAGTTGTAGAATCTATAATCTTCTAATCTTAAACGTGGACCCTTTAAATTTCTTTGCCATAAAATATTTAGGGCTCAATATAAAAGTCTTAGGTGCTCCCTGCATAGAATCATATACCAGAAAAGTTCAAATGGGCGCAAAATTCACAATTAAGAAGTCTTTCCTTCTCCCAGCACAGTGAGCGAATAGGGAGGATGAAGCAGGAGGGTCAGTAGCGAGGAGCAAGTAGAAGGTAGGAAGAATGTAGTGATGAGACAGAGGAGGATGACAAAAAAAAAGGAGGCACAAGAAGAAACAGGATCTGAATGGGAGGTGGAAAGAGGAAATGGACTAAAGTGAGAAAGGGAGAAAGAGAGGGGGGAGAAGGAGGAGGCAGACTTGGAAATCTTTGTCTACCTCATTGGATTACCAGAAAATTTCCTGTGTCCTGATGTACTAGGCTAGTGGAAAACTGATATTTAGTTGATAAAGTTGCACATGGGTGAGCAGAATCAGGGAAAGATTCCTTGGAAAGATAGCTGGGAAAATTGGTGGCAAATCTGAGACAATGCCTGACAATTGTGAATATCTGGTAACTTTAGCAGCTCCCTATCTCCAGGAACAAGCAGGAATATAGCCTTCACATATAGGTATCATCGGTACCGACGGAGCCTGCGCGGGAACGCTCCCCAGCGTCCAATTAGAAAGCTTTTGGGAGCATCCCACAGCGCTTGTGTGCTGCCTTCCCGCCTTTTCCAACTGCTTCTCTCCAGTTCTTCGTTTTCCGCGGAGCCAGCAGGTCGTTGTTCCTGTCACCGCAGAAAATGTTTTCCTTATTCCTTCTTTTTTGTGGTCGCGTCTGCCTTCCTCGACGCTATACCGGTACCGCCAGTTTTTCTTTGTTTCTTTAAAAAAAAAAAAAAAAAAAAAAAAAAATATATATATATATATACTATTTTTTTCCAAACTTTTCTTTTCCAGGTGCACACACCATTTTGGGCCCTAGGCCCAAAATTTCCTCCACTATGGAAAAACCCGCTTCGGGTTTCAAAAAGTGCACCAAGTGTGGCGGTACCATCTACATCACCGACACCCATGAGTGGTGTCTTAAATGTTTAGGTCCTGACCACTGAGGGACCATGGAGGGAGGAGTAGCCTAGTGGTTGGGGCAAGGTACTTCAGGCCAGAAGGTCAGGGGTTCAAATCCCACTAGAGGACAGCAACCTTGGGCCAGAAGGACTGGGGTTTCTAGTCCCACAGATGCTCCTTGTGGTCTTGGGCAAGCCACTTAACCCTCCATAGCCCATGTTCCCTGTAAGTATTAGTGTATGTGTCTCATATCCCTGCGTGTTAAATGTATCCCCCAATTGTGTTGTGACCGCTTTGATTGAAGGATAATGTGGTATACAAAAAACTGTCTAAAAAATCTCCGAGTGTATGGCTTGTGCCATGATGTCCAAGAAGGGTCGACAAAACCGAGCTGCTAAGCTCAGCACCCTTTTTCCCTCCGATGCAGCTTCTGTGGCATCGACGTCTTCCAGGGCTTCGTCTTCCTCCCATGGATCTCAGGTAACTAAACATAAGTCTGGCCGGTCCTCAAAGGGTAGATCTCCTTCCAAGCATCGAGATGCCTCTGGCGTTGCCCTTGAGGGTTCTGTAACGGCAAAATTGCCCCGGCGGGAGACTTCGGCTTCCAAAGCATTATCGGGGCTCCAGGATGTTCTCGAGGCCTCGACCTCGGCAGAACTACTGGTGCCATGCTCTGGGGTACCGGCTGCTTCCGGTACCGATACCCAGGCATCGGCAGCGTCGATAGACCAGAGGTTCCTGGCTATTGAACGCAGTCTGGCGGCTCTCCTTGCGGCATCGACACCCTCGGAACCACGTCAGACAGTTCAACCGGTACCGGCATCGACGCCGGTACCAGTATTGGTACCGGTACCGACAGCATCGGTATCGACATCGGTGTCTGCTTTGCCGGCACCCAGTCATGCGATGCCTTCCGGTACCGATACACCGGTACCGATTCCCCCTGGTACCGACTTCGGTCGGTACGGGTATCGGGCTCTTCAAGAGCATCCGGACAGAAGGTACTTCGAATCCTCGGAGGACTCCGAGGATTCTGACAGCTCTGCCGGTACCAGAATACCTCTCCCAGAGGAGCCTCCTTCTCCTAAACGTAGGATGTCTCCTCCAGAAGATATCTCCTTTCAGGATTTCATTAGGGAGGTGGCTCAAGGTCTGTCCATTACTGTGACTCCTGAAACAGAGTCCAGAGCTAAGGAGTTGGAGATTTTACAATATCCCAAAGCTCCTAAGGAGGCAGCTACTTTGCCTATCTATGAGATCTCACATGATCTCATGTTGAGAATGTGGGAGACACCTCTTACCACCTCTCCTCACTCTCGCAGACTGGATACCATGTATTGAGTCCCTCCTTGTCCTGGTTTCCAGAAAACTCAGCTTCCTCACCACTCTATTGTAGTGGAATCAACTATGAGAAGGATCAGGAGTGCAAAGAGGTATGTCTCTAATCCTCCAGGACGTGAGTGTAGAACTTTGGATGCCTTTGGACGTCGTACTTTCCAGGCTTCCATGCTTTCTGCCAGAATCAGTTCCTATATTTTATATATGGGAATGTTCCTTAAAGAAGTCACAGGAGACTTGGAGATTTTAAGCCCTCTCCTTCTTGATGACAAGAGGCAGGATTTTCTCACACTGGTTAAACATGCCCAGGATGTTTCTAAGTTTGTCAATCGTGCAGCTTTTGACTGTTTTGAGTGCATAAGCAGAACCTCTGCCATTGCCATAGGTGCACGTAGAATTGCCTGGCTCCAGGCATCCGATTTGGAGCTCTGGGTGCAGGACAAACTGGGCAATATCCCTTGTACAGGTGAGAATCTATTCGGCAAAAATTGGCAAGAGAAAGCCAATGAGTTGGATGCTGACAACTCCACTTTGGATCGGTTATCCAAAGCCACAGCTGATCCTGCAAGAAAGAAATTTTTCAAGAAGCCATTCTTCTAAAAAAAGAAGAGGTTTTATCCCTCTTATTCCCAGCAGGGACCTTCTGCAGGTCAGCCTGCCCGAAAGAGTCAGCAACCACCTAAACAAAGGAAAGCAAAGACTGCTAAGCCTCAACCGTCTCAGCAGTCTCAGCCTCCACAAGGCCTTTGACTTTCATCTAGAGAACTTAGCCTTCCTGGCCCTCAATGGACCAGAGCCTTCCACCATTCCAGGAAGGTTGTGTCACTTTGCCCCCAGATGGGGGCAGATAACAGCAGAACATTGGACACTCTCCATTATAAAAGAGGGGTACAAGCTTCACTTTCTGTGCATGCCCCCTCTCACAATGGTAGGACAGTTCAATTCTCAGACCTCTCTCATCAACCTGTTAGATCAGGAAGTCACTATGCTTCTTGCCAAAGGGGCAATAGAAGAAGTACCCATTCATCAACAGGGTACAGGGTTTTACTCCCCCTATTTCCTTATCCCAAAGAAAACAGGGGGACACAGACCTATTTTAGACCTCAGAGAATTGAACAAATTCTTGTTCATAGAGAAATTCAAGATGATTTCTCTGGGAACTCTGCTGCCATACCTTCAGAGTCAGGATTGGCTTTGTTCTCTAGATCTCAAGGATGCGTACACTCATGTTCTCATCCATCCAACTCACCGAAAGTTCCTTTGGTTCCTTTTTCAAGGAAAGCACTACCAATACAGGGTGCTTCCTTTTTGGCCTGGCCTCAGCACCAAGAGTGTTCACAAAATGCATGGCTGTGGTAGCAGCATTTCTTCGCACTTTAGGGATATTCGTCTTCCCCTACTTAGACGACTGGCTCATTCGAGCCCCTTCAGAGTCAGAGGCCAGGACTTCTCTATCTTGCACAATGCGTATCCAGTCTAACTCCCACTCAGTCTCTAGAGTTCATAGGAGCTTTGCTGGATACCAGAAAAGCAAGGGCCTATCTTCCCCAGGCCTGTTGCCTTCGCATGGTGCAGTTAGCTTCTCAAGCAGTGCTAAAGCCTCATCTCACTACCCAAGAAATGTTACAACTACTAGGCCACATGGCATCTACAGTGCATGTGGTTCCTTATGCTCGCCTCCATATGAGAGCAGCCCAGTGGACTTTATCCACTCAAGGGACCCAGGCATCAGGGTGCCTGTCAGACAAAATAGCAAACACAAATCCCCTTATTTTGTCTCTCCAATGGTGGGAGTCCACTCAGAACCTGTTGCTGGGGTCCCCATTTCAACAACCTTTACCCCAGGCAACTCTCACGACAGATGCTTCACCAATGGGTTGGGGAGCTCATCTGCAAGACCTCTCCACCCAAGGCACTTGGACTCCACAAGAGATTCAATCTCTTAGAGCTCAGAGCAATCTTCCTTGCTCTTTGAGTGTTCCACACCCTGCTCAGCTACAAGACAGTCCTCATTCATACGGACAATCAAGTAGCCATGTTCTACGTGAACAAACAGGGGGGAACAGGCTCTCTGTCGCTTTGCAGCGAAGCTTTGCGACTATGGGCCCTCGCCAGAGAGCATCAGATTCATCTCCTGGCAGTGTATCTTCCAGGCATACAAAACTCTTGGGCAGACAGACTCAGTCGAGTTCTGCTTCCACACGAATGGTCTCTACATGCAGACCAGGTGGCCAAGATTTTTCAAATTTGGGGAACCCCGGACATAGACCTCTTTGCAAGTCTGTTGAATGCCAAACTTCCCCGGTTCTGTTCCAGAATTCCGGCTCAGGGCTCTCAGGCCAGGGATGCTTTCGTCCTTCACTGGGGTCAAGACTCCCTTTATGCCTTTCCATCCATTCCCCTAATTCCCAAAACCCCGTTCAAGCTTCAGAGAGACAGAGGCCGTATGATTCTCATAACTCCACATTGGCCACAGCAAGTGTGGTACCCTCTGCTTCTCCATCTCTCTCAAGCTCCCTCCCTGGAGTTATGATCTGCTCCAGAACTCCTGTCTCAGGAGGACGGAATGTTATGGCATCCCAATCCCCAGTCTCTGCATCTCAGGTCTTGGTTGCTGAAGGCCTAGATCTTCATGATCTTAACCTCCCTCAGCAAGTGAAGGATGTCCTTTATGCTTCCAGGAAGCCTTCCACAAGACGCTCTTATGCTTTCAAGTGGAAAAGGTTTACCATATGGTGTTCGCAGAAGGGTCTTAACCCCCTTGTGATACCTTACTGGAGTATCTCCTTCATTTATCCAATGCAGGACTTAAAACTAACTCAGTAAGAGTCCATTTGAGTGCTATTGCAGCTTCTTTCAAGCTTCTAAATGGACAACCTATTTCCTCCCATCCTCTTATAGCAAGATTTATGAGAGGCCTTCTTTTAACTAAGCCTCCCATTATTTATTTTATTTATTTACATTCTCTTATATACCACGCTATTCTGCATCAGTGCGGTTTACATTGAACAAACTGAAATTACATTGAACAGGGCATTATAACTTGGAGATAACTATTTTACAGGGAACATGGGCTATGGAGGGTTAAGTGGCTTGCCCAAGACCACAAGGAGCACCTGTGGGACTAGAAACCCCAGTCCTTCCGGCCCAAGGTTGCTGTCCTCTAGTGGGATTTGAACCCCTGACCTTCCGGCCTGAAGTACCTTGCCCCAACCACTAGGCCACTCCTCCACTCCATTAGGCCACCACCGGTGGCATGGGACTTAAACCTGGTTCTTGGTCAGCTCATGAAGCCACCTTTCGAACCCTTAGCTACTACCTCATTGAAATTCCTTTCTTGGAAGGTTATCTTTCTCATTGCAATCACGTCAGCACGCCGCATCAGTGAATTGCAAGCACTGGTAGCTGATCCACCTTATACAAGGTTCCATCATGACAAGGTAGTCCTTAGGACTCATCCACACTTTATGCCAAAGGTGGTCTCGCCTTTTCATTTAAACCAAGCGGTCTACCTGCCTGTGTCTTTTCCAAGGCCTCATGCATCTAATGCAGAAAGGAATCTTCATACTTTGGACTGTAAAAGAGCTTTAGCCTTTTACTTGCAAAGAACACAGTAACATAGGAAGTCCTCTCAGCTCTTTGTTGCTTTTGATCCTTCTCATTTGGGACTTCCAGTCTCCAAGAAAACACTGTCCAGCTGGATTGCTCAGTGTATTTCCTTTGCCTATCAGAGTAAGAATCTTCCTCTGGAGGGCCATGTCACAGCTCACAATGTGAGAGCCATGGCAGCTTCAGTGGCTCATCTGCACTCTGTGTCTATCGACGACATCTGTCGAGCAGCCACTTGGGCCTCGGTTCATACCTTCACAGCCCATTACTGCTTGGATAAGGACTCCCGCCGGCATGCCTTGTTTGGTCAGGCTGTTCTTCAACACCTGTTCCATACCTAATCAACTCCTACCCACCATCCCTGGTTGGATGCCAGAGATCCATGGAGGGAAGTGGAGCCCTTTCACAGGGACACACAACTTCTGGGGTCTCTCCCTGGCATCTAAAGCTAGGGAGTCCCCATATGTGAAGACTACATTCCTGCTTGTTCCTGGAGATAGCATAGTTACTCACCTGTAACAGGTGATCTCCGGGAACAGCATGAATTTAGTCTTCACAACCTACCCACCTCCCCTAGGAGTTGTATCTCTCTATCTATCTCTTTCTCTTTCCCTCTCTCTCTCTCTTTGTCTCAGCTTTAAACTCAACTGGAGAGAGGCAGTTGGGAAAGGCGAGAAGGCAGCACGCAGGCGCTGTGGGATGCTCCCAAAAGCTTTTTAATTGGACGCTGGGGAGCGTTCCCGCGCAGGCTCCATCGGTACCGACGATACCCGTATGTGAAGACTAAATTCCTGCTGTTCCCGAAGATCACCTGTTACAGGTGAGTAACTATGCTTTACCTGCACGATCTCCTCAAGAAAGGAAATTTCTGTGAATAGTAATACTGGCCTCTCTTTCCCTCACATTGTCCCTGTTATATGGAACTCCCTGCAGGGTCACTGGGAAGAGCTTCTGTCAGCAGCACTGTGGAATACACCACCTGTCCTACTGTTCCACGGCTTCTTGAACTTCCTTAAGAGTCACATTTTTCAGTTATGTCTGCCACATTCTTGCTTGAGACATGGAGCTGTAGTCAATGCCTTGAATTTGTTTTCTATTTATTATGGGGACAATATTCATTTTTCCACACAGATACAGTAGTTAATTTTCAGAGGGAAACTAGTTGAGGCCTTTCCCTTTGAAAATAAGCCACAAAGTACCAAAAGGTGCAAAGGTAACCATGGACCATGTACCTGCTTTACCTAGAATGTCTGCTGCACATGAGGAAATATGCATGTATATTTAGAAATCAAAAATGCGAACATTTTTCCCTACTTGCCCCTGGAATTACTTTTTTCCTCCCTGGCCAAATGCATCTGCCTAATGAAATTAGGCACAACATTTACCCATTCAAGGGCCGATATAATAACCTTGCATTAGCATCACAAGCATAAGGAAAACATTTTTCTCCTCAATTCAGTTACCAACAAATATGCAAAAATAAGTTGTGGTAAAAAATGTTTCTAATATGGGAGAGAGTGTGTTGGAAGCATGTGAATATGGTATGAAATAGCAGCAGCTACATTTATGCATAAAAAATAGTATTGGCATTCATGTGCATATGCTGGAATACTATTCTATGGATAAATATTACTACTACTACTACTGAGCATTTGTATAGTGCTACCGGTCATACGCAGCGCTGCACAGACGTAAGAGACAATCCCTGCTCATCAATCTAGTCAAGACAAAACAAGAAGGTGTAAGCAGGGGTAAAACAAGGGGAAAGAAAAGGAGATCAGGTGAGTCAAGATCCAAAAGCAGCAGTGAAGAGGTGAGCTTTCAACCTGGGTTTGAAGAGGGTTAGAGAAGTTGCCTGGCATACAGACACAGGTAGTTTGTTCTAGGCATAAGGTGCAGCAAGGTGAAAGGAGTGAAGTCTGGAGTTAGCTGTAGAAGAGAAGGGTACAGATAGAAGCAGTTGGCTAGAAGAGCAGAGCTCCCGAGGGGGGTTGTAAGGAGAGATAAGAGAAGAAAGGTAATGGGGAGGCACAGAGTGAATGCATTTATAGGTCAGCAGGAGAAGTTTGAACTGGTTGCGGAAACGGATAGGGAGCCAGTGAAATGACTTGAGAAGAGGAGTGATATGGGCATGACGAGACTGGCAGAAGATTAGCCGTGCAGCGGAGTGTTGAACAGATTGAAGGGGAGAGAGATGATTCAAAGGGAGACCAGCAAGGAGTAGGTTACAGTAGTCAAGACGGCAGGTGATTAAGGAGTGGATAAGCGTTTTAGTAGTGTGTTCAGAAAGGAAAGGGCGGATTTTGCTAATGTTATAGAGAAAGAAACGGCAGGTCTTAGCTTATTGTTGGTATCAGGAAAACTGTAGCTGTGCATAGGGTTTTAAAACACATACATTTGCAAATATGCTGGAATGCTATTTTGTGCATAAATATCAATATTATTCTGTGCAGAAATATCATTATATTGTGGTATGCCAGCAGTCCTGCACTTTACTGTTTGTTCTATCATACCTCTCCCTTTGCTCTAATTGTCTGCCTTTTATTTAATACTTCTCCTTCAGCAAAGTCATAAAAAAGTTGCTGGTACTTTGTGCTTCCAATAAAGAGAAGAGGCATGAAATTCTCACTAATGTTGATTGCAAAAGAATGAGCTAACCTTTCACTCTCCTTAGACCTGATGTTAAAACCCTGACATTTGAAAATTTATTTATTTATTTATTTAATGTCTCTTCTATACCGCGCTCTTTAGAATCAGTGCGGTATACAGTCAGCAAAATTTGTACAGTGCAGGCAGAGCCTACACTGGACTTACAATGAACAGGTGTTACAACTTGGGATTATGGAAACTCATTTTTATTGAACAGCAACAGAAATATAATACACTTCCGCTTCATGGCACAGCAAATCTTTCCCTTTACTCCATCCCCTTCCCCTCCCCCCACCTTCCACCCCCGTCCTGCTCCTTGCAGACAGAGATATTAACAGTCATCCCCAAACCAGTACCTACACCTGCAGTTTAAACAACACGACAAGACCACTCTACCACCCCCTACATATTATACCATATAGACAACAATTCCCCGCCTCTCCCCCCGTTCCCCTCCCCCCATGACTAGCCTGCGTTCCCAACCCCTGCTCTGATAAAGATCTAGATGCCTCAGCTTGGCATTCCTATCCACCTTGGCACCATAGCCTAGTGGTGTTAAAGCACTAATTCACTAAACTGTGTCGCACTCCCCCTCCCCCCCAACCCCAAGTTTCAGCCTAGTCAAAGGACTCCAAATCTCCCCAAAGACCTCCAGCTTCGTCCCGCCCAACAGGTGGGCAGTCCTCCTCTCCATTTCCATTAAATCCACCATCGCTCTCCCCCACACCACCACATCTGGGGGCTGGTCTGCCATCCATTTGCACAAGATACACTGCTTTGCCAGGACAAAACCTTTCTCACAAAGTTTCTTCTGGTGTGTCTGCCTGAACCCTCCTGGGGCACACGTCCCAAACAGGCACCTTTCCCAGGAGACAGGTACCTCCCGACCAAGCCACCCTCGCAGTTGGACGCATACTCGCTGCCAAAATCTCTGAATGTCAGGGCAACCCCAGAAACGATGAATGAAAGTCCCCTTCTCGCTCTTACAGAGTCTACACACATCTGTCCTAGATAGGCCTACTTTCTATGCCCACACGTCATGAACATACGCTCGCCAAAGAAACTTGTATTGCACCTCTTGTAAACGAATTGATTCGGAGACTTTGGCCACTGCCCCAAACGCACTGTGCAACAACTCCACCATTATTCCGGACAGCCCATTCCACTTCAACGCTAGACCCTCCAGCACACTCATATTGGAACCAGGAACTAGCTCTTCCCACAACCGACGCTTGGTAATCTTACTCTCAAGGGACGTCATAAGCTCCACCATCCCTCCAGTCTGGAGGAGCACTGGAAATTTTTTCTGCAACGCTCGCACATAATGCCTCGCCTGCAAATAGAAATAGAAATCCTGCTGCCCGAGCTGGTACCGTTTCTGCAACAATTGAAAGGAATCCATCTCAGGGACCTGCTCAATCCTTAAGTGCCCCACATAGGACAGTCCACAACAGGCCCACCTCTTCGAGATAGCCGCCCTCATCCCCGGAGCAAAATCAATATTTCTCCAGGACCAAGCAGGAAGTCAGTCCTCACATATGGGTGTCATCGGCGCCGATGAAGCCCCAGCTGAGCATTTCCCCAACTTTCCATGAAAGCCTTTGGGAATGCTGGCACGCATGCGCGGTTCCCTTCCCGCCTAAAGGTGCCATCTTACCTCAGTCTCTTTTTTTCCGAGAAGCCCATCGGACGTGTGTCCTGTTCTCCCGGATAAAAGTGAATTTTTTCTTTGGCGATTTTCGCTATTTTTTCTCTGGTTCGACGCCGGTTCCCCTCCCGCCGGGTTCGGTACACCGGTATCGAGCCCGTTTTCTTCATTTTTCGGTTTTTGCCCTTTGTGGCTGGCGTTTGCGCCCTTTTCTCATTTTTCATTGGAAGGCCGGTCTTTTGACCTCGCTGGGGCTATTTTTTCCCCGATGGCTTCCAGTGGTTTCAAAAAGCGTGATCGGTGTGAGAAAATTATGTCTCTCACCGACACACACGACTGCTGCCTTCGGTGCCTCAGCCCTGACCACGACCCAAAGTCGTGTGGGCCATGTGGGAAGATGTCTTCCAAGGCACTAAAGAGTCGACAGCATCAAAAGGAAAGGTTTTTCTCGGACTCTGCCTCCGGCCGGGCCCGGACCTCGTCTGAGGCCTCGACATCTCGTGATTCCGATCCCGAGTGCCGTTGAAGCTCCTCGGACAGGGGATCCCCTGACCGGGAACGTAAGAGGAAGAAGCGGCTCACGAGGGTGGCGTCGGAGGAGGTCCCTGGCCCCTCGAGGGCCAGGTCTAAGACCCCCGACCACAGTCCCGGGCCCGTGGACCAAGAGAAGCCTGCCAAAGTTCCTTGCGTGGAGCCGGAGTCTGCTGGACACTTAAGTCCCGTAGTCCTCGTGGACTCTCCTCCCAGAGAGCTGACGTCGGGCCCGGTGCCGCCGGGGCCCGAGTCGGTGGCTACTGCGTCTCCCGAGCTGAGTCTCAGGATGACAGCCTTGGAGTGCAGACTGTCTGCCTTCATGGAGCAGCAGCGGGCACTGATGGCCAGCCTGTCTGGTGCATCTGCCCCGACCACCGGGACGTCGACTTCGAAGTCAACCCTGGAGACCGAGCCGATACTCGAGACCCTCGTGGCTCGAAGTCGTCCTCGGTCAAGGTCTCCCTCGACCTCCCGTTCGGGACCGAGGGTGTCGACGCCGGTGCCCCTGGTGTCGGGGCAGGTGCCTCGGGGCCCCGCGGGGTCGGACCCTGACTCCTCCTCGGACGAGTCCGCCTGGGAGACGGAGGACGAGGAGTCTCCCAATACTTTTAAGACTCGGTGCGTCCCGTCGGACTCACCGCAGTCTGATCCCCGGAGTAGATCCCCTCCGGAGGACACTAGGTTCTCGGAGTTCGTCCGGGATATGGCCGCTGCCTTGGCTATCCCTGCCGATCCCGAGGAAGAGCCTCGAGCCGAGGAGCTTGATGCTGTACAGTACGAGTCTCCTCCGAAGGAGGCCTTTACTGTCCCGGTTCCTCCGATGCTGGAATGGCTCCTCTTCCGAATGTGGGAGGCCCCGGCCTCGGCGCCGGTTCTAAGTAAGCGAGTCGATTCCATTTATCGACTCCGCAAAAGCCCTGGTTTCCAGAAAGCACAGCTACCACACCATTCCATGGTTATGGAATCGGCCATGCATCATCTGAAGAGTCAGAAAATGCACTCTGCGGTGCCCCCCGGCAGGGAGGCCCGCAACCTCGATGGCGTCGGTAGGAAGTGCTTCCAGGGGTCGATGCTTGCTTGCCGTGTCCAGTCTTACCAGCTGTACATGGGCATGTACTTGCGGGACCTGGCCAAAGAATTGGCCAGCTTCTCTGCTGGTCTCTCCGGGGAACCCTTGCAGAGATTTCAGACCTTGTCCTCGGGGATACGGGAATGCTCGAAGTTCATTTCCCGTGCCACCTACGATGGCTTCGAGGCTTCGGCCCGAATAGCGGCTGCCGGCATTGCGGCTCGACGCCAGGCATGGCTGCAGTCATTGGACCTTGAGCCATGGGTTCAGGACAAGTTGGTCGATGTCCCCTGCCGAGGTGAGAACCTTTTGGCAAACCCGTGACCGAGAAGGCCGCTCAGCTCGAGACAGAGCACCTTACCAGGACAAGGCTGTCAAGGAAGACCTCTGCCCCTTCACATAAGAAGAAGGGCTCGGGTAAAAAGTCCTTTTACCCGAGGAAGGGCACTGCCTACAAACAGTACCCTCAGTATCCGGCTGCCCAAGCTGCTCCCCAGGGTCAGCAAGCCAAGGGCCAGGGTAATGGGCCCCGTAGGCAGAGGACCCCCCAAGCCTCAGGCCCCTGCTCCAACTCAGCAGGGTGGGGGTTTTGACTCCTTGAGCGTAGCCTCTCCTCCACTGCTCTCCCCACCCTGCACAGGTCGCCTCGCCCTCTTTGCCCACCAGTGGCCCCTTATCACCGGGGACAGTTGGGTGCTGGACATAGTCCACAATGGCTATGCCCTCCATTTTCACCAACTGCCTCCACCATATTTTCCAGGGGAGCCTCCAAGGCCTCCCCTACACACAGAACTCCTTCTAAAAGAGCTTCATGGTCTGTTGGTGGACAGGGCGGTGGAGCCTGTGCCTCCCCACTTGCAAGGTCACGGATTCTACTCCAGGTATTTCCTGATACCCAAACGAACTGGTGGCCTTCGACCCATTCTGGACCTCAGAAACCTCAACAAGTTCCTAGAGAAAGAAAAGTTCAAGATGCTTACTCTTGGAACACTTCTGCCCTACCTCCAGCAGGAAGATTGGCTATGCTCCTTAGATCTAAAGGATGCGTACACTCACATCCTCATTCATCCAGACCACAGAAAATACCTCAGGTTCATTGTGGGAGGGAACCATTATCAGTACAGAGTACTACCTTTTGACCTATCCTCCGCTCCCAGGGTCTTTACCAAGTGCCTGGCAGTGGTTGCGGCCTACCTAAGAAATCAAGGCATCTTTGTCTTTCCCTATCTGGACGACTGGCTCATCAGGGGTCAGACGTCCCTGGAGGCCAGAAAAGCCACCCTCAACACCATTGCTCTCCTTCAAAAGGTGGGCTTTGTCATAAACTTCGCAAAGTCCACTTTGCTCCCTTCCCAGAACTTGGAGTTCATAGGGGCAAGGTTGGATTCTCAACTGGCAAAGGCATTCTTGCCAGAAGACAGGGCTCAAAGGCTGATGGACGTGGCAAAGCAGTTTCTGAACAAGTCCCTGGTCTCCGCCAGACTCTGCCTCAGGCTTCTGGGTCACATGGCTTCGACAGTACATGTGACTCCTAATGCTAGGCTCCATATGAGGCCTGCACAGTGGTGCCTTCGGACTCAATGGTCTCAAGCCCTAGGCCACTTATGAGACAAGATAAAGGTGTCCAAACCCCTTTTGGCCTCCCTCAGCTGGTGGCTACATCCACCCAATCTACTCAAAGACATGCCCTTCCAAATGCCAGAATACTCAGTGGTCCTTACCACCGATGCCTCTCTGAAGGGCTGGGGTGCTCATTGTCTGGACAAGTGCACCCAAGGCCTCTGGTCTCCCTGGGAGGCAGCCCAACAGATCAATCTGCTGGAACTTCGAGCTATCCGCTTGGCTCTCAGAGTTTTTTCTCCAGCCCTGGCTCACCGCTCAGTCTTGATTCAAACAGACAACCAGGTGGCCATGTTTTATGTGAACAAGCAGGGCGGCACTGGGTCCCAGATCCTTTGTCGAGAGACTCAGGACCTTTGTTCCTTTGCCCTGAAGCACCACATGCTTCTCAAGGCGGTGTACCTCCCAGGCCAGGAGAACTGCCTGGCCGACCGGTTGAGCAGCATTCTGCAGCCCCATGAGTGGCAGCTGCATCCCTTGGTGGTTCAAAAGATCTTCCTGAAGTGGGGTCTCCCTTGGAAAGATCTCTTTGCCAGTCCACTAAACAAGCAGCTACCCAAGTTCTGCTCCAGGCAACCACATCCTTTGAGGATCGCACCAGATGCTTTTCTGATGTCCTGGTCTCAGGGCCTCCTGTATGCGTTTCCTCCCATGCCCTTGGTGGCCCGAACTCTGTTCAAGATTCTTCGGGACAAGGCCTCGGTCCTGCTGGTAGCTCCCAGATGGCCGAGACAGCCTTGGTTTCCTCTTCTGCTTCAACTGGCGGTGGATCCCCCACTGCCTCTGGGGTTGCAACCTGACCTTCTCTCTCAAGAGCAGGGTTCCTTACTACACCCCAATCTCAAGACTCTCAATTTGATGGCCTGGAGGCTGCAAGGGTATTCTTGGCTCCCTGGGGCCTGCCTCAGGAAGTTGAGGAGGTTGTCCTAGCCTCTAGAAAACAGTCCACTAGGAAAGCCTATGCTCTCAAATGGAAGAGGTTTTCTGTGTGGTGTCAGCTACGTACAGAGGATCCTTTCTCCTGTACTGTGCCAGTAGTGCTTCAGTACTTACTGCACTTATCAAATCAGGGTCTTAAGTCCAATTCTGTTCGGGTCCACCTCTCAGCTTTAGCAGCTCACCACTCACTGGTGGAGGGACATTCTTTGTCAGGTCACCCCTTGGTGTCCCGCTTTCTCAGGGGCTTGCTTTTGCTCAAGCCCCCCATCCGTCCTCCTGCTCCTGAGTGGGAGCTGAATGTGGTCTTGCAGCAACTGACTCGCCCACCCTTTGAGCCGATGGCTACTTGCCCACTGCGCTTCCTCTCCTGGAAGACACTCTTCCTGATAGCCCTTACCTCGGCTAGGCGAGTAAGTGAGCTTCAGGCCCTGGTCTGTGATAGGCCTTACACAAGGATTTATAGGAACAGGGTAGTCCTCAGGACTCATCCCAAGTTCCTCCCTAAGGTTGTCTCCTCTTTCCACCTCAATAAGGAGGTGGTTCTTCCAACATTCTTCCCTAGGCCTCATGCAAGCCAGGCTGAAGCAGTCCTGCATACCCTGGACTGTAGGAGGGCCTTATCCTTCTACCCTGACCATACGCAGGGGCATAGAAGGGCTACTCAGCTCTTCGTATCCTTTGACCCCAATAAGTTGGGGTTAGCTGTGTCCAAGCGTACCTTGTCTATCTGGGTGGCTGACTGTATCACCTGGGCTTACAAGGCGGCTGACCTTCCTTTGCAGGGTAGGGTCACGGCCCATCGTGTCAGGGCAATGGCTGCCTCAGTGGCTCATCTCTGCTCTGTGCCCTTGGTAGACATCTGCAGGGCTGCAACTTGGTCTTCAAGCCAGACTTTTGCAGCCCACTACTGTCTGGAAAGGGAGTCCCGTAGGGACAGTGCTTTTGGCCAAGCAGTACTCCGGAATCTCTTTGAGGTTTAGGCAACTCCTGCCCTCCTGCCCTCTGTTGGACTACCGGTGGAGGTTGTGTCCTTGAAAAGCCTTTCTTTGCTGCTGGGACTAGAGGGAGTTCTCTTGTTCAGCCTGGGTTACTCGGTAGCCCAGAGCTAGGGAGTCACCCATATGTGAGGACTGACTTCCTGCTTGGTCCTGGAGAAAGAGTAGTTACTCACCTGTAACAGGTGTTCTCCAGGAGCAGCAGGAATCAGTCCTCACAAGCCTCCCTCCTCCCCTTGGAGTTGCAGTTCTACATAGTTTGTGTTTTTACATTTTTGTGTGCTCTTCTTAGCTATGTCATTTGACTGAAGTAAGATGGCACCTTTAGGCGGGAAGGGAACCGCGCATGCGTGCCAGCATTCCCAAAGGCTTTCATGGAAAGCTGGGGAAATGCTCCGCTGGGGCTTCATTGACGCCAATGACACCCATATGTGAGGACTGATTCCTGCTGCTCCTGGAGAACACCTGTTACAGGTGAGTAACTACTCTTACTCGCCAAGGGCAAGCAATCTGTCCCTCTCCAATCCACCCTCTTGTAAGTACAAAGTACTTTCCATGCCTGGCGCATGGAGTGCAGGTACACCGAGGTCTTCCACTCTACTGGCAATTTCCCCGTGGGCCAGTGTAGCAGCAGGGCGTGGTGTAGTCCCCCCGACATCTCGTCAACCAGTCCCACCGGGAGAATCTCCTCAGAGCCTAAGATGAGATCTCTCAATGGGCGAGCCAAGCAGGCCAGGTTATAAGCCCGAAGAGACGGCAAATTCGCCCCTCCCATCTCCCTCGATCTCATCAATACCGAAAGTGCGATATGCGGCCTACAGCCCCGCCACAGAAACTTACCAATATGGCTATATAATATTCCCAAATCCTTCCTCGTGACCCACAGTGGCACATGTCGTAATAAATAGATCCATCTGGGAAGCTCCACCATTTGGAATAGAGCTATCCGCCCCACTAAAGATATGGGGAGATCCCTCCATTTTGCCAATCGTGCAAGCGTCTTCTCTGTGGTTTAATATTCATCTGATAGAGGTGTCCCATTGAGCTAGGTAACTGAATCCCCAAGTAACGAATTTGGTCCGCCGCCCACACCAGTGGGAATTCCCCCTGCCACTGCGACTTCATCAAGTTCCCTACATCGAGTGCATTGGATTTTGCCCTATTTATTTTCAGTCCCGAGAAAGTGTCAAACCGCTCTATTAGACCCAACGCTATTTCCAGCGACTGTGCAGGATTCCAAAGACAGAGAAGCAGATCATCTGCAAAAGCACTTAACTTAATACCTCCCCGCTGCCAAGTAACCCCCCCTAATCTCCTCCGTATTAAGCAACGTCAAAAGTAAGGGCTCCAATTGCAATGCAAATAGGAGAGGGGACAGAGGGCATCCCTGCCTCGTCCTCCTCCGCAACGAAAACGTCTGTGAGCACTGGCCCCCCACTAAAATGCATGCCCTTGGGTCCGCATACAATGCTCTTATCCAATCTAAGAAAGGCCCCCCAAACCCATATCTTTTCAGCGCTTCAAACATATAGGCCCAGGATACACGGTCAAATGCTTTTTCCGCGTCTAAACTTACTAACAACAGGGGAATTCGCAGCGCCAATGACATTTCCATACCTAACATAATTTTACTAATGTTGAGGAAGGCCTCCCGACCCTTCACGAAACCCGCTTGATTTGGTCCCACCAATCTAGGAAGAATGCCCTGCAACCGATTAGCTAAAACTGATGCCAACAATTTCATGTCATAATTAATTAAAGATATTGGTCTATATGCAGCAGGGTCATCCAATGACTTATCCGCCTTGGGAATTACCGTTATCAGGGCTGTGCGCATATCCCTGGGAAATTGCCCCCCCTCTGCCACTTCCCCAAACAGAGCTGCCAACGTAGGCGTCACCTGCACCTCCAGCATCTTGTAAAACTCAACTCCAAAGCCATCTGGCCCCGGAGCCTTATGGGGGGCGCCCGCCCTAATGACCTTTTGTATCTCTCCCCCTGTAATCGGTCTATTTAAATCTAGCACCTCCTCTGCCGATAAGGATGGGAGGGACACCGCATCCAAAAAACATCGCTCGGCCTCTCTGTCCTCTACTTCCAGGGTATAGAGCTTCTCATAGAAAGCCTTAAACACTTCAGCTATGGCTCCCGGGTCCGTGTGCTTAACACCCTTCGCATCCTTCAAGGCTGCCACCACTTTACTACTCCCTCCGTCTCTGACTAACCTCGCCAACAAACGCCCCGACCTGTTGCCATACCGGAAAAATTGATGACGGTAGTATTGCATAGACTGCACCGCTCTTTCATGCAGTAAGGCATTCAGCTGTGCTTGGAGCTGCCAGTACTGTCTCTGACTTGCCTCCCCGTAGCGGAGTTTCACAACATCCCGAAGCTCCTGCGATAATTGCAGAATCTTACTATCCCTCCGCTTCCTTTCTTTCGCAACATACGCAATCACGCTTCCCTGAATTACAGCTTTCCCCGCTTCCCAAAAAGCTGCCGTCGAGGTTTCCTGATGCCCTTTAAACCGCACATAGTCCTCCCAAGCCCGAACCAAATATCCCCGAAACTCATCGTTTTTCCACAGATGCCGCGGGAAGGACTACTTTCGGGCCATCATCCCTCTTTTTCTCCATACCATTCTTACCATCGCATGGTCAGATACTACAATTGGCTCTATTTCAACACTCTGCACTCTGCCAAAACACTCTTTCGAAACTAGAACATAATCTATTCTAGACCAAGTCTGGTGGGCTCGAGACAGATGTGTGTATTCTCTCACTCCCTCATGCAGGATCCTCCAGGCATCAATTAAGCCTCCCGAGGCACATACATTCCACACCCCTTTGTGCTTCCAACCACCCACCTCTTTTGAAGCTGATCTATCCCATGCCGGCTCATGAGGGCAATTAAAATCACCTGCCAACACTACCAGCATCTTCAGCGCCCCCAGCAGTCTTCTGACCACCCCCTTAAAAAAGTCATGGTTATGCTGATTTGGCGTGTAAATATTAGCTAACAGCATATCCTCTCCCCCCACTTTTGCATGCAGAAAGATATACTGACCCTGCCTATCTATATCTTCTGAGACGATCTCTACCGGCACCCCTTTCTTTATCAATATCACTACTCCTCTCTTCCTCCCTCCCGACGAAGCACCATACACCTGACCCACCCAGTCCCGCTTTAACTTACTGTGTTCCTTTTCTGTAAGATGTGTCCCCTGCAAAAAAGCTACCTGGGCCCCCCTCCGCTTCAAAGCCTGCAAAATCTTGGTACGTTTAATGGGGGAACTAACCCCACCCACGTTCCATGTGATCCAACAAAGATCATTAGCCATACCCTTGTCGTGGCAGACCCATCTGCACGCCTGTTAGCTCTGGAATCATCCTAACCCGGGGTTGCCCAGCCTCAACCCCAGGACCCCTTCCGTGCAAACCCCTCTCTAGACATCCATCAATCCCAGTAAACAGAGAGCAAATGCTAGTCACCCTTATGCCCTCCCCCACACCCTCCCGGCTCCCCCCTACCACCTCCCCTCCCCCTTCCCCCCATTCTACTTCCCTTCCCCGCTCCCCCCCAACCCCAACAATCCCAACACCCCCTATCCCCCTCTCCCTCTGCCCTCCACCCCATAGACATAGTCTTTCCCCCTACTCCTCAGCTGCTCCCCGCTGAGGCCTGGTCCACTCTTGACGCCACAGGGCTGCCTCTCCACGACTCAATGAACTGGATGAGCTTTGCATTCCAGCCAACAGGTTGTGCACTGAACATTCAAACGCAGCATCATTCGCCTCTCCAGTCCACTCCACACCAAACTGATATAAGGTGCCCAAAAAGCATACTAAATCCAATGCAAAGGGAGTCTCCGCCACTACAGTAGAGCAAGCGAGCTCTTACACTGCGAGTCGTATCTCAAACACTGCAACTCAAAGTCTCAGAGTCTCAGGTATCAGGCGCCTCTAGAGATCCATTTTCCAGGCCTGCCACGTACCTTTTCGCTGCTACCACTGTGTCAAACACCTGCTGCTGACCTTGATTGGTGATCCGAAGAACTGCCGGGAATGCAAGCGTGAAGTGCATTTTCCTTTTAAATAACGCAGCACAAATCGGGGCAAATTCTCTCCGTTTAGCTGCTACCACCGCTGAGTAATCTTGGAACATTAAAATGCGCTGGTTCTCCAGTCGCAGCTCCCCCTTCTTGCGGTACGCTTGGAGTAACATCATTTTGTGTTGGGAGTTGATTATGCGAGCGATCACCACCCTGGGCCTTTGATCTGTGTCCCCCCGCGCTCCGATCCGATGCGCACGCTCTACCTGAATCAGGCCCACTATCGAGTCCAGGCCTAGCTCTTTGGGTAGCCACTGCTCAATCAGGGATGGCAGCATATGATCAGGCGTGGATTCCGGGACACCCACCAGGCGGATATTATTCCTCCTCGACCGGTTTTCCAAGTCGTCCACCTTTAATAGCAAGGCTTCAATTTGTTTCCTTTGTACCGCCAAATCTCTGGAGTGCCGTCCCTCCTCATCCTCCACAGCGGACATGCGGTTTTCAAGTTCGACGCGCCGGGCTACTTCTCCTAGCGATTCTCCCACCTCCTCCAACTTTTTTAAAATGAGGTCGAGCTTGGGGTCCAATAATTTTACAACCTCTTTCGCCACTTCCTCGGTTGAAGAGTCCGTGCTTCCAGCACTCGGTGATGCCGGCTGCACCCCTGATGAGATCGATGTTCCGGCCTTGCTTCCTCTCTCTCACTCATTTCTAGCAGGTAGAGGCACTGTAGCACCCCACAGGGCTTTCAATGTAGAGCCCCCACACTCCCACACTGGATCACTCACTTTGAAAACTTGTGTTGCAGTAAAAAAATCTCTTTTCAAACGATTAATGCATGAGGCAGCCCCGGAGCGAGCCAAGACACGTCTTCACCCGCTCATGCACCACGTGACCTCTCACAACTTGGGATTAACGAGAGTAACTATGCTCATCCTTCTGGTCTTCTATGCACTTCTTTGCATCTAGATTTAGTAGTTATAACATAGGCATTCACACTCACCATCCATTTGACCAACCGCAAACCATGAACTAACACTGAAATAACACTCCTTTGGAGAGATACTTGGCAAAATATTGGCAGCGGCTTTAATTCAACATCCAAATATTTAACAATAACATATCAAAGCAAGTGATATCAATCCCACCAAAGAGTTGGGCTAGACGGTATTGTCCTAGCCCCCACTAATCCATATTTGCATACTTTCCTCTCCTGCCAAACCCCCCCCCCCACTCCCCAGCCTGCGGTGATGCCAGGCTGAGGCATGCTTCCACCTGTGGGAGACTTAATGTAACTGGGACCAAACATGGCCCATGTTGTAGGAAGCCCCCCAGTGCTCCCACCCCTGTCTTCTTCCCCACCCTTTTGAGGGGTAGAGAGGAGGAATTAACCCCAGGGGGAGGTCAGCCATCTTTAAATTCCACCAAGAGCGGAGACTGCACCTTCCATGTCTCCGCCCCCCACCAATGCTGCAGCCTGAAATGTCTTACTGCACCCCTCCAAAATATCCTGAACTGAACTTATAAAGATATCCAACATATGCACTTCATACAGGTGAAAAAGCCCTGGGCAATCTACTTTAATTAAGTCATGAGCCATCACCAGCCCTTGCAATAAATGGACAAACTTGGAGACCTCTGCATTCACCCCTCTCCGCAAACGCTCAACCGCTTGTGGTCAGATGGCCTTGCTCCATAGGTGCCATGGAATTATCTGCAGCCGGGAAGTAGCAACGGATTAAGAAAAAATCCCTCTTCATTTGTTGGATAAAGTCAACCCCTTTTACCACACACAGATCATTCCCCCCCAAATGGACTACAATACAATGGGGTTGATTATATTGACAAGCCTCCAGCAAAACGGGTAGCAATTGGGACCAGCTCATCCCTCGGAGGCCCATCCATTGAAGCAGCACTCCATTTTCAGCTAGGCCCAAATTCAGACCCCATTTGGATTCAGCCGCTCTCTTCTGGGTCCAGAAAACAAAGTAATTTATTTATTTATTTAACTATGTTTATATACTGCTTTTCACCGGATCAAAGCAGTTTACATTGAACAGAAACAGTTTTTACAAGGAACAGATAAATTACTAGATACAAAGAACAGGATAGTGTTATAGTAACAGTTAACATTATAATTACATATTATATATATAATATATATGTTGGCCAACATTATTTCTCAACAATTGAACTATATACAGTTACAATAGCAACACGTATTGGCATGTTCTTTAACTATTTACAGTTGCAGATTCTCTTCTGCGTGTGTCCGTCACTTTTTTTCAGGTTAGTGGGTAGTTTTGGTGGTGGGTCCAAAGTGGTCGGTGAATAAGTGGGTTTTTAAATGTTCGTGGAAAGAGGGAAATTTCCGTCTGTGATGCTCCTTAGTGTGTCAGATAGAGTTCCAGAGAGATGGTGCGGTGAGTTCAAATGCTCTTTGGCAGGTATGTTGACTGAATATTGTTTTAGATTGTGGTATTCTGAGCTTATTAGATGTGGTAGATCTTCGTGGTCTATTTGGGGGGAACTTCTTAAAGAGGGATTGTAGGAGGGTGGGGGGGGGGGGTGAGTGTAGTGTTTTATGTGTTAGTAGGAGTGTTTTATATCTAATTCTGCTTGTGAGAGGTAACCAATGGAGCTGCTTTAGGATAGTGGCAATGTGGTCAAACTTAGTAGCTCTCTGGATTGTGTATGCAGCAGTATACAGTGCAGATTGGAGGGGGAGGAGGGTGGCCTGTGGTAGTCCTTGGTAAATATTATTGCAGTAGTCAGCATGAAGGAGAATAAGGGCTTGGAGTGCTGAACAAAAGTCTTCTGGTTCAAGGAGCGGACGGAATCGTTGAAGGTCTTGGTTTTGAGGTATATTGTGTTGGCTATTTTTGTTATATGACTTTTGAAGGAGAGTTATTGGTAAAAGGTTATCCCTGGGTATTTTAGCTTTGGTTTAACAGTTATCTGGATGTTTTTTAGTGCGATTGTGGTTGGTAGGGTGAATGAGGGGTCTCTTATAATAAACATAGGTTCTGTTTTTTGTAGTTTATTGATAGATTGTTTGTCATGAGCCAGTTGGAGACTTCTTTGAAGCAGTTCTGAATTTGTGTGTAGGATGGTTGTTTGGTGTGTAGTGGACAACATAGCATGATGTCATCGGCATATATGTAGAAGTGGATTTTGATGATTGAGCAGATGGGTTGGAGATATATATTGAAAAGAGGTGCGGGGAGTATGGAACCTTGAGGTACACCTTGAGTTTGTTTGTATTTGTTGGAGGTGTTCGTGCCTATTTTTATCTGTTGGTGTCTGTTAGTGACGAAAGATTGAAACCATTTAAGGACAGCATCTCTGATGCCATATTACTGTAGTCGCTGGAGGAGTATGTTATGGTTGACTGTATCGAATGCTGCGGAGATGTCTAAGAATATCATTAAGTATGCTTTTGAGTGATCTTGTGTCCCTTGGGTTCGTGTTGATAAATGATGTCATTAGAGATTCCACTCCATGCAGTGGTCTGAAGCTGTGTTGTTGTGGATCAAGTAGACAGTTGTCATCGATGTGGTCTTGAAGATGGCGTTGCATAGTTTTCTCAATGATTTTTGCTAGGAATGGGAGGCTAGTGATGGGTATGTTGGATGCTGGGTCTGATGGGTCGAGGTTTGGTTTCTTTAAAGTGGGGCGGATAGAGGAGAGCTTGAGACAGTATGGCATTTTAACTTGTTGTAGGACTTCATTGGTTAGTTTGGTGAGGAATGGGCTCTTTGAAGCTTTTATCCAGTTAGCCGGGCATGAGTGAAGTGGTGAGGTGGAGGTGTTAATCATTGATAGAATATCTTCGATTTCTTTGTTAGTAATATTTCGAAAGGATGACCAGAGGTTTATATTGGTTGCAAATATGGTAGGCACAGAGGTGGTGAGGTCTTTCTGAGGTTGTAGTGGGCAGCTAGTTGTTTGTGGTTGGTAGTTGATGATTGGTAGGGGTTGGTGGGTGGTTGTGTGAGTCACTTGACTATGTCAAATAGTTCACATGGGTGATTGATAGAGGTGTTGATGATCTTGGTGTGGTATTCCTTCTTGGTCTTATCTGTGGATGTGTGGTAGATTTGGAGTAGAGTTAGGTATTTGTTATAGTCTTCAGTCTGTGTGGTTTTACACCATCTTCGTTCTAGTTGTCTTAGTTTGTTTTTTAGTTGTCACAGGATACGAGTGTACTAAGGTGTTTTGGGGGCATGGTTAGGTTGGGTTGATTGGATGGTATTAATATAAGAACATAAGATATGCCATACTGGGTCAGACCAAGGTCCATCAAGCCCAGTATCCTGTTTCCAACAGTGGCCAATCTAGGTCATACGTACCTAGCAGTTTCACCAAAAGAAATAGGTTCCACAATGCTTGTACTGGGTCAAGCATTGATATCCTGGGTACCTTCTTAATAATGGTTTATGGACCTTTCCTCCAGGAACTTGTCCAAACCTTTTTTAAACCCAGCTACACTAACAGCACACTACACTACATCCTCCTGTAACAAATTCCAGAGTTTGATTACACTTTGAGTGAAAAAATATTTTCTTTTATTAGTCTTAAATAGTTTACCCTGTAGTTTCATTGTATGTCCCCTAGTCTTTCTATATTCTGATAACGTAAACAATCGATCTACGTTTACCCGTTCCACTCCGTTCATCAATTTATAGACTTCTATCATATCTCCCCTCAGCCGTCTCTTTTCCAGATTAAAGAGCCCTAACCTTTTAGCCTTTCTTCATAGGAGTATCCTTCCATCCCCTTTACCATTTTGGTGGCTCTTCTCTGAACCTTTTCTAATAACTCTATATCCTTTTTAAGATACGGCGACCAGAATTGCACACAATATTCAAGGTGCGGTCTCACCATGGAATGGTATAGAGGCATTATACTATCTTTTGTTTTATTTTCCATTCCTTTCCTTATGATACCTAGCATTCTATTTGCTCTCTTGGCCGCCGCTGCACACTGGGCCGAGGGTTTTAACATGTTATCCATAATGACGCCTAAATCTTTTTCCTGGGTGGTGGTTCCTAATGTGGAACCTTGCATCGTGAAACTATAGTTTGGGTTGTTCTTCCCTAGGTGCATAACTTTGCACTTGTCCACATTAAATTTCATCTGCCATTTTGATGCCCAGTCTTCCAATTTATCAAGATCCTCTTGCACTTTTCCACAATCCTCTTGGGTTTTAACAACTTTAAATAGTTTTGTGTCATCTGCAAATTTGATAACCTCACTCGTTATTCCACTTTCCAGGTCATTTATGAATATGTCAAAAAGCAGTGGACCCAGCACAGATCCCTGGGGTACACCATTATTCACCTTTCTCCATTGGGAAAATTGGCCATTTAGCCCAACCCTCTGCTTTATATCTTTTAACCAGTTCCTGATCCACAGTAGTACACTGCCTCCTATCCCATGACTCTTTAGTATTGCCAAAAGTCTCTGATGAGGGACCTTGTCAAAGGCTTTCTGAAAGTCTAGATACACTATATCAACCGACTCACCTTTGTCTACCTGTTTAGTCACACTTTAAAAAAAAACCATAACAGATTAGTAAGACAAGATCTTCCTTGTCTAAAGCTATGTTAGCTGTCTCCCATTAGGCCATGACTATCTACATGCTGAGTAATTTTATTCTTTATGATGGTTTCTACCATTTTTCCCGATACTGATGTGAGGCTCACCGGTCTGTAGTTTCCCGGATCACCCCTGGAACCCTTTTTAAAAATTGGTGTTACATTGGCGATCCTCCAATCTTCAGGTATTAGAGATGATTTTAATGATAGTTCACAGATTACTAATAGCAGGTCTGCAATCTCATATTTCAGTTCTTTCAACATCCTTGGATGTATACCATCCAGCTCAGGTGATTTGCTACTCTTCAGTTTATCTAATAGTTGTAATACATCTTCCTGATGTATCGATATTTCCTTCAATTCTTCCGCACCTTTAAATACCACTTCAGTCATGGGTAACATCCCTACATCTTCCTCAGTAAAGACCGAAGCAAAGAATTCATTCAGTCTCTCCGCTATCGCCTTGTCGCCTCTTAGTGCCCCTTTAACTCCTCTATCATCTAATGGACCAACTGACTCTCTCACAGGTTTTTTGCTACGAATGTACTTGAAAAAAATCTTTATTTCGCGTTTTTGCTTCCGCAGCAAGCTTCTTCTCAAATTCTCCCTTTGCCTGCTTTATCAATGCCTTGCATTTGACCTGCCAGTGCTTGTGCTGTTTCCAGGTTTCGTCGTTTGGCTTTTTTTTCCATTACCTGAAAGATGCTTTTTTGGCAACAACAGCCTCTCTGACCTCACCTTTAAACCATGCTGGCAGTTTTTTGGACTTCCTTCCACTTTTCTTAAAGCGTGGAATACAGCTGGTCTGGGCTTCCAAGATAGTATTTTTCAACAATAACACCCAAGCTTGATGTAAGTCTTTAACCTTTGCAACTGCTCCTTTTAGTTTTTTCTTAACTATTTTCCTCATTTTATCATAGTCTCCCTTTCGAAAGTTAAAAGGTAGTACTGTGGATTTCCTTACCATCCCTCCTCCACTAATTAAATCAAAGGCGATCATGCTATGATCACTATTGCCAAGTGGACCCAACACCCTTATCTCTTGCACTAGATCTGGTGTTCCACTAAGGACTAGGTCTAATATGGCTTCCCCTCTAGTCGGTTCATGAACCAGCTGCTCCAAGAAGCAGTCATTTATTTCATCTATGAACTTTATCTCCCTAGCATGTGCTGCCGTGACACTGACACAGTCGATACCGGGGTAATTGAAATCACCCATTATTATTACCGCGCTGTAACTTTTGTTAGCTTCCTTGATTTCTTGAGCATTTCATCATCCATTTGTTCATTCTGGCCAGGCGATCGATAGTACACCCCCACTGCCATTGCCTTCCCCTTTTTACATGGAATTTCAATCCATAGAGATTCTACAGCAAATTTTGTTTCCTGCAATACTTTAATCCTTTCTCACTCTATGCCCTCTCTAACATAGAGCGTAACCCCTCCACCAATTTGATCAGCTCTATCATTACGATATAGTTTGTACCCAGGTATCACAGTGTCCCACTGCATTTTTGCTGCATCTCCAAGCACTTTATTCCAGATGTTTGTCAGTATTGTTGTGTCTGATGTTTCCATTTGTATTTTGGTCATGGTGTACTCCAGAAATTCTTCTTTGTTAAAGTGTCTGAATCACCCTGGGGTTAGTTGTTGTTCAGCCTGTGTTAATGGGGATTTTATGGTGAGTGAGAATGTGATGAGGCTGTGGTCAGACCATGGTACTGAGTGGGTTTGAAATGTGTTGGGAGAGCTGGTATGGATTGGGAGGGTGGGTGTAAAGATTAGGTCAAGAGTGTTTCCTTTGATGTGTGTAGGGGATGTTATGTTTTGAGTGAAATCCATAAATTCCATGGCTGAGAAGAATGAGTCGGCCACATTGGTGGGTAGGGAGGGGAGGTTGAAACCTCCTAGGATTCTTGTCATTGGCGTTTTCAATAATGTGTTCCATTATGCCGGATAGGTCATTGGAGTTAGAGGAGGGGGTTCTATAGTTGAGGCAGATGGTCAGATAGGTGTTTGTGATTGTGAATGAGTCTATTTCGTCAGTGCTTCTGGATGAATGGGGGCGGACATGGAGGTTTGATTTGGTTATTAGTAATACCTCTCCTCCTCATCGATTATTCCTTGGGCAGTGGAATAGTGAGTAGCCTTCCACTTTATGTTGATTGAGGAGAACGTTATCTGTTTCTGAGAACCAGGTTTCTGTAATGCTTAATATGTCTAGCTTGTATTCTGTGAGTAGGTCTGTAATAGTATGGATTTTGTTTCTTTCTGATCTGGCATTAATCAGTGCATATTTCAGTATCCATGTTGTTGTTTGGATGGTGGTTGAGGTAGGGATGAAGTGTGTATGAGTTGGTATTGTTATGAGGCATCTGTAGGGGTGTTGCTGAGAATGGTTAGATGGCGTGTATGTTGATAATATGTGTGGAGTGTGTAATAAGGTATATTGAGGGAGAGGGTGGTATGTGCAGAGGTTACCAGGAAGAGGAGAACAAGTACAATCTATATTGCTAAATATAGACTGAGCATTTTGGATTCTGTATTGGTGTGTATGTGTGTGTGTGTGGGGGGGGGGTCTGCTATTGTGCAGATTTTCAATGGTTTTGCTTGTTTCTAGAGTCACTTTTTTTTTCGTATGAAACAATTGGTAAGCAGGATGTTGAATTCTGTAATTAATGTTCCATATAGTGAACAACTAGTAGAAGCTCTTACTTAGGTATGAGTTAGAGGGGATGGGGATAAGAAGATAACTCATGCTTTGTAGTGAAGGCTTCTATTTTTTGTTTTGTATTATCACCATCCCTGTTTTTAATTTTGGAAGTTGTCTTGTTGTCTGGTTTGATGTTGTCTTTGCCTAAGAGCCTCACCAAAGGGCCCTCTGATGAGGCCCGCCAGGCACTGGTGCACCCGATGGTGCCTCTGCTTTTAAATTTAAAAGTTCCTTTTCCTCTTCGGCCTGATTGGCCTTGGTGGTGGGGAGCAGGGAGGGGCTTGCTTGCCTGCTCCCTTCCCTGATGCCAGTCGGGGTTGAAGAAGGGTGCTGGTAGTTTTTCCCATGCCCTCCGGCGCCTCTGCTTTTAAATTTAAAAGTTCTTTTTTCTCTTTGGCTTGATTGGCTTTGGTGGTAGGGAGCAGGGAGGGGCTTGCCTGCTTGCTCCCTTCTCCGATGTCGATCGGAGCTGAAGAAGGGTGCTGATAGTTGTTCCCGTATCCAATGGCGTCTCTGTGGATGCCCACACATCCTCACAAGGAACTCTCGATGCCGCCAACCTGGGGACAAAACTGAAAGAAAAGTAAGCTGAACAGGTAGTTGAAGAGGCCAGTTAATACACATATCTCTTATACATGTAGGACTGCCAAATGCTGAATCACTGGCACAGAGAGGCCCTGTGCCACCACGAGCATTGCTGCTCCTATGTAGAATGAATGTGTTCCATACTCATGCTGTGGGAAACCCGCTAAGGCTAAACCCCACTTCATAATAGCTGCAAACTGGAACCAGGTCAGCAGATCCACCCACTCATGGCACAATCAAAATAGGCTCCCTGTTGGCCAAGAATGTAAAAATGACCTGCCACAGCGAACCGGGTAGGTGACCAAGCCAGGAATGCTCCGCAACCAGACCCATGCCCCACATCCCAGCTGATCCATCTTGCTGCGACAAATATGCAACTACACCTCCTCCTCCAAGAGCACCACATCCCCAGTCAAGAGCCCCCTATCCCCCACAGAGGATTTGAAAGCTGCACCAACTCCCCCACTTTAAGCGTTGGAAAGAAAGCAAAGGCAAAAAGCAATTCTGAACAACCTCACTTCAAATGAAGTATCACACATCTGGGGCAAGATTGCCAAAAGAGCCCACAGCATATCATGGTGAAGGGGTTGCCATGTCGGCCTTACCATCAAGGCCAGTCGTGCTCTGGCGAAGCCTTTCACAAGTTTCTGGCTGGCAGCAAATACCGACCTGCACTCCCTGTCACATTATCCATCCTATACTGGCTCTCTGCACTGGAATACTGCTGACTGTCCTCATACTGGTCCTCCTCACTGGTTATCAGGTCTGCCCCGACCCCAATGTCAGGCCACGACCCTCACTTGGACCACTCCAAACCTCCCCTTGTGCCTCCCTTCTTTCCTCGCCCAGACTGCTGCTCACCCCTCTGCCCCCTCCCTTTTCCCCACACACTTCCTTTCCTGCCTTTCCATGGGTCAGGGCCAGACCCATCCCCGGCACCGTCCTCAGTGATCAAGTGCACCGGCGGCTTAGCCTGTCATTGTGACTGCCTGCACACCAGCTGCCCCGATGCCTTGCCCTTTTTGCCTTGCGTGGACCTATATGCACTGCTCCCCCCCACATGCTACCCCAAGGCCCCCTCACACCTACACAAAACCCAAACCACCCTTTCACATACCTCACCCCCAGTGACCTACACCCCCCCACACCTGTCCCAGACTACCTCCCCACCTTCACACAGCCACTCACACCACCCTGCCAAAAGCCCTCCCACAGAACACTGCCAGAGGAAAATAAAATGAAAAAGGCAGCCGAGCCTCTGAACCCCAGGGGCACTAGGACTCCACCAGCCACCCAAATACCCAGCTGTTAATCAGCCGGAGTGCCGTCCCAGAGCCAGAGCAAACTCCCCCACAACTCACTCCATTCGCGGCCTATGCCAGCACACCCCGACAGCTCGCAGATGGCCTGCGGCAAAGGGAAACACTGCCGAACAACCCAGCAACCTCCCTGCAATCACTTGCTGTGCTGGAAGCCTACAATTGACCGCAAACCGCCGAAAAAAGAAAGGGAAACCAGCTGGTGATTGGACCACACCGGGCCAACTCCTGCCGCCTGCCACTGCTGCCGAAGCCTGCTAAATTGTTGTGCTTCCCTGGTGAGTCTGCGTGCTGCTTCCTCTGCCTCCAAACCCCTCCCTCTCTCTTCCCGCCGGCACCTGTGCCCTCCCCCGCATCTAAGTGATTGGATGACAGGCTCAGCCAGGTTACCTTCCTTACTCCCCTTTCGCCTGGAGGGGCGGGAGCTGGGGCACTATACCTTCATTACTATGGGATTTAAATGAGTTGTTTGCTAATGTCAGTGTGTGTTTGCATACAATTTGCTTGTGTGCAATCACCATTTAGCATTGGGTGGTGGCTGTAGTGCTGAAAACTGTGTACAGAATTTGCACTCAGCTCTGAACAAAGCCCCCCACACTTTATTGCAATGGCCCCTGAGGAAGGGGCAATAATCACCTTCTTAATTACCCTGCTAGAACCCTTTGAAAACTCTCCATTACGGTCTTCAGATATTAGAGTCTTGTACAAAGCCCCTTTCTTTGGACCACCATATTGTCAGTCAGAGTGATGATGTGTGTCACTTTCTGATATTAATCACAGATGATGCCTGGTATCATCACCTGCAGTTCTTGCTGATACAGGTTACCGTTTAATGTGCTGAATGGCTAAATTCACTTCCTTTTATTAGCTGCAACACTGTTTAATCATTGTAATCAGTACTGTAACCATACCTCCTATCGTGATTTTTGGTAACGGATAAAGTTACTAACATTGCAATGAAAAATAAGGAGAAGCTTCCATGATGAATGCAAATGGATGCTTTTTTAAAAAATCAAACTATAGGACATCCATTGTACTCAGGGAATGTTGGTCAAACAAGCCATAGCAGTTGATTTCTTTCTGTCTGTGCTTTTTTGATACCAGTATAATCTTGTCACTAGCCATAACACTTTCTGAAGGAGGTCAAGTCCTGCTGTTGACTAGAGTAGCTTGGAGCAGGTAATTTCCTATTATTGTCAGCATTGTCTCATGCAGATCATTTCTTGCTAGTGTTAACATTGGCATGGTTAATTTTCTCTTGCTAGCATCAGTGTTGTTTGAGGTGGGCTTCCTTTTCGCCATGCTATCTAATATCCCCACTCGCATCAGTGCATTCTGACACAATTGTCTCCTGGTATTGGTGTCAATGATCTCTGACATGGGTATCTTACTGTTGTCACTTGGCAGCACTTTATAAATGCTTAATAATAATAATAATAATAATAATAATTGTTGATATTAGCACTGTCTGATCATGTTTGTAATTTCCTACCATTGACATTAGCACTGTCTGGCTATTAAATGCCATTGGATGTGTGAATTTCCCACAAATATTTCTTATCACATATATTTTATTCCAGTTTCTAAATTTGCTGCCATGTGAAATATCAAAATGATAGTCTCTCAACTCTCTCCTTTTTTTGTATTTCTTTACAGTGCTGTTCCTTTGAATGCCAGGTAAGAATATTTGAAAATATCAGTAAAAAATACCCGCTCAATAGTGGGATCTTTCTCATGGTCTCATATATTTCTTCCCATATGGTTATGACCCCGCAAGTTGTTCCCCATGTGTCTGTGGTCCTTAATGCTGTTCCTTTGTGATTAAAGCCCTTTACATTCCTTTCTATATGTAGGTCTCACATGCTTCTTTCCACATAATTTTGATTAGATACATGCCTTCTCATGTGGTTTTGGTTTGGTATACTCCTTTCACACAGCTGTGATCTTGTGTGCTTCTTTTTATGACTGGAGTCTTTCATTCTTCCCTTTGGGCCTGATTCTGTGCCATGAATAGCGGGGAGGGATGTCCGGTTGGGATGTCCATCCCCGCTATTCGTGCCCGCTCCCGCCAGCATCTAGCTTCCCCGCCGGTTGTACAGGGAAGCTAGACAGCGGTGGGAAAGGGGAGGATCGGGGGCGGCATTAGGGCAGGCAATGGGCGGTCACTGGCCCCAGAAGTACAGGGCTGATTCTAATGTCGGCCTTGTACGTCCGGGACCAGCGACTTGACCAGGGGTTATTCCATCTCCAAAGTGGAATAACTTCCCTGGACATCGGGGATTGGTGGGCCCGGGGCCGGGGAAGGGAGGCAGGGGGCAGAGAGCATTCCCCGCAGCCCGACCCTGGCCCTGGGAGGCCAAATCGGGGGTTGGGCTGTGGGGAATGAACAGTTTTTTCCGGCGGCCGGCATCGCAGCTTTCAACTGGATCCCATGGTGCCGCAGCTCCATTTAAAAGCCTGACTGAGTTAGTCGGGCAATGCCTGTACATGCAGGCCGGGCTGAATCGCAATCCTGGCCTGCATGTACAGGCCTGATGGCGATTCTGATCCCATGGGCTAGATGTGTCCTGCGGGATCAGAATTGTGACCCCCTCTGTACATCTAGTCAAACCGGACGTACAGAGGAGGTGTACGTCTGGGATGGAATGAGCCTGTTTATGACTAGTTTCTCCTTTTTCTTCTTAGGCAACTGAGATCTTGCATGTTCCTTCCTCTGGACCTGTAATCTGAACACCTTTTTCTAATGTGAATTAGATCCTGCACGCTTCTTCTCTGGTGCCATCTATCTCTTATTAGTTTTTTAATTTTATGGATGGCTAATCCAATAGAAACAAAATCAGTTATCAGAACATCTCACAATATACATACATAATGAACAAAAAGCAGGGCAGGTACCATAAATATGAATAACACATAGGGCTAGATTTACTAATATGTTTTAATGCTTTAGCATGTGTTATTGTACTTTCATGCATATTAATGCGATTTAAGGATTCTTATTTAACTCAAGCCCCATAATTTTCAATGGAGCCTATTGTGTTAAACCCATGAATGGGGCATGTTTATTAAAGTGTGTTAAGTTTTTACTCTTACCGCATGCTAAGAGCAAAAATTAGCATGCGATAAGTACAAAGGCAGTGTGCTAACTCTTGGTGCGCCCAGCATGTTCCCTGAAGTTACTACACAGATACGTTCCTTACTGTGTGGTAATGTTCATTCACAATTAACATGAGAGCAATTAATATCATCCACTGAGGTGGTGTTACGGTGTCTGCACTAACTGCAACATTGACAATTAGTGCATGGTAATTTGCGCCACCCACTCTCTGCCCTAGCTTGTGCTAAGCAATTATTGTGGGATTTTTAATGTGCTGACTGATTTTATCATGTGGTTGCCATTACCATGGGCCCGTGCAAACCAGTTAGTGTATACTAAAGCATGCTTTAACACAGTTTGCAGTAAATGCAAATTACCATAGGTTAGCAAAAGCAGTGCATATTGTTCATAATGGTTTATGATACATGTAAATAACATAAATTTAATATTAAACAATAAATGCTGGGAGCATACAATGTGTATAATCTCTCAAAAATTGAACTGCAGTTTCATAAAATCTAGCCAAAATTAAACTGCAAAACCCAGGCATAGCTTGTGTCATAAGCCTAGTTCAGCAATAGGCTTCATCAAACTTTTATTTCATTTCCAGTAATAAAATATTGATAAGGTAATAAATAATATGTAGTAAGCAGCTCTGTAAAATAATTGTAATAATCAAAACCAAACTCACAGACCTATTAAAAAAGCAGGACAAAAAGAAAGCTCGCTATGAATAACAACCATCATGTTTAAAACAGACAATACATGTAATTAAAAGCTAAGTCTTTAACTTTGTCTTGACTAGTAGGTAGTTATTTTCTAAATAAATGTATTTTGGCAAAGTATTCCATAAGTGGGGAGCTGTTTCTGTTCAGACACACAACACTTTTCCAACTGGCCTTGCCTCCATAAAGGAAGGAATAGATAGATCTCAGCAGTCACAAAGGGACATATCTGGCACTATTTTTCTTCAAATAATTGGGTCCTAGATTATACATAGCTTTAGAAGTTAAAATTTCAAAAAACATTTCTTTTATCTATTGGAATTTGGAAGCCAGCTGGTATCATCCTATCACACATTTGCTTCTGTTGTGACTGAAGTCCTGCATAATCTGTCACATTTGGCCATGTACTGCATTCCCTTTATAGTTTCATGATTGTGTTGATGGATTAATTGTTATACTTATATATACATTTTCAGCCTGCCAGGGGACCTCCAGGACCACATGGTGATCCAGGTTATGAGGTGAGTTAGTGAAATGTAAATAATAAGAGGCATATCTTCCTCTGATACATTAAGGGAGGGAAAAATTTGTCTAAGCCTGAAGCTGCTTCCTGTTTAGCTGAAACTCTGAGCTTTCTGTTGACTTCATTGTTGACCTGAGTTAACAAGGCATGTGAAGGCACATTTTACAAAAGACATCCGAGTGCAATCTGGGATGTCCAAGCCAGAATGACCTGAAAAAATGCAAGCACGTCCATATTTGGGTGCAATTTCACAAATGTGGCTATGCCCGATATGGATGTCTGCAGGGCAGTCTACATAGATGTTCTTGGAATAGTATTCAATACCAGGGATGTTTAAGAGACATACAAAGGTGGTTCATACTCAAGAAGTTTTCCAATGACAGCAATAATTATCAATGTGATTGTGGAGAGTACAGAGAATAGTAAAATACCAACTTCTCTACACTCTACAGAGATTTTAATGGAAAAATGAGCACCTTCCCACTGCCTGTTCATGCCTGGAGAAGATCTAAATTTGGACATGGACATAGATGTCCCCAAGGATTCTGAAATTGATCAGGGACATCTAGATCCGAAGCTCCGCCTCAGATATGCCTCTGCCATACCCCATGCCTGTTGGACGTTGCCACTGTAGAGACGTCTAAAAAATCTATTTGTGAAATGGCTCTGGGCTATCTCTGTGATTTGGATGTCTGTATGCACATTTAAGTGATTTAAAATAACTCCCCATAGGTTCATAATCTTGTGCTTATTTTAAAAGCAATATATGTATCTATTTGCATTTGTAAAATTACCCCAGGGAAAGTAGGTGCACACATTTACAGATACTCCAAAGTAGATGCAATTATATGTGATTATGTGCTAGAAAAAGCAGATGTTTGCCACAATTATTCTTTATCCCCAGGAATGCCTACTTTTTCCAAACCCCATTCCACATACTAATTTATTTTTGCAAACTGTAACCGAGGTAGGTCGGACTCGATGCTCCTCCCCCCTCCCCCACCTCCCCCCCACCTTTTCCCCCCCTTTTACCACAAACACTCTGACACCATTCTTTTGGGAAAACATCTGGTCACAGCTTTATTAACCATTAAACAGATCAACGATCAACTCCAATAGCAATCCTTAGCGCATACAATAGCGGAATGATGCATCACCAGCCATGTCACTAGCAAGGTGAGATCACCTCTGCTTTTGCCAACTTCCCTCCCCCCCCTTAGCCCCCACTTCGCCATGCAATTAGCAGAAGCCAGCCAGGGGTTGTCCGGGTCGGGGGTACCCCACCCCCATCCCAAGCTTATCCTAAGGCTCCGGACCCCGGAAACCTCCGGGATCCCGCCTAACCCCCCAACACTGCGATACCCCTACTCAACCCAAAGGGCGGGCGGGTGGGACACCGGCCACCGGACCTCTCCCTCGCCTCACTCCGGACTGCTAAGGCAGTCCCGCTCATCCCACCTCCTCTTCTGCCGGCTCATTGGCTCCCCCGCGTGCATTCTCGCAATGTGGGAGCCAATGAATTTAAATGATGGCACCGCATCACAGCCTCTCCTCCCCCCCCTGCCCCGTGGACCCAACGCTGGGCTCCGCATCTCGCTGCGCCACCCGGTTATGGGCGGCCGGCCTGGACCTCGCCACGCGGCCTTCATTAACCGAGGTAGGTTGGACTCGATGCTCCTCCCACCCCTCCCCCACCTCCCCCCCCACCTTTCCCCCCCTTTTGCCACAAACACTCTGACACTGTTCTTTTGGGAAAAAATCTGGTCGCAGCTTTATTAACCATTAAACAGATCAGCAATCAACTCCAATAACAATCCTTAGTGCATACAATAGTGGAATGATGCATCACCAGCCATGTCACTAGCAAGGTGAGATCGCCTCCGCTTTTGCCAACTTCCCTCCCCCCCTTAGCCCCGACTTCGCCATGTAATTCTTAAAAGCCAGCCAGGGGTTGTCTGGGTCGGGGGTACCCCACCCCTGTCCCAAGTTTATCCTAAGGCTCCGGACCCCGGAAACCTCTGGGATCCTGCTACCGGTGCAGGTGACCTCAACATCCCTGCACCGCCCCACCCCCCCCGAAGCTGCGACCAGCGAGAATCCCACAGACCTACCCATTCTAATGCCTCCTGCCAGTCTTTCAGTAGTAAATCCAAACCCACTGGGGAAAAGTGCACCCCATCTCGGCCGTACAATCCCACACAGCCCACCTCCACCCCTGCATGCTTTATTTGGTAACCCCCATGTGCACATATCCAACGTCTGATTTGGCGATTGATCTTAGTCAATCCCCTCGACCAGCGCTGCTGGTCCCGGCAAACCGGCCTTGGTATAATATCCGACCACATTATTATTACACCCAGGAACAACTGAAGCACCTCCCCCAGATCTTTCTGCACCGCTCTGATCAGTTGCTTGCAGGTCCAAGCCGACAGATCGTTGCCCCCCAAATGTATTAACATCAAGTCTGAAGACGCCCATGGTGCCGAAGCAAAGGGAGCAGCTTCATCCATCGTAGACCTCGTTTGCCCAGCCATGAGACGGACACCACCGCAGGATCCAGGCCAAGATTAGACTCCAAAGGCCACACAGCCACTCGCTGACCTGCCCAATGCACAAATGAATGGCCAATCAGCCAACAGCCATGTGGACCTCGCCCTCTTTCTGTAAAAGAAAACAAAATTAGCCACATGCTTACCCTTACCCAACCCCCTTACAAATTAACATATCCCAAGAAAGCCTTAGAATGCCATCTACCGATGCGTTGCACCTCCTGGTCAGACAAACCTGCAGCTGCTGCACTAGTTGCTGCCCCAATGCGGAAGAAATGTGCCGCGAACTGATGCGGTTTCTCCCCTATCCACTGCAGCACCATTCTTAACACCATTGTAACCTCGAACCGCGTCACCCAACGTGCATCCGCGTGCAGAAAAAGCAAACCCCCAACTGCCAGGTGACACCGCAGGTACTCCCACAATGCAGCCACTGTGCATGTTTTCACACCCTCAATCTCCTGTAACACTACCCACCAACCACGCCCCTGCTGGTCGGTCTTAGTGCAAGCCAACAGCACCCGCACACGCCCTCCCTGTACCTGCACATGCTGGATGAGCAGACCACCAACTCTGCCCGACCTACCCAAGTCAGCTACTAGCTCACCAATACGAAAGGTGCCAAAAAATGCCAAGCAAAAAACGGCTTTAAATAATAACGCTTCATATTTGGACAATGCCACCAAAGGTAGAGCCACACATAGCCTCACCAGCAAGTCATGCGTAATCGGCTGTCTGCGGTCCCTAGGCATTGACTCCACCCTCCCCCACCCTTTTAATAGCCGCCGGGTTAAAAAACCACCAGCTGCTGGAGCCCATCCCACCACTCTAGCAAAAAACGTGAACCCGGCTAAATGGGAACGGACTGCTGACTTGGAAATCCCACTTTCTTTGGCAGCCACTACATATTGTGCCAACATCAGATTGGACACCGAGTCCGGCTGCCATCCCTGTGCCACCAAAAACCTTGTCACAGCCGCAATGATATGCCGACCATGTTGCTCGTGCCACTGAGCTCTGTAGCAAACTCAACATCTCATCTGGCCAACCTGCCATAAGCGCTCTGGGACCATCAATCCGACCGCGTCCGCTCCTGGCGCCAGTTTCCGAAACCGGTCCCACTGAAAATGAGAAAGAGCATCAGCGACCTCATTAGTACATCCCGGGATATGTCTTGCTTTTATCGCAACATTCAGTCGTAAACAAGCTAGCACCACCTCCTGCATTAATTCCGCCACTTGAACACACCGCGGGGTGTAATGATTGATCACACTAACCACCGCTGCATTATCACACCACCACAATATCCGTCTGTTACGAAGGCGCTCTGGCCACAAATCCAATGCTACCAGCATTGGAAACAGCTCCAAGAAGGCCACATTGTTCACTAAACGCGAGTCATGCCACGACTGCAGCCATCTATCAGCACACCATGCCCCCGCAAAATAAATGCCCAAACCCGACCCCCCCGCCGCATCCGTGTACAACTGCAAGTCCACCGAGGAAATCTCACCCTCCATCATCACCGACGTCCCGTTAAATTCCTTCAAGAAGATATCCCAAATCCGCAAATCAGCCCTCATCACCGTTGACACCCTAATACGGTGATGTGGTTTTCATACCCCCACTGTTGCCCCTGCCAGCCGCCGCAGAAACACCCTACCCATCAGGATGACGTGGCATGCAAAATTCATAGCACCAATCAACGCCTGCAGCTCCCTCAAATTCAACTTGCTGGAAGCCATCGCGTTCGCCACCAACACCCGCAACGCTGCGACCTTCTCCTTTGGAAGCCTAGCTACCATATCCCTTGAGTCCAATTCCACCCCCAGAAAGGTTAGTCGCCTAGTCGGACCTTCCATCTTTCCCTCCGCAAATGGCACACCTAGTTCTCTTGCCAAGTTCATAAAACCGCTCAATAGGCTCTGGCACTCCATGGAATGTGCAGCTTCCACAAAGAAAAAAATCGTCCAAATAATGCACCACGTTCTCACAACCCACCTCCTACCCCAACGCCTAATGAAGGAATGTACTAAATTTTTCGAAGTAAGCACAGGACACCGAGCATCCCAAAGGCATGCATTTGTCAAAATAAAACCTAACAACGGAAAACTAGAAGGGTGCACTGACAGCAAACGAAACGCCGACTCAATATCGACTTTCGCCATCAACTCACTGCCACTCACCAATTCCACCGCCCGGTCGAACAACGCATATCGAACAGCACACCTATCCTGCGGTATTTGATTGTTGACTGAAGTTCCTTCCGGAAAAGACAAATTATGAATTAACCGAAACTTCCCAATCTCCTTTTTAGGTATGAGTCCCAGCGGGGAAACCACCAGATTTGGGAACGGCCTCTCCACAAACGGGCCTGCAATCCTGCCTAACTCCAATTCCTTTAACAATTTATCCCGCACTATAGTTGCCAAATGCCGCACCGAGGGAAAATTGTGCGACGTACCCCCTACCACCTTGCCTGACACCGGGATAACAAAGCCCTCATGAAACCCCCTTTCCAAAACTCCCCTATCCCCCCGTCTCGGGTATTGCCGCAGATGGGTCCGTAAAGCCTCCACCCTTTTTGGGGTAGGGGCAAGACTGCATAAGTCAGTCTTACTTTGGGACCGGCCCACTAGCCAAAGCGTTCCCTTTTTTGATGCATTTTGCCACTGAATGCCCCCCTCCACAACTTGAGCATGTATGTCAGAACTTGCAACCTGGAAAGGGACACGGGGACTTATTGAATCTTCAACAAACTCCCCTGTTCCCGTACCGCCCACTTTCTACTGCAAAATGGCTCCTGTAGGCCGAAAGGAATGACCCGTACTCTCTGGGATCCCACCCCCCGGTTTCACTCCCCCAACTCTCCCCGCACCCGGCTTAGCGGACATCTGCGTCAGCCAGAGATTAATATCCTGTGCACCCCACGACAGGAATCGGTTCTCTTCCATTTTATCTCAGAACTTCTCATCGTAGTTCAACCACGACCATCCTTCAAGTGTCTGCGCTGCCTCAAGAATGGAATCTGCGTAGGCCAACAACATCCCATACTGTTCCGGATAATGATGTTCCCATACGCTTGCCAAACGCAAAAAAGCTCTTGTCTAGTTCACCACATTCCGGGACACCTTCTTTATTCGTCCGGCCTTCTCATATTCCTTTCTCTTCTTCTTGCTGTCCCCCGACCGCCTCCTCCCCTCTAACATTCGGAAGATATCAATATATCTCCTTTTTCTAACCTTACGACACAAATTCTTTGGTACACCTTCCCATAACTCTGCGTACACGGCCAAAGAGGGAGCTCCCCCAACCAGCTTACTTGGCCCCTCCCCGATGCCGCCCACATCTAGTCCCGCACATCTGCCTCCCAAGGATGACGACGACGACACAGATGATGAGGAAGAGGAGGAATCTGAACCATGCCGCCTCCGACACGCGTGCTTCCGCTTCTTCCGCACCTTTCCCCTCGTTCCCGCCGGCTCGCCCATCCGCACCGATACTTCGCCAGGGTCGTCTCGCAACTCACCTGTCGCCCTCGTGTCCACCGCGCATACAGTAGGTGACACATTCGCAGCTTGGCTGTCCTCCACACCGTGTTGCTGCCGCTCCACCAGTCTCACGCCCGTCATCTCCACTCCAACATTCTGTCGCGCCGTCACTCTGACCTCCGGCCGCTCCGCTCCAACCTGGCCTCTGCCTCCTGGTGTTGCAGGGTACGGACCCATTGCTGGCACCTGGGGAGACATAAATGGAAACACCGGGGGAGGGACCACAGAATGCCAAGCAGGTTGCCAAGCCCCGAGCCACTCTGCCCCAGACAGACCTTGTCCTCCCCCTAGCCAATGCTCCCAGTACACCAAACCCCCCACCGGCCGATAACCCCCTTGACCTGCCAACCCCGCTACAGATGGGTGCAGACCCTTCCCCCTGAAAATGACAGTGGCTTGACCTGGAGCGCTCCTGCCTCCCCTAACTTTTTCCCCCCTTACCTCTGAGAGCCATGGTCCCGGCTGCCCCCCTGCAACCCCCCCCATCCCCAGAGCTCTGCATAACAGTAGCCCCCTCAGGTACTCCATACAGTCCACCTCCCGAATCACTGCCCCAGAGCCCACCGGACTGAGGAACCAACACACTTCCTCTCAGCTCCCCCGCTTCCTGGCCCACGAACGAGACCCCCGTGCCCTCTCTCCGCTCCTCCTTGTCCCCTGTGGGGACCGCAACCCCTTCCCCCCTCTGCAAACCCCTGCAGCTCTATTTCCCCTACTTACAGCTGCCACCATTACTTGATCAGAGGCTCCCACCTCCCCTGCTGTAAGATCCACTCTGGCCTGAATTGCTCGCCTCCCGGTGGCCCTACCAGCCCTCCCAGGCCCTCACACCCGACCCCGCTGGCTCCCCCGTGCCGGCATTAAGCCAGTGTCCCGCTTCCGTGCCTTTCGCTCTTCCCATGCTATCTCCCCCGCCGCCGTTTATTTATTTATTTTTTAAGTTCCTCTTTTTTTTTTTTTTAATAATACCCCGGCCTACAAGCACTTGCCTTAGTGCGATCCGCCATTCCAAATGCCACCGCCGGTCCCAACCGTGTGCCTGTCACTCTCACGCACACGGTGCAGAGGGAGAAAATGTGCACCTGCCACCACTGCCAGTCCGCTCTGCTGAACTCCCCACCGCTTCGTCAGCCTCTCTGCCGCTGCTGTCTGCACTCACCCCTGCCGCCGACCGACCACTGCTTCCCCGATCCTCCCCACACCGGCCACTGGACCACTCACCCGCCTCACTCCAGACCGCTAAGGCAGTCCCACGCATCCCGCCTCCTCTTCCACCAGCTCATTGGCTCCCCGCCCGCACTCATGAGATGTGGGAGCCAATGAATTTAAATGATGCCACCACATCACAGCCTCTCCCACCCCCCCTGCCCCGCGGACCCAACGCCGGGCTCCGCATCTCGCCGCGCCACCCGGTTACAGGCAGCTGGCCTGGACCTCGCCACGCGGCCTTCATTTATCAAAAAACTCCAAAGGACTTATCTTCATTCATCCAGGATAAAGGGTTAAATGACACTCAGTATTGTTGGCAATTGGTAAAAACACACTGAACCATCAACATTATTGACAACTGATGAAATATCCAATTGATGTTAGATTCTATGTTATCAGCATTATTAACAGCTGGTGATACAACCAACATTGTCATGTTTCGCCACTTGGGGTGTAGCCAGGTAACTGAATGCGATATCTTCAACATAGTAACGCATATCGGAGTATTAGAGCGTTTGCCCTTCCCATGTGTGATTGAATCACATTGTAGTATTTGGAGATAACGCATTCAGTTACCTGCCTACACTCCTGAGGCAGCCTAGTGGCAAAATGTGCCTATGTTCGGTGTATCACCAACTGTTAATATTGATGATGACATAGAATCTACCATCAATCAGATATTTCATCAGTTGCCAATAATGCCAATGGTTCAGAGTATTTTTACAACTGCCAGAGATACTGAGTGTCATTTAAGTACCTTTATCCTGGATTAATGAAAATAAGTCCTTTGGAGCTTTTGATAACAGTCTGCAAAAGAAAATTAGTATGTGCAATGGGGTTTGGAAACAGTTAAAAATAATTTAAATTATTAATTTTGTGCTAGTTCACAATATGCCTGGTATTGGAGAATGTTTGTTGTTGTTGTTAGTGAGATGATCAGAATCAGATTTTTTTTTAAGATATTGAGTTCTGTGGGTGAATGTCCTGGTTCTGCTCTGCACCCACTGTGAATGCAAAATATATGTTGAAAAAGAAAAAACAAGAACCATAATGCAGTTTATAACAACAAAATAAAAATGAGTTATAATTTAGTTTTATAAACTGTGCTGTTGGTTCTTGCTCTCTTTTAGTTCCTTGGTGTGCAAACATCTTGCATTTCCTCCATATAATCTAATCGGCTCTTTGGTTTAGTGCAGTCCCTGATTGGAGTTTTGAAAAAGCCCCTCCCCCCTCTACAGGAGGGGGGGGGGGGGCGACATCTCATCCTTTGCCTCAGGCAGCAGATTGCCTTGAACCGCCCCTGGTTGTGAGTTATCCATATACTTTACAACACATGCACAAATCTGCATAGAGTACATGCAGAAAGTTTCTCCAGCCTTGGAGAAAGTGTGACTTTGGGGCATGTTTAGTAAAGGACGTGAAACTAATATGGAGACTTGTGCTAACTTTAGGGGGAATGTGCGTCTGTCCCCCTGCCATTATCTTGTTGCTAATGAGCTGCACCAAACTAACTAGCATGTGGGTGCACTTACCACCACCCCTTAAGGTAGCATTAAGTGTGCCTGTGCTAATGTCAAAATTCACAGTTAGCGAATGCCCATAATGCTTATGCTAACCGCAATATACCATCAATGCCCACATTCCGCCCCAACCTGCTCAGTCCCTGCCCAATCGTGCACTGCCCAATTAGAACTGGATTTTTATCACAAGTGGACATATGCTCTCGAGTAAATCTTGCTATTTTAGTATTTGAAAGATATTGCATTATTAAGGGTGCACAAAAAAGTATAAGGGTCCTGGTACTTTACTAGTGGTTTCGTCTGCCTGTGATATTAATTTGGTCCAACAAAAAATATTTTCTTTATTACTTATATTTTTTGGGCACAATGTATGAATGTGTCAATATGGATAGACTACATTTGGATTCATCTGAGTTGTTTTGTGATAATCATACTTCTATAAAATAGGCATGAAAATAGGTGTATTTTTCAAATTATTTTATAGGCTCTGTGTTATAAAATTATCCCCTGTATGTCTATGTGCCTAATTTGTAAATGCACACTTTGAGAACATAAAATGCTGTTTTTCACGTTCAAGTTTTTTATAAAATTACTCCCATAAAGCGCACACACACACACACACACACATTTACATCTAGACTTTGATGTGCACACATTTCCTTCCAAGTTGATCTCCCTGTTTATTGTAAATACAACTCAAAGTTCCCTGTGTTGTATAGTTGATGTTAAATGTAAACCGCTCTGATCTAAAATAGAGCGGTATAGAAGAACTGTTAAATAAATAAATAAATAAATAAATAAATAAATAAATTTCCTATTTTATTTTGCATATTTATGTGTACATTTCATAAAGTATACATGTAAGTCCAAACTCTGCACCAACTCTGATGCCCTAACCCTCCACCCAGGTCAGATAAAATTATATGCATATAAAGTATATACACCTATATTTAAGCATGTATAGTACAGGTAATTTTAGAAAAGGCTATTTTTGTAAAAATGGTTTGTGTATACTTGTTTCATTGGACTCTTGCGTTACGTATATTTCAAAGTTAGCTTCATATTTATTAACATTATTAATGTTTACTTGCAGGGTGAGATTGGAAAGACAGGTCTTCCTGGAGATCGAGGAGAACCTGGTGATCCAGTAAGTAATAAGTTAAAAGGAATAAAGTGAGCTTTTGAGGGGCGAGCTATGTAGGAGAAAGGAGAAGGTTTGTAGTTAGTCTGATGAGAGGCGAATGAGAAAAAGGGAGCTTGTAGTAAAGTCATGAAAAGAGTTGTATAGATGAAAAAGGGCAAGGCTTTGGCCGATCTCATGAAAGGAGGAATATGGGCAAGGAAAAGCAGGTTTTGTAATGAAGTCATAAGTAGCTGGGAGTTCATTGGTTGGACACATTGAGATCAGTGATGTGGGGTAATGGAGGTGAGATACAATGCAGTTATAGGGGTGCGGGTTACTAGATATTACTGGGCAAAATACAAATTGGATGGCTGTAAATTTACTATATGATATGCAGTAAGGTTGAAGTTGGGGATTATTACCAAGTGAGAAACTGTATAGGAAGTGTGTGGGATACTGAGTGAGATAAAATAAAGTGGAAGGGTGTAGAATTACCAGATTGCTACAGCTGAGTCATATGGGGGTTGTAGCTGTGAAAGGAGAGCTCTGATTGGCTTTTAAATACTATTGTGTTTTACTGTAGGGTCGACCAGGGGATATCGGACCTGTAGGTTACCAGGGCATGAAGGTATGTTTCATTGTCATAGTAATTTTTACAATGTTCTGAACAGTTTGGGTAACTTCATAATAAGGCCCTATAAAAATATTTGATAAAATGTCTATTTTATAAAGACAATATAGGCAGCTATGTGCCTTTATAAAATACTTAGGCATAGTTTAGTAGATATGGGGGTTTTGCCTGTTTCAAATCTTCAGGTACTGAATTGACTCCCTTCCAAAGCTAAATACTTCTGTGGTTTCGGGCAAATAAACTCAGCTCCTGACTCCCCAGTATGTGGCTGGACAATGGTTTCCATGCCTACTCTATGCCACTGCTTATGTTCCTCCCCCCCTCCCCCCGATAATATGACCCCACTATCCCTCCTCATCAAATAAGCTAAGAAGCTATACATATAATAAAATAGGCGCTCAGATGTATCTCCAACAGTGCACAAATGCTGTTGCACAAATTTACACATGCTATTTGTGTGGATTTTTAAAAAATACACGCCCACATCATGACTCCGCCTTTGTCTAGCCAAACTATACCCCTAGGAATGCCTGTGAATATATCATGTAAAAACTGGTGCTGTCTTTTGGTGTACTTAGCTTTTGCTTGTATATATTCCAGCTCAATTTAATAATATACGTTTTCCACATGTAAAACATGCTTTGCAGTTTATGAGGGTTAGTTAGATTTCTGCACATATTTCATACTTATTTTATAAAGTAAGGTATGCATGCACTGTATAAAAAAGAGGCATAAGTGGTCAAAAATGCGCATTAAACTGGGCATGAACAGTTATGCCAGCCTTATGGATTCTTTAAGAACACACATAAATTATAGTCTTTTATAATTTATGTGTGTAAAATTTGTTCTGCCCATGCTTCTCTCAAATTTCACTCTTGTGCATGCCCACAGTGAAAAATGTGCTGTCAGTCCAACATGCCTACTTTCGGAATAGTGACCGACTGCAGTATGCATGTATGCATATTATCTTTAATAAACCTTAATCATTCAAACAAGTAAAAGAAAAAGCAAAGTATGAACTGCAGACAGCAGGTATAACATTATTATCGAGTTAACATAGATGACATTAGATAGTGGAACCAGCCAAAGCATGTTGAGCAGATACAAAGGAGAATAAATGGGTAGGATCCAAAAAATATATCTGGAAGATTTATATTTAACAACACATTTGCAAGGAAACTTGCAGTATGCATGTAAATCACTGAAATTTCATGATATACGCATATAAATATGCAGAAGTGTAGATGCATCTTATAAATTACCACCATTGTGTCTGATATTTACTTCTGCTCTTTTATATTTTAGGGAGACAAGGGAGCTAGAGGTGAGAAGGTAAGCTTGTCTCACTTATACAACAGTACGACATTCTCCATTCCTTGTATTCCAGTCTCTGTCCTTTTATGGTATTCTGTATTCATCTATTCTTTTCCCATCTGTTATCCATTTTCTGCCTCACCTATTGCCCATCCCATTCTTTAAGGTTTAATTATCCCTGACCCATTTGAGATTAAACCTTGGAGTTTCCGTCAGTAGCCGTCCATCTACTGTATGTGCTGTGTGCATTGGTTGTATGTGACTTTGTTGTCATACAAAAGAGATATCCTTCCAGCCTTAATTTCTGTGATTATATGGTTCATTGTGCCTTCTCCCCTAAGAAACAAGGAATTTAATCATGACAGAGGAGTTGAGGATGCAAGGGAAAGGGGAATGAGTCTTGGGATGTGTGTCTGATTTCCCTTTGGCAAACCCATGCTACCTTGTTCCTAAAATCCACTGACTTCAAGTTACTCAAATTGTCCTTTATTAGTGACATCATTAATTTTCTGACCTCTGAGGCCAAATTAATTGATCTGTAGTTACCAACCTTCTCCCTATTTTTCTTTTTATTAAGAGAGACAACATATTCCCTTCCTCAGTCATCTAGAGACATTTCTGTTTCAAAAAAATGACTGAATGAAAGTATCAATGGGATTCTTACTGGCTGATATTCATCCTGTAGCAGTAAAAATCAGTCATCGCAGGAAAAATGAAACTGGATATTTAGTGGAAGTGCCTGGGTAATGGCTTCCACTGAATATCTAGTTTCAGATGTGACTGCCATAAGTGATATTCAGCTGCTGTACAGAAAGCCATACCACACAAAATTAGTCCTGCTTTGTTTGGCCTAACTTCATGTGGTTTCTTATCTACTTAGTGGACTGAAAATTGCTATTAACTGGATAATGTATTGAACTGCCCCTACCCTCCCCATGGATCACCCTGGCACTATCTAGATAGTGCCACAATGGTTAGAGGAAATATTCAGCAGCACTATCCAGATAGTGTCACTGAATATTGGGATAAATCCTTTTGAATATTTGGTCCACTCAGAGGATTTTGAAGAGGTTCTGGCAGCTCTACTGATAGCTATTCAATTACCATTTGGAGAAAGAAAATAGTACAATGAGGCAATAGTAGAAGTCAAAGAGAAAGGATTATGTAGAAAAATGATGTAAGAATGCCCCTATAGAAGTCATTGGTGCCATATCATCTGTTTCCATTTCTGAACGTTGTACCACCAAAAGAATATAGACAATCTACAAAATAATGCAAAGTCTGCATCCAATGTCCTATGAAACAAGACTTGAGTACCTATATATGTATATTCCTAGGAGAGGAGAGAGTGTTATGATACACATTTAAAGATATAGGGCCCGATATTTGAAGGGCAGTTACACGGTTTACAGCCCTGTAAACCATATAGCTGCCGCTGAGAGGGATTTTCAATGCACTGACATGGTTAGTGCCGCTGAATGTCCCCGATTATGGCCCTTATGTTCCCTGATGCTAACCACTTAGCATCGGCGCATGTCGGGGGTGTTCTGGGGAGGAGTGGAGGCGGAGACAATTGATAACCAGACAGCAGCGATATTGCATGCTACCTGGTTAGCGACCTGCGCCTAAAAGATAGGCGAGGAGACCTATTAAAGAAGCAAAATAAAAACATTTTTTCTGAAGGATGGAAAAGGAATAAGGAGATGTGGAGAGATACAAGTCTTGAGTTGTGAGAGACCATGGAACAGGAAAAGGAAACAAGGAGAAGGGAAGAAGTCCTTTGAAAGGGAAAGGGATGGGAAGTTCAATCCTGAATGTTCAGTTATGCAGCTTATACTCAGAGGTTCACATTAATAACTCTCTCTCTCTCTCTTCTTTATTGCTAGGGGGGGCGAGGAGCTAAGGGAGCCAAGGTGAGTTCAAGTGCCCCTTTTCTTGGCACTGATTTCTTTACATGACTTCTGGCAGAAATGTTTCATTGTTTTCTTGTCTTTCATATTGCAGGGTGAAAAGGGCCAACGGGGAACTGATGGGATCGATGGGCAGAAGGTGAGAAATGTATTTTAGTAGTGCACTTAGCTCTGCCTCCACTATAGTGAAGAGGCAGTTCCAAAGCTGTTTTTAAAGTATATCAAAGAAGTAGGAACCATTTCTTGCTAATTTCTGTGAAAGTATTTCTAAAATAATCCCTTGACATTCCATAAGAGCCATATATTTATAATTTTCCATATTAAATTTCACTTAATTTCATTTATTAAATTTGGTATACTACTTCTTACCAAAAAGTATCAAGGCAGTTTACAATGCGAGTAATTTATATATTCATAGCATAATGAAGATACTGCTTTGTCATCTACCTGTTCAGCAGTTAAAGGAAACTATACATCCCAATGTTTATGAGCAAGAACAATGCATATGTAAGTCCCCTCTTAATTGGAAAGAATTGCAAAATCACAAGGAAGTAATTAATGCATGCTCGTTTTCACTGAGTATAGAGAATTTAGTTAGAGTCACTAATGGGTGCTAATGACATCACCTTGTTATTTGCCGCAGATCCCATTTTAATCAATGAGACCTACTTCCTAATTAATGTATGCAAATAGTGTTAGTATATGCTGATGCAGCATGCATTAGAAGCTTTAGTTGTTAACCTTTATATTCCTAATTATATTTAAAAAGTTTCCAAGCAAATATAAATAATTCTTCTGATTCTCTTGATTAAAAAAATCGGAAAGAAGTAGATATAACAGGACTTTAGGCTGGAAGCTTCAGGTTGGTTCTCTTTTACTATTCATAAATATAGCTGGACAATATGGGATTAAAACTAAAAGTCAATCGTGGGGCACCAGTGAGCTTGATCAAAGATGGCCACTTAGAGTTGGAGTTCCCAAGGAGACTACTGCTGTTTGAGATCAAGTCCACTTGAACTTTGATGAACACAGGCCAGAAATAGTACTAAAATTATCTATATGTTCTCCATAAAGCCTATTAAGTTTGACTTTGTTGATACAATTATGCAAGGAGTGATCTCAAAAGGCCATGCATGCTGAGGTCATAGAAACCACTTTAAGAATGATTATGTAGCAGTTGCTTCAATAAAAGATCCAGATGAAAGGGAAAAAGGAGATGATGGCTGAGGTTCTGGAAGATGTCACAGGGCTAAAATGTCAATTTGAGCTGGTATAAGCCAGATCTGAAGTTGTGGAGAACAGTTGAAAGTCCAGGCAGAATAAATGCACCGATGCAATGGAGAGGCAAATTTATATAGACCTTAGAGAGAATAATGGAAGATCTTAGCAAAAGCTTTTCCTATAGCAACCTGAGGATACAGAAGGCATAGCATGATCAAATACATACAAGATTTGTTACCGAAGCTGCTCTTCCTTACATTTGAATATCTATTCAAAGTGGAGTAGGTCCACAGGTCACTGTTGATTCAGATATCATCAGGGTTACCAGATGACCCTGATTTTTAGGGATTGTCTCCGATTTTTGGGGATTGTCCCCAATTTCAGGGCTCTGTCTCCGACTCCTACCTTTTGGTAGCCTCCTGTAGTGGGGACCAGGTCTGTGGCAGCAGCGTCACCCTCTCATTACCGGCATAATCGGCACAGAGAACACTACCCCCCCCCAACAGCTACCACCGATGCCTCGCTCTCTCTACTTGCCCAACCCCCCGCAGCCATCATTCAATCTCTCTCTCATTGTCCCCTCTGCGCAGCTATCACTGATCAGTTCTTTCCAGAGGCATGGCGGACAGGAAGCTAAAACATCACAGAGCTTTGTGGCACATGCACGCGCTGCATGTCAGATGTACAGCACATGCATGGGCTTCAAAATTTCATGCTCTTTAGACTTCTTGTACACCACACCACCAGGAAAAAGCCGATCAGTGATGGCTGTGCAGAGATTAGTAAGACAAGACTTCCCTTGGCTAAATCCATATTGGTTTTCTCCCATTAAATCATGATTATCTACATGTTCTGTACATTTATTCTTTATAGTGGTTTCTACCATATTGCCTGGTACCGATGTCAGGCTTACCAATCTGTAGTTTCCCCAGATCGCCCCTGGAACCCATTTAAAAAAACTGGCATTACATTGGCCATACACCAATCTTCAGATACTACAGATAAGAGACTGGGTGATGGCTGCAGGGGGAGGGGTGGGGGAGGCAAAGAGAGAGAGAGAGAGAGAGATTGGGTGATGGCTGTGGGGGAGGGGTAAGAAGCGTGATAGTGAGATCAGTTGATGAATACCACAGACATTGAAAGGAGCAATGACAGAGGTAGGCCAGGGGGAAATAGCAGGAAGATGCTGGCCATGGGGCAGGGGAGGTAGAAGACAGGTAAAGATAATATGGGATGGAATGGAGGGCAGATGCTGGGCTAGAGATAGGAGACATACTGGCAGCAAGAGGAGAGAGAGAGGGGGGGGGGGGAGTTGCTGGATATTTGGGGCCGGAGGAATAGTGATGGGAAAGGGAGATGATGGACACCTGGGGAAATGGTAAGGAAGGGAAGATGCTAGACATCTGGAGGAGAGGGGGTAAGGAAAAATGCTGGACTAGGAGGGTTGGGAAGGGGTGAGAAGGTGAAATACTAGGTAGGGAGAAGAGTGAAGGGAAGAGAAAGGAAAATGCTGCACAAGGAGCAGGGAGAAAATTGTACCTAGTTAATTAATGTTTCATGTAAAACAGACCTGTTAATCTGTTCATTCCTTGTTCACTGTAAACCGCACCTGATCTGTGGAAGGTAGCGGTATATAAGCAACTGTTAAATAAATAAAAATAAATATGGAGAGGAGTTAGTGAGACGTTTTTGAAGGAGGGAGAGAGACGGGAAATGGGAGGACTGGGGTGAGGGAAATGAAAACTGTAGGTAGATGCAGTAAAAAAGGGAGAGACTGAGGACTGATTGAGGAGGAGGGATGAAATCAGAATGGATAGAGAAACAGAAAAATAAATGGAATAAAGCTGAAAGATTAATATCTAATGTGGGAGAGGAAGTGAAGACAGGACGTGAGAAAAGAAATAACAAATGGACAGGTCACCTTGGGAACAGCATTAAGAGGAGACAGACAGACAAAAGCAGAAATCAGAGATTGGAAGTGAGATGATGAGGTAAAAATGGCCAGACAGATAGAAAACATAATTTTATTTTCAATATAATGATTGGAATGTCAGTTTTAGGAATTTACATCTGCAATTTTTGTATTTTGCATAGTACAGTGGGGAAATGCATCACTGTTTCTATTTGTTTGTTGATTTGTTTGCTTGGAAGTGATATTGTTGCTGTCATGAGATAGATGGGGAAAAGAGAATGATTCTTCTTCCCTCCCCCACTCCCTATTGCACAGTCCTGGAACTAAGCCACCCTGCTGATGTTTGGATGAGTGTCCCAGATTTGCCTTCCTAAAATATCTGGTAACCTTAGATATTGCATTTCTAAGTTCCTGTGGCCAGTCATCATCACTGTACACCAGTATCAGCAATCCCTTGTGATCCTGCAGGCTGCCTGGCAAAAACAATTCTGATACTGCCAGATCTGAGTAAATCAACATAAACGTTGTGTGAGCAATTGCTGGCTGGCCCTGTGGGACTTTCTCAAGAAACTTGGGGCAAGATGTGGACTACTTTAGCTAGCATGCATGTACTTCTGATGACCCAGTATTGGTCCAAGTTTATATTGAAGAAGTTAGTGGAGCAGAAATGGAGACTAAATGACACCTACACTTTGGACACTGGAGGTTCAATGCAGGTCTGCTGTCAGAGGAGAGGTTTCAGGAAGTCAAGAAACTGGCTATGAAGTCCTACTTTTAGCATAATGCAGTAGCTGATATGTCTGTAGCTACCTGGTGGGATTCTTCTAAAGGGATCATAAGGGATGCAATTCAAACTTCCTCAATTTGGATGCAGAATAAACAAAAAAATGAATTTGTGGCCTTGATATCTAAGATCAAAGTATTATATTTGCAGCATATTCATAGTAGAAACAATATGATGTTACTGCCTCTGCAGAAATTGAAATATAAATATAATATGTTTGATGAACAAGTAGGCTGGTAAATCCATTTTTTTTGCAAAAAGTGCACTTTTACAAAGGAGCACAATTTTTGAAAACTAGAAAGGACATGGAGAGGAGAAGGTGTCCTAATAATGCAATGAGGAATAGTACTCCTGGTGCAGAATGTCTTTATCCTTATAGGCCATTACACATGCCTACTTGACTTTATAATATAGGCATAAAGAACATGCGTAAAACATGCATTAAGTAGGCACCAATTTATAAAATTATCCTCAGAGTGTAAGCTGTCTAAATACCCTGATATAATGACATATTTGATGGCAGTCCATTCCCCATGTTTTGTACTAATCAATCAGTTTTCACTACTGTTGGGGTATAAGATTAATTGTGAAAAATCTGGAAGTATTGCCACTAAATAATACACCAATTGAGAAGATGTGAAAGCATTCCTCCTTCCAGTGAATACTGGAATATATAGTGGTACTTATCCAGACTAACAGTTATCTGCAACTGGGTCCCATGGTATTCAATGAGACGTAGTTGCAGATAGCCAGCATAACTGTTAGCCCAGTTTAGTAAATATATGAAGCAAGGTTCCATATTAGGAACTGACACCCAGGAAACAGATTTAATTATCATCTTGCCCGGAAGGAAGTGCAGCCATGACTGTCTGCAGCTGAGCTGCTCCGGGTTTGGTGGAAGGTTTACCTCTTTGTCCCAGGGACCTGCGATGCCCGAAATAGAGAGCAGTGCTTGGCCAGCAGTGAAGCGGCAAAATGGACTCTAAAGCTGAAGGTATTTGAGCACAATTGGTCGGTCTCAGCTGTCCTTTGTTTTTGCGCGTTCAGAAATGATGGTGAGATTTCCCTGGTGGGTCATGCTGTACAGATAAAAGGGGAAAAAAAGGCCTGTGTGGGTCCTAGCTTGATGTTAGCTGCTGTTTGTTCTTCTCCATTTAAGTTATGTGAAGGACCACCTTTAGTTTACTTTAGTTCACACACAGAGCTCACTACCAAGGGGCTTGACATACAGTGCTCACTGCGGAGGGATTTTTCGATTGCACTGCACTATGGGGCACTTTTACTAGGGCACTAGCTGGCAGCGCATGTCTGACATGCACTAAAAGTGTGCCTTGGACATGCGTTGCCAGTTAGCATGGGGCCATGACAGATAGTGTGGCTGATTTTCACGCTAACTGTGCATCCCATGTTAGGAATGTGAGTGGGTGGATTAGAAGCAGAGAATAGGTATAAAAACTCTGTGTAGTTAGTGCTAACTGTGTCCTGCGTGATTAGCATGGATTTACCTAACATTATCTCAAGAGGTGGAGTTAAGTGCACCTGTGCCACTGCGGCTTGTGTTAGGCAGCAGGATTCCTCTTTAACTGCTGGGAAAATGCTGTTCACATCCCCGACAGTTAATGCGGTGGTGTTGCATCTAATGTGCCATGGTTTTGGAGCTACTGGCATGTTAGGTGCAATACCTTAGCACCCTTTAGTAAAAGACCCCTTATGTATTTTATAGTATAGCTTGATTACTTCTTGGCCATGTAAATATGTGATTATGTCTTAAGGTAAAGTGAAATTGCTTCCTTGTAGTATAGATATATAATATGCCTGATAGTGTTCATCTGCTTCCTGACCATAGACTGTGGAAAGCTATATTAGAGTAAAACTGACTTAGAAAGGCAATATAAATTTGTATATTTTTTTTTCTAACAGGGTGAAGTTGGATTTGCAGGTTTAGCAGGTTGTAAAGGATCTCCAGGAATAGATGTAAGTGATTTTGCATGAAAATTTATATCTGATTCAAATGAGAACTGATGGAAGTTGCTGAATGGATTTGTTGTGAGAGGATATAATTATATACTATAGATACTGTTAGTGTATGCAAGCTCAACTTTCCCAGTGTTTGCTTAGACAAATTATATAAGTAAAAGAAAGACAGAGCCAAGAAGAGGTGGCCAAAGAGAAGTATGAATCACAACATGAAATGGTTTGCATTCATAACATACTTACAAAGCCTTTTAGTGCTACAAAAACATAAAAATAAAAAGTAAAAGTTTGTCAAGTAAAAGCAGTATAATAAATATCGGGGCTGTGCAAGCAGTGTGGCCACATAGGGCACAAGCACAGAAGGGGGCACTGATACCATCACTGGACTTCCAGGAAGCTCAAAAAGAGTGAATTACTGAATGTGGCTGGCTGGAGCAGGGCGCCAGATTCGTTTGTTGTACTAGGTGCATTTCACGTTTGGTATGGTCCTGATAAATATAAACATACAACAAACTAAGGGTCTCATTTACTAACCTATATTAGTGTGAGTTAAGAAATTAGGGGCCTTTTTACTAAAATGCACTAAGCAGTTAACACTTGGGCCCATGATAATGGTTAATGCATGGTAAAGCAACTAGCATGGTAAAAATCCCATGTTCCATGTTAACTGTTTAATGCACAAAGGGGTGGGCAATGGGTGGGTTATGGGCAGAGAGTGGGCATGGACAGCATATTGCAGTAAGTATACAGTAATTATCGCATGTTAATTGTCTATTTTGCAATTAATGTGGTTGCACTTAACACCACTTCAAGAGAGGTCATTAAGTGCATCCGGGCTAATTACTATTGCATGTAGGGGGCCACATTGCAAGCAAGGGGCACTGTGCTAGATGCAGGGAGATGAGAACAGCCATTCTCTTGAATTTAGCATTATTCAGCACTTTAAAACCATCACAGGGATCATCTACCATCACCCAATGTGCTGGCAGTAATTGCTCCCTGTCAAAAGTTGGCAGGTTGTTAGGCTATATGGCCTTAACAGTACATAACTTCCTAAGCACAACTCAGAATGAAATAGGTCCAATGGAATTTATGTTCTCACTGGAATCAGGCCACTCAGAGCTTATAAGTGAAGCTCCATTTTGCATAGGGGCTCAACATGTGAAATCAGGTCATTCCCATTTCTCTGGTCAATCAGGTCATTCCCATTTCTCTGGTATTTTATCAAAGATCCTACTCAATGTAGAGCCTTCTATAAAGTATGTATAAGGACTAGCAAATATAATGTTTATGTTTATGTTTATTGGGATTTACTATAATGCCTTTTACTGATTATACAAAGCAGTTTACAATAAAAGATATAAAAGAGAGGAAATAGGAAATCAAATTGACAGGACAGTAGAGTACAAAGGAGAGGAGAAGCAGTCAGTAGAATCAGCTGACAGAGAAACCATTCAGTCAGAGGAGGCAATCACATCTAAGAAATCATACAGGTGGGGGCAGACCATGGGAGCCCTGCTATAGCAGGCGCATATGTCCTTAAAGTTCAAATGCCTGCTGAAACAAGTAGATTTTCAGGTCCACTTTAAAGTGGGTGAATGATGCTAAATACAAGTGTATTTGACGGTACAAACAGCAGGAGCAGCTATTTTGGTAAATTCTACATAGAAAACAAAAGTGGTTTCATTTGGGAGTTTCATTTGGGAGTTTAACAACTTCCATATCTAAGTGCCAGCTCTTATACGTATATTTGCTCGATCTTACAAAACTGTATGTATAAGTGGCACTAATTAACTAGCAAAGCAGCCAAAGGTTTTTTATGTTTGAGGCAGAAATTAATAGAGCATCAAGGTTAATTGCCACTTTAGTCCCTCACTGACAGCCCTGGCTGAAACGAGCACTTTCGTATAATCTATGCATTCCTTGGAGCTGGTGCAAAAGTGGGCAAGGAAAGTTGCTTAAATATACATGTATTCCTATTGTAAAATGAAAGTACATATATAAACATTTGGCCTGCTCAAATCATAACCTTTAATATTTGCATCCCAAGGGGTCTACTTCGGTAGCACTGATCATCACATGGTATGGTTTGATTTCAAAGCTCAACCAGAATCTAGATATACTGAGCTGAAAGTCCTGGAATTCAAACATGCTGGTTTTAGTAAAATGGGGCAATAGATGCTGGCAGGGTGGGTTGAGGAAAGGAAAGTGAATAAAAGAAAAAAGAAAATAATATGGTTTTCCAAAGAGATAACTGACAAAATATGGGCAAAAAGTACAAAAGATCACAAAAAGAAGAACACAAAATATATTGGGCAAACCTGACAGAAATGAAGAGAGAAATCAGGAAAACAAAAATAAGGGTAGAAGAAAAGATGGCTAAAGACGTAGCAGCTCCCTTGACTGACTTTTTTAATGCATCTTTGGAGTCAGGGGTGGTGCCAGAGGACTGGAGAGAGGCACATGTGGTCCCTTTACACAAAAGCAGGGTTGCTACTAAAATGGTTAATGATCTTCATTATAAAGCATATGAGGACAGACTTAAGGACCTTAATATGTATACTTTATAGGAAAGGTGGGACAGAGGTGATATGATTGAGATGTTTAAATATCTCCATGGCATAAATGCACAGGAGTAGAGCCTCTTTTGATTGAAAGCAAGCTCTGCTACGAAGGGACATAGGGTGAGGGTGAAAGGGGATAGACTCAGGAGTAATATGCAGAAAAATTTCTTTATGGAAAGAGTGGTAGATGCGTGGAATAGTCTCCCAGTGGAGGTGGTAGAGATGAGGACAGTATCTAAATTCAAAGAAGCATGGGACAAACACAGGATCTCTAAAGGCAAAAACAGGATTCTTGTAGTGGTTGATATGGAAGGGCAGACTAGATAGGCCATGTGATCTTTATCTTTATTTATATGTTTGATATACCATCCAGGCACGGGCATTAGAGCAGTGTACAAAACATCAATACAGGTTGCAGGTGAAAACAAAAGGGAGAAAAGAACGCCAATGTATAACAGGAAACAGATAGAAATAGGCAATAGAACAGAAAGAGCGACAGGCATAGGCTCCAGGTTTACGAGGAAGGAAAGGTCAAGCCAGAGGGGGGCTCAGACCGAGGGAGGAGGGGGCAAGGGACTCAGGGAGGGGAAGGTCAGAAGCCTGGTGAAAAAGATGTCTTTTGAGCAAACCTTTGAACCTGGAGAAGGACAGCTCAGTACGGAGGGAATGGGGGAGGAGTTCCAAAGAGCGGAGCCAAGGACAAAAAAAGCGGAATGACGGGTAAGCTCGAAGTGAGCATATGCAGGGGAGGGAATAAATAGACGAATGCCATGGGCTGAACGGAGGAGGCGGGGGGAAGGTTTGGCACGAATAAGGTCGGCAAAATACTAGAGGGTGGTGGTGTGGAGAACTTTGTGAGTGAAAATAAGAAATTTGTAGATGAACCTGAACCTAATCAGGAGCCAGTGGAGATCTTTTTCTGCCGTCCTGTTTCTATGTTTTAAGGTGACAAGACTTTCTTCAGGTATGTCTAGGAAAGGAGGAAGGACAGTGGAATAGTGAAAATAATAGGTGTTGAATACCGATATGTAGAGAATGATGAGGAAAAAAATGAATTGCTAAACAAATCTTATTTATTTACATTCTCTTATATACTGTGCTATTCTGCATCAGTGTGACTTACACTGAACAAACTGAAATTACATTGAACAGGGCATTATAACTTGGAGATAACTATTTTACAGGGAACATGAGCTATGGAGGGTTAAGTGGCTTGCTCAAGACCACAAGGAGCACCTGTGGGACTAGAAACCCCAGTCCTTCCAGCCCAAGATTGCTATCCTCTAGTGGAATTTGAACCCCTGACCTTCTGGCCTGAAGTACCTTGCCCCAACCACTAGGCCACTCCTCCACTCCTTCTGTTTGATGTTTACAGAAGAAAGCCCTGGAGACGGACCATGGATAACTAACCTAAGAATATTTGAGAATAGAGTAGATACTGCACTGTTCACAGAAGATAGTTTTGTAAAGAACTTGCAGGGCTGATAGTGGAATATATTCCAGGATACTAAGGGAGCTCAGAGAGGTTCCGACAGGTCTGCTGATGGATATGTTTAATAGATTGCATGTGATGGGAGAGGTTTCACATGATGAGGGAAAGGCAGATGTGGTCTTCTTCACAAAGGTTGCAACAAAGAAGAGGGAAACTATACGCCAGTAAGTCTTATTTTGATGGTGGGGAAAGTAATGGAGACTCTAATGAAGGAACAGATAGTAAATTTTCTACAGTCCAGTTAGTTGCATAATCCAACAGGGCTGGAGCAAGGGTATTGGGTCCCTAGGCAATCATTCAGACTCATGCTCCCTCCCCTCTCCCCTCTAATTATGGTAATTAAATTCAACAATCATGATTGTCGAAGCACTACCCCTCTGACAACAATTCTGTAAAAACAATTTTATAAAAACATAATATGTTTTAATATTAAACTCTGCTTTGTAGGTATGTGTGTCTACTCTCCCTGCAGATAAAAGAATGTGCTGATGGCTCCAAGCTTGTGTAGTTGTCAGGGTCTGTTTTGCTTTGACTACTCATGCTCTCTCTCAGAAGCTGCTGCCCTAGTTGACCACCTAGTTTTGCCTGATTAGTGGACTGGCCCCTGGATCCAAAGCAGCATGGTTTTTTACCAGATGCAGACGATGCCAAATCAATCAAATTGATTTCTTCAACTAGTGAATAGAGAACTAGATAGAGGGCACATGCTGGATGTAATCAACTTGTATTTCAGCAAAGCTAGGAGGCTTATAAATATAGTGAACAGCCTGGTCCGGGTCCCAGTGTGGTGACCTGAATAAAAAATTAGTTGACTGACAGAGAGTGGCAGAAAATGGAATTCATTCAGAAGAAAAAAAAGTGAGTAGTAGATTATTCCAAGGGTTGATATTTTTCCCATTATTTGCATAAGCTATATTGCCCATGGGTTAGAAGGGAAAATTTGCCTTTTCATGGCTGACATGAAGATCTGTGACAGAGTGGATATCCTAGAGGGAATAGGCTAAAGGAGAAGTGTTTTATAGTAAGTAGGAAACTGATCAAGGTTAACCTTTAATGCGAAGAAGTGCAGAGTGATGCAGTTGAGGTGCTGAAGCCCAAAGGTGCTGTGCATGGACCAGGAGAGAGACCTTGTGTCAATAGTATCTGAGGATCTTAAGGTTGCAAAAAGTGTGTCAAGGTGGTGGCCAAAGCTAGAAAGCTGTTAGGTGGCATAAAGAGAGGCATAACCTGCAGAATGGTAGAGGTCATAATGCCCCTGTACAGGTCATTGGTGAAGCCTTCCTTAGAATACTTATTCAGTTTTGAAGGCCATAGCTTGCTAAGGATATAAAGAGGCTGGAGTCAATACAGAGGAACGTCAACAAAATGGTAAGAGATCTCCATCAGAAGACAAATGAGAAGAGTTTGGAGGTATTACATATATATACCTTAGATGAGAGGAAAGACAGAGAAGATGTGATATAGACATTTAAATATTTGATAGGTAGTACTGAACAAACAAGCCTTTTCAAATGAACAGAAGCTCTAGAGCTAGAGAACCTGATACAACGATACAAAGAGGTAGAATCAAAACAAACATCAGGAAAGAATTTTTCACAGAAAGAGTGGATGCCTGGAATGCCCTCCTGGAAGAGTTAATGGAGTCACAAATTATAGTTAAATTCAAAAAGAAGGATCCATAAAGGGCAAGATGATGGAAAACAATGATAGAGTACTTCAACTCCAAATAGCTGTGAAATGGATATGGAAATTCTTCTAAAGAAATCATGAGGGTAAATAACCAAGCTACATGTGTAAATGCTGCTATGTATACATGTAGATGCTTCTAAAATTATCTCCATAGTCTGTTTCTCAAAACCTTTCAGAGGCTGTGTGTCCTGATGGAAGGATCAATCTAGCAATAGAAATCCCTTTTCAAATTCCTCCTTTGAAAATTGTGCTCACCAGAGATACATCAGTATTGGGCTAGGGAGCCCATGTAGATGGGTTTTAGGCTCAGAGTCTTTGGTCTGCTCAGAAACAATTTCATCAGTTCAATTTCTTGGAGCCAAAGAGAGTATTAGACACACTGAGGGTTTTCAGAGATCAGTTATAATTTCTGTTTGTCTTCAAAGAAAACTGCTTACCTTGGCAGTAGGACATAAGTCCTCACATACCCTCCCAAAGTCTCTGGGAGTTGTCTTCTAAACTCAGCCATTTATTAATTATGGAAATCCCGTGTGATGGTGTGTAGTGGGAAGTTATGAGTATGCATGGTGGTGTCTCTCCAGATGTTTTAGTGAACTGGAGAGGCTTTTCCCACACAGGCTGTGTTGGATGATGTGTCCAGTTGTAAAGACTTGTTTCCTGCTGTCCCACAGAAAACACTTGCTACAGGTAAGTAAGTTGGCTTGGTATACATTTTTACCTACTCAAAAGTCCGGGCAATTTATAACAAGACATTTCTGCACCTAAGCTACTGTTTTATGCACATAAATGGCTTTGAGAATTATCCATTGTGCTTTTCAGTTTTCTTGTTGTTGTATCTTTCTAACATGCATTGATTCAACAATATATATTTACAGAAATTGCAAGGTTAAATCAGGTATCCACAATCATATCAAATAATTTGTCAATAGGTAGCATAAAAAGATTTACAAAATTAGAAAAAATTATATATAATTTATGAAGAAATTAATCTTAACATTTTTAAAAAGATAATTAATAGAAATAATCAGTTCTCAAATAATAAAATCTTCACTGTTCCCTTTAAAAAGAAGTTAAATATATTTAAGGTGAAAAGTACACATTGTGTGTGGCATTTTACTGACGTACACTGTTCATTAGAAAGGCCTACAATGCGGCACATTTAAGACTAATTGGAGAAAATATTTTTTCAGAAGGAGAGAAAGAAGATGGCCTTCCGCAGATAATCAAACAAAAGAGCAGCTGAGGCAATGACCATGGCCTACCAAATTGATAAGTAAAATTCTTTATTAAGGACCCAACTGTACAAGTTTCGGCCGAAGCCTTCGTCAAGGGTCTATAAAACATAAACATATAACATAAACATAATAAAAACATAAACATCATTATATATTAAAAAATATATAGATATCATTACATATAAAAATTATGAAATTAAAATAAAAGGGCTATATGATTGATCTGAACATTACCAAAGCACCACATAGAAGGTGTGGGAACACGTCTATGGGATGTAGCTACCACTCTTCCCAATCTAAAATATGATGGAAATACAAAATAAAACAAAAGAAGCATTAGTCCACATAAAATTAATCATACATATACAGCAACATTAGAACAAAAAGGCATATACAGATATCAGAAAAAAACTTCATAAAATACAAACTGTATATATTAGAAAATATATGTGTATATATGTTATATATTTTTATATGTAATGATATCTATATATTTTTTAATATGTAATGATGTTTATGTTTTTATTATGTTTACGTTATATGTTTATGTTTTTTAGACTCCTGACAAAGGCTTCGGCCGAAACTTGTACAGTTGGGTCCTTAATAAAGAATTTTACTTATCAATTTGGTAGGCCGTGGTCATTGCCTCCGCTGCTCTTTTGTGTGAAAATATTTTTTCAGTCACCGCATAATCAAACTCTGGAACTTGATTTCTAGAGAGCTTTAAACTAGATTCGTTGGGGATGGGTGAATAAAACTCCCAGGTAAGTGAAACATTAAATACCTCTATAGAAATGGGTAAAAAGGAGCAACATCTGGAAAGCGGTGTGTATAAATGCCTGTACTATGGGAAATGAGATCCCAGATGTTGAAGCTTTAATGGAAGAGGCTGACTTGGATTTAATGGTGGTTATGGAGACATGGTTCACGGACAATCATGACTGGGATGTAATTATACCAGGTTATATTTTATACAGAAAGGACAGGGTAAGAAGAAGAGGAGGAGGAGTGGCACTATTTGTAAAAAGTAATATTAAAGCTACAGAATTACAGGGCTTAAAAGGGAGAGAGGAGGTACTATGGGTTAAACTAGAAAGAGGGAAAGGGAAATCAATTGCATTGGAGTGATATACAGATCCCCCTCACAGGGAGATTAAGTGAATGGAGATTTATTAGAAGACATACATAGCATTGCCATGAAAGGAGATGATATTGATTGGTGATTTCAATATGCTGGATGTTGATGGGCACATTCCTGCTGCAGTGTCATCTAGAAGTAAGGAGACCCTGGATTCTCTACAGGCATAACTATTCAGGCAACTGGTAACAAAATCCACACGTGAAGGGCCCATACTGGACTTGGTGCTTACTAATGGGGAAACTGTTTCTGATGTTATAGTGGGAGATCATCTCACATCCAGTGATCACCAGATGGTGTGGTTTAGAACCAGGGCTGATAAAATCCATTCAAAAGCAAGGATCTTAGACTTTAGGAAAACTAACTTTGCCAAGATGGGACAATACCTCAAGGAGTTGTTAGCAGGATGGGAACAGCTGGGGGATATAGAAAAGCAGTGGGCAAAAATGAAAAGGGATGTTTTAAGGGCAACATACCTTTTTGTTAGAAAGGTAGATAAATGTAAAAGGAAAAGGAGGCCGCTATGGTTCTCGAAAGAAGTACCTGAAAAGGTAAAAAAAAGAGGGAACAACACACCCAAAAAATCCTATGGTATACCCATACTCTCAGAAATCTAAACGAAACTGAGAAGAGATGAGAGAAAATGGTGGAAAACCACCTCAAAGGAAGACAAAAAGAAATACCTCATTCTTCTGAAAAACTATTATACCAGCACAGATCAAGCCAAGAAAGAATACCACTCAAAACTCATCAACACAGCAGAAACTCCAAACCCCAACCAAGCAATCAACATCACTCACCAACAATTAGCTGCAAATTACAAACAACTACAGTCAAACCTCGGTTTTCATTTGCCCCGGTTTTCATACGCTTCGGTTTTCAACGTCTTTTTTGACTGAGATTTTGTCCCGGTTCTCATACATCGCTTCGGTTTTCAACGTCTTTTTTGACTGAGATTTTGTCCCGGTTCTCGTACATCGCCTCGGTTTTCGTAAAGTACAGTACTGTAAATACATACACCCTCGCGCTGCACACCGGTCTGTATACACTGCCGGAACGCCCGCCCGGTCCCGGCAGCACTGCCCCCCGGACTCACCGATCGCCAGCGTGATGAGAAGCGAAAGCCAGCTGAGCACGTAAATGAAACACATCCTTGAGCCTGGTCAGAGTCAGAGAGGCAAGGATTGCGCAGAGAGGAAGGCCCCGATCTCGTCCACCGCCTGTCCCTTCTCTGGAGCGCCCCCTCAGGCTCGGAGGTAGCAGGGAAGAAAAGCTGTCAACGTAAGCAGGAGATGTTGCATGAATGTGGGAGGCAGTTCTTTTTCTTGCAGGGTACGTCTGAAGCTATATCATTAAGATTTTCTGCCATTCTGAAGCATTGAGCAGATAATGTAAAGGTATTTTAATGGGCTGAATCCAATGTGATTCCGAAGAGAGCTGGGCAGAGCAGCTTGTCAGGGGTGGCTAAGGCCAGATGTTAACATACTGTACTGTACAGTACTGTACTTAGCTTGCTTTCAGTGATGTTAAATGTTCATTTATCCATTTCATTAGTCATTTATATTTATTTCTCATTGTTTTCTGTATGTAAAAATATAGTTATTCTCTATAAAATGTATTTTTTGTGAATATTTTTGGGTGTCTGGAACGGATTAATTGGATTTACATTATTTCTTATGGGAAATATTGCTTCAGTTTTCATACGTTTCGGTTTTAGTCAGACTTTTTCGAACGGATTAATCATGAAAACTGAGGTTTGACTGTATATCCTGACCCTGTTAACAACATCTCAACCCTCACCGAGAAAATTACCACAAGGGCTTGCTGGCACACATTCGATACAATTTATACCAAAAACATCTCAAACATCCTAACAAAGTTAAGCACCACCACCTCACCACTAGATCCTTGTCCCCCTAATTGGATCAAGCTAGCAAGCACAGAAATCAGCTCATTCCTAGCTAAGATAGTGAATGAAACACTCCAACAAGGAATAATGCCTCTCAATCAACCACCCTAAGTCCAGTCTCTCCCCAGTTCAAGACCAAGAGTTCATAGGTACCCAGATGGACACTCTGCAGGTCAAGGCCTTACTCCCAATAGAGAGGACCCATTGCCTGATGCAGTTAACGGAGAAGGTCCAAGGCTGCAGGTTGGTGCCAGCCCGCCTGTTCCTCCGCTTATTAGGCCACATGGCCTCAACGGTTTATGTCACACCCTGGGCTTGCCTGCACATGCGAGCAGCACAGTGGTGCCTCAGATCCCAATGGACACAGGCCACAGGCAAGCTGATAGAAAGGGTCAGGTCACCCACTGACTGGCAGCCTCCCTCAACTGGTGGCAGTCCCCACCACACCTCAGGGCAGGGAAGTCTTTCTAGGCACTAGCACCACAAAGGATCCTGACAACAGATGCCTAACAACAGATGCCTCCCTGGTGGACTGGGCGAGGGCCATTGCGAGGGCCATTGCACTCAGGGCAACTGGTCCCCAGATGAGTCTCGGTAACAAATCAACCTTCTCGCGCTCAGGGCCATTCTCCTGGCCCTACAGGCCTTCCGCTACCTCCTTAGAAACCTCTCGGTCCTCATACAGATGGACAATCAATTGCCATGTTCTATATGAACAAGCAGGGGGGCACGGGCTCCTACTCCCTCTGTCAGGAGGTGGAAGCCCTCCACTCCTCTGCAGTGTGCAACAGCATGCTACTCAGAACAGTGTATGTGCCAGGCCAGGACAACCTCCTGGCGGACAGGTTCAGCAGGGTCCTTTGCCCACACGAGTGGCATCTGAATCCCAGGGTGGCACAGAGGCTTTTCTGCATCTGTGGCAGACCCCGGCTGGACCTATTCGCTTCCCTGGACAATGCACAGCTGCCCAGATTCTGTTCACTTCAGCCACACCACAACAGGGTAGCAGCAGATGCCTTCCTCATCTCATGGTTGTGGGGCCTGCTTTATGCATTCCCACTTAACCCTCTAATAGCCAGATGCCTTTTCAAGATACAGAGCGACCATGCTGGAGTAATCCTGGTTGTTCCCAGATGGCCCAGACAGCCTGGTTCCCTCTGCTACTCTCCCTGTCAGTGGCACCCCCGGTGGCACTGGGCTGTCAATCGGATCTTCTTTCATAGGAGGGGGGCACCCTTCTCCACCCCATTCTGGCATCCCTGACGTTAGCTGCATGGATGCTAAAAAAGTAGCACTGGCCCCCTTCAGTCTCACAGACAAAGTGCAAGAGATCCTCCTGGCCTCCCAGAAACCCTCCACCAGGAGGGCATATGCCTTCAAATGGAGGAGGTTCTCTCTATGGTGTGCAGGGTGGAATGAGAATCCCTTCTGCCATCTGCAGCTCATTCTGCAATATCTGCTGCATCTCTCCCACTCAGGGTTGAAATCTAATTCGGTCATAATGCATCTCAGCACCATAGCAGCTAACCATCATCCTGTGGAGGGGAGGCCCCTCTCCAGCAAAGCCTTTGATACTGTTCCTCATAGGAAGGCTTATCAATAAACTAAATAGCTTGGGGATGGGTCCTAAGGTGGTGAAGTGGATCAAAAATTGGTTTACTGACAGACAACAGCAAGTGATGATAAACAGAATTCATTTGGATGAAAGTAAGGTGATTAGTGGTGTACCCCAGGCTTTAGTCCTGGGACGGTATTATTCAATGTATTTGTGAGTGATATTGCTGAAGGACGGAATGGAAAAATCTTTCTTTTTGAAGATGAAACAAACATTTGCAACAAAGTGGATTCCCCTGAGGGAGTGGATAACATGATGAGAGATCTACAAAAGCTGGAAGAATGGTCTAATGCTTGGCAGTTAAGATTTAATGTGAAGAAGTGCAGTTATGCACTTGGGAAGCAGAAATCCAAGGGAACTGTATGCGATAGGGGGCAAGAGGTTGGTGTTCACAGAGAGGAATTACCAGCAGAAAGGAAGAGGTACTAATACCACTGTACATATCACTGGTGAGGCCTCACTTGGAATATTGTTTTCAGTTTTGGAGACCATATCTTTCAAAGGATATAAAAAGATTGGAAACAGTTCAGAGGAAGGCGACCAAAATGATTTGGAGCCTGTGTCAGAAGATGTATGAGAAAAGACTTGAAGACCTAAATATATACACCCTGGAGGAGAGGAGGGACAGGGGAGATATGATTCAGACTGTTAAATACTTAAAGAGTATTTATGAACAAACAAACCTCTTCCAAAGACGGGGAAGCTGTAAAACTAGAGGTCATAACATGAAGCTACAAGGGGGTAAACTGAAAGGCAACGTCAGGAAATACTTTTTCATTGAAAGGGTGGTGGATGCTTGGAATGCCTTCCCGATGGAAGTGGTGGGGGCAAATACAGTGACAGAATTTAAAATGGCATGGAACAGACACAGTGGATCCCTTTATAGCAACAGGATAAAATCAAAAGAATCATAACTCTCTCTCATATCCCAACAAATAGGCGTGATCTACATGGAGTGGTGGGTACTCCCTTAAAGAAAGGCATATGGAGGGTGACCTGCATGGAGCGGCAGGTGCACCTATTCTTGCCGCCTTGCTGGGCAGTCTAGATGAACCAAACTGGTCTTTATCTGCCGTCATATACTATGTTACTATGTTATTATGTAACTATGTAGTTGATGTGGAAGGGCAAACAAGATAGGCCATGTGGTCTTTTTCTGCAGTTATGTTTCTATGAAGATGTGGTAAAAACTGTTAGTGTAGCTGAATTTAAAAGAGGTTTGGACAAGTTCCTGGAGGGAAAGTCCATTTTTTTTTAGTGCCATCAAGTCAGTGTTGACTCATAGCGACCCAGCTACCTCTGGGTTTTCTTGGCAATGTATCACCGGAAGTAGATTGCCAGCCTTTTCTTCCGAGACAATGGAGGGTAGAGTGACTTGCCCAAAGTCACAAGGAGCGCCAGTGGGAATTGAACCTTTGATCTTCTGGGTGCTAGGCAGTTGGAAAGTCCATAAACACTTATTAAAGAGGACCAGATAAATCCATTGTTTATCCCTGGGATAAGCAGCATGGAATCTGTGTACCTTTTTGGGAACCTGATAGGTACTAGTGCCCTGGACTGGCCGCTGCTGGTAACAGGATACTAGGCTTGATAGACCTTTGGTCTGACCTACTATGTCATATCTTATGTTCTACTATAAGGCCCAACTGGCACCTAGTTTCATCTCAGTTGTTTTTGTTGAAGCAGCCATGAATGAAAGCAAAAACCATGCAAAGAATTTTCTATACTTCTCCTGGTAAAGAGCCATGGCTCTTAGATCACCTGGATAAAAAGGTGTTCCAAAGGGCCATGCAGTTGGCATGCACTGCAGTTTTTCAACTTCATATGGTGTAATGTATAAATACCATTTTCTAGAGGGTACAAATATTTTCATCCAGTCTCTCACCATAGGTTTACACTCAACTAACAGCCATCTTAGCAGAAACTAATGAATATTGGACACATCATGTGATGTTTTCAAACACTTCTTCCATAATTTCTCTTTCAGGCATTGCTGTCAGGCATCTGGCTTTGTGGTGTGCTTTTGGTTTAAGTGAAAATGTCCATGCCGAGTTGGCACACTTCTTGTTCTGGTGTCTCTTTATTTGGAGAGAAAGTTAAAGAAACTGAATATCATAAAGGATCACTACTTCACCATGCAATACCTTTCTGCGGTACCGCCTATTACTGAAGGACAAAATATTTAGATCTGGAAAAAGCTTCAGGATCTACACATGGTGATATTTGCTAGTATAATACGGGGGAAGAGCAGTATGCAAAGTGTTAGCCAAAACAATATTAAAGGAATGAAAGAGTCCATCAGATAAAGCCAGTACCCATCACCAATTGATTTTTAAGTAACTATGGTTTTACAAGTTTTCAGTCCCAAATCATTCCAAATTCCAAGTCAGTTTGCTCAACATAACTTTGTTGTAAACTTTTCTTCTTATTTACTTTTTACAATTTTATCTAAAAATCATGTAAAAATATGTATGTCTTGACCTCCACCATGATATACCAGCACCTAAATGTCACACTTGCAGCGCTGTCACAATTAATACAAGCTTTCACTCATCTGAACTCATCAATGATGCGTTCATTCTCCAGGACCAAGCAGGAAGTCAGTCCTCACTTATGGGTGACGTCGCCGACAGAGCCCTCGCGGAGCAATTTCCCCAGCTTTCGCAGAAAGCCTTTGGGAATTGCAGCGCGCATGCGCGGTCCCCTTCCCGCCCAGGGATGCCATCTTGCTCAGTCTTCTTTTTTCCGCGGAGCCCTACAGACGTGTCTGTTAACGCCGCTGAAAAGTTGATTTCTTTGATTTGTTTCGTTAAAAAAATTTTTCTCGGTTCGTGTGTTCCTCTTCATCCCTGGCAGCGCGGTCTTTCGACCTTGCAGTGGCCCTTTTCCCCCCGATGGCTGCCAGCGGTTTTAAAAAGTGTGATCGCTGTGTCAGGCTCATGTCTCTTACTGACACGCATGACTGCTGCCTCCGCTGCCTTGGGGCCGAGCATGATCGCTTCTGAATGGGGCTCCCCCAGCCGGAAGCACCGGTGGGAGAAGCGGCCCGCGAGGGCGGAACCGGGCGGCGAGCCTGGTCCTTCTAGGGCCAGGTCGCTTAGCCCGGTCCGACAACCCGGGCCCTCGGAGGAGGAGAGGCCTTCGAAGATTCCTCATCTCGGAGTGGAGTCGCCTGGACACGTGAGTGATATAGTCCTCCTGGACTCCCCCACGGATGAGCCGACGTCGGACCCGACGCCGTCGGGGCCCGAGTCGACAGCTGCTGTGTCCTCTGAGCTTGATCTCAGACTGACGACCTTGGAGCGCAGTATATCTGCCTTCATGGACCAGCAGCGGGCATGGATCACCGGCCTCACCGGTGCATCTGCCCCGACCACCGGGACGTCGACGCTCAAGTCGACCCCGGAGGCCGAGCCGATCCTCGAGTCCATACGCGCTCGAGTCGATCCTCGACCTAGGTCTCCCTCGGCTTCCCGTTCGGGACCGAGGTCCTCGACGCCGGCCTCGGCGTCGAGGCGGAGGTCCCCGGGCCCCGCCCGCACGGAGCCGCTCGATTCCTCCTCGGAGGAGTCGGGCTGGGACACGGAGGAGGACGAGTCACCCGGTTCTTTTCAGACTCGGTGCGTCCCCTCCGACTCGCCCGAGTCGGAGCCTCGGAGGCGGTCCTCCCCGGAGGATACCCAGTTCTCCGATTTCGTGAGGGATATGGCCAAGGCTCTGGCCTTCCCTGCGGATCCGGAGGAGGAGCCCCGAGCCGAAGAGCTTGAGGCCCTCCAATATGACTTCCCCCCGAGGGAGGCCTTCACTGTACCGGTTCCCCCGATGCTGGAGCGGCTTCTCTTCCGCATGTGGGAGAGCCCAGCCTCGACGCCAGTGTTGAGCAAGCGGATCGATTCCATGTATCGAGTCCGCAAGAGCCCCGGGTTCCAGAAGGCGCAACTTCCACACCACTCCATGGTGGTGGAGTCGGCCATGCATCGACTTAAGAGTCAAAAGATGCACTCCTCGATGCCCCCGGGGAAGGAGGCCTGGAGCCTGGATGCCCTCGGTAGGAAGTGCTTCCAGGGCTCTATGCTTGCTTGTCGGGTCCAGACATATCAGCTGTACATGGGTATGTACCTCCGAGACCTGGCGAAAGAACTTCAGGGTTTCTCTGCCGGTCTCTCCGAGGAACCCTTGCAGTGGTTCCAAGCCTTGTCCTCCGGGATTCGAGAGTGTTCGAAGTTCATTTCTCGAGCGGCCTATGATGGCTTCGAGGCCTCGGCTCGAGTAGCCGGAGCCGGCATCGGGGCTCGCCACCAGGCTTGGCTTCAGTCCTCCGACCTCGAGCCCTGGGTGCAGGACAAGTTGGTCGATGTCCCCTGCAGGGGAGAAAACCTCTTCGGCAAACCCATGGCCGAAAAGGCGGCGGAGCTCGAGTCGGAGACTCTCACCAGGACTCGCCTTTATAGAAAGTCCTCTGCCCCTTCACAGAAGAAGAAGGGCTCGGGGAAAAAGCCTTTTTACCCGCGGAAGGTGTTTGCTTATACGCATCACTAACCACAATACCCGGCCGCAACCCCCCTTCAGGGGCAGCGGCCTAGGGGACAGGGTAACGGATCCCGGAAGCAGAAAGCCCTCAAACCCGCCACGCAGGCCCCGGCCCCGCAGGGCGGGGTTTTTTGACTATGCCAGCATAGCCCCTCCCCCTCAGGGGCCTTTGTCCGGTACGGGGGGTCGGCTGACCCACTTTGTTCACAGGTGGTCAGCCATAACATCCGAGGCCTGGGTATTGCAGGTAGTTCGAGAGGGCTACCTCCTGCATTTTCACCAGGTGCCTCCCCCCTACTTCCCAGGGGAGCCTCCGAGACCCCCCTCTGCACAGGGACTTACTCCTTCAGGAGCTGCAAAGTCTGCTTCAGGAACGGGCGGTGGAGCCCATGCCCCAACACTTGTGGGGCCACGGGTTTTACTCGAGGTACTTCCTGGTTCCAAAGAGAACAGGAGGCCTCAGGCCCATTCTAGACCTACGCAACCTCAACAAGTTCCTGCAGCGGGAAAAGTTCAAGATGCTTACCCTTGGAACCCTGCTGCCCTACCTTCAGCGGGGAGATTGGCTATGCTCCTTGGATCTAAAGGATGCTTATACCCACATCCTTATTCATCCGGACCACCGACAATACCTAAGGTTTGTGGTGGCGGGGAACTTCCGGTGATGCGGTGAGAGCGAGTAGTCGGGTGCTGCTCGTCCTCCGACCATCCCTCGCTTATACCGGCTGATTGTACCGTCTTTGAGACTCCCGACCTACACCACGGAGCTCCTCTGTGTGCCTAACTCCCTGCTATTCCCCTGAGTTGCATTGCAAGAACCGTAGCAATGGCAGCGGCATTAAGAACGGGAAGGAAGGAGAGAGATCGAGGGCCCGGTCCTAGTAAGATGGCGGATGGAACCGCGACACCAAGTTCCTCAACTTCACCCGCCAGAGTAGAAGAAATATCCGCGGCGGTAGCAGAGGCTTTGGCGACGCAATTCTCAGCGATTCGGGAGAAACTGGACGAAGTGCAAAGCTCAGTGGAGACTTATGGCAAACGGCTCCAGGAGGTTGAGGACCGCGTGGGGCAAGTGGAGGACACCACTAACACGCTGCAGCAAACAGTGGAGTTGCTACGGAGTCAGCTGCAATCCCAGGAGGTTAAAATGGACGACCTAGAAAACCGGTCGCGAAGAAACAACCTGAGGGTGATGGGCATACCCGAATCAGTGCTGGACTCTGACTTACCGAAATATTTGGTGGAGCTGTTCTCGCCGCTGCTACGAGATGGTGGGGAAGTAGAAGGGGAGAAGATCCACATCGAGCGTGCCCATCGGGTCGGCAACAGAACTGTGAAAGATTCCCGACCCCGGGTGGTTTTGGTGAAGTTACTTCACTTCCCGCAAAAAGAGACCATTTTGAGGGCGGCGAGAGCTCAGGGGGGTCTGGCGATGGAAAATCTGCGGATCCGGGTAGCGCAGGATTACTCCCTACAATTGAGCCAGCGCCGCAGAGCTTATGCACCCCTTTGCCAGAAGCTCATTGAACGCCAAATTAAATTTATGGTCCAATACCCGGCACGCCTCCATATCTTCGTCGAGGGCCGGCGCAAGATCTTTGACTCGGCCGAGGAAGCGACGCCTTACGTGGAGAGCATTGTGTCCGCCGGAGGAGAGAGCTGAGGACCCCCGAGGAGGTGACTGTTTTTCTCCTGCTAAGCCGTCTGACAGTACTGGTGGAAGATCGAGGCGCTAGATGGGCTTTAGGACCACCGTCGAAGCAGCGGCGGTTTGGAATGTGGACTCCCTCTGGACTTATGGACGTTTATGATAGCCACCTCCCCGGGAAGCAGGCTTGGTGAATGAGGTGGCAGAGAGCCAGAACGCTTCCAGGCAGGCTGGAGGGTTACTTAGTGAAGGGGGAGGGCTACATTGTATTTCATGGGTTCGTTGTTCCAGCGGGATACATTGTGTGTTATGTGTTGGTTACATTGTGTTAAGTTATGATGTATTTGCTGGGGTTTGATGTCGGTTCTGGGTGAGCTGCTGGGGCTTGCTAGAGGCGGGTGGGGGAGGGGGCCCGGAGGTGGGTTAGATGGGGGTTTGGGTTTGGCGCTGTCCCCTGATCAGCTATTGGACGTCATGTGGGGGGGGGGGGGGGGGTGGGGGAAGAAGCGGGATGGGGCCCAGGGTAAATCTGTGACGCTTATGAGGTGGCTTGACTCTACCTTAATGTACCAGCGGACTAGGGGGGAGAGGGGGGGCTATCCCATGGGCGGCAGGGATGGGGGCTATCACACTGCGAGCGGGACGGGGAGGGGAGGGAGGAGAAGAGCGTCAGCCTTCACGGCACTGCAGTCCGAGGGGTTAGGGGGGGCAGGGGGGGGGGGAGAAAGTTGAGCTGCGAAGGCCTGAAGGACCGCGCCGAACAGGCAGGGGCGGAGCCCAGACAGTGCCGGCAGAGCAGGCAGACCGCGGGACTGGTAAGCCTGAGAGCTAGGACGCTGGTTGTTCATAGAGCATGGCGTCCGAGAGGGGGAGACCCCGTTCTGGGCACAGGAGCCTTAGGGGGAATCTGGGCTGGCTCAGCGGGCCTATGCGGGATTGAAGATGGGGGGGTAGCTGACCTGCGTTGGTGGACAGCCGCACAGATAGGACCGCTGAAGGCGTATGAGAGGCCCCGAGTGCATCTGGTGGGGGGCGGTTGAGGTGGGGGAGCATGCAGCGGTAGGGACCCGTGGGGGGTCGGGGGGATAGAGGCTTGAGCTAAGCGGGGGTGGTGGAGCGCACCACTGAAAGTCCATGGGAGGGCGGAGAGGGGCGAGTGGGGTTGGTAGATCCGTAACTCAAGGGGGGATGGGGATGAGGGGCGGGAGGGAGTGGGAGGGGAGAGAGAGTGGGTGGGGGGGTGGGGGGGGAGAGGGAGGGGGGAGGAGTAGGTAGCACACCCTATATAAAATTATGGAGGCTTCGTGATAAGAGAGCGCGGAGGGGGCTCCAGGCTGGGAGAGCCCCTTCCAGAGTAACCTGGACAACCGGGCAGGGAGGAACTGACACTGCACCGCTGCTCTGAGAATTACCTCGTGGAATGTGTGCGTCTTAGGCCACCCTATTAAAAGATATAAAATTTTGCAGGCTCTTGCTCGACACAACTGCGATATTGCTTTTCTGCAGGAGACCCACCAGACGGCCGAAGAGCATGCCAAGCTGTGGCGCGGCTGGGTCGGGCAGGTGTGGGGGGCACCGGCAGTGGGGAGGAAGGGCGGAGTGGCCATTTTGGTCCATAAACGGGTCCGTTGGGTTCTGGAGGCGGAAATGCGGGACGTGGCGGGGCGTTACTTGCTATTGCACGGACACCTGGAAGGGCAACCAGTTATTCTGGGCACGGTGTACGGACCCAATGCCTTGGATCCCCACTTTTATGCCACAGTGGCCGCTAAAGTGGAGCAGATGCCGGAGATCCCCCTGGTGCTGGGAGGCGACTTTAACGGCGTCTTGGACGTGGAGTTGGACACTACCAGAGGAGGGGAGGCGCGTGAAAGGGGACCGGTCACCCGTGAGTTGCAACGTTTTAAAGCTCGCTTGGGACTAGTAGATCCTTGGAGGGTGCTTCATCCCTTTGAAAAAGATTTTACCCATCAGTCTAGGGTCCATGGCTCCAGCTCCCGTATAGATTATGTGCTGCTTACGAAGGGATTGTTTGCGACGGTGGAGGGGGCGCAGATCGGCCCCTATCCAATATCGGACTATGCCCCGGTGTGGCTCGATCTCGGCTGGGGGAGGCGGGCTGATCGGTCTAGCCTATGGCGTTTTCCGTTAGAGCTCTACAAGGATGCGCAGTTTCATAAGTTCTTAGAACAGCGTTGGCAAGAATTTGCAGAGGTCCACCGAGTACATGACGGAGACCCGGAATTGGTCTGGGAGACAGCTAAAGTAGTCATGCGTGGAGAAATTAGAGGTTTTGCGGCCCGCAGACGGCGGATGTTGGCAGATCGGATCCTTCGGTTAGAGAAGCGGGTATCTTATCTACGTCGTCAGCTAGCGCAGGCCCCGTCATCGGGGCTGCGAAAGGAACGGTGGGAAACCCGGGTGAGTCTGGACGAACTGCTTCATCAGCGAGCCAAGAAGACAATGCTATACTATCGTCACCGACTTCAGTGTCATGGGGATAAGCCCGGGCGGCTGTTGGCCCGCTGCCTGCGGGGGCAGCGCGGCTCTAATACCGTGGCTGCCATACGAGACGAACAGGGGCGGCTACAGAGTGGCCCGGCGGAGATAGCTCGGGTATTTCGGAATTTTTTTCAAACACTTTATACGAAGGAGACAGACCTCCCTTTGTTAGCTTCGGAATACCTCCGGAAGCTGAACCTTCCATCGCTAACGGAGGAACAGAGCCTGAGGTTGGGGCGTCCAGTAACGTTGGAGGAGGTGGGAGCGGTGATTGGGGCGGCCAGTTGTTATAAATCTCCGGGACCGGATGGCTTGGGAGCCGAGTTTTATAAATTGCTTCAGGGCTATGTAAGCCCGGTACTAGTGGAGGTATATGCGAGACGGGTGGAGCAGGGTGGATTCCGATGGGGCTACAATCAGGCTTATATCACCTTAATTCCCAAGCCGGGCAAGGACCCGGAACTCCCGGCTTCCTACCGCCCGATCTCTCTATTGAACTTTGACACTAAGATTTTTGCTAAGGTGTTGGCGAACAGACTGGCGGAATATTTGGATAATTTAACTCACAACTCCCAGGTCGGTTTTGTGAAGGGCCGATACATAGTACGGAATATGCGGAAAATTCTAGCCTCATTGGAGTGGGTGCATGACAAAAAAACAGCTACCTTCTCTACTGGTGAGCTTTGATGCGGAGAAGGCCTTTGACCGGGTTAACTGGAGTTACCTGCGCACATTGTTACCTTGGTATGGCCTTGGACCTTCGTTCTGTGCGATGATAGACAGCCTATACGCTGATCCGACGGCGGGAATACTTTGCAATGGGGTGCTATCGGAGATTTTTTCGTTGGAAAGAGGGACGAGACAGGGTTGCCCCCTCTCACCCTTGCTATTTGTTTTGTCCTTAGACCCGTTAATTCGGGCGGTGGAGGCTTCGCCTGGGATACAAGGGGTGTGGATTGGAACTCAAACATTTACACTATCGGCTTTTGCAGATGACCTTTTGGTGCATCTACTGTCCCCCGAGGAGTCCCTGCCGCAGCTGTTGGCGGAACTTCGGACTTTTGGCCTCTTTTCAGGCCTGAAGATTAATGGGGAGAAGTCGGAGGCTCTCGATGTTCTGGGATCCTTGCGGAGGAATTGGTCGGGTCTGTTTCCTTTGAAATGGGCGGACTCCTATTTTACCTATTTGGGTATCCGCCTGACCAGCCACCCACGGGACCTTTATCGGCGTAATTTGGATTGGATGGTACACTGCCTACAGTCCCAGTTCATGGCCTGGGGGCCACTGCCGCTTTCCCTGTCTGGACGGGTGGCGGCGGTAAAGATGGTGATCCTACCGAGGCTGCTGTACTGGTTACAAACCTTGCCGGTATGGTTATATCGGAGGGATCTGAGGCAGGTTGAGCGGCTAATTCGTAACTTTTTGTGGCGAGGGGCGCGGGCACGTATCCCCCTGATACGGCTGGTGGGGAAATGGCGCGAGGGGGGGATGGGACTTCCAGATTTGGGATTTACGCCCTGGCCTGTCAGGCACGCCATTTGGGCGATTGGCTAGGGCAGACGGCCATATACACGCCTATACTTATGGAAGAGGCGCTGGTTGCACCCCTTTCGCTGTTAGGGGCTTTACATACACGGTCCAAGGATTTGCCTAGCCGCCTGGTGAACAGCGTTTTATTTGGTTCAGCTCAGCGGACCTGGCGATACCTTAATGCTCGCTGGGGGAAACCTTGGACGGCATCTAGCTGGCTGCCTCTGCAGGGCAATGTTCAGTTTGCCCCTGGCTCGGGGACGTGGGGGTTTCGGGACTGGAGACGGCGGGGCATACACCTAATAGGGCATTTGGTTGATCTCAGTGGCCGCTGTAAATCTTTTCAGGCCCTAGGTCAGGAATATGACTTGACGGTTAGGCATACTTTTGAGTACCTGCAGGCCTCTCATTACGTTTCTTCTTTACCTCGAGAAGCGCTGACGTCGGAGCGCTCTGAGCAGCTGTTGGGGTTCTTTGCACTGGGGGAGGACACTCCTCCCACGATAGCGGGTTTGAGGGCACGCCTGGATAGTCTTCGTACCCCGGTGGATTATAAGGGGGTGGAGGCAGCCTGGGGGGTGGAGCTGGGGAAGGAGGTGCCCCCGGGTACAGTTCGTACAGCATTATGCCGGATAGCGGCCCTGGCAGTGGGGGCAAAGTGGAGAGAGGTACAATTTAAATGTCTCACGAGAGCCTATTTCTCGCCCCGTCGCCCCATCGCGCCTTGCGTAGTTGTTTGACGGACGATGGTAGGTGCCCTCGCTGTTCCGCACCCTTAGCCAACCTATTACATATGTGGTGGGCTTGTCCTCGTCTTCGGCCGTACTGGGCCCGGATACGCGCCTATATTAGTACACTGTTGCAGATGCGGGTGCGTTGGACGGGTACCTTTGTGGTCCTGGACAGACTGGACCTCCCCTGCCCGGCCCGGCGTGCAGATCGGTTATTACTGCGGAAGGCTTGTCTGGTGGGGAAGGGCCCGATCTTGCGCCTCTGGCGTGAGCAGCGAGTCCCTACATTTGTGGAGTGGCGCAATTGCTTCCACCAGGTAATGTTGATGGAGCGGTGGCAAGCAAGGTGCAGTGTCAAACGATGGACCATTTTCATTCAGATATGGGGGCCTATATCGATACTTTAGGAGCCAGGTGTCGGAACGAACTCCTCCACACTGGCTTATAGGAGGTGGAGTGTCGGAGGTAGGGTGACCTTGTGAGAGAGGGTGTGTAGGGGGGGGGGGGGGAGGGGAGGGGAGGGTGTGTAGGGGGGGGGGAGGGGAGGGTGGTGGGGGGGGTGGCGGGGGGGAGGGGAAATATATAAAACATTGTATTCATTGCAGGATGGTACCCTCCGGGTAGGGATAAGAGTACACCCCCCGGCGATGGTGTGTTGTCGGATTTTGTATAAATGTTTGTGATGAATAAAATAAAGTTTAGAAAAAAAAAAAAAAAAGGTTTGTGGTGGCGGGGAATCATTACACAGGTACACTGCCAAAAAACTGCCTCCAGTTTTGCAACTGATTCCTATAGATTTTGGGGTGCTGAATCCAGGAAAAATAGCCAAAATGTTCCATCACGTCACGTTTTCTTGCAAAATTAGATTTCTTACCCATATAAGGAATGTTCACATAATTTCTTTTTAGCCGACTGCAGTTTATTTTCTTGGCCCAAAATAGAGGTTGTAATGGTTAACTAACTAGAAACACTCCCTCATGATATTTTAGAGTGTTTTGTATTCATTTTATACATTAACAGGACAATTGGGAGGCGGGGGGCTAAATCCAGTACTCGCGCTGGCGCATGTTCTTTCCTGTTCGCCTCGCCTCATTCGCTCGCTCAAACACGGTGGTTGCGACATGAACGTTCCTGTCAAATTTCAGTTTCTTGCAAGTTCATTATTACCTTTTGTTTGCTCAGTCGTAATCCAGCTTTATTCCGAAGTGGTTCACTACAGTTGTAGTTTGCAGTGCTGTGTATTTGTGATGGCTCACAGAGCCAGAGGTTGCGTCAACTCTCCGGACAGTTTTTGTTTTATTTGTGGGGAATATACCGTGAAAAAACGGCAGAGGAACATTTCTGCATTTATTAAAAAAGTATATTTCGCCTATTTCGGTTTGAAGTTAGGCGATCAAGACAAACCGTGGGCTCCTCACAAAGTGTGCAAGACATGTGAGGAAGATCTACGCTTATGGATGAAAGGTAAAAAACAAGCATTTCGTTTCGGAATACCTATGATGTGGCGTGAACAAAGAGACCACAGCAGTGACTGCTATTTTTGCTCTTGCATTGTGAAGGGATACAACTTAAAAAATAAGAACGTAATAAGTTACCCCAACCTTCCCTCAGCAATTAGGCCTATGCCTCATAGCAACGAAGTACCTGTGCCTGAACCACCAAAATCTTTGGATCATATTTGTGTGGACGGTTCTGATCATGATGAGACTCATCAGATGGCTTTTTCCGATGAGTCCAGTACTTCCGAGTTTGAAACTGAACCAGATCCGAAACCTGAACTTTTCTCTCAAGCTGAATTGAATGATTTAGTCCGGGATTTAGGACTCCCAAAAGATGCTGCCCAACTGCTAGGTTCTCGGCTTAAACAGAAAAATCTATTGTCACCAGGAACAACTTTTTATTGGTACCGCAACCGCGAGACACAATTTTTGAAGTATTTCAGCAAAGAGGAAGATTTGGTATTTTGCAACGATATATACGGAGTGATGGAAAAGTTGAAACTCAAGTATGATCCTGCTGAATGGCGGCTGTTCATTGATTCGTCAAAAGACAGCATAAAAGGTGTTCTTCTTCATAATGGCAACACATTCGCTTCAGTTCCTATTGCTCACTCTGTTATTCTCCAAGAAAAATACGAGAATTTGGCCCTGATTCTTCAGAAGATTCGTTATGATGAGCATAAGTGGATGATTTGTGGAGACTTTAAAATTCTATCCATGCTATTAGGGCAGCAATCCGGTTTTCACCACCAAATATCCCTGCTTCCTTTGCTTGTGGGATAGCCGGGCCCGCGACCTACACTGGGGGAAAAAAGACTGGCCAATTCGGAAGTATTTGAGACCCGGTGAGAAAAATGTTCTTCATGAGAGCTTGGTACCTCGTGATAAAATTCTATTACCACCTCTCCACATTAAGTTGGGTCTCATTAAGCAATTCATCAAGTCCCTTCCAAAAGATGGTGAGTGCTTTCGGTACCTTTGCTCAAAGTTCCCCCGACTTTCTGAAGCAAAGCTAAAGGAAGGAGTGTTTGTTGGCCCTGATATAAGGAAACTCATTTCAGATGGAGCATTCGCTGAAACGATGTCTGAGAAGGAAAAAGAAGCCTGGGATTCCTTCAAGGATGTTGTTCTCAAATTCTTGGGGAACAGGCGGGATGAGAACTATAAGGATATTGTTGCCAGGATGCTCAATGCCTTCAAAGAACAAGGCTGTAACATGAGCCTGAAAGTCCATTTCTTGCACTCCCATGTGAACTACTTTCCCGAAAACTTGGGGGCGTACAGTGAAGAACAAGGTGAAAGGTTTCACCAGGACATCAAGGACGCAGAGAGAAGGTACCAAGGAAGATGGAACACCACTATGATGGCTGATTTCTGCTGGTTGCTGCTGCGGGAAACCCCAGATGAAAAATACGCCAAGCAGCGCACCAAGAGAAGCATTCGGGGGAAGAAGAAACGGGCCCACCAGGAGATTGATTGACCCAAGAATGACTTTAAAATCTAAACTGTGTTGACAAATATCGTGTTTTTACTAAACTTTGAAATAAAAATTTGCTAGTTATTACCACAGTGTCGGATCTCATTTATTAGAATTTTATTTTCACACCATCGGGTGTTTGTCTTCATGTATTGCAATGGTGCGGTTTGCGTTTTCTATTCTTACATACATACCTGTACAACATTTTTTGCACATTTCTTTGCTTTGCTTTGTGTCTAACCTCGCTCTTATATGCTCAATGTTTGTGCACATGTATGTGGCTGTTTTAAGTGCAGACAATTTTGCTACCATCACAGTGTGTTTTGTTGACATTACTCTATTCTTATGTGCTGCCTTGTTACAATTTTCTTTATTCTTATTTGAATAACTACTAAACAATTAGTATAAAGAATTCATCCAAGAAACTTTTATCTCGATCGCACTCAATCTGAAACGTTCACCTCAAACTGCTAACCCAATGTAGCAAAAAATCTGTACGTGATGGAGCAAATTGGTTACCAGATTTGGATTCAGCGCACCAAAAAACGTAAAAATCAATCGAAACATTAGAGGCAGTTTAAAAAAATTTTTTTTTAGTGTACCTGTGTTATCAGTACTGGGTACTGCCCTTTAGCCTGTCCTCCGCGCCCAGGGTGTTCACGAAGTGCCTGGCGGTGGTAGCCGCCTTCCTAAGGCTTCAGGGCCTCTTCGTCTTCCCATACCTGGACGATTGGCTCATCCGGGCATCGTCTGCTCCAGGGGTCGCCCAAGCCACCCAGCATACGGTGGCCCTGCTTCAGCACTTGGGCTTCGTCATAAACTTCGAGAAGTCCGCTTTGCTCCCCTCCCAGGACCTCGAGTTCATAGGGGCACAGTTGGACACTCGGCAGGCTCGTGCCTTCTTGCCTCTGGAAAGGGCCAACAGGCTCACGGCTCTAGCCGGCAGGTTCAGCGGCAGGTCGCCGGCCTCGGCCAGACAGTTCCTGCAGCTACTCGGACACATGGCCTCCACGGTCCATGTCATTCCGAACGCCCGTCTACATATGCGGCCTGCTCAGTGGAGCCTTCGCACTCAGTGGCGTCAGGCCACAGGGAGGCTGTCGGACCTGATACAGATTTCCGACCGTCTGGTCTCCTCCCTGCACTGGTGGCTTCACCTGCCCAACCTAGTGCTCGGCATGCCTTTTCAGTCTCCCCCACCGTCCCGGTTGCTCACGACAGATGCCTCCCTCCTGGGATGGGGGGCGCACTGTCGAGGGACATGCACTCAGGGCCTTTGGACGCCTTGGGAGGCCGCCCAGCAGATAAACTTCCTGGAGCTCCGGGCGATCCGCCTAGCTCTGCGGGCCTTCTCTCACCTGACGTTCGGCCAGTCCGTACTGGTAGAGACGGACAACCAGGTTGCAATGTTCTACGTGAACAAACAGGGGGGCACGGGCTCCCTCCTTCTATGTCGGGAAGCCCGGAGGCTGTGCTCTTGGGCTGTCGATCACGACATCCTCCTCAAAGCGGTTTACCTGCCAGGGCAGGACAACTGCCTGGCGGACAAGCTGAGTCAGATGCTGCTACCGCACAAGTGGAAATTGAACCCTGAGGTGGTCCAGCAGATCTTCCGCCGGTGGGGCTCTCCCACTGTGGATCTTTTTGCCAGTCCCCTGAACAGGCAGCTCCCCAGATTCTGCTCCCGGCACCCCCATCCTTCTCGGGAGGCGCCGGATGCTTTCCTCATCCCGTGGTCCACGGGTCTGCTGTATGCATTCCCTCCTACGCCACTGGTGGCCCGGACATTGTTCAAAGTTGTCCAGGACAGGGCCTCCGTGATCCTGGTGGCGCCTCGGTGGCTGAGACAGCCATGGTTCCCTCTACTACTACAGCTGGCGGTGGACACCCCTCTTCCTCTGGGGTTCTAGCCCGACCTCCTGACCCAGGATCGGGGCACTCTTCTGCACCCCAACCTCCGGGCCCTACACCTGACGGCCTGGCTGCTGAAAGGGTAGTCCTAGCTCTGCTACGGCTAGCCCCGGAGGTGGAAGCCGTCATCCTAGCTTCTCGGCGTCCCTCCACCCGGAAGTCGTACGCCCTCAAATGGCGTCGCTTCTCGGTCTGGTGTTCTCAGCGATCTGAGGACCCCCTCGCCTGTTTAGTATCGGTGGTGCTGCAATATTTGCTTTACCTCTCTGATCTCGGTCTCATAAGAACATAAGAACATAAGAAATGCCATACTGGGTCAGACCGAGGTCCATCAAGCCCAGTATCCTGTTTCCAACAGTGGCCAATCTAGGTCATACGTACCTAGCAGTTTCCCCAAAAGACACAGGTTCTGCAGTGCTTGTACTAGGCCAAGCATTGATATCCTGGGTCCCTTTTTAATAGTGGTTTATGGACCTTTCCTCCAGGAACTTGTCCAAACCTTTTTTAAACCCAGCTATACTAACAGCCCTTACTACATCCTCCGGTAACAGATTCCAGAGTTTGATTACACGTTGAGTGAAGAAATATTTTCTCCTATTTGTCTTAAATAGTTTACCCTGTAGCTTCATTACATGTCCCCTAGTCCTTCTATATTCTGATAGCGTAAACAATTGATCCACGTTTATCCGTTCCACTCCATTCATTAATTTATACACCTCTATCATATCTCCCCTCAGCCGTCTCTTTTCTAGGTTAAAGAGCCCTAACCTTTTTAGCCTCTCTTCAAAGGAGTAGCCTTCCATCCCCTTCACCAATTTGGTGGCTCTTCTCTGTACTTTTTCTAATAACTCTATGTCCTTTTTAAGATACGGTGACCAGAATTGCACACAATATTCAAGGTGCGGTCGTACCATGGAGCGATACAGAGGCATTATAATATCCTTTGTTTTATTCTCCATCCCTTTCCTTATGATACCTAGCATTCTATTTGCTTTCTTGGCCGCCGCTGCGCACTGGGGGGAGGGTTTTAACATGTTATCCACGATGACTCCTAAATCTTTTTCCTGGGTGGTGGTTTCTAATGTGGAGCCTTGCATCGTGTAACTATAGTGTGGGTTGTTCTTTCCTAGGTGCATAACTTTGCACTTGTCCACATTAAATTTCATCTGCCATTTGGATGCCCAGTCTTCCAATTTATCCAGATCCTCCTGCAGTTTTCCACAATCTTCTTGGGTTTTAACAACTTTAAACAGTTTTGTGTCATCTGCAAATTTGATAACCTCACTAGTTATTCCCTTTTCCAGGTCATTTATGAATATGTCAAAAAGTAGCGGACCCAGTACAGATCCCTGGGGTACTCCACTATTCACCTTTTTCCATTGGGAATATTGGCCATTTAGCCCTACCCTCTGCTTTCTATCTTTTAACCAGTTCCCGATCCACAATAGTACACTGCCTCCTATCCCATGACTTTTTAGCTTCGCCAAAAGTCTCTGATGGGGGACCTTGTCAAAAGCTTTCTGAAAGTCCAGATACACTATATCAACCGACTCACCTTTGTCTACCTGTTTATGCACACCTTCAAAAAAACAGATCAGATTAGTAAGACAAGATCTTCCTTGTCTAAAGCCATGTTGGCTGTCTCCCATTAGGCCATGACTATCTACATGCTGTGTAATTTTGTTCTTTATGATGGTTTCTACCATTTTCCCTGGTACTGACGTCAGGCTCACCGGTCTGTAATTTCCCGGGTCACCCCTGGAACCCTTTTTAAAAATTGGTGTTACGTTGGCGACCCTCCAATCTTCAGGTATTACAGATGATTTTAATGAAAGTTCACAGATTACCAATAACAGGTCTGCAATCTCATATTTCAGTTCTTTCAACACTCTGGGATGTATACCATCCGGTCCAGGTGATTTGCTACTATTCAGTTTATCAAATAGTTGTAATATATCTTCCCGGTGTAGCGATATTTCTCTCAATTCCTCTGCAGTATCACCTTTAAATACCACTTCAGTCTTGGGTAACATCCCTACATCTTCCTCAGTAAAGACCGAAGCAAAGAATTCATTCAGTCTCTCTGCTATAGCCTTGTCTCCTCTTACTGCCCCTTTTACCCCTCTATCATCTAATGGTCCATTTGACTCTCTCACAGGCCTTTTGCTACGAATGTACTTGAAAAAGTCTTTATTTCGTGTTTTTGCTTCCGTAGCAAGTTTCTTATCAAATTCCCGCTTTGCCTGCCTTATCAATGCTTTGCATTTAACTTGCCAGTTCTTGTGCTGTTTCCAGTTTTCATCATTTGGCTCTTTTTTCCATTTCCTGAAGGTTGCTCTTTTGGCAGCAACAGCCTCTCTGACCTCACCTTTAAACCATGCTGGCAGTTTTTTGGAATTTCTTCCACTTTTCTTAATGCGTGGAATACAGCTGGTCTGGGCTTCGAGGATAGTATTTTTAAATAACACCCAAGCTTGCTGTAAGTCTTTAACCTTTGGAACCGTTCCTTTTAGGTTTTTCCGAACTATATTCCTCATTCTATCATAGTCTCCCTTTTGAAAGTTAAAAGGTAGTACTGTGGATTCCTTTACTATCTGTCCTCCACTGATTAAATCAAACATGATCATACTATGATCACTATTGCCAAGTGGTCCCAACACCCTTATTTCTTGCACCAGATCTGGCGTTCCACTAAGGACTAGGTCCAGTATAGCTTCCCCTCTGGTCGGTTCATGAATCAGCTGCTCCAAGAAGCAGTCATTTATTTCATCTAGAAACTTTATCTCTTTAGCTTGTCCTGCTGTGACACTGTCCCAGTCGATACCGGGGTAATTGAAATCACCCATTATTACTACTCTGTTGTGGCTTTTGTTAGCTTCCTTGATTTTTTTGAGCATTTCATCATCCATTTGTTCATTCTGGCCAGGTGGTCGATAGTATACTCCCACTGCCATCACCTTCCCCTTCATAAATGGAATTTCAATCCATAGAGATTCTACAGCAAATTTTGTTCCCTGCAAAACTTTAATCCTTTCTGACTCAATGCCCTCTCTAACATAGAGCGCAACCCCTCCACCAATTTGTTCAGCTCTATCATTACGATATAGTTTGTATCCAGGTATCACAGTGTCCCACTAGTTATCCTCCTTCCACCATGTCTCTGAGAGTGCAATCATATCTAACCTCTCATTTAGTGCTATATATTCTAATTCTCCCATCTTATTGTTTAGACTTCTAGCATTGGCATACAAGCATTTTAGAGACTGTATTTTATTAATATTAATCTGGCTATTGGTAGGCATGGGTAATTGGGAATCCTTATGCTCTGTCTGCTCCTTACTCAAGGGCACTTGGGCTACTATACTCCCTTTTGGAACCTCACTGCTTTTGGTAGTATCCTTCAAGGATACCTTTGTCCGAACCATGCGCTCCTGGGTGACTGTCGGCTTTCCCCTATTTTCTAGTTTAAAAGCTTCTCTATCTCTTTTTTAAAGGTTAATGCCAGTAGTCTGGTCCCATCCTGATTAAGGTGAAGCCCATCCCTTCGGAAGAGCCCCCCCTTTCCCCAGAATGTTCCCCAGTTCCTAACAAATCCAAAACCCTCATCCTTGCACCATTGTCTCATCCACGCATTGAGACTCCGGAGCTCTGCCTGTCTTTTGGGTCCTGCACGTGGAACAGGAAGCATTTCGGAGAACGCTATCCTGGAAGTTCTGGATTTCAACTTCCTACCTAAAAGCTTAAATTTAGCCTCCAGAACTTCCCTACCACATTTTCCTATGTCATTGGTACCAACATGTACCAAGACAGCAGACTCCCCCCCAGCACTATCTATGATCCTATCTAGGCGGTGCGTGAGATCTGCTACCTTCGCACCAGGCAGGCATGTTACCAGGCGATCCTCACGTCCACCAGCCACCCAGCTATCTACATTCCTAATGATTGAATCACCAACTATAACAGCTGTCCTGACCCTCCCCTCATGGGGACATGGCCCTGGAGAAACGTCCTTGGTGCGAGAGGGTTTTACATCACCTGGAGGACAGGTCCTAGTTACAGGATCACTTCCTGCCACACCAGGGTGATGCTCTCCTGTCACGTGACCTCTCTCCTCCATGGCAACAGGGATGCTGCCAGACTGGAGGTGGGACTTCAGGACTATATCCCTGTAGGTCTCGTCCATGTACTTCTCTGTCTTTCTTATGTCTTCCAGGTCTGCTACTCTAGCCTCTAGAGAACGGACTCGTTCCCTGAGAGCAAAGAGCTCCCTGCACTTAGTGCATATGTAGGACCTCTCACCAACTGGGAGAAAATCATACATGTGACACTCAATGCAAAAGACTGGAGAACCCCCATCTCGTTGCTGGACCTCTGTCTGCATCTTAGTTTAAAGCTTGTGTTTAGGTCTTTTAAATTCGGTATATAATAAGGATTGGTGTAGATGCTTATACTAATAAAAGTGTATCTAATACCCCTAATACACCCTGTGTACCTGAAGCTTAATTAATCTCAGGTCCTCTGTGTATGACTGATTTGGATTAAGAGCTGCACCTGAGAGCAGCCCCTTTCCTCTAAGATGTGCAAGTACCTATAAAACTACAATTACCCCAGGGGTGGGTGGGTGCTGGGGAGGGAGGGAGGGAGATAAGTCCTATTAAAGAGGGCAGTTACAAGGTACCCTGTCCTGAACCCTCAGCAGGGGGATGGGGGTACCACACAAAGCCCAGTTAGTTGAGAGAGGCAAGGTAAGTACAGCTGAGAAGGCTGAACTAGCACACCACTAAGACAAACAATAAATAATTAAACAAACAAACAGTTAGACAAACAGTAAATAATTAAATAAACAGCTAGAACTCACAGTAAGATGTCCCAGGAGGCAAATATCCACTCACTAGCAGAGCTCTGTAAAAGTTCAGCCCTTCTCTGATCAGAGAAAAGCAAACTAAAACAGCCTATGCACACGTGGAGAAAACAGGAAGAAGGCTACACAATACCTCAGGGGGAGGGGGGGAGGGGGAGGATTCACTCAGGCAGGCAAGGACAGGAAAAAAGCTTAACAAACAGCAGGTTCTGGGGAGAGAGATTTAATTCAAAATGGCTACCACACAAAGCCCAGTTAGTTGAGAGAGGCAAGGTAAGTACAGCTGAGAAGGCTGAACTAGCACACCACTAAGATAAACAATAAATAATTAAACAAACAAACAGTTAGACAAACAGTAAATAATTAAATAAACAGCTAGAACTCACAGTAAGATGTCCCAGGAGGCAAATATCCACTCACTAGCAGAGCTCTGTAAAAGTTCAGCCCTTCTCTGATCAGAGAAAAGCAAACTAAAACCAAATCCAACTCTGTCAGAGTCCACCTCAGTGCTCTCTCTGCACATCATTCACCGGTCGAAGGCCGGCCTCTCTCCTCGCATCCCTTGGTGGCGCGTTTCCTCAGAGGCCTCCTTCTGCTTAAACCTCCGTTGCGCCCCCCAGCCCCTGACTGGGACCTCAAAGTGGTTCTGCAAAGGCTTACCTGTCCGCCTTTCGAGCCCATGGCTACCTGCCCTCTCCGTTTTCTCTCCTGGAAAACTCTCTTCTTGGTTGCCCTCACTTCCGCGAGGCGCGTGAGTGAGCTACAGGCCCTAGTGTCGGAGCCTCCGTACACTAGGTTCTACAAGAATAGGGTGGTACTGCGGACCCACCCCAAGTTTCTTCCAAAGGTGGTCTCCCCCTTTCACATCAACCAGGAGGTGGTTCTTCCGACCTTCTTTCCCAGGCCGCACGCCAGCCGAGCAGAAACTGTGCTGCACACCCTGGACTGTAGAAGAGCCTTATCCTTCTACCTTGACCGTACGCGAGAGCATAGAAAGGCCGTCCAGCTCTTCGTATCTTTTGACCCCAATCGGTTGGGGGTACCTGTCTCTAAGCGTACTCTGTCCTCCTGGGTAGCCGACTGTATCGCCTGGACTAACGGGGCAGCCGGCCTCTCCTTGGAAAGTCGTGTCACGGCTCATCGGGTCAGGGCGAAGGCCGCGTCTGTGGCTCATCTCCGCTCTGTTCCATTGGCAGACATTTGCCGGGCCGCTACTTGGTCTTCAGGCCATACCTTTGCGGCTCATTACTGCCTTGAAAGGGAGTCCCGCAGGGACAGCGCTTTCGGTCAGGCAGTTCTCCACAACCTCTTTGAGGTTTAGGCAACTCCTCCCTCCGGCCCTAGTGTTGGGCTACCGGCCGGATTCGTATTCAGAGAAGATTCCTTCCCTCTGTACTGTTGAGCTTGAGGGAGCTCTTTAGGCTTGAGGTCTCCGGTAGCCTTAAGCTTGGGAGTCCCATAAGTGAGGACTGACTTCCTGCTTGGTCCTGGAGAAAGAGTAGTTACTCACCTGTAACAGGTGTTCTCCAGGAGCAGCAGGAATCAGTCCTCACTACCCTCCCTCCTCCCCTTGGAGTTGCAATCATTCTTATTGCATATTTTTGCTAACTTTTGCTGTCTTTCCGCTATGTCATCAGACTGAGCAAGATGGCATCCCTGGGCGGGAAGGGGACCGCGCATGCGCGCTGCAATTCCCAAAGGCTTTCTGCGAAAGCTGGGGAAATTGCTCCGCGAGGGCTCCGTCGGCGACGTCACCCATAAGTGAGGACTGATTCCTGCTGCTCCTGGAGAGCACCTGTTACAGGTGAGTAACTACTCTTTCAATGCTGTCTGATACCACCAAATCCACATGACACACTTCATGGCTTGATACTAACTCTGTTCTCCACCTCAGCTCAACCTAAAACTGGCAGAAAGGTTTCACTTCCTGCTTCGCGAATGGGTGAACTTTGTCAACATGCTGTTTCTTCCTTACTTTTCCAATGCAATGGCGACGGCGTCAGCATCGACGCAATTGGTGATGGGTATTGGCTTTATCTGATGGTACCTTTTAGGCCTTTATATAGTTTTTTGGATAACACTTTGGATAAACGTCCATCCCTGTGTTTTACTAGAAAATATCACCATCTGTAGATCCTGAAGGTTTTTTTCGGAACTAGTTCATATTCTAGACATATCTGTTCATTTCAATACCACCAAAGCTATTACTGCCATAGCTTCTGAAGTGGGCTTGTCTGCCCAAGTCCACACCAGCCTGATTCATAAAGAAATCAGTCGTCTTCTTTACTGCAACGCAATAAAGCCAATCCTACCTCAGAAAAAAAAGAAGGCTTCTATTACAGGCACTTCTTGATTCGCTAAAAGACTTCAGATTTGTACCCCATACTGGACTTCAGAGGCTTTAATCACTTTCTTTGCAAAGCAAAATTTAGGATGAATAGTTGCTCCTCTAGTCTTCCATTCCTTAGGAAGGGATACTGGATTTCATGGATGACACTTGCACTGGATTTCAAAGATGCTTGCACACATATCCCAGTCCATCCTTCTTGAAGAAAATATCTCCTGTTCCTCCTTTATGTGGATCACTAGAAATATAAAATCCTTCACTTCAGCCCCTTTGGTTTTTACTAAATGCCTAGTGATGGCAGCTGGAGTTGCCCATCTCTATCTCTTTCGGTGAGGTCATCTAGTTTTTCCCTACCATGATGACTGGCTTCAGGCAGTTTCCTGACAAAAGAATTCACCTTCTTCTGAATTTAGGCTTCATAATCATCTTGTAGAAATCAGTCTTGCATCCTACAAACATTTCATCCATGGCGGCAATTTTTGATGCAATATAAACTAAAGTTTTTTCACCTACATGGGTAGTGCCTTTGGAAAATCCTGAATAAGTCCCTAACGCCAGGGCCGGATTTACCTTGAGTGAGGCCCTATGCCAACAAAAATTGTGGGCCCCAGCAGGGGCGGCCCAAGGGGGGCGTGGGCCTCATTTGCATAAGGGGCCTCATTTGCATAAATATTTGCATAATGTTACCATATACTAACTTTTAGTAAACGTGCCTCTTAATGAGTGTATGGATAAAGAAAGACTAAAAGATTTCTACATTACTATAATCCAGTGCCAACTGCCAGACACATTAGGAACTACTACAAACACTGCCCATTTAGAACCCATAGCAAACCCGCCGTATCCTAACAGCACTACCAGGACTCACAAAGCACCATACTCTACCAATCAAAAGGCAACACTGCAAATATTAAATCAATACATTTCAGAGAACAACAATACATGACCTACTGGGGAAAGAGAACAAGTGGCAATGTCAAATAGGAATTATATAAACAGAACACCTCAGCTCAGTTACACATGCAGAACATAGACCATCACCAAACAAGTAATCACATTTTAGAAACAGGAAGACAATAATTAAACTGGGAATCCCAAAAGCCAAACTTGGAATGTACAACACTGTAGAAATAAAACTATACATTAATTTGCTCTTGTACTAAACAAAGCGCAGACGTCAATGATGCACATTTACCAGAGCTGACATATTCCAATTAATAAATTCAAAATAAAGAGATATTTTTCTACCTTTTGTGCATTTTTTTCAGCTGCAATTGCTCCAGCCACTTTCTTCTGGTTTCTTCATGTCTTCTGCTAACTCTCCATCGTCTGCTGTCCATTTGTCCTTTCTTCTCTCTTCTAGTTTTTTTCCATTCTCTCTACATCTGCTTTAACATACTAATCTTTCTCCTTTTGCTCTTTCCTCATTCCTATTTCATCCAGTCAAATTTTACCCCTCCATCCTCAATCCCCACTTACTCTCCCAATACCCGGCCAATTGTAGATTTTTTTATCCCTCCCACACAAAATATTTTTCCCTTCTCCATTTTACTCTTCCAGCCCCATCCCATTCTAATCCTCCCCCAACATCAGCTCCCTTCTAGTTCCAGCCTCACCCAGCATCCATTCCCTTCTAGTCCCTGCATCAGCCCATTTCCAGTCCTAGCCACCCATCAGCCCATTTCCAGTCCTAGCAACCCCCCAACCCAATACCAGTCCTAACCCCCCATCACCCAATTTTCAGTTTAAGCCCCCCCTATAACCCATTACCAGTCCTAACCCCCCATCAGCCCACTTCCAGTCCTAACCCCATCAACCCATTTCCAGTCAGCCCCCCATAGCCCATTGCCAGTCCTAACCCCCCCATCAGCCCAACAGCCCACAGCCCATTACCAGACCTAACCCCATCAGCCCACCTCCAGTCTTAACCCCCCCCAGCCCATTTCCAGTCCTAACCCCCCCCATAGCCCATTACCAGACAGCCCCCATCAGCCCACAGCCCATTACCAGTCTTAACCCCCCCCAAAGCCCATTACCAGTTCTAAACCCCCCCAACAGCCCATTATCAGTCCTAACCCCATCAGCCCACCTCCAGTCTTAACCCCCCAGCCCATTTCCAGTCCTAGCCCCCCCATAGCCCATTTACAGTCAGCCCCCATCAGCCCACAGCCCATTACCAGTCTAAAAACCACAAAACACATTACCAGTTCTAACCCCCCCCCAACAGCCCATTACCAGTCCTAACCCCATCAGCCCACCTCCAGTCTTAACCCCCCCCAGCCGTTTTCCATTCCTATCCCCCCCATAGCCCATTACCAGACAGCCCCCATCAGCCCACAGCCCATTACCAGTCTTAACCCCCCCAAAGCCCATTACCAGTTCTAACCCCCCCCAACAGCCCACAGCCCATTACCAGTCCTCCTCATCAGCCCACCTCCAGTCTTAACCCCCCAGCCCATTTCCAGTCCCAGTCCCAGCCCATTTCCAGACCCCGTCCCAACCCATTTCCAGCCCCAGTCCCAGCCCCCCCAATTACCAGTCCTACCCCCTCCCCCTCCCCGGCCTAAAGTAAAATTTATTTTTAAAAAAAAAACCTGCTGGCTGCCGCCGCGGGGCCCCCTCTGCTGCCGCGGCAGCATGGACTGACCCGCGGGGGCCCCCTCTGTAAGCTCGGTCCCTCCCTCCGTGCCTCCGTGTCTCCCTCCGTGCAGGCTGTTAGAGACGCGAAGGCAGACTGTCTCCTTCGCGTCTCTGTTAAGCCCGCAGGGGCTGATGGGAAATTTCCCATCTGCCCTGCGGGCTTCACAGAGACGGGAAGGCAGAAGGAGACAGTCTGCCTTCGCGTCTCTAACAGCCTGCACGGAGGGAGACACGGAGGCACGGAGGGAGGGACCGAGCTTACAGAGGGGGCCCCCGCGGGTCAGTCCATGCTGCCGCGGCAGCAGAGGGGGCCCCGCGGCGGCAGCCAGCAGGTTTTTTTTTATTTTATTAAAAAAAAAGCCTAACTACTTCAATTTTTGTGGGCCCTTTGCAGCTGTGGGCCCTACGCCATGGCGTACATGGCGTATAGCTAAATCCGGCCCTGCCTAACGCGCTCAGATGCTATGCGAGAAGCACTGGGGCATGTTGGGGGTGTTCCGGGGCAGAGTGGGGGCGGAGGAAAGGGCTAAATGGGTAGCAGTGATTTGCAATGCTACCCACTTAGCCCTCTGTGCCTTAAAGATAGGCAAGGTTTTTCCTTGCCTATTTTTCAGACACAGGGGCTAAGTGGGTAGTATTGAAAATCACTGCTACCATTTTAGCCTCGGCAGCTGCCAGTGTGTCCAGCCAAACCCGGATTTTCACTTCCATCGCCACGGAAGCGAAAATCCGGGTTAAGGGGATTGGCGGGCAGGTTATGCACCGATGCGGCACATAGCCTGTCTAACTGAAAATTGAGCCAGTTAAGATTAATTTGTTCATAAATTACATATCATTTTTCTAATTTTGTAAATCTTTTTATGCTACCTGTTGACAATTATGATATGATTATGGATACCTGATTTAACCTTGTAATTTCTATGCACTGTACTTCATTTTATTTGAATTCTTTCTATATTGCCTTTTGGTAACAACAGCAAAGCAGTTTTAAGGTCCAAGAACAATAAAAGTATATAATAAGACAAAAAGTAACCTAAAAGTTAAATAATACAACAATAAAATACATAAAAACAGAATACTGCAAGTTTGGGCTGTGCCGAGGCGATCTTGAAACATAAGTTACAGGAAAGTTAAAATAATAAATGATGAAAGCTTTGGTAAAAATTAAGGCTTTTAAGTGGGCCTTAAAATGTATTAATGAAGGCTCAGCCTTCAAATAAGATGGCAATGAGTTTTATACAGATGGAGCTAAACAACAAAAGGATGACCATCGTGGGTTTAAGTGGAGGCCGATTCCATACTGTGCATGTCCGGGCTGTCCGGAAGTCCACAAGATGGACGGGACACAATTGTACGTGATTCTACAACCATGGGACATATACATACCCGTGGCTACATAATCAGGTTGCTTCAACAGACCGGCGTGCACGATATGCTGAGCAGTGAGACATGTAGCAGGCTGCCCGTCCCTACCACTCAATGCTCCTACTGGTGTGCCAGTGCTGTGGCGTCTCATCGCTATGACACTGGGGGCACCCAGCAGGAGCAAGCAAGGCCTGAGAGCGGAGCACATCTCCTTTCCCTGCTGCCTGTCCCTCAGCGGGGTCTGCCAGGGCTGGGATCAGGTAGCTGGGACCCACCTGCATGCGCTTCTTGTATTTGTGGGGGCAGCCTGGCACGATTGCAGCCTTGCCCAGCTCCGATGTGGAATAAGTCAGACTTCCATCTTGCCCCCGCCAGACATAGAGGGCCCGACTGCAATAGGCACTGTATGTTTGGGTGCTGCAGCCCGCCTCTTGTCTGTCCACTCTCTACCTCTGTCCTGCCCCCTCCCGCCCCCATCTAGCGCTCCCCAAACAGCGGCTCTGTGCATGTGGAAGCAGTCGATGCTGAATACGGTCCCAGCATCTCAGAATGACCTCCATAGTGAATTTGTCAAGGTGAGGGAATGACTAATAAATTACTTGAAAGAGAACACAATGATCTTATTGAGCAATTTGGAACTATGTATTTAGCCAAATAAAAGGGAGGGGGGAGGTTTACAAGTACAAACCTTTGTGAGTCAATAATAATAACTTGTATCTTATCTTGTAAAAAGGGAGAAGCAAATTATGATCTATTAAATGAGGTGATACATGATTATATCTATGAGCAGTATATATAAAATACAAATAGCTGTGTTCTATATAAAGACAGATTTAAACCAATAAAGAAAAAATTGCAATAGTAGTACCTCTTGCTCATCTCAAAATGAGAGGACTTCAATGGGATCTCAAATTCCAAAGGAACTAGTATACCCAACCTCTTTCTATAATATTTCAACCCCTAGCTTCAGCTTCAAACCATGCTGCAATGGTGGACATCAACACTCAACCTGACTGTACAGTTGGTGTCCTGTTTGCTCCAGCAGAATATCAATCTGTTCTAATAACAAATGCTTCCAGGACTGGATGGGAGCTCACCTAGATCTTCACGTTACAGAGGGCATAAGGTCAAAGTGTGAAAAATGTCTTCACATCACCATCTGGAGCTCTGAGCAATATTTCATGCTCTAAGTCTTCATCCATCTTTTCTGAGGCACCTCGATTTAATTCAAACAAACAATCAAGTTGCCATATTTTATGTCAACCAACATGGAGGCACAGGATCCCTCTTCTGTGCTGGGAAGCAACAAATATTTGGGATTTTGCCATCATCCATTATATCTATATACAGGCTGCATGTTTCCCTGGCATTCAAGACCAGATAGCTGACAAACTCAGCAGAGTTCTACAATGATACAAATTGTCCTTGTATCAATAACTCTGCAAAACATATTTTGGGTTTGGGTGCTCCTAAAATAGACCTCTTAGCCAGCAATGAAAATGAAAAGCTTATGCTCTATTGTTCGATACTTACATCCTCAGATCACTTGTTATGTGATGCTCTTGCAGTCTCTTGGATTAGATTCAGAGTTGACTTTACACTTAAACCCTAGGTCCTCTCATAGCAAAGACCCTTCACGAGATTCAACACAGACTAGGCACCATGATTCTCATAGCACTATACTGGCCTCAACAGAACTAGTTTTCTGTGCTACTTGTAGTTTTACCACTGTGCAGACTATCATTATTTCCATCATTAATCATCCAAAACAAGGTTTGTCTTCTCAATAACAGTTTCAGTTAGCTCTCATAATGTGGAACTGAACAAGAGGTGAAGGCACATTTTACAATGGACTTCCAAGTACAATCTGGAGCATCCAAGCCACAACATCTGGAAAAAAGGCAAGCAGGTCAAAGTTCGGGTATGATTTAACAAATGGATGTCTGCAGGATCATCTGCATAGATGTCCCCGATCTAACATTTAATACCAGGACGTCTAAGAGACATGCAATGGTAGTGCAAATACAAAACAATTTTATTGAATGCACAAAAAATTGTGATTGTGGAGTTTACTGAGGATAGTGGAGTACCGTCTTGTTTGCACCAGACAGATGTAATAGGACCCAAATAATCACGTTCCCAATGCTTATTCATGCCTGCAGCAGGTCTAAATATGGATGAGGTCGCAGACATCCCCAGGGGGAGCAATTGGGATGAAATCAATTGGGGATGTCTACCCCTGTCGTCCAGCCCCAGACACACATTCACTACACTCCCTGCCTACTTGGATGCCCCTGTGGCAGAGATGTCTTAAAAAAAACATTTGTGAAATAGCTCTGAGGACGTCTCAATGATTTGAATGGCCGCATGCACATTTTTGCACATCCAAATCACTTCTAAGACTCTTAAAATGGCCCCTTTAGTCTCCACTCTAATTCTACCAGAATCTAATCTGGACATACTAGCTGCATAAGAAAGCCATTTATCAGGCACACTGATGCTTTTAAGTGGAAAAGGTTTCCATCTTGTTTTTCATGAATGACAATGACCCTATTTTCTGTTTGTCTGACATCTTTTAGTGCCACTTATACTATCTGCTTCATCTGAAATTCCAAACATCCTCCCTCAGAATACATCTCAGCTAGGGCTGCACCAAGGACTGTGTGAGTGGTGTGGTCACACAGGGCACAAGTATGGAAGGAGCACCAATGTCATCACTGGGCTTCCAGGAAGCATGATCAAAGCAATTTTCTGCACATAGATGAATGTTAGGGGGCACCAGGTTTATAAGTTGTGCAAGCAGGATGTGATGTGGGAAAGATAGGTTAGGCAGAGTAAGGGAGGAAGTAGGGGTGGTTAGCAGGAAATTGGCCAATAAGGGAGGGGTAGACGAGGAGATAGCAAGCAAGGAGTAGGGCCGGAGTTTTGGTGGTCAGTTTGGAAATGGAGGACAAGGTGGTGTGAGCAGGCAGAGCAGTTTCAGTTTAGCACAGTTTGTCATATTTTCTTTTCTTTTTCTCGTAATTGCTTACCGCAGCTTATAGTCAGTCTTGCTGTTCAAGTTTATTGTCTCAGGTGGCTGGCAGCATTTGGAGTTCGAGCAGCAACTATGCAGTGGTTTGAGGCCAGGAATAGTCTGGCTAGGCCTTGGAGAGCCTGATCATGGCCAGTCATGGAAATGCCTTGATTTGCTGAGCTACGCGGCTGTATTGTGAGTAAACTGTGGCAGTAGTACCAGCGCCGATCGTATCCTGGCTACAGAAAATGTTTTGGTTTTGGGGTTGTGCGTTGGTGTGAACATTTGGCAGCTGTTTGGGTGCAGGCAGATAAGGATGCCTGCACTTTGTAGTTTACTAATGGATCCTCGTAATGTGTGTGGAGCTGCAGTGCTGAAGGGGAGGAAAAGTGGAGCAGCGAAGGTTCCTGCAGATAAAATCGATTGGCCAGGCAGTGTGCTTGGCAGGTGGAAAACATTGAGTAAGGCATGTGGAGCAGCTAAAAGTGCAAAATGGGGCCTGGGACCTTGTGGAAATGGGGCCTCCCCTCACCTGTCCCGCACAGGACTGGCCACTAGAAGGTGGGCCCAGCATCAGCGCAGTGAGATTCCCAGCCAGTCTGCAGGTCCCTCTGTACCCAAGCATTGTTGGAGGTTGGAAGTCATGCCCAGCTCAATGGAAGACAGCAGCAGTGGTGAGTTGGAAGGGTCCATTGTCAGGGTGTTGATTCTCCTTGTCCATTTTTTCCAGTGGTAGAGTTGTCTCCTCTGAATGCCCCGATCTTCTCCTTGCTCTATATAGCAGAGGTAGCCATGGAAGAAAAGGAGAATTTGGATTTAGATCACATTTTCAAGGATTTATGGACGCTCTCTAAGGCATATCTTATTCAACAGGCAATCTGGTGCATGATTCTAGCCGAATAGGACGCTTCAGTCAAACTCCTGCAGGGTGTTAAGGTTGTAGACAAGCTATATGACCTGTGGAGAAAATGGGGCATCATGGAGTTTAGGAAAAGACTTAAAACACACCTATTTACAATGCACTATGGTTCCTTGAAGAATTCACCTCTCACCTCTCCGCTAGATAAAGGATAACCCCACTCCAGATTACATATTTCGTCCTGAAAAAGAATGAAGTACTGCAGTCCTAATCCAACGTATTGAAAACAATTGAATAAAAAATACCCTGTATATAGTTTAATTCTGTTCCATTGTACATAGTTTACCATTGTTAATTTACTATTGTTAATTGTTGATTGTAAGCTCCAATTTGTTATATGTAAAAACAGCTCTCCCTGTTTACTGTTGTTCCATGTAAACCGCACCTGATTAATGGAAGGAGCGGTATATAAAAAAAATCTGTTAATGTTAATTAATGGGCAGGAGGGCCTGGAGACCAGGCCAAAAAGAGCCTTAGGGATAAAGGTTTATGCAGAGCCTCTGCCAATTGGTTAAACACTTTGGGCCTGATATTTAAAACGATTAATGCTATTGCATGCCTCATTGCTAAAGCTTTTTCCCTAGGCAAGGCATGCCAGTGGTGTCACTGGCCTGTGGAGAGACGATGTTTGGGTAGAAGAAGGTGTTTTTATGCATTCGCTGTTTTAAGAGAGACCAGAATGGAAAAGGAGCTTGGGTGGTACTTCACAGTTCTCTGGGATTAATGATTGTTTCAGCGCAGTATGAGACTCATTCCTTTTGCATGGGGGCAACAACATTTCTAGTTGCTTGGGTGGCTTCACCAGCCTTGATTTGGAAGGTGGGTTGCTGGCATTCCAATAACTACCTGTGTTATGTGCGTCAAGGTGAAGTTGATTGCTCACCTTCATTTTTCTTGCCAGTTTTTATTGCAGGTGTCCTGACACCGGAGGTTTGCATATAGCTGTGTGTGGATTCCTTCATCTTATGTGCCCAAAAGAGAGCTGCAAAGTCCTGGCTGGAAGTACATCTGGGACTGGCAGCTCTGGGTATTTGAATCCAATGGTTGGGGATTCAGAGCATGCTGTGGAATCAGCTCATCTCATCCCTCTTGCAAGCATGGTGTTTTTCCTCCCTGCAATTGAATTTGCATCTATCTATGAGGGAATGGTCTTTGCTCAGTGAAGGGTATGGACTTAATTCATAAAAGGAAGGGTGATATTTATTTATATTCTCTTATATACTGTGCTATTCTGCATCAGTGTGGTTTATATTGAACAAACTGAAATTACATTGAACAGGGCATTATAACTTGGAGATCCCTGTAAAATAGTTAGCATGGGCTATGGCGGGTTAAGTGGCTTGCCCAAGACCACAGGGAGCACCTGTGGGACTAGAAACCCCAGTCCTTCCAGCCCAAGGTTGCAGTCCTCTAGTGGAATTTGAACCCTTGACCTTCCAGCCTGAAGTACCTTGCCCCAACCACTAGGCCACTCCTCCACTGTTGATGAAGGGTGATATGTTGAGGAAGGGTGAAGTGTTCTTTTCCAAATGTTCATATTACATGGTCATAGATCATCCCTTGGTTGGTTTGGAGGTATGCAGTAATCAGTGGCCCAGGCTGATAGATATACTCAAAAGGAGGCCAAATGCAGAGGTGGCCAAGTTGGTTATTTCACTGGGGGTGTTGGTTCTATCACATGATATGTTGGCAACTGACTGTCTGGGGCTCTATCTCCAGGACGGAGTCTACCATTGAAAATGGGCAATACTGTACATAAAAAGATGAGCAGCCGAGAGCTTGAGAACCATCCACTTCTGTGCCTGACTCAATCCTGCTTGTCAACAGAAAAAGCATTGATGCTCACCTGTATCAGGTGCTTTCCCATAGCAGGATTGATTAGGCACATGATCTCTCCGATGTCACCGAGAATTTGCATTCATTTATGAGCTATAGAATGAACTGAGAAGTTGAGAAGATTGCTGCTTGCAGGAAGGGCCACATATACTCAGAACTTTGTTTAGTTATTCTATTTTATTTTATTTATTTTTGGACCAATATTAAACTAAGGGGTATGTTTACTAAACGGCAGTAAAGGAGCAGTCTTTTCCGTGCGGTAACAGCAGCGATAAAGGGTTACTGTGTGCTAAGTGTGCTGGCAGGGAGATGTGCCCAGCACCTGGTCCACTGAACCTGTGCTATTAGAGATGGTCTCTGCTGCTGGTCCACATCACTGCTAGTGTGTGGTAGCTATTCTGCAGTATGTTATGCTTTTCTCTTTGGTTCCTGCATGCTGTAGGCGATGGTGACAGCAGTAGCTTGGTCCTGTATTCTGCCCATGTTAGACACTAATCCTCTGATAACAGTGTAGACTAGTGGATAGTGTTAATATAGTGCTGCTATGGACAGCCACTGCAATAGGGGTGTATAGGCTGGTGTGAGGCTGTCCTGCCAGGACCCCAGTGAGTAGGTTATGAAGTAGTGCTGCCCTAAACATTGAGAACTAACAATTGACTACAGCACAGGCAGTAAGACTGCCCCTGCTGCCCTTCACTGGGCTGTGTCAGCTAAGCACAAACTATTGGTCTGCTAGTCAGCATGCACAGCATGTGTGTAGTGCATCCACAAGCACCCAGCTATTTGCTCAGTGATTGGCAACCCCAGCCAGAGAATACATCCACATCACTGGAGCCAGACATTATAATAAGCTCTATTGTGTCATGGTCACTTTTTGGTCATAGTGAGAGTGCCATCTCAGCATGTCATACAGTGGCCACCCAGGCAATGCAGGTGGCAGATGGGCAAAATGGCATCTCAGCCAGTGACACTACCATTGTGGCAGACACATCCAGGCCAATCTGTGCTGTTTCAGGCAATACCCACAATCCTCTGCCTTGCCTTATTCACATTTTCAAAACATGCTGTGAAAAACTCAATCGATGAGAGCCAAAGTGCAGTGCAGAAAGCCACAAGACAAAGGGGAGACACACACAAACACATGCGCACGCGTGCGCACACACATGCACCCACGCATGCACATGCATATACTCTCATTGGCGCACTGAGCAAAAGTGGAGATGATTGGAATTCCTGCTTGACACTTCTGTCTCAATGTCGGCTCAAGGATCGATAACATGTGCTCTGTTTGCACGTGCTAAATTACCGTGCCTTACCCTCACCACAGATTGAGAATGTGTGTAATGTTTGCACGTGCTATATTACTGTGTGCTATTAGCCTCCAACCAGCTGTGGATAGTGGAGCCTGTCAGTGCTGCTGGTGGGTGTTTCCACCCTTGCTGGCCATCTCCTTGAGTGTTGCACATGCTGGAGCTATACTTACATTATCAGCTAAACTTTGTCCACAGGAATATGCAATAAAAAAACTCCAGTGGGGACCTGAACCTGTGACCCTCCACACATATACACACCAACTGTGTGTGTTGCACCACAGTGCTGCCTTATGGGGATAGCAGCTCCTGTTGCTGACATGCTTCTCTTCAGCTGACCTTTGTCACATGCTGCAATGCACATGGTGCACACAACCAGGACAAGGCTTCTGTCTGCTGAAGGCTGGTGTCACTTCCCACACCACCACCACCACCCCACCATGCAGACATGTCTATGCACTGTCAGTGGTGGTGGTTGCAGTACCAGCATGTTAAACATGTGAGTTTGGCAAGCACTTTGGGCAAAAGGTCCGGATGGGGGGGGGGGGGCAGGGGAACACATGGATGGCCATGCAGCCCCCCACCCGCTGCCCATGCAGGGGTCCCATCACAACCTGCCACATCTCGGGGGGGAGGATGGCAGCCACTACCTGCATTTTCCAGCTACCTTTCACCTGCATTTTCCACCTACCTAAAGGGCTACAGCATCTGGCACTATTGGCCTCTTCCCCCATAGCTGGGTTCTGCGGCAGCGGGTGGAGGGGAAGGCAGCCTAGATCTCTCTTGGACCACCTTAGGTGGCACATTGCCTTTCTGCAGCAGTAGCAGGACTGCGTGCTGCCACTGTCACTGTGGGATCATGACGAATATCACAGATGGTTCTGCGGATGGCAGAATACCCCTTTGTGGAGAGGCTAAAAAGGTTGGGGCTCATGAACCTGGGGAAGAGATGGATGAGGGGAGATATGATAGAAGTCTATAGATTATTGACTGGAGTGGAACAGGTAAGTCACTTTTTTATGTCATCAGACTGTGGACAGACTAGGGGACCTGCAATGCGGCACATTTGGGTCTTCTAGGTGAAAATACTTTTTCAGTCAATGCGTAATCAAACCCTGCAATCCATTACCGGATGCTGTGGTAAAAGCTATCAGTGTAGCTGGGTTTAAAAACGTTTGGACGGGTTCCTGGGAACAGTTCATAAACCATTGCTAAATAGGATCTGAGCTATGCCCTGCTTGCCCCATTAGTTATTGAGGATCCTGTGTGGCTTTTGGGGAAACTGCTAGGTACTTGTGACCTAGGTTGTGCACTGTTGGACACAGGATACTGGGCATGATGCACCTTGGTCTGACACAGTTTGGCATATTTTGTAGTCTTATGTTCCTATATGCCATCTAGGCAGCTGTCTGGTTCCCCCTGTGCACCAGCAGCCCCCACTGCATGACCCACGTGCCACCTCCTTTGCCCCCATTTGCACCATCAACATAGTGCCCTTTCATATTTGGGCACTATGCTATTGCTGCAAATGGAGTGCTACTATCACTTTTCTTGGACTCCCTGTCTGTACTATACATTGCTGACATGGAAATGGTCTTTCTCTCCTGCAAAAGTGCATTTACCAACAGGTTTTCACTGGCGGTAAAGTTCTGGTGTTACTGTTCCAGCGTTATTGCAGCAGGGACTTCTCCCCATCCACTCCCCGCCCATTGACCCCTTCTCTCTGCCTTCTCTCCACCCTCTGGTACATTTACCGCTGCCGGTAACAATACTGTGCGTTAATGTTACATTAGGTAACGTTACCGCACATTAACATTATTGATGCTACATTACCGAGATTTAGTAAACATACCCCCAAGTTTTGAATTCTGGGAGATCTGTTCCATCCTGGCAACATATAATTACATTTATTTATTTAGCTGTATTTATATCCCGCTTTTCACCGGGTCAAAGCGGTCAATTGGGGGATACATTTAACACGAGGGGATATGAGACACATATGCTAATACTTACAGGGAACATGGACAATGGAGGGTTAAGTGGCCTGCCCAAGACCACAAGGAGTGCCTATAGGACTAGAAATCCCAGTCCCTCCGGCCTGAGATTGCTGTCCCCAGGTGGGACTTGAACCCTCGGCCCTCCGGCCTGAAGTACCTTGTCCTAACCACTTATCTGCCTGATCGATCCTGTTCTTTATGTAAAATATCTCTTACAGGTGAACAACAAATGCTTTCCATTTTAACTGAATGACAACTATAATATTTCAGGAAGGTATTATAAGCAGTTGAATTCCTAAAGATACTAATATGAACAGTACCCCCTTCTGTCTTAATAGAAACTGTTGAAGATCAAGGGGTATGTCTACTAAGCCAGATTAACCTGGGCTATTTTCAACTAGGTCCCATGTTATTCAATGGGACCTAGTTGCAGATAGCCTGGGTTAACCGTTAGCCTGGCTTAGTAGATATACTGCCAAGTGTATATGAGAAAAATAAATTCAGATCACAAGAATTAAAAATAAACTGAAAAATACTCATAAAAGTATCATTTGTACCTTTCCAAATCAAGGGGCATGTTTACTAAACACCGTTGCTGTGCGGGTTCCCGTTAGTGTGCTGGTGCCATATAAGGAGTGGGCGGGCCAGGCAGAAAAAAGAAAAAAACCGGACCGTACGTGTGTGCGTCGCGCTAATGTGCAGGGCCCACATTAGCGCGTGGGAAGGCTAAGCGGGGCGCTGCTGCGCAACCAAACAACAGAGCCGTAGTACAACAGTGAAGACACTGACCTATGGTGCAGGGGCCAGGGGTTCAAACCCCCATTGCGCTCAATGAAAAAGACCAGCTGAGGCATCAACTTTTATGGGCAAAAGTGGTGTAGGAGGTATATTGATTATGGGCGGCAGAAGGCGGCGCACTCTTTTTTTATACGGCATGAGGCGGCGCACTGTACATTGTGGGCGGCAGATGGCGGCGCGCTGATAAAATGGGGCAACAGAAGGCGGCGAGCCTGTGGGCAGAAGGCGTCGCGCTGATGTGTGAGGGGGCAGCCCAATAGTGGGAGGGATAAGTGGCACGCTGATGTGCAACCAGCAGGAATGGAGCCATAGCACAATGGTTAAGACACTGACCACTCGTGCAGGCATCATGGGTTCAATTCCCCACAGTGCCCATTGAAGACAGCTGGTTGAGGCATTATTTTAAGGGGCATGCCCATGTTGGGCGGCATAAGGCGGCGCGCTGTTAATGTTACGCGGCAGAAGGCGGCGCACTGCTAATTTTGTGCGCCACAAGACGGCACGCCGATGGCTACAAGGCTGCGCGCTGCTGCTCAAGCACAGGAACAGAGCCACAGCACAATGGTTGTGACACTGACCAATGGTGCAGGGACCAGGGGTTCAATCCCTCACAATGCCCATTGAAAAAGACTAGCAGAGGCAGTATGTTTTATGTTGTGGAGTGCTGTAGGAGGCCCACTAATTTTATTTTGTGATAACAACTAGAAAACACACGCTCACAGCATGTTAACATAAGGCAGCCCATAAGGCACATGTGACAGTGCACCGTCCGCCAAGGCACCCTAGAATGTCCCCTATAGGGCAGCATGTATGTTGCGACACAGGATAATGTATAGTGCACCCTATATGGATGGCAACCATAAAGTGCCGTATACGGCGCCCCATAAAGCGCCCTCAGAGGCACCTTATGGGTACAGTACGCTCAGGGTGTTATTGCTGGCAGCAACATATGTACAGTAAATTAAAAAGATGTTGTGGACACCCCTATCACAGAACCCCACTGTGGGTTTGAACCCATGACCTCTGGCTGCACAGGGAGTGATGTAACCATTGGGCTACAACTCCATAGCTGTATGCAAGCCCCTGGCTGGCTGCAGATAGCCTGCACGTCACCTCACAGACAGTCTGCCGGTGTAAACAGGATAGGGTTAGGCCACACGTACCCATGATGCACTGCACATGCAAATTAGCTGTCCACAGATGGACACAAGATGGGTAATGCACCCCCACAGCACCTCGGCCCTGTTGGGGGGAGTGACCGGGTGCACCCACACAGCACCTCGGCCTGGTAGGGGGCACTGACCGGGTGCACCCACACAGCACCTCGGCCTGGTAGGGGGCACTGACCGGGTGTTTTACTGGCACAGAGTAGCTACACACCGTTACATTGTGCGGGTTCTGTGCTCACCCTGAGTGTGCAATGAGGCGCCCAGGACCAGGTCCACAACACCTTCCATGGCTGATGGAGGCCAAGCGGGAGTTCCAAAGCAGTGTTAATGTGTAAGATAGCTAGTTTCTGCACAAACACCATGGATATCCCAGTCAGGCTCAGCACCCCCCCCCCCCCCCCCCATCAAGTAGATCCACACTGTACCTCCTTGCAAAGGTGGCAGTAGAGGGCAACATCAACCCCAGTCCTGCTGAGGAATGAACACCACCCCCACCCCACACACAGCCACAACACAATAGCAGACAGAGATAGGACCAGGATAAGGTAAGCTGCACCCCACCACCAGATATTCCCCTGCAGCAAGCCAACAGCCACTGCACCTTGCAAGCCATTCCAGCAAGACACATACCAGCTACAAACAGTCTGCTGGTTAGTACATAGTGCATGTTCCCAATGGAGACACATGCACCCAGAACTGGTCTGCCAGCATACACAGCAAGCAGATAAATCAGTGACTGGGCCCCAAATAGAAACCCATATCTATCACATGAGAGAAATACTGTATAGCACTATGGGGGTGCCTAGCCATGCTGTGGTCACTGCACAGTCAGGGTGAGCGTGATCTCCCAGAAGGACATGCTTTGGCCACCCTGTCTGTGTAGGTGGTGGCCGGACACTACAATGTCCCTGCCAGTGCCCTATGCCCGGTGCAGATGCATCCTGGCCAGGCTACCCTGTCCTGGCTATACCCATGGTACCTTGCACCTCATTATGCACATTGGCAGGCCAATACTGGCAACAGTGCTGGCAGTGTGGGCTGTGGAAGGGGCTTGCAGCCAACACCCACTGTATAGCCAGACACACACTTCCACACCTATGCCATCATGGTGCTACTATTGAGGAAGTAATTAGCCTTGCCCACCAAACCGGTCCTGAGCACGGCAAGGCATGGATATGGTACGCAGTACAGCTGGGGGTCACTCCCCAGGGTGGTAAACACCATCAGAGGCCAGGCCTGGAGCACGCACCGCAAACACCTAACAGATTGTTCGGATGGGGTCAACTAGCAGTATGTGCGTAACGTATGGATATCTAGCTGCCTATGCTCCTAGCAAACGTCTCAGAGCTGTGTACCGTATACCTCAGGTGTAGGGTGACATTGGTAAGTTATGCAAGTGCTAGTTTTGGGAGATGCATGCAGGGTCCAATGGTCTGCCTCTCCAGGAGACATTGGCCAATGAGGCCTGTGGGTGTGGGTGTGTCTGCCCTTGATGGCTGCTGCTTTACGGCACAGATTCCCAACTCCAGTCCAGGTTTGCATCACACTGTTCTGGTTTTCCTGCTGTCCCTCATGGATATGCATGAGCTACATCTACATACCATGGGTGTGGTGCATAGATATACAGCACAGGCATTTGTATGAGTGGCATCATGGAACCTGACTGGTGTGTGCCCCACCAGGACTGCATTTGGGTGATTCTGCTCTGGGTACTGGCCCTGTTCATGGTGTCTTTGCTCAGTGGGGTAAAAGATAGACGTATTGCCATTGCATATGTCCTCACCAGGAAAGGTGTGCCCTTACTATCACTGTTTACTTGGGGGAAAAACATGTGGGCAAGATTGGCAGTTGCCCCAGTTGGGCTTTGAACCTGTGACCTTCTGCTCTTGCATGCAGTGTCTGCGTGCACTGCACCACTGTGTAGCCACAGATTGGGTGGATTCCCTGGCATGTCCATGACTGTGGATCCGGCAGGGCCTGTCTGTTGCAGTCTGTTGCAGTGGACGGTGGCAGCCTGCACATGGCTAGGCCTCTGTCTTCTGTCGCTAGCAGCCACTGCCCCTGCACCACATGTACTCGTCCGCCAACATGCTGGCATGTGCTCCTCCCATAAAAAGCAGGTGACCTGATTGGAATGTGGCAGTACGGGACTGCATTTGGGGTACTTGGCTGTGGGTAATGCCCATTGTTGTGGTGTGTGTGCGTTGTTGGGTAAAATATGGGTGTTTTCCCCATGCTTATGTCCCCTGCAATACAGGGGTGTCTGCGCTATCTGTGTTTAGTGGTGGGTAAAATATAGGGACTGGGCTGGCAAGTGCCCCAGCTGGGCTTTGAACCTCTGACCCTCTGGTCCTAGAGGTACTGACTCTGTCCGCTGCACCACACTATGGCCACAGAGACAGTGCAGCCCCTGGAGGTAGTAAGCCTGGCAGGATGGAGTCACAAACCCTGCTCTACGCAATTTTACTGTGGGCATATGCACCCTGTCTGGTGACAAACATGCACATAAACCACGGAAATGACCACGGGAACTGGGGGAAACAATATCACCACGCTGGGCAACAGTGATATTAATGGGCAACCATAGCAAACACTCCCAGGACAGCTCCACAACAGGAAATGTTGTTTGGAAGAGTCTCCGCTCCGTAAACCCTTCCAAAATTCATTTCTTTTTTCTGGAGCTTTGTTGGGTGTGTTTTCTGTATTTGCCCATCACTATAACTGTTCCCCAGCTGAATTACTATTTTTAATAGTTCTGTTGTGGTCATTTCCTATTTTTATGTGCACTTTTGTGCTGTGCACATGTATCACACTGCTCACGTTTTGCTGGTTTCCCCGGTTTTCCTGTACATTGCTGACGGAAATGGTTTCTCTTCCCTTTAAATGCTTTCTACATGTAGTTTTTACATGCAAATTCGGGCCCGATACTGTGCGGGGACCCTCTCCCCTCCCACTCTCCACCCATTGACCCCGTCCCTCCGCCCCTCCGGAGCCTTCCTCCGCCCTCCTTTATCCGTTCCACGCCTCTATCGGACATTTGCGGGCCCGCACTTGTACGGGGCCCGTTAGTGTGCCGCGTACCTGTGCGGGGGTGACACGCACGTGTGCGGGGCGTTTAAACGTGTTTATGCGCGTTTTAGTGGCGCGTTGCCGTGCGCTATTTTGCGGCGCGCAAATTTGCGGACTTTAGTAAACATGCCCCCAAGATGCTGTTAATATTGATTTGTTAATAAAATGTATTTATTGTTTGTTTTCTAGTTTTGTAAGTCTTTTTGGATTGCCAGTTATTGATAAATGAATTCAATTATATGCCAATACACTGCTGTAAAAAATAAAATCATATAACTCTCAGTTGACCTCTTCCAGCTTATGATCTGGACATACATGTAAATAAGTTAACTGTTTTATACCTTGTTCACATGTTCAATGTAAATAGTTCCATGTAATATGTTAAATGTAAACTGTTCCATGTATGGTGTTGTTGTTTTGTAAACCATGCTGATCTTGAATAGTGCGGTATAAAACCAAATAAATAAATAAATAAGTACCGTCCTCTCTCTCACCTTGAAGGTGAATTCACCCACTAATACCCAGATTCAATGCAGTGCTTAGTGCACAACTCTTAAAGGTTGGGTGCATAACTGTAGCAGGCTATCTGGATTACTGGGTCTCACATCATGTGATGAGTGCATTGCTACCATGGGGTCAAATGATAAATTACATATTTGTTCTCTTTCCATTTTCAGCAGAACTGTCAACAAATTGTGTGTGCATATACAAATAGTTCTGAAACAATTATGGTGATTATTTAGTAACACAGATGCACATGCATGTCTTCTCTTACTGTGGCTCAGTGCTAACTTACATTTATTTATGTGACTTTTATACCTTCATTTTGAGTAATCATAGCGGTTTACAATATAAACAACAGAGATACATTAAACATTTTAAACAAAATTAGCAGATGCAGATAAATATCTATGTACATGATTCTCACACTTTTGTTAACTTATTTACAATTTTTCTAAGTAAATGATGTCATTGGTTTTTATATTTGGATAGTTTCGTGGATTTCATATCTAAGTAGGAAATAGTAGTGTATAGTGAGGATGGGTGTTGGTCATGATGCTAAATATATGATATGCTGAGGACTGTAGATTATGTCAGTCACTGTTAGAGGTGTCCGAAGTGCTCTATGAATAGAAATATTTTAAGATGGGTGCGGAATGTGAACAGGTTTGTTAAGGATCTAAGATTTACTGGTAATGAGTTACATAGAGAAGTATTCAAAAACCCTGTTACTGGTGTGTTGCTTTATCTTGCGGTAGTCAGCTGGGGTTAAAAGTGTATTAATCATACGCCCTCTTCTTTGTCGGTCAGTGGATGTTGTCCTGATTAGGTGAGTTAGAGTTGAGGGCACCATATCTCTGATTATTTTAAACGTAGTCATGATTAACTCATATTTTATTCTATTCTGGACCAGTAACCAGTGTAGTGCGCAGAGTATGGGTGTTATATGCTCTGTATGGCGTGAATTATAGATGACATATGCGGCCATTTGAAGGGTATGAAGTGTTCGTTTGGATAAACCATGTAGTAGGCTGTTACAATAGTCAATATGTGGGACTATCATTGCTTGCATTACTGTTCTGAAATCATTACTTTGTAGTAATAGTTTTATGTACTGTAGTAATTGAATTTTGTTGTATATGACCCTTGTTGTGTTTTTGATATGGGTTTTGAGAATAAGGTGTTTGTCGATTGTAACACCCAGATATTTAACTTCCTCATGAGTCATGGGGGAGGCAGTCTAATGCTAGAAGGGTTTCCCCCCCCCCTTGTTTTTAGCTTTTTTTAGCAATCAGATTTCCAGTTTGGACGAAGAAGATTGGAATTTGTCTCCTGTGGAACCTCACATGACAGTGCACCACACCTCAGAATTATTATCAATACGACTTAAATATTGTTAAATTGTTAAATATTTTCAGGACAGTTCTCCCCATCTTCTCCACTAAATTCAGTCACACAGATTTTATTCCCAGAGAAGCTGTCAAATGTTGGGAGATATGTACTGTAACTATTTGTGATTATAGTAGTGTCCGAGCTCTAGCATATATTAATCTTGTAAATTTTTTAACTAGGGAGATGAAGGACCTCCTGGATCAAAGGGAGATCCTGGTTCTTATGGGTCCAAGGGAGAAAAGGTAAGAGGCCATATTGTATATTGTTATTTTATATATATATGTACCTGTATATATAAATATATACATAGAAAGCATGTTGACTTTTTAAACGATAATCCTCTGTTGCTACTGTTCTGGTAACAGCTACTAGGGGGTGAGTTTTTGGTAGGCACTATCTCATTCAAAGCAAATGTACTTTGCATGCATGCTATTTCCAAATGAAATACTGAATGTTCCATGGCTCACATGGTCCTATGGATTGGAAGGAGCCAGAGCTATGTAGCCCAAAGAAGACAGAAGCAGCGACTCATATGGGCTGGAGGTAAGAGGAAGCCATTGTGGTGGGTAAATTGGTCCACATGGGCTGCAGTAGGCAATCTGAGAGGTGAGGGAAGAGGAATAGTGCTGGGATCAGGCTGGAGAGACGTGTGAGGAAAGCAAGGAAGGATGAAAAGGGGAGGAAGGATGTGAGGATATGGAAGGGTTGAGGGGTAAGGGTAAGGGGTATCAGGTTATCAATATATCATCTTGACACATAGGTGCAGCAGCTAGGAACAAGACTTTGACAATATAATACTGGATAAGACTTTAGACTACTTCATATCAATACATGTGGAGGCCTATAGTAGACGTCCCGGCCTCTGTACATCCAGTCAGAACCAGACGCACAGAGATAGATGGAATTCTGATCCCGTGGGGTACATCCAACCCCCGCGGGATCAGAATCCCGTCTAGGCCTATATGTACAGGACCGGACCCAATTCTGGTTGGTCTGCACATATAGGCCACTGCCCTGCTTGGTCAAGGCTCCTGAATGGAGCCGCAGCACCATAGCGTCCGGTTGCTATGGCACCATGGCTCCATTCAGGAGCCGCGATCCCCCAGATGCCGCCGACTTTGTGCTTTCCCCGCAGCCCGACCCTCGATCTGGCTTCCCACAGCCAGGGTCGGGCTGTGGGGAATCCCCTGCACCCCCTCCAACCTTTGACGCGCCCCAAGCCTGCCGTCTCCCCCTGTCTAGGGGAACTTATTCAACCTCAGAGGAGGAATAAGTTCCCCGTTCAGTTTGCCGGCCTTGGACATACAGGGCCGACATCAGAATCGGCCCTGTACGTCCGGGGCCACAGACCACCCACTGCCAGCCCCATCTCCGCCTCAGCGCCCCCGCACCGCTCCTTTCCCACCCCCATCTAACTTCCCCTTACAAACTCCCTGTTCGTACGGGGAGGCTTGGCGGGGTTTGGAAAGACAGACGAATAGTGGGGATGGATGTCCCAATGAGACGTCCATTCCCACTATTTGTGGTTCAGAATAGACCCCCATCAGAACTCATGGATCTACATTAAGATGCACACAACTTCCTGGTCTTTTAGCCTTCCAAATACTGGAAATGCCTTTTTGGTGCCTCAGCATATCTTTTGAATCTTCTGAGGATCAGCTGGATCCTTAAGGGTTGTGTCATGCACCAGACGATCAACTGGCTACAAATGTATGTTTCTAAGTCACTCTGCGACTCTCTATGTAAAGGCTTACACAGACCATAGCTATAGGCTACTAAGGAATTTATTTTGCTGTAACATGGTAACATGTAACCTCTGTGGTGGTCAGACTAACTGGCCTGTAGTTCTCAACCTCATCCTTACTTCCACTTTTGTATAAAGGGACCACAAGTGCCTTTATCCAGTACTCTGGGACCACTCTCAACTCTAAAGAAGCATTGAAAAGGTCAGACAGTAGAACTGCTAGAACCTTCCTAAGTTCCTTCAATACTCTGGGATGCAGCCCAACCAGCCCCATCAATTTTTCTACTTTTAATTTAGCTAGTTCCTTGCGAACACAGTCTTCTGAAAATCATTCAAGATAGTAAATTAATGGAAACGCTGATAAAATAAAGGATAGTAAGGTTTCTGGAGTCGAATGAATTTCAAGATCCAAGGCAACATGATTTTACTAGGGGCAGGCCTTGTCAGACAAATCTCATTAATTTCTTTGACTGGGCCACAGAGAACTGGAACGAGGGAAAGCCCTAGATGTGTTCTTAGATTTAAGTAAAGCCTTTGACACTGTTCCAAACAGATGACATAAGTAAATTGAGCATCCTAGGAATAGATCCTAAAGTGACTAACTGGGTTGGTTGAGTGGGAGGCAACAAATGATGCTGGTAAATGGAGCTTACTCTGAGGAGAAGCCTTTTACCAGTGGTGTGTCACAGGGATCTGTCCGTGGTCCGATTCTTTTTAACATTTTTGTTAGTGATATTGCAAAAGGGCTGTCGAGTAAGGCTTGCCTCTTTTCAGATGATACCAAAATCTGCAATAGAGTAGACATCCAGGAAGGAGTAGATAACATGAGGAGGGATGTAGATAAGGCTCGAAGAATGGTTGAGAATTTGGCAACTGAAATTTGACTCTAAAAAAATGCATTGTCATGCATTTGGGCTGCAAAAATCCAAGGGGACGGTACAGTATAGGGTGTGAAGTACTTCTGTCCACAAAAGAAGGGTGGGACCTGGGCATTATCGTTTCTGATGATCTTAAGGTGGCTAAACAGGTATAAAAGGTGATGACGAAAGGATCCTTGGGTGCATAGGGAGAGGAATGGCCTGTAGGAAGAGGACGTGATAGTGCTTCTGTATAAGTCTTTGGTGAGACTTCATTTGGAACATAAGAACATAAGATATGTCATACTGGGTCAGACCAAGGTCCATCAAGCCCATTATCCTGTTTCCAACAGTGGCCAATCTAGGTCATACATACCTAGCAGTTTCCCCAAAAGACACAGGTTCCACAATGCTTGTATTGGGTCAAGCATTGATATCCTGGGTCCCTTCTTAATAATGGTTTATGGACCTTTCCTCCAGGAACTTGTCCAAACCTTTTTTAAACCCAGCTACACTAACAGGCTTTACTACATCCTCAAGTAACAAATTCCAGAGTTTGATTACACGTTGAGTGAAAAAAAGATTTTCTTTTATTAGTCTTAAATAGTTTACCCTATAGCTTCATTGCATGTCCCCTAGTCTTTCTATATTCTGATAATGTAAACAATCGATCTACGTTTATCCGTTCCACTCCGTTCATTAATTTATAGAATTCTATCATATCTCCCCGCAGCCGTCTCTTTTCCAGGTTAAAGAGCCCTAACCTTTTTAGCCTTTCTTCATAGGGGTATCCTTCCATCCCCTTTACCATTTTTGTGACTCTTCTCTGAACCTTTTCTAATAATGCTATATCCTTTTTAAGATACGGCGACCAGAATTGCACACAATATTCAAGGTGCGGTCTCACCATGGAACGATATAGAGGCATTATAATATCCTCTGTTTTATTTTCCATTCCTTTCCTTATGATACCTAGCATTCTATTTGCTATCTTGGCCGCTGCTGCACACTGGGCCGAGGGTTTTAACATGTTATCCACAATGACGGCTAAATCTTTTTCCTGGGTGGTGGTTCCTAATTTGGAACCTTGCATCGTGTAACCATAGTTTGGGTTGTTCTTCCCTAGGTGCATAACTTTGCACTTGTCCACATTAAATTTCATCTGCCATTTTGATGCCCAGTCTTCCAATTTATCAAGATCCTCTTGAAATTTTCTACAATCCTCTTGGGTTTTAACAACTTTAAATAGTTTTGTGTCATCTGAAAATTTGATAACCTCACTCGTTGTTCCTTTTCCAGGTCATTTATGTATATGTCAAAAACCAGTGGACCCAGCACAGATGCCTGGGGTACACCGCTATTCACCTTTCTCCATTGGGAAAATTGGCCATTTAGCCCTACCCTCTATCTTTTAACCAGTTTCTGATCCACAATAGTACACTGCCTCCAATCCCAGATGATTTTAATGATAGTTCACAGATTACTAATAGCAGGTCTGCAATCTTATATTTCAGTTCTTTCAACACCCTTGGATGTATATCATCCGACCCAGGTGATTTGCTACTCTTCAGTTTATCTAATAGTTGTAATACATCTTCTCGATGTATCGATATTTCCTTCAATTCTTCCGCACCTTTAAATATCACTTCAGTTATGGGTAACATCCCTACATCTTCCTCAGTAAAGACTGAAGCAAAGAATTCATTCAGTCTCTCCACTATCGCCTTGTCGCCTCTTAGTGCCCCTTTAACCCCTAATTCATCTAATGGACCAACTGACTCTCTCACAGGTTTTTTGCTACGAATGTACTTGAAAAAGTCTTTATTACGCGATTTTGCTTCCGCAGCAAGCTTCTCAAATTCTCACTTTGCCTGCCTTATCAATGCCTTGCATTTAACTTGCCAGTGCTTGTGCTGTTTCCAGGTTTCGTTGTTTGGCTGTTTTTTCCATTTCCTGAAAGATGCTTTTTTGGCAAAAACAGCCTCTCTGACCTCACCTTTAAACCATGCTGGCAGTTTTTTGGACTTCCTTCCACTTTTCTTAAAACGTAGAATACAGCTGGTCTTGGCTTCCAAGATAGTATTTTTCAACAACATCCAAGCTTTATGTAAGTCTTTAACCTTTGCAACTGCTCCTTTTAGTTTTTTCTTAATTATTTTCCTCATTTTATCATAGTCTCCCTTTTGAAAGTTAAAAGGTAGTACTATGGATTTCTGTTGCATTCTGGAGACCACACATTTAAAAGGATATAAACAGGATGGAGTCTGTCCAGAGGGTTGCTACCATAATGGTCAGTGGACTTCATTTTAAAGCATATGGGGACAGACTTAAAGATCTCAATAACTCATATATATGTTTTGGAGGAAAGGCGGGTAAGAGGAGATATGATAGAGATGTTTAAATACCTCCGTGGTATAAATGCACAGGAGGCAAGCCTCTTTAAAATGAAATGAGGGGGCATAGGACGAAGGTGAAAGGGGATAGACTCAGGAGTAATGTGCCAAACCAGGACAGTATCTAAATTGTAGAAAGCATGGAATCAACGCAGAAGATCTCTAAAGGTTAAAAAAAAGAACTATAGTAGTTGGTATAGAAACATAGAAAAATGACAACAGAAAAAGACCACATGGCCTATCTAGTCTGTCCTTCCATACCAACAACTACAACAGTCCCCTTTTTTCTTTTAGAGATCCTCTGTGTTTGTCCCATGCTTTTTTGAATTCAGATACTGTTCTCATCTCTACCACCTCCACTGGGAGACTATTCCATGGATCCGCCACTCTTTCCATAAAGAAATATTTCCGCATATCACTCCTGAATCTATCCCCTTTCATCCTCATCCCATGTCCCCTCATAGCAGAACTTGTTTTCAATCAAAAGAGGCTCTCCCCCTGTGCATTTATGCCATGGAGGTATTTAAACATCTCAATCATATCACCTATATCCCACCTTTCCTCTAAGGTGTACATTTTAAGATCCTTAAATCTGTTCTCATATGCTTTATAATGATGACCACTAACCATTTTAGTAGCCACCCTCTGAACTGACTGCATCCTGTTTATATCCTTTTGAAGGTGTGGTCTCCAGAATTGCACACTATATTCCAAATAAGGTTGCACCAAAGACTTATACAGAGGCACTATCACCTCCTTTTTCCTGCTAGTCATTCCTCTCCTGATGCACTCAAGCATCCTTCTAGCTTTTGCTGTCACCTTTTCTACCTGTTTTGCTACTTTAAGATCATCAGACACAACCACGCCCAGGTCCCGCTCTTCTTTAGTGGACAAAAGTACTTCACCCCCTATACTATATTGCTCCCTTGGATTGCTGCAGCCCAAATATATGACCTTACATTTTCTAACATTAAATCCCAGCGGCCAAATTCTAGACCATTCTTCAAGCTTAGCTAGATCCCTCCTCATGTTATCTACACCTTCCTGGGTGTCTACTCTCTTGCAGATTTTGATATCATCTGCAAAGAGGCAAACCTTACCCGACAGCCCTTCCGCTGTATCACTAACAAAGACGTTAAAAAGAATCGGACCAAGGACAGATCCCTGGGGCACATCACTGGTAACTTCCTTCTCCTCAGAGTGAGCTCCATTTACCTGTACTCTTTGTCGCCTCCCACTCAACCAATTTCTAACCCAAGCAGTAACTTTAGGGTCCATCCCTAGGGTGCTTAGTTTGCTTATAAGTTGCCTGTGAAGAACGGTGTCAAAAGCTTTACTGAAATCTAAATACACCACATCTAGGGCTCTCCCTCGGTCCAACTCCCTGGTCACCCTGTCAAAGAAATCAATCAGATTTGTCTGACAAGAACTGCCTCTGGTTAATCCATGCTGCCTGAGATCCTGTAATCCGCTGGACTCCAGAAACCTCACTATTTTCTCTTTCAACAACGTTTCCAATAATTTACTCACCATCGAAGTTAAACTAACCGGCCTGTAGTTTTCAAAAACATCCTTACTTCTGCTTTTGTGTAAAGGGACCACATGAGCCTCTCTCCAGTCCTTTGGCACCGCTCACAACTCCAACGAAGCATTGAAAAGGTCAGTCAGTGGAGCTGCTAGAAAGTCCCCAAGTTCCCTCAGTATTCTAGGGTGTATCCCATCCAGTCCCATTGCTTTGTCTACTTTAAGTTGAGCTAGTTTCTCACGAACCCAGTCTTCTGAAAATTGTTTAAGATGCCCCTTGCTTCTGTTCCTGTTTGTGGGTGTTTTCTGAGGTCCTGTTCCTGGTTCTTCATCTGTGAACACAGAACAGAAATATTTGTTAAGCAATTCCGCTTTATCTTCATCAGCTTCTACATATTCCTCCCCTTCATCCTTGAGTCTGACAGTAACACTTTTGCCCTTCCTTTTCTCACTAACATATCTGAAAAATGTCTTATCCCCCCATTTTAATGCATTGGCTATTTTCTCCTCTTTTTGAATCTTTGATTTCCTGACTACTTTGCTAACTTCTCTAAGTTTTTCCAAAAATAGATGCCTGTCTTCCTCTCTCTGTGATCTCTTGTATTTCATGAAAGCCTCCCTCTTTTTCTTCACCTTTTCAGCTACTTCTTTCGAAAGCCATAGCGGTGTCCTTTTCCTTTTACCTTTATTTACTGTTTTAACAAAAAGGTTGGTTGCCCTTAAAATATCCCCTTTCAGTTTTGCCCACTGGTTTTCTACATCCCCCAGTTGTTCCCATCCTGCTAACGACTCCCTGAGGTATTGGTTCATCTTGGCAAAGTTAGTTTTCCTAAAGTCTAAGACACTCACTTTTGAATGGATTCTAACAGCCCTAGTTCTAATACTGAACCACACCATCTGGTGATCACTGGTGATCCCACTATAACATCAGCAACACTTTCACCATTGATAAGCACCAAGTCCAGTATGGCCCCTTCACGTGTGGGGTCTGTTACCAATTGCCTGAATAGTTCTCCCTGTAGAGAATCCAGGATCTCCTTACTTCTAGATGATACTGCAGCAGGAATGTGCCAATCAACATCTGGCATATTGAAATCCCCAATCAGTAGCACTTCCCCTTTCCTAGCAATGCTGCGTATGTCTTCAATTATCTCTCTGTCCACCTCTTCCTCTTGTGAGGGAGGTCTGTATATCACACCAATGCAAATAGATTTCTCTTTCCCTCTTTCTAGCTTAACCCACAATGCCTTCTCTCTCCTTTATAAGCTTTGTAATTCCAAAGCTTTAATATTATTTTTACATATAGTGCCACTCCTCCTCCCCTTCTTCCTACCCTGTCCTTTCTGAATAAAGTATAGCCTAGTATAGTTACATCCCAGCCATGGTTTTCTGTGAACCATATTTCTGTAACTGCCACTAAATCCAAGTTGACCACTCCCACCAAAGCTTCAACATTAGGGATCTTATTTCTCATGCTACGGGCATTTATACACACCGCTTTCCATATGTTGCCCCTTTTACCCATTTCCATAAAGGTATTTAATGTATCACTTGCCTGGGGGCTTTCACTTACCTGGGGGCTTTCTTCACCCATCCCGAACGAATCTAGTTTAAAGCCCTCTTCAGTAGATTAGCCAGTCTACTACTGAAGACGCGTCGATCTTTCTTGGGCAGATGGACACCATCTCTGCTCTGCAACCCTTGGAACAGAATCCCATTGTCGAGGAAACCAAATGCTCCCGATGACACCATCCACGCAGCCATGCATTCATTTCCAGGATGCGAGCCTCTCTGCCTTGGCCTTTACCCTCAACAGGGATTATTGAAGAGAACACCACCTGTGCACCTATCTGCTTCATCCTCTGTCCCAGAGCCATGAAGTTACTTTTGATACGCTCAGAGATACCTGGCAGTATCATTTGTTCCATCATGGATTAGCAACATTGGGTAATAGTCAGTGGGCTTGATGAGTCTCGGCAAACTCTCCGTAACATCTTGGATTTTGGCACCAGGCAGACAGCATACCTCTCTGGACATCAAGTTTGGTCGGCAGATGGACGCCTCAGTACCCCTCAGAAGAGAGTCACCAACCATCACTACCCTTCGCTTCCTTGTGGTCACTGATTCCTTAACTTTGGGGTACTTATGCTCTGGTTCTTCCCTTTCCAGGGATGTTATCACCTCCTCCACTTCCAGGGCTGCATAATGGTTCTTCATTTCAAGGGCTGGGGAAGTTGGATTGGTGATTCTGCAGGCCCTGGTGACTTGTGTCCAACCTTCGTCATTCTGTAGGCACCCATCTTCTCCTCTGCTGGAGAGCTTGGTTGCTGCAAGAAGCATTGATTGAATGCCAGCTTGTGCATATGAGTTTAAGTTGGTTTGATAGTAATCCAGGAAAAGTATGTGTTCTGGCATGCACTGAAAGCGTGCTGGGACATGCATTGCCAGCTAGTGCAGGGCAATGATTCCCATGCTAACTGCAACCCGCGTTAGGATGATGAGTGGATGGGTTAGCAGCAGAGAGAGGGCATTGTGAGCTCAGTGCAGTTAGCGCTTTGTTCACACTGCACACTAACTGTATTAGCGTGGGTTCACCTAGCACCAATTCAATAGATGGAGTTCACCCATGCTAGTGTAGCATGTGCTAGGGGATAGGGCTCCATGTTGACTGCTAGAGAAATGCTTTCTACGCCCCCGACATTTAACATGGTGGTATTTCACCTAATGCACCATAATTTTGGTGCTATTGGCATGTTATGTTCAACACCTTAGCGAATTATCATCTTTATTCAATCGAAGAAGTATTACAGCCACAGTCCATATAACCAAATCTTGTATTTACAGCATATCCCTCTCTTATCCCCATAAAGGTCTGTGGTCTCCCAATTTGCATCAGAAGATGCGCAGATATGTTACTCCTTGCATTCCACCCTTACCTCTCATATACAATTACAATATTAACATAAACATTAACCAAAATCTTCACATTAACTAGAACATGCTGAGCGATGTGGTTACTGCTCCTTCTGTGGTTCTCCCCATTTCCCCCTGTCCTGTCAGCTGCCTCATTTTACAGGACATTAATCTTCTCTCTCATTCTATCCCCCGACTTCTTCTTACCCAGGGCTCCCTTATTTTCTGCCATACATTTCATATGTGGTTTTATCAAATTTCATTGCTTCCCCCACTTTTACCTACCAGTCCTCTATTTTTGGGCCCCACAGACCTTCCACTTCCATGCCAGAGTGACTCATCCCATCAACATCAGTTTTGCTTGGAGGATGCTTTTGTAGCTCGTCTCCTGGCTATCCACCCCCAGTCCCAACAGGCACTCTCTCTCCTCCAATATCCCGCTTCCCCCTAGAACATCTCCTACCTCTTGGGAAAGTTTATGCCAGTATCGCTTTATCAGGGGCCATTCCCACCACATATGGAAAAAGTTCCTATCCTTTCACATCCTCGCCAGTATAACTCTGAGCTTCTCCTCTGGCAATGATATAATTGTTGTGTGGTAATATAGGTGCAATGGATTATTTGAAGCTGTGTTTGCCTCCTTGCCGTCACCATTGTCCGTTTGTGTACTCCTATATTTATTTTTCTGTTATCTCTCTGTGTAGCCATTGCTGCCAAGTATCCCCCCTTCTGGCCTAGTGCTTCCTGTGTTTTGTAAGAACCCATTATATACCTTGGAAAGCATATCTTTCATCTGATTCCCCTTAAAAAGGCACTCATCAAGCCAAGTGGGGCGTCTAGTCAACTGTTCCACCATCCCTTTCCGCAATATAAAATAGCAGAGTTGAAAAAACTGATAATAGAGGACCTTTTTTTGTAACTTGCCTTCTAACTCGCTCTGCAGCAAACATTTGCCCTCCGTAATCATATCAGAGAATCGTCTTACTCCTTTCTCTTCCATATCCTTAATCAGCCCAGCAAATTCTGGGCCAGAGAAAGGATTAAAGTCTTTTATCCTTGAATCCCTAGATGGCCAAGGGGTAAGGGTTCCTTGTTTAACCTGTGTTTTCACTATTCTCCTTACAGACTGAGGAATGGGTGTAGTGAAGCCTCTCTCAGCTCACTGCTAGCTTTACTCCCTCCTGCGCCTATGCATCCAAGCAGCGAGCTGGGCAGTACTCACTGGCATTCTATATCCACCCAGGTGGCTTCCACTGATTGCAGGTGGAATACTCTCAGGGCTTTTAAGATTGCTACACAATAATATTGGCCCAAGCTTGGAAATTTAATCCCTCCCTGCTCTCAAGGCCTCATAAACATGCCGTCCTGATCCTTGCTTGCTTTCCAGCCCCAGACAAATTTCAGCAGTTGCTTTTCCCAAGATGAGAGGAGTTTGGGCGGGATAGAGATGGGCAGCTGAGAAAAAAGAAATATAAATGTTGGTAGTACATTCATTTTTAGCGCCACAACTCTTTCTGTCCAACTCAGATGGAGTTCAGCCCAAGCCTTAAGCTGTCTCTCAAGGTTCAATGACATGGTTCCATAATTCAATTGGAACAGACTGTCTGGATCTCTACCAATATTTACCTCAGCTATTTAATTTTCTGCTCTGCCCAGTGGAATGGGAAGTCTGATAAGGAATCTCTGGGCAATCTCCCTAGATTCAATGCTTCTTTTTTACTAAGATTGATTATAAATCTGGAGATCTTCAAGAAAGATTAAACCGCCCACATAAATTCAGGTAGTGACTCCTGAGGATCTGTCATCAACATTAATGTGTCATTAGAGTAAAGCAAAATTTTATGGATACTCTTGCCTATAGTAATTGAGCAGATTTTTTGGTTTGTTCTGATCTGTGTCCCAAATACCTCCATGACTAATACAAAAAGCAAAGGAGACAGTGGGCATCCTTGTTTTGTGCCTCTATGTAGCTCAAACCTGTCAGAACTTTCCCCATTGACAAAAACTTTAGCTTTGGGAGAGCTATATAATGCTTGGACCCCTTGGATAAATTCTTTCCTTATGTTGAATTTTTCCAACATCGCAAAAAGAAACCCTCACTCCACCCCATCAAACACCTTTTCGGCATCCAGGGCGAGGCAGAACACAGGCTATCTCCTGCTTTTTATCTCTTGCAACAATTCCACTTACGTTGAGGTGGCTGCTCAAATAAAGGCAAAAAACACAGCTTTCACAAAATTCAAAAGCTTGCAAACAGAGGAACACAGAAATGAATACAGGATCAAACTCAAAGAGACAAAAAGAGAAATAAGGAAAGCAAAATCAAAGGCAGAGGAAAAGATGGCTAAAGATGTGAAGTGTGGCGACAAAACTTTCTTCAGGTATATTAGGGAAAGGAAGAAGTTCAGAGGTGGAATTGCTGGACTCAAAAGTGCTGGGAACGGACTCGTGGAAAGTGACATTGAAAAAGCGAAATTGCTAAACAAATACTTCTGCTCTGTTTTTACTAAAGAAAATCCTGGAGAAGGACCACCTGTGACTCCCAAATATAAAAATGGGAATGAAGTAGATACCACACCATTCACAGAAGATAATGTGTTAGAACAACTTGCAAAACTGAAAGTGGACAAGGCCATGGGACCGGATGGGATACATCCCAGAATACTGAAATAGCTCAGAGAGGTTCTTGCAGGGCCGTTAAAGGATGTTTTCAATGGATCCTTGGAAACAGGAGAAGTTCCTCAGGACTGGAGAATGGCCGATGTGGTACCTCTTCGGAAAAGTGGCGACAAGGAAGAAGTGACAAACTACAGGCCCGTGAGCCTTACCTCGGTGGCAGGAAAAGTAATGGAGGCGCTCCTGAAAGAGCGAACAGTGGACTTTCTTAAAACCAACAGGTTGCAAGATCCAAGGCAACATGGTTTTACCGAAGGACGATCTTGCCATACAAATCTGATTGAGTTCTTTGACTGGGTGACAAGAGAACTAGATCAGGGGCATGCGATGGATGTCATCTACCTGGATTTCAGCAAAGCCTTTGATACTGTTCCTCATAGGAGGCTTATCAATAAACTCAGTTTGGGGATGGGTCCCAAGGTGGTAAATTGGATCAGAAATTGGTTGATTGACAAGACGACAGAAGGTGTGGTAAATGGAGCTCACTCGGATGAAAGGAAGTGGTAAAACGGAAATGGAAAATCGGCCGCGGTCCGGGCGTCCTGCCTCAGCCACCAGTCCAGACAATTTGCAGCGCGCTGATGACATTATTTGTGCAGATCGGTGCATCACGAGTCGGGAATTTCCATACAGCTTTCCGTCAGAGGTAGTGCAACGGCAATTATTGACTCTTTGGGATATTCAAAGGTGTGTGCCAGATGGGTTCCGCAAAGTCTCACAACCGAACACTGATGCCAAAGCGCTGCAACTTGTCTGGACTGGTGGCTGAGGCAGGACGCCCAGACTGCGGCCGATCTTCCAGTTCCGTTTTACCACTTCCTGAAGCCTTTATTCTCTTCACCCATCGTCCAACACAGGACGGAGTCAGTACAGAGGGTGGCTACTAAAATGGTTAGTGGTCTTCGTTATAAAGAATTTGAGGACAGACTTAAGGATCTTAATATGTACACCTTAGAGGAAAGGCGGGATAGAGGTGATATGATTGAGATGTTTAAATACCTCCGTGGCATAAAGGCACAGGAAGAGAGCCTCTTCCGATTGAAAGCAAGTTCTGCTATGAGGGGACATGGGATGAGGGTGAAAGGGGATAGATTCAGGAGTGATATGTGGAAATATTTCTTTACGGAAAGAGTGGAGGATCCATGGAATAGTCTCCCAGTGGAGGTGGTAGAGATGAGGACAGTATCAATTCAAAAAAGCATGGTACAAACACAGGATCTCTAAAGGAAAAAAGGGGACTGTTGTAGTGGTTGATATGGAAGGACAGACTAGATAGGCCATGTGGTCTTTTTCTGTTGTCATTTTTCTATGTTTCTAATTACATCCCTGTTTATCGATTCCACTGAGGATTGCGTTTACTAGGGGTAGAAATATGGGTGAGCTTTTCACTAACCTTTATGGATTTTTACCACCAAAAGTGAATGTTCAAACTAAGGGTCATTACCCATGTTCTAAATGTAATTGGTGTGCTCTGGCACTGGTGGGAACTAGTTGGACACACAATGATGGCAAAGTATATCATTCAGTTGTTTCACTTCCTGTGATAACTTAGGGGTTGTTTACTTAATTGTTTGCCCCTGCTCTAATTTATGTTGGTTGCAGCTCTAGGAGAATTCGTCAGCGGCTTTCTGAGCATAAAAGTCACATTAATAATAATGTTGCCTCTGCTCCTTTGGTAATGCACTGGCAACAGTATTAGCATTCTTTTGATGATATTTGTTGGTGAGTGTTAGAATGTGTATCAATCACGGCTGGGTGGTGATTATAGGAGGAGATTGATTCATCGTGAACATGTGTGGATCTTTAAATTAAAATCTCTTGAGCCTGATGGTCTTAACCAATTGATAAACTGGTTTTCTTTGCTCTGACCATGTGACCATGAAGTGATGTTGTATTTATGAAGGAGCGTTTTGTATGTTGTAAGTCAGTCTGGTAATGTTTCCCCTGATGCAGATATGTGGATTTATGCTTATCGAAACACAATATTGTATTGGGATTGTTTTGTATAACATTTTGTAATGTATGTTTGTATAACATTTTGTTATGTTCATTACTATGGCTGTGTGCCCGACAAGTTCAATGATGATATGAGAGCATTTCAATGCAAGCTTCTAGGGGTTGTTATGCTGGAAGGTCAAAGATGACCGGTTAAGCTCTGTTATTTTGAGAACTTGGTTTGAGTTTTTCAATAGTGATATATTGCTCCTCTTGTAGAGTTTGTAACGTGGAGGTTGGGTTATCCATGCCCTAGAGCAGGAATAGACATGCACATCATTACTGATGGACTGAGATGTTCAGGCCATTTCTGAAATCGGGCATACGCATTTATCTTTCAAGGAAAGGCCAAGACACACCTTCGTCATTCCCCTGTGTGACATGGATGTGATTGCTCTGCAGACATGCAACTTCAGGGCTTTCTAAAATGGCTCTTAGTACATCTCAGTGCTTCTGACATCTGAATGGGCAATTTTAGATGTGGAAATCACAAATCTACCTTTTAAAATTATCCTCTAAATGTGTGTTAAGTCTTAGTAAACATGGCTTTAAATATATCTGGGGACTTTAAAGTAACTAAAAAGACAGCACCACAAAAATCATTAAGAGCTCTATATGCATAAATAAACCTCTGGACAAATACAATCCCCTAGTAAAACTACTATTGTTTTAGTTGTTTGCATTAGATATTTTAGTTGTTTGCATTATTTAACCAATCCTTTTTTATGGAAGTGAAGTATAGAATGGGACAGAACCTCAGCAGCAGTACTGCATCTCTATTTTTGCAAAGATATAATCTGCATCCATAGGAATATCCCTAAAAACATATGCAGAGAATTAGGGTGTTTCCACTTAACTAAGCTCCAATCGAAAATATACATATTCTGGTGCCATTTCAAAACCCTGCAAAAAAAACGACATAGGACATATGTAGGAAACCTTTTGCACTAAATCAGCACTAAACTAAAGGAGCTACAAACACTGGAAGATGCCCTAGAATACTAATGCACCAACACTTCCCATTGGGAAGTACAGATTGGAAAACAGAACAAGCTAGACTACTACATACAGTATCCCTACATAACATCCCAACAGATACCATGGAGGTTTGGATTTCCTGTCTTTCTCTAGGGGGCAGCACCATGAGATCGTGGCCATCTTTGTTAGGGCCTATGAGAAGGGCAGGGGCTCTTATCTCCGTGGGAATCCCCACCCATTGAATAGTGAATTGAGGGGGAAGGAAGGTGTCCTTAGTCCGACTAGCTAGCAGGGACACTTTTAACATTGGAGGGAGCACTGATACCCCATGAGCAGTCCAGCATGGATCAGGGGCTATGGGGGGGGGGGGGTCACTACAGTTATTTTTTATATTGTCGGTGCTTCAGGTTGAAGCATCCTGGCACTGACAATATTGTGGAGGAAAGGAGGCCCAATCACCTGCCGAGCCCACATTATTGGGTCTCCTGGTAGATAATGCTGCCTCTTGAGGTGGTCTTATTTGTTGCTGTGATTGTGCCTGATTTTGACAGACACTGTACAAAATATTTTTCACGCAGTGGCTGCCAAACATGGCCACTCCTACCTGATCTAACTCGATCCTGCCTCTAGGGACATCCAATATATGAAAATCAGAAATCGTGGAAAATTGCCTGCAATATCTGACTTTTTCGCAGGTTAACTGTTACTGCGGGGGTGTTAAACCTACATTATGTTTATGTTTATTAAAATGTGATATACCACCCTTCATGGTTATGGCAGGGTGGTTTACAATAAAAACACTTCCACAAAGGAAGAGCCAGTGTTTATGTTTATGTTTATTTGACACTTGATATACTGCACCTTTATTACATCAAGGTGGTTTACAATCGAAAATTATAAATAATGAGAGAAGCTGAGGCTGGAAAGGAAAGAGAACTATAAAAAATGACAGGGCAGTGAGAAATCATTCACTCAACTAGTGAAAAGAAGAGAAAGGGAGGAGTCAGCTGGGAGCTGGGAGCTGAACAAAGACAAGTTTTTCTAGGATTTTAGACAGAAAAGGTAGATTAGAGACTGGCTTGCAATTTGTTAAGACTGCCTTGTCCAGGGAGGGCTTTTTCAGGATAGGACAAACAAGAGCTTTCTTCTAATCAGAGGGAAAGATCCCTGAGATTAGGTTGTTGTTAATAATGGAAAGAGCAGGTGATAGAAGTGCAAGTGAGTCAGCAGGGAGCCAAGAGAAGGAATAGAGTTCAAACAGCAAGTAGTTTTCCGAGAGATGGAAATGAGTTGTGAAAAATCAGAGAGGGAGACTATATTGAAAGAACTCCAGGCATGTGTGGAAAGACAAGGAGAGGAAGATGAAGGTGATGGTTCGGAGGATAGAGTCTGTGGATCACATGAGAAATTGACTCAGAGTCTTTCCACTTTCTCAAAGAAGAAAAGAGTAAATTGGTCCTAGGATGGAGAGGTCAATAAGGAATCTGGTGGAGATGGTTGGTGAAGTATGATTGAAAGAACAGAGTAAAGGGCCTTCGAGTTTATTGGTAAAGGAACAATGAGTTTGGAAAAATACTCCCTCTTGGGGGCCATGATCATGGATCTGTAGTGGCGATGGTTTTGCTTGAAAGTAGGTAAAGACTCAGTGGATGTAGTTTCTGCCAATGCCTTTAAGCATGGCACAAATGAGACCACTGAGTATACAAACCAGAATGATACCAGGGATGCTGGTGCTTTTTCCGCGGAAAGTAAGACTGAAAAGGAGCAACGTTTTCTAGAGCAGAATTAAGCTGAGAGTACTATATCCAGACCTGGTCATCCACAGAAAGAGAATAGAAATCAGCAGGAAGACTCATGTCAGAGGATGGGAAATTAGTGAGAGTGTCAGAGTTATTTATTTATTTAACTAGGCTTATATATAATTTTTCTACCAGTCAAAGCGGTGTATATTCAGGTACTGTATATATATTTTTCCCTTGTCCCCAAAGAGCTCGCAATCTATGTTTTTGTACTCTTAAACCCATGGGAGCAGCTAACACTCCTAGGTAGACATAATCCCTAGAGAGACTGCATTGTCTATCATCGCCACAAGCACTGTTTCAATGCTACAATCACAGTGGAAGCCTGACTGTGCTAGATGGTAATGCCTGGTTATTAAATCTAGTTAACCTGCTAATTGTACTAAGACCACCTATTCAGACGTTTTGTCAAAAATGGCAGATTCAATATATGATGATAGGAGAATTTGGATTTAGCCAAGAAATGTCTTGTCGTACTAATCTGTTATATTTTTTTGAAGGTGTGAATAAACAGGTAGACAAAAGTGAGCCAGTTGATATAGTGTATCTGGATTTTCAGAAAGCCTTTGTCAAGGTCCCTAATGAGAGACTTGGCGAAATTAAAAAGGCATGGGATTGGAGGCATGTAGTATTGTGGATCAGAAACTGGTTAAAAGATAGCAGGCAGAAAGTAGAGCTAAATGGCCAATTTTCTCAATGGAGAAAAGTAAATAGTGGAGTACCTCAGGGATCTGTGCTGGGCCCACTACTTTTTAACATATTCATAAATGACCTGGAAATGGGAATAACGAGTGAGGTGATCAAATTTGCAGATGACACAAAATTATTCAAAGTTGTTAAAACCCAAGAGGATTGTGAAAAATTGGAAGACTGGGCATCCAAATAGCAGTCGAAATTTAATGTGGACAAGTGCAAAGTTATGCCCAGTGTGCAGCAGCGGCCAAGAAAGCTAATAGAATGCTAGGAATCATAAGGAAAGGAATGGAGAATAAAGCCAAGGATATTATAATGCCTCTTTATCGTTCCATGGTTCGACCACACCTTGAATATTGTGTGCAATTCTGGTTGCTGTATCTTAAAAAGGATATAGTGGAATTATAAAAGGTACAGAGAAGAGCCATCAAAATGGTAAAGGGAATGAAAGGATACCCCTATGAGGAAAGGCTTAGAAGGTTAGGGTTCCAACTTGGAAAAGAGGGGAGATATAATAGAAGTCTATAAATCAACGAATGGAGCGGAACGAGTTAACATAGATCGGTTGTTTATGCCCCGTGGCAGCAGAATTGGGTACATTTCCCACATGTTTGGTTTTTGCATGGCCAATGTAGCTAGATGTGCAGGAACAGAATCAGTCTCCACATATTTTAGTACAGGTTCCATGTTTGGTAGAGCCTTTTCTAAAATATTTGTGTAATTGTATATATCTCAAACTAGATATTTCAATTCTGATCTACACATTCTATATAACATTTGCTTTCACACCAACTATTATTTAAAAATACAATTATCAAACAAATATAAAATTACAATAAACCAGAACAAAAGCAAACTAAGTGCTTTTACTTTACAGCCAGATTCTCTTCCATATGTCGTGCCTATTTCATTAAAGGGAAATATGTCTTTATGCCTATTACCCCGAGGAAAGTAGGCACACACATACATACTTTGACGCGGGTGTAAACATGTGTGTCTGTGTTCCAGTAAGAATTGGCAGATATGCACACATTCATAAAATATCTTAATTGCCAATCCAACCCCTGTTCCGTCTGTTTTCCAAACCTAGTATGCCTCCCTATGTAGGGGTAACTATAAAGGTCTTCCAGCATATGACGCCTTTATGACATGCAGAAAAGGCTTTTTGTAAAATTGTGCAGCAGTTTAAACATAAGTATATGCAATGACAAGATGGTGCATATTTATAATTCTGCCATATGTAGAAATGCCCAAGGTGGAGCAAGGATGGAGTTGCAGTGTATATGTGTACTTTATAAAATATACGATTGCACATGTAGTGTACATGCACATATTTACACCAATTTTGGCGAAAAAGTAAATGTGTTTATTTTATTTTATTTAGCTGTATTTATATCCCGCTTTTCACTGGGTCAAAGCGGTCAATTGGGGGATACATTTAACATGAGGGGATATGAGACACATACACTAATACTTACAGGGAACATGGGCAATGGAGGGTTAAGTGGCTTGCCCAAGACCACAAGGAGTGCCTACAGGACTAGAAATCCCAGTCCCTCCGGCCTGAGATTGCTGTCCTCAGGTGGGACTTGAACGGCCCTCCGGCCTGAAGTACCTTGTCCTAACCACTAGACCACTCCTCCCTAGTGTACTTTGGCATTTGCATGCCTGTTTGTGGGTGCCTATTTTATAAAGGCATATAGGCTTCTATGTTGTCTTTATAAAATAGGCTTCAAAAAGGCACCTTTTTGGACCACTCAAAACGCATCCTGTTATAAAATCAGGTCCATATTGTATAAAAGTAGCTGCTATGATTTCTTCGCACCTATTTGCAATTTTTTAAAAGTCTATTTGAGTATGCAAAATGCTGCCTTATATACTTAGGTCCATTATAATGTTACCGTCTAAATAATTAGCACACTATAATGTTACTAAATTGTATGGTTTTTTAATGTCTGTACACTTATGGTGTTGGAGCATAAATATTCAAATAGTATGTCATTGTACATAATGCCTCATATTGTAAGTCTAAGTACTGAGGTATTCTACATACTGAAAAGTGGCTTATACTGTACTGTAGTTCAAACTAAACATAACTGCTAATGATTGCTAATGGTATCTTTTATCCTTTGTTAAGGGAGAGCCAGGTGCTAATGGAGGACCAGGAAGAGCTGGCAATACTGGAAATCCTGGAGAAAAGGTAAGGAAACAATAAGATGAAAGGGCAGCGCTTCTCAGAGAAAATGTAAATCCATTGCCAAGCCTGGAGAAGATCCCATAGTGCTGTAGAGACTGTTGTACTAGTGTGAGCTCAGCTAGAACTTTGTAATGCCTTGCAGCATAACTTAGAACTTTTTTTGGAATGTAATTATTGATACATACACTCGATGTGCATCTAGGATGCTTTAGCCAGAAATATAATCTTGAGACTGTTCCAAATGACAGAATTTTCTGTTTATTTGGTAAATGCTGCCACTTTCCAACCAGGTTTGCTTCAATAAATTTCAGAGTAGAATAACTTTTGCTTGCTCTTATGTGTCTTCCTCTGACTTTCTGCATTACATCAGCCCATTATCTGCTAGTTGTGTCAGCCTTACATTTCTGCCTCTGAAGTTAAACTCCAAGCTTAATTCTTTCATTTTCTACTTGGCAGGGTGAGCCAGGGGCTCGAGGAGAGCCTGGAGAGAAAGGAGAATCTGGAAACGAGGTTAATAATTTGTCTCATTTATTAGGATTTGGGAGTGGGGGCGTGTAGGGGGATGTTAAATACAAAGCTTCTTTATGGCTTTCTGCTGTTTCTTTTTCTTTGTCTTAGGGAGATGCTGGTCCCGATGGACCCTCAGGAGAAAGGGTAAGAGGCTGCATGGCTATGGAACTAATTTTCAGCTCAGCTGCTTCTACTAGTATAGTTTATGAGGTAGCACAAACTCTTTTACATCTGGTTTATGAGTCATCTTGTACATCTGGTTTATGAGTCAGATATGTCTCCTGGGCATCTTGTTATATCAGTTGTTAGGGTCTTGAGAGAGACACCATATTACAGTTTGCTACACTTCATGCAAATGTACTGCAAGCAGAACAAACTGAAACAGGATAATCACACCTCCTCTGTTTTATATCATCCTGTTTCTAAGGAGGCATTTGTGTCTGCAGAGCTTGCAGTGATAATCCCAGCCCATGTGCAGAGTTGAAACAAGTCCTACAGCTGCTGATGCACTCATTTTATGCCATGTCTGTCAGCTTCTTCAAAGAAACAAATACTGAGGGCAATCTTCAAAGCCATTTCCATAGGTTAAACAGTATTTACTCATGGAAATGGAGTGTTTAAAATTATCTTTAGTAAAAAAAGGTTGCAGGGCTAGGATGGGACAGGGAGAGTAATATACATGGTGATTTGATTTTTAAAATCTCATGTATACTTTCCTACTTTTGTACCTTGAAAGCAGGTAGTTAAGTACCTTCTTTCCCATAGCTGCCTAAATTTTCGAAGGGAAATTCCCAATGAAAATTAGCTTTCAGGTCCACTGGTATAATGTTTTTGGGGCATGGCTCTGCAGCCCTCATAAACTGTTTAACTATTGGCATCCCACCACTACTTAAAATCGCTGCTCTTGCTGTGCACATGCACCTGTTGAAGCACCACTGGTAATCCTCCTGTCTCCTCCTCCTTTCCCAGAGCATCCATATCAGGCACGTCCATGTTTTTGACATTGTGCCCAAACTTGGATCTGCTTGCTGTTTTTATGGATGTCTAAACTTGGACGTCTCAGTTTGCACTAGATTGTCCTGTGTATAATGTGCCTTCAAGCTTCTAAAATAACCCTCATAGAGTATATTTGCCTCAGGAGAAGAGGCTAGCCCGATAAAGTTAGTTTCCTTAAAAAAGGTAGACTACATGAGAGTGGATTCACAGCAAAATGAGGACTCTCATTGAGGTTGTTGCTCCAAATGGGTTAGCTTTGCGCATACTATGGCTGTTGTGAACCTCACTTCTAAGCCAGGGTATGTTGAGTTATAATCTTAGTCTCTCAAATTTACTGATAATGCTCAGTGTAATACTTGCATCATGCCAAAGCGAGCCTCCTGCTGGAGTTCGTAAGATGTAACATGTATGTGTAGTTTGTCAAGATGTGCTTAGAAATTCTTCTTTATCAAGCCCGTGGCTCCCAGTACAATGGGAAATATTTCTGCATCTTTCTGCCACATTTTCTTGGTCTTTGACTACTCTCATCTGTAAGGGGATCAGAGTGTCCATAAATTCCCAACCTAGGCCCCAGTTTCCATCTAGATTGCTCTTATGATGGGATTAATCTTGATTCTACAAGAGTTTAATTGCAACAAATAATCGCAAACAAGGATGAAAAACAGTTTGGACTTTACTGAAAGAACCAACTCAGATCAGTGGCATGTATTTTCACAGTAATCATAAAGGTCAATTAATACAGGCATCAATCCAGCAGAAAAGTCACAAAGAAACTATATAACTATATTAAATGAACAAGATATAGGGGCATATTTACTAAAGCACAGTAGCTGGGGGCATGGGATTTAGCATTTTGTAAGTGCGGTATCCAGGAGCATGTGGCCAAAAGGCAATCATACTAAACATGTTGTGCTACCTGAGCAGCGCATGGATAGGTAGGCTTAAGATGGGCAGAGAGCGGGCGGTGACTTTGCACAAGGGAAAAGGGAGGTGTACTGCCATCCCTCCAAGAGGGTTAATTTTTTAATGAGCAGCCAAAACATGCTTTTTTAAAGCCCATTTTACAAAGACAAGTAGGTGCCTTAATTTCAGGCATGGACATTTACACTTCCTCTATAACAGGTGTAAATGAATGCACATAATGTTCACAAGTATATGTGTAAATTTTATGATCAACATGCGTGCTTGTGAATTCCACTTGTGATTTTTCCATATAGAGACCCCCCTGCTACATCTAATGGCAAAGTATGTGCCTTCATGTTAACATGCATACTTTTACACCAGTCAGTATTTTATAAGAGGCAATTAAGATATGCATGGAGTGAAGGAGTAGCCTAGTAGTTAGAGCAGCAGTCTGGTGATTGACAAACCAGTGTTCAATTCCCACTGGCACTCCTTAGGCAAGTCATGTTACCTTCCATTACCTTGGAAGGTGTGCCTGGCAATCTACTTCTGGTCACACCTTACCAGGAAACCTCCTGTGCCACCAGGAGTCAGCATTGACTTACTGCCCACATTGCATTTGCAACATGTGTATGTGGCCACATACACATAAAAATGACTATAAAATTACCTCCCATATGTATAGCAGTTATCTTCATCTCTTTGTGTGTTTAGCACCGTCAGTGCTTTGAGCCCTCTGAGAGAATTTAAGTGCAAACAAGTGTCTCTCTGCCTTAGTGAACTGGTTCATGATAGCCTAAATGTCTTCCAGTGAATAGGTTACAAATGCACAGTTGTCTGCAAACAACTCCTCTCTGACTGCTGATTACACTGGCCTACGTATAAACATTTCAGGTTGAACACACTTTCACTTGATCATGACTGAATATAAACTCCCCATTATCCAGGAGCATCATGGAAAAGACAGTGGAGAAGGGTGTTGACACTAATATGCAGCCTTGAGCTGTGACATTCAAGACTGAGAAGGGATAAGTGAATTCACTGTGTTCCTGAAGCAGGACCAACATCCTTTCATGGAAAGATCTGATAATGGAAACAAATTTATCTGGGCAGCCAGGTTTCTGAAGTGTTTTTTACAGCCATTGCTATAATGACCATACATGGACCTTGATTTCACTGAAGCTATATTCACTTAATCTGCCTGGCCGAGAACACTATCGAGGTTATTTTAAAAGCATTCCCATCATTAAATAGCAATGAAAACACACAAACCTTCTGAATTGAGCTTATACTAAATAGTGAAACCACCAAACACTCAAAAGAAAAACCAGTGAAAAATACTTTTTTTGTCGGAATGGCCGGCACAGTATAAACAGGAAGATCACCTGCTACCACTGCGGCCCGTCCTTTTAATCAATTTAAATGTCCATTTAAAACCGCTATAAACAAAATTAGCTGGTACTTAGCTTTGAAAAAAGCATCTCAGGCTGTGATGACGGTACAAAAATCCATAGGATACTCTTGTAGCAATTTTGTAGCAGTAGGTCACTTCGACGACGTGCCACGTTTCGGGGGTACACTCTGCAACCCCCTGCTTCAGGCGAGACCTCTGTGTTGGGGCTGACGGTTTTTTCACACAGAGGTCTTGCCTGAAGCAGGGGGTTGCAGAGTGTACCCCCGAAACGTGGCACGTCGTCGAAGTGACCTACTGCTACAAAATTGCTACAAGAGTATCCTATGGATTTTTGTACCGTCATCACAGCTTGAGATGCTTTTTTCAAAGCTAAGTACCAGCTAATTTTGTTTATAGCGGTTTTAAATGGACATTTAAATTGATTAAAAGGACGGGCCGCAGTGGTAGCAGGTGATCTTCCTGTTTATACTGTGCCGGCCATTCCGACAAAAAAAGTATTTTTCACTGGTTTTTCTTTTGAGTGTTTGGTGGTTTCATCATTAAATAGCAGCATTTACTTTTCTAGATGCCATTATAGAGTTAGGGCTCACCATGTTTAAATTTCCTGGAGGCGATATGAGGGCAAGGACAGAGAGTGGTTTCACAAGGGGAATCCATGTTTATAAAAAAAATTATAGGCATTGGCATTTACAGATGCCCCAAGGCACATATACGTGTCTGCTGGAAGGGGCAGCTCTCAATGTTAAGGCTTGCCCCCTCGATCTCTTGACTTCGATCCACCAGATCATCTCCTCAACCTTGATCCCTGCCTTGATGATCTTCAAAACAATCCAGTCTCTTCCCCTCCTTTCAAAGTGTGGAGGGGGAGAGCAGGACCAGAATCAACGCCACCCAGAGATCTCTGTCTATACTTCCCACATCTTGTGCATTGTCTCCCAGTCAGCAGAAGGAATAGGTCGGCAGTGCTGCTTCCTCCTCTGCTGATTTTCCTGGGCACCTAGAATCATGCAGGCCCCCATTTGTGGGAGTTTAAAAATGTATTTATATTACAATGGAGGGCCCAATTCACTTTTTTGTCTAGAACTCAAAGAATTAATTCTGCCCTGCCCCATTTAATTTTCAGCCACACTATTTGTATATAGACTAGAGGACAGCAACCTTGGGCCGCAAGGACTGGGGTTTCTAGTCCCACAGGTGCTCCTTGTGGTCTTGGGCAAGCCACTTAACCCTCCATAGCCCATGTTCCCTGTAAAATAGTTATATCCAAGTTATAATGCCCTGTTCAATGTAATTTCAGTTTGTTCAATGTAAACCGCACTGATGCAGAATAGCGCGGTATATAAGAGAATGTAAATAAATAAATAAATAAAACCATTTCGGGTTGTAAAACTGTTCTATGTAACTGGTTTGTTTAATTCTAAACTGCCCCTGATCTCTGGAAGGGGTGGTATAGAAACACTGTTTAAATAAATAAGGAAAATATGTGCATATATTTAATATTCAAAAATATAGTGATGTATTTTTAAGCACCCAGTTGCCTCACAGGCACAAACAAGGTCCATGCATTCTTTTGTACTGGTATATGCCATAGTTAATTTTCAAAGAGAAATTATCTTTGTAAGCAAGGTGTAAAAGTACAAAAATGCTCACAGACGTTTTAAAGTATAACCTCCTTATGAACAATTTGTGAGTGACTTCTGAAAGGCTATGTGGCTAATCATTAGATTCCATGTAACATTCCAAGTCAGTCTAGTCAGTACATATACAGTATATCATCTCCTGCAGTCCATATTGACACGTCTTGTTCTTTGGTGATAATAAGTGAGCATGGTTTCCATCTCTCTAGGTGCTAATCCCTTCAGCAGTTCTTTCCTTCTGACCCTTTAAGCTATGATACATGTAGTATTTCAATTCATATCTCTTTTGTTCTGACAGGGAGGTGAAGGAGAGAGGGGTCCATCTGGGACTCCTGGAGCTCGTGGACCAAGAGGAACTAGGGTAATACTCTTATTTTATAATATTTTGTAATCAGAATTAAAACATTGGTGATCATCCAAACTGCTATGTAAATAAGATATCAAGCTATTTTTAATCACTTATTTTAGGATGAGTTGCTATTTTAGTCACAGATGAGCTGCTAGGTTGAGATTCAAATTTATTTTACATTACCTTAAATGTACCTCAAAAGTTTTCCACTGATGAAGTAGATACAAATTGTTGTTATTGTGTGCTGTGCCAGCTCCTGACAATCCCATGGATAGCTGTGCCTAATCCCTGGGTTTTCATGGCAAGATGCAACCAGAAGCACATTGCCAGGCCTTTCTTCCATGCAGTAAATCTACAGTAACTGATTTTCCAAGGTGGCCTGCCATCCAAGTACTAACCAGCCCCAACTCTGCTTACCTTCTGAGATTAGGTGAGATTGAGCTCACTGAGGGAAGTACAGCGGTAGCCAGATATAAATTATGTGCAGTAAAGTATGAGTAGAGATTTGAAAATGCATTCTCTGCATATAATTTGACCTCTCTGACCTATCTCAATCATTTTTTTAAATGCATGAACAGGATGTGGACTTTTACTTCACTGAGGGGGAAGGCAATAATCAAGATGTGATATTATGTGCATAATCACTTTTTTTACCCATGTAAAATGCTTGCTTCTAAATTATAGCCTTCAAAATATGTTTTTTCCTATTTACATTAACTCCACAATATAATTGCAGGACCTGGCAGTTCTCTTGTGCTCCTATTTCGTCCAGCCCAGTCAAAACCAGACTGGGATCTAGCACCATGAGCCTTCATTCAAACAAACCGGGAATTGCCCCCTTTTTTGTATTCTCCTATGTCCCCTTCCCTCCTGCATACTTTAGTTGAGCCATCCTGAGCTGAAAGATATGCATTCTGGCTCCGTTCATAACCTGACAACCATCTAGGCATCACACATACAATGATCACACCATACAATGATCACAACCCCTCCCACCTTTTAGGACTGTGCCTTTAGAAATACCTAACCTTGACTGATCGAGAGAGTGGAAGTCATGATCTGGCAATCAAGCAAGGAACCTTTTGTTTGGAAGTGCACAACACTTACCATCTGAGTCACCCACATTAGCAATTTTTATATACAGTAGTTGGACGCAGTGATAATGCACTGTAGTAGCAGCTGTCTGTAAAAAGTTTGAACTTAGGTGGCAGTTGAAAGTATTAGAAACCAAGGAAAACCTTTATTCATTATAACTAATCTTTGTCAGAGATTATTTAAAAATGTTTTTGTTTTGTCTATTTTTGAATGCTTATTTGGAATATTAGGAGTAGACTTTTAAAGTTTTTTTGTACTTTTTCACTTTGCTTTTCTCTCTCCTCCCTCCAACCTTTTCGTCCCCTTGCTTCAGGTCAACCTGTCTTCTTCCCTATTTCTCTGTCTTCCTCCTTTCCAGCTTTCTTCCTCAAAGATTTCCTCCTCCTTTTTGATCCAGCAGGAAGCTATCCTGAAATTTAGTCACTCAGAAGTTTTACACCTTTGATTGCACCTTTGAATATGGGTCGATATTCAAAAGGGTTTATGCGGTTTGCAGGACCTGCAAACTGCAGAAACCCGGTGAGCATGATATTCAGCAGCACTAACCAGATGGTGCCACTGAATATCTCCATAGACCACCTTGGCACCATCTGGTTAGTGTTGGGGATGTTCATGGGAGGAGCTGGGGCAGTCCCCATGGACCTATGCAATTAGCAGTGATGTTCAGTCTGTTAACTGGATAGGTACCTGCATAAAGTTAGGACAGGTCAAGGGCTGTCCTAAATTTATGTGGTTTTTGCTATCTGGATAGTGGCAGAATATCGCCACTAATCAGACATCAACATCTAAATCTGTTCATATTAATAATTATGTATGTTTTGTTGTACCTTGCCCTGTGCTATGTGAAAGGACAAGTGAAATAGCAGATAAATGAAATGAAAATGTGTGAGGAGCAAACTGGATATTCAGTGCCAGAAGCCGGATAGACTCCAGCACTGAATATTGGATTTCATTTTTGCCTGCAGTGATCAGGCATTTTAACTATTCTGACCGCTGTGTGTTGAATATCAACCCCATAATATTTAAAATATGGCTACATGTCTAAAGTACTTTAGATATTGATTATCTTTGTAGCATCTTCTCTTTACCTCGTATTGTTTTTTTGACTTTACAGGGTGAGCTTGGACTACCAGGTGATCAAGGCCGGGATGGACCCGCTGGAGCCTCAGGAGATCCAGTAAGCTAATCAGAATATAGCTATGTGGGGCTCAGTACATTCAGGATTGCTTGAAGTAAAGTCCTCCAGGGCCAGGATTAGTAGGGATTAGTATATGCTCAGTTCAGATATTTTCCCTCATTCTATTGATGTCCCTTCTGTTCCACACAGTTTTGAAGCTCTCTTGGTACATTCCATAACATTTAGCAATTATTCCCCCTGGAAGGAACTCATCAACAAACAGATACTAAGCTACATAGAAAGCATTAATGCTTTCAAGTTTAATTTTAAAAGTCATTTCAGGTATGTAGTAATTTATGGGCCCTATATTCAGTACCTGCGGCTAGCGTGATTACAGCGGCTAGCTGTTGGCGCTGAACATTAAACCCGGATATTCAATGCCTGGATCATATTGGGCCCTAGCATTGAATATCTGGGGTGACTGCAGAGCCTGATCACTAACTGGGCAGCGGCAATATTGAGCCATTGGCCAGTTAGTGATAAATGGTGAAAGTTAGGCCAGGGTTTCCTGCCCCTGGCTTTCACTGCAGATCGGAAAGTTGGCAGTGGCTCAATATCACTGCTGACCGGTTTGTGATCAGCTCCACCGCTGCTCTGCCCCGATGCTAAACGGTTAGCATTGGGGCATATAGCAGCATTATTCTGGGATATTCAGCTGCACAAACTGTGTTAGTGTCGCTGAATATCCCGCTTAGGGGAATTTACATGATTTAGAGGTCTGTAAACCATGTAAATGCCTTGGAATATCAGGCCCTACATGCATAAATTGACAGTCTTATAATTTCTCTTTCTCCATACCACTAAAAGTATGCATGGTGCTCCAGAACACATGTATTGTTTGTTCAGTGGCGTTGCAGGGGGACCCAGAGTAAAAGGGGGCCAATTTATAGCTGTTCCCATATCTTTTGAGTTGGATTCCCCCTTGCTGTGGAGGGGGAGGGGGTTTTCAGATATTTTGCTTGGGGCCCCTCAATTTGAATTTCTTCCATTGTTTTTGCTCCGTAAAGGGAGACGTTAAAAGTTATATATTATGAGCAGGACCAGAAAACAGTGCACATAGATTATATTTTCAAGTTCATGGGTGCTATTTTTTGTAAAAAATCTACTCAAATGAAAAGGTAGGTGCAAAATTCTGTGGGCACATTTTACGCATGGCAAATATGAAACTTGAAGCAAAGTCTGTAGATAAAAGTACCAGTGGACCTTATTTCAAAGCAAACAGTTCTAATATTGCCCCTTTAAGTCCCTGAACACCTCAATGAAAGCATTTCAGAGATAAAAATTCTACTTCCTATAGTCAAGCTCTAACACTTTAGTCCAAAGAATAGAAAACAGGTTCTGCCCTAGCAAGGTTCAAGTGCTATCTGGGCATAGTGAGGGTAGTAGAGGAGAGGAATAGTCTAAGTGTGCTGAGTACTGCTTCTTGTGTTCTTGGGCAAATTACTCAGAGGCGGCTCTATAATGAGGCCAAGTGAGGCAGTGGCCTCAAGCGGCAACTTTTTGGGGGCGGCAAACTATGCCCCCAAAAAGACCGCCTCACTCAACCTTCAAATTAAAAAAAAACCCAAAAAACTGAAGGTCAAGCTTCCACTGCTGCTTCTTGGCAGTGGCAGCATCAGCGGCCTCGTGCACCTCCCCCCTGCTGCCCTGGAAGGCCTTGCCGGTGTCCTGGCTCATCTTGCAGAGCTGCGGGAAGGAAAAGCGTTTCTCTTCTTTCCCGCGGCTCTGTTAAAGTTGAGCCCGCCGGCGCTGAGGGTAATCTAGGCATTTCCTGTCTCACATGAGAAAAAAATAGGCTGATTAGGTGGGCTAGAACTGGAAATGGGCTGGTCAGGAGAGTTAGGACTAGAAATGGGCAGACTGGGGGGTCTAGGACTGGAAATAGGCTGATTAGGTGTGCTAGAACTGGAAATGGGCTGGTCGGGGGAGTTAGGACTAGAAATAGGCAGGCTGGGGGGGACTAGGACTAGAAATGGGCTGATGGGGGGCTAGCACTGGAAATGGGCTGATCGGGGAGCTAGCACTGGAAATGAGCTAGGACTGGTAATAGGCTGATGGGGAGAGTTAGGACTGGAGTGGGCTGATGGGGGGGAACTAGGACTGCAAATAGGCTGAGGCTGGAAATGGGCTGATGGGGGGAAGAGAGAGCTGCTGACATTAGAATAAGACTGGGGGCTAGAACTGGAAGTGGGCGATGGAGCGCGGGGGGGGGGGGGGGGGAGAGAGGAAAGAGCTGCTGTCCCTGAAAGAAAACTGGGGGCTAGGGCTACAAATGTGCTAATGCAGAGGGATGGGAGAATGGGACTGGAAGGGAATGGATGCTGAGATGGTCTGCCAGGGGAAGGAGGGCGCAGGAAAGGAGCTGACATGGGGGGGGGGAGGGCAGGGGCAGGAAGGAAGCTGACAAAGGGGGAGGTGGGGGTAGGAAGGGAACTGACACGGGTGAGGTTGGGGTAGAAAGGGAACTGACATGGGAGAAGGAGGGGGCTGGAAGTGAGCTGACACCTGGGATGATACTGTAGGGGGACTGGAGGGGAGCTGATACTTGGGGATGGGACTGGTAGGTGACTGGGAGTCTACTGTAGCTTCTTGGGGTTTCAGTTTAAATTTTGTCTACATATTTTTATTTTTACTTTAGATTGTGGTTACTTATTCTGTACTTGTTGAGGGTCTGTGTTCTGAGTGTGTGACTGAGCCCAGGTGTTCTGTTAACATGGAGTTTGTACATAAAGATCTATACTGTACTGTAGTAATTTGACATGTTCAGATTTTCAAATAGGTGTATGGATGTTCTAGGGCCCACTGTAGTATTTACAGTGACGCATTTTTTGGATGGGCTCCTTATGTGAGTTTGGAAGTTGGTGCTGATATGGTATGGTAGATTTGCTCTATAGATACTCCGTGACTTTGTTGTATTAGTTCACAATATACCTTTTACTGGAGAATGTTTGTTGTTGTTGTTTGTGAGATGATCAGAATCAGATTTGTTTTTTAAAGATATTGAGTTCTGTGGGTGAATTTCTTGGTTCTGCTCTGCACCCCCTGTTGATGGGGGTTCTGTGGATGCAAAATATATGTTGAAAAAGAAGAAGCAAGAACCATAATGCAGTTTATAACAACAAAATGAAAATGAGTTATAATTTAGTTTTATAAACTGTGCTGTGGTTCTCGCTCTCTGTTAGTTCCTTGGTGTACAAACGTCTTGCATTTCCTCCATATAACCTAATTGGCTTTTTGGTTTCGTTCAGTTTCTGATTGGAGTTTTGAGAAAGCTCCGTCCCCCTCTACGGAGAGGAGGAGGCATCCTTTGCCTCAGGCAGCACATTGCCTTGAGTCGCCCCTGAAATTACTTAACGCTTTAATGCCTTAGGTACAGATTTGGAGACATGCTTACTAAAGCACACTATCCGGTATTGCAGGGTTTAGCATGCGGTTCTGGCACTGTGCTATAAATCCCATGGTACCTGGGTAGTACGTTTCTGGGCGGAGACTGGGTCAGACGGGGACATTACTACCACAGTGCTTATAGTGTGGACATTTGTAGCCTGTGTTACCTGCCTTCAGTGCAAGTGCAGCTAACACCATCTCACTGGGTGGCGTTAGTTGCTCCCGTAACCGTTCTACCACTATGCAGTGCGCTAGATGTAGTGGGGTGGATATACGCACCCTTTGCATATAGCTCCAAATCCCACATTAGCAATATGATATATATCCTTGTTACTAGTGTAGTGCTATATATTAAAAAGGGTATTGAATCAAACTGAATAAATGTTTTGCAGAAATTCCATGTGTGAAAGGTAAAAATATAGTGGTGACCTCCACCTAGCCAGAATGAACAAACAGATCATGAAATGTTAACATAAATTAGAGAAGCTAACAAGGTTTGCAACACAATAACAAAGGATTATTTCAATTACCCTGATATGGGCTGGCTAGATATCATGCCAGAACATGCTATGGAGGTAAAAGTTCCTAAATGGAGAGCTAATTGAAGAACAGACAAGAGGGGAAGCTATTTTATACCAAGTCCTTAGAAGAACACAGAATTTGGTGCAAGAGATAACAGCACTGGGACCACTTTTTAATAGTGATTATGACCTGATCAAATTTGAATTCACAGCTGGAGTGAGGGCACAAAGAATCTATTGTACTAGCATTTAACTTTTAAAAAGAAGGCTGTAATATAATGAGGAACATTGTAAGAAAAACTAAATGGAATAGGTATGAAGGTTAAGAGTTTACTTCGGGCACACACTTTGTTAAAAAATATCATTTTGGAAGCCCAGACCAGGTGTATTTCACCTACTTAAAAAGGAAGTAGGATGGTCAAAAGAGAATTGTCATGGTTAAAAGGAGATGTGAAAGAGGTTATTATAGCCAAAGCAACGTCTTAGTAAACATGCCCCACAGATAGACATGATTTAATGGGACAACGTCAACATGGATTTAACCAAGGGACCTCATGCCTCACCAATCTGCTACATTTCTTTGATGGTGTGAATAAATATGCAGCCTGTTGATGTGAAGGCACATTTTAGAAGGACGTGAAGAGGAGAATTCTCATGTCCATCTCAGGATATGTAGAATTATGACATTATTTTCTAAGAGGTTCTGCTAAACATAGAGCCTCTTGTAATATAGCTGCAGGAGTGCATGGTTTGCCTCGCCATGTCTGGCAGGAGCAGCAATTTTATGAAGCTGCACTGGGGGGCAAAACCGGCATGGACTGCCCCCCCCCCCCCCCCCCCCAATTAGCCTTGCTGCAAATCCACATCACTGCCAGTGTGTGGCAGGTGTTGTCTGCAGTGTGTGATGCTAGTTGCTTAGTTTTCTGCCCAAATGCATTCTGCTGGAGTCACCTGTCACATCTGGGGCCTGTGTCCTTCTCCTGTTGGGCAGGGACTACCCTAGAACATTGCATGCTAGTGGCTAGGGTTGTGGCAGCTGTTTCCATGGAAGCCAAATACAGTGGAGCTTTTATATTTATTTTATTTATTTATTCTGTGCTCTTTAGCATCAGTGTGGTTTACATGTAAACTAACAGGTACGTTTTATTCCCTTGTCCCTAAAGGGCTCACAATCTAAGTGTACCTGAGGCAATGGAGGGTTAAGTGGCTTGCCCAAGGCCACAAGGAGTGGCCATGGGACTAGAGACCCCAGTCCCTCTGGCCTGAGGCTGCTTGTCCCTATGTGGGAATTGAACCCCTGGCCCTCTGGCCTGATGTAACCTGTCCCAACCACTGAGCCACTCCTCCCTCCCCTTCCCCCAGGGAAGTATAGGCTGGTGTGGGGCTGCCCCGGTTCACACAGAGCCCCGTGCTCTCTCAACATACCATAAACACTGTTGTCCACTCTGGGGGTCATTCTGAGGCACAAGTAGCAGGGATGGATGTCACAACAGGGCTGGCTCCTGCCCCTGTATAACTTTCCGCTGGTTGTGCCGGTAAGTTATAGGGGGCGGAGAGTGGGCGGGCAGTGGGCAGTCGCCGGCCCTGGCCGTACAGGGCCGATTCTGATGTTGGCCCTGTATGTCCAGGGCTGGCGAAATGTCCAGGGAAGTTATTCCCTGGGGTGGAATAACTTCCCTGGACATTTCTTTTAATCTGCATCGTGGCACAGAAGGGACTTGGGGGGGGGGGGCAAGTTAATTCCTCGCAGCCCGACCCTGGCCTTAGGAGAACGGGCCTTAGGAGAACGGGCTGTGGGGAATTAACTTTTGTAGCAGGTGGCAGACATCGTGGCTTTTAAATGGAGCGACGGTGCCATGGCAACAGCTCTCTACACTAATGTGGATCAGGATGAGGCGCTAAGCTTGCTCCGTACTGTTTTCTGGGGCCTCTTCTTGTCTCCCGCGCCCCTTTTTGATTGAACTGATCTCTTTGGTGTTGACTCGTAATTACTTTTTGTTTGAAGGGGCTTTTTTTCAGCAAAAGTTTGGCATCGCTATGGGGACCACGGTGGCCCCATCCATTGCAACCCTTTATATGGCAGCTATAGAAGAGGATTATGTTTATCGATCACCTGCTTTTTCTCATGTTTTGCTTTGGAAGAGGTTCCTTGATGACATCATTTTTGTTTTGACCTCTGATTTGGCTTCTTTGTCCGCTTTTATTTCCTGGTTGGACACTTTAAAAACTCATATTAAATATTCAGCCCATATTGAGTTGGCGCGAGTTGAGTTTTTGGATATGGTGGTTTTCCGAGAAGGGACCTCTTTGGTTACCACTCTTTACCGCAAACCCGTTCAACGCAACAGCTTGCTGAACTATCATAGTTTCCATCCTGAACCTCTACGAAAAGGTTTACCATATGGACAATTTTTGAGGATACGTCGTCTTTGCACTTCCATTGATCAATATTGTTATCACGCTCGGGATTTAAGTGCTCGATTATTATCTAAAGGCTACCCTAGATCGGTCATTTCCTGAGCCTTTCGTAGGGCTCTTTATTTCCATCATGAGTGGATTTTTGATTTTGTGCCATCACAGGATAAAGGGGTTGGGGTTGCGGTAACGGGGGTGCTCCCATATATGAGTAATTCATCTGCGGTGGTACATATTTTGAAGATATATTGGCCGTTGTTGTCTCTGTATCCTTGCTTCAACAAATCTCTATGGATTGCATATTCTCGTGGGACTAATTTACGTGATAGATTGATAAGATCTACTGTATTGACGGATCATCCACCGTCTCCTTTATTTGGAATTGGAACACATGAGCTCTGTCAGAGGTGCAAATATTGTGTTACTACAATGTCGGGTTTGTCTTGGATTGCTCATGATAGTGGCAGAGTCTTCCATTGGCGTTGGAACACTACATGTGATTCTTCTTATGTAGTGTATTTTGTGGAGTGTGTCTGTCCGTTGAGAAACGTGGGGAGCACTACCCGAATGATTAAAATTCGACTGGGAGAACATGCTTCCCAGCTTCGCCAATTGGTGTTGACGGCCCCGATAGTACAACATTGTTTACAGTTTCAACATAGCTTTGACCAATTGAAGTGGACTGTTATCGATCATGTTCCAGTGGACCCCCGAGGGGGAGATCGTTTAAATAAATTACGTCAGCTTGAACAGCGTTGGATTTTCCTTTTACACACTGTGTCTCCTACAGGAATGAACCGTGACATTGATTGGTTGGAGGCAGGTTGACACGTCACCCTTCATGGCAGAGATTCCCTTGAAGAGTGGGGATTCCCTTTACCTGATTGGTGCTTTCTGTGATGGGCAGTTTGCAGTTGGCCAATCCTGAGCTATAACCTTCTTTTTGATAGTTCAGAGTTGGGCGTTTTTCAACGGTTAATGAAGTGCCTTGGTGGCATTGGACTTCAGTTTTGGGAGCGCTTGTTACAGGGGTTGTTTCACGCGCGTATCAGCTCAGATAAGTGCAAATGTTTGGAAGAATGATTCAAGTTTTTTAGATTGCTACTCTAATCTTATGGATTGAATAAAAGGGTCATGTATTGTGTTTTGGGGCAGTTTTGAAGTATCTCTCCCTTCACAATCTATGTCTGACAAAAAAATTGCTTTAGATAAAGAAGGGGATTTTGCGGTAATTTTGTGCTGTGTTCTTATTACTATTATTTACCGTTTTTGGGGTATTGAAATTTTGGCCATTTTGCCTCTGACTTGTCCTGTTCTCCTATTCATAGTATTCCTTCCGCAGCATCAGTTTTCCTCCCCACATGCACATATTCACTCAGTATGTTCATGTGGGGGTATCCTGATCCAATGGCCAAGCAATCAACATGGTCAACTAGACTGGTGCCATAGGTCCATGGTCAGTGTGGCCAGCATGTCAGCTGCTCCATCCCTTCCTGCCGTCGTGGCACACCCACCTGTTCAGTGCTGCAGGCATCCTCACTGATGTTGCACCCTCGCAGCTGTGCACATCTAGCCGCTCCAGCCCCCCTCCACTTGGGGATGTGGGCACCTGTCCTGCTATGTCCGATCTTGGTGAGGAGGGATCAGCATGTGCTCCATTGTCCCTGTCACTGCAATGTTTGCAATCAGACAGACTTTGCCAAATGTGGTACTGTGCAGGACACACAGGGTCAGGACAGAGCTTTTGTCTGTGCAGGTGGGAGCCACTGCAGCTACTGTCACCACCCCCACACCATGCTGACATAGTAGCATGGTGGCAGTGTGGGTGGGGCACTGTGCCAGCCTGTCCACTATGCAGGTTAGGCGGGAGCCTGGGGTGACAGGTCTGTATGGGGGTGGAAGTGGCACACATGCCCGGCCACGCTGTCCCCCCACCCAGCTGCCGCCACTGGCACCCCATTCCTGGCTGCCACCAATTCCATCTTGGGGAGGAGGCAGACAGCCACAGCCATGGTATTTGGAGGAGAGGGAGTGAGTTCGGTAGCTGAGGATGATGGTCAAATTGTTATTAATGATGGTGATGGAATCTATTTCGTTGGTGCTCGTCAGTGATAGAGGATGAAAATGCAGGTGTGTTTTGGTTAGCAGTAATACCCCTCCCCATCTTCGGTTGTTTCTTGGGCAGTGGAATAGGGAGTAGCCTTCTGTTTTGAGCTGATTGAGGAGGATGTTCTCGGTGTCTGAGAGCCAAGTTTCAGTTATACATAGAATATCAAGTTGGTATTCTGTGACAGGTTTATGATAGTCTGTGTAAAGGGCGGTATATCAAATTTTAAAATAAAGATAAAGATATAACCAGTTATCTCTGGCGCTGGCGCATAGCATCAATGCCCATATTGAGTAATCCGGCAATTATTTTAAATACATCTACCAGGCAGTGACTTGTGCAGGGGGTGTGACCAGTCTGGCCACACAGCAGCCCAATTTACACAGTTGGGTTGTAGCTTACCTCTGTTCTAACTGGGTATCTTTAAATATGCAGGTTAGGGAGGTTACATGATGCGGTGAGAGTAGACATAGGCACAGTTGCTGCTGTTCGGGTCATTTCCACTGGTTCTCCCTCCTAACCACGGCTTGATGCTCCTGCCAGAATTGATCTGCCGTACATCAACTGTGGGATCATCTGGCGTTGCTTTTGCCGTCCTCCGGTGCTGTAGCCATGGCGGCCTGGGTGCTCAAAAAAGACTGAAAAAACATGCCCCAAGGAAAAGATGACCAAGGGTAGCATGGTTGGGCCTGGCTCTCCCAGCCATGATGCTTCGGTAGTGGAGGTGACAGGTTCCATAATAGTGGAGCTATTCGACAATTTGATCAAATCTTTATAAAGTTGGAGAGTGACTCACAGGCTATGGAAACTTTTGGCAAGTGCCTAGGGGAGGCAGAGGCCCACTTAGGAGCTATGGAGGAGGGTCCAGCAGTACAGCATAGGTCTTGAAGGAGCTTCAACAGTTGGTGACACAGCAGTAGGAGAAACTGGAGAATTTAGATAGTAGAAGCAGGAGGAACATAAGAACATAAGAAACACCATACTGAGTCAGACCAAGGTCCATCAAGCCCAGTATCCTGTTTCCAACAGTGGCCAACCCAGGTCACAAGTACCTAGCAGTTTCCCAAAAAGACACACAGGTTCCACAATGCTTGTATTTGAATAGTTGAATTTGAGTGGATTTGAGAGTTTGATTATGAATTGAGTGAAAAAATATTTTCTCTTATTAGTCTTAAATGGGTTATACTGTAGCTTCATTGCACGATCCCCTAGTCTTTCTGTTTGATGGTTTAAACAATCGATCTATGCTTACCCATGCTACTCCATTCATTAATTTATGGGACCCCTATCGTATCTCCCCTCAGTCGTCTCTTTTCTAGGTTGAAGAGCCCTAACCTTTTAAGCCTCCCCTCATCTAGGTATCTTTCCATACCCTTGACCATTTTGTTGACTCTTCTCTGTACCTTTTCTAATTACGCTATATTCTTTTTAAGATTTGGCGACCAGAATTGCACACAATATTCATGGTGTGGTTGCACTATGGAACAATACAGAGGCATTATAATATCCTTTGTTTTATTCTCCATTCTTTTCCTTATGATTCCTAGCATTATTTTTACCTTCTTGGTTGCTGCTGCACACTGGGCAGAGGGTTTCAACGTGTTATCCACGATGACGCCTAAATCATTTTCCTGGGTGGTGGTTCCTAATGTGGAACCTTGCATCGTGTAACCATAGTTTGGGTTGATCTTTCCTAGGTGCATATCTTTGCCACAGTAAATTTCATCTGCCATTTGAACGTCCAGTCTTCCAATTTATCAAGGTTCTCTTGCAATTTTTCACAATCCTCTTGGGTTTTAACAACTTTGAATAATTTTGTGTCATCTGCAAATTTGATTACCTCACTTGTTGTTCCCATTTCCAGGTCATTTACAAATATGTTAAAAAGCAGTGAACCCTGCTCAGCAGACCCAACACAGCAATCTAAAATGGGATTCGCTAAACCACAGGGTGACCAAGTGGGACAAGTGTTTGGGGCATGACTGGGAAGAAGGGGAGGGGGGTTTCTCTTTTGCTACCCAGAAAACTTTGAATCCTGAGGGGAGGTACGTTTTGGTCGGGGGTGAATTGCAGGGTCGGAATGTGGTCTTTGGGAGTGTGTATGCGTACAGTGTAACAGACCCTAATTTTTTTGTTAGTTTGGTAGCAGATATCGAGAAGTTTCCTGACCATCCATTGATTGGGGAAATTGGAATGGAGTATTAGACCCCCAGTGTAGCCACCTCTGGGGGGTCTTGTGGTGGGAGGGCTTCCACATCCTGGCACTTGTGGCATTTTGTGCAGAGGTGCCAGTTGGTCGATGTATGGAGGGCATTACACCCACAAGATCGGGACTACACCCACTTGTCCAGGGCCCACGGGAGAAATATGCGGTTAGATTGTCTTCTGGTCTCGGAACCTGTCTTTGGAGTGGTACTAGAAGTTATATTGGACTGCATGAGATATTGGATCATGCACTTGTTTGGTTGAATTGGACCTTGGGGAGATGACCAACCCCCCCATCTTGGCTCTTGCGGTTCCTTCTGTATCTCTGTCATGATGAGGGCTTCCGGCAATATCTAAAGGACAGGTTGGTGGACTACCTTTTTCATAATGGAGAGCATGTGGACACTCCTGAGCTATTTTGAGAAGCTTTTAAGGTAGTGATGCAGGGGGATATCATTGCCTATACTGCCAGATGCCATCAGGATATGGCTGCATGAATACTTCACCTCAAGAAGCAAGTCTGTAGGGAGAAGCAACTGCTGGCCCATGGAGCCCAGCTGTTGGCTAAGAAGTCGCTAGTCATCAACAGGCCAAGAAGTCGCTAGTCATCAATGAGCCAAGAAGTCGCTAGTCTATTATCATTTTCATTTGTATTAACATGGAGATAAGACGGGGAAGACTTTGGCTCAGTGTCTTCACAAGAGCCAGAGGTCCCGATACGTGCCAACCCTCCGAGGTCAGGATGGTATCTTAAGGCAGACCATGGATGAAATTGGTTGTATTCTTGTAGACTACTATCAAACCCTTTATAAGGGAGAGAATGTCTCTGCTTCTTGTGTGGCCCGGTACCTTAAATAGGCACAGGTGCCACGTTTTGCAGTGGATAATGCAATGCTTAAGAGACACTGCACAACAACCAATACTAACCCCTAGCCTGTATATAGTTTCTCGTGTTTAAAATACCCTGTATGCTACCCCTCCTCCATCTTATTGATTCATTGTAAAAACTTTTAAGTTGTAATGTAAACTGCTTTGACTTGGGGATAAAGCGGTATAAAAAAGCCTGCTAAATAAATAAATACAGTGGAACAGGTGGGGGCTCCAACCCAGGGGAGATCCAGCAGGTTATTATGTGTGCGGCGCCTGGGCCGAATGGGTACTGTCCTGAGTACTATAAGCTGCCGCCGGAACAACTTATCCCCCCATTGGTCAAGGTCTTTATTGTTTGGTTGACCAAGGGGATGCTTGCCTATGACATCAACTCCGCCCATATTGTGGTTTTGCTGAAGCTGGGGAAAGATGCTTGCTTGGCAGAATCTTACCATCCTATCTCTTTACTAAACTTTGACTTGAAACGTTTTGCTAAGATCCTGCTTGGCCTTAGCCTTTCGAAGTTGGGATTTGTGTGAGGACAGTACTCCACGAGCAACCTGTGAAAGAGTATGGTGATGTTGGAGTGGGTTCATTGGAAGCAGATTCCCTCCTTGCTCAATTAGCTTTGATGCTGAAAAAGCATTAGACTGGGTGGGGTGGCAGTATTTGTTTACGGCATTGGAGGCATACAGATTGTGTGAGGGGTTTCTCCGAGGGGTGAGGGCCCTGTATCAAGCACCAACAGCGGTAGTCATGGTTAACGCGGCTAGACACGACGTTCTTGCTTGGAGAGGGGGATGCGGCAGGGTTGCCCCCGTCTCCCTTACTCTTCATGCTATCCTTGGACCCCCTACTGTGCCTTATTCATCAGCACACTGATATTAAAGGGGGTAGAGATTGGCTCATGTACTTTCAAGGTGTTTGCTTTTGCAGACCACCTCCTTGTTCATTTGACCCATCCAGAGCACTTTTTGCCTGCCCTCTTAGTGGAAATAGGGGATTTGTGGATTTTGGGTCTCTTGCAGAGTTGCGGTTGAACATGTCTAAGTCTGAGACCTTGGATGTTTCAGGGGGATTGAGGGGTGGGTGGAGAGGGCCCTTTCCTCTGGTGGACGGATGATCGATCTACATACCTGGGCATATGGTTACCTGCCAATCCTTGGTGGCTCTATCGGCTTAATGTCCCACCCCTACTGTTTTGGGTCAGAGATAAACTAGGGGACTGGGCTCCACTCCCCTTTTCTCTTTTAGGCTGAGTAGTGGCGTACAAGATGATGGTGTTCCCCATGCTTTTATATGTGTTGCAACTGCTGCCTCTGCGATTACTCCGGGGTAATATTTGTGTGTTAGAGCACTCATTGCAAACATTTTTATGTGGAGGGAAGAAGCCCCGTCTGATTATAGGGAGATTCTCTGGGTCTTGGAATAAGGTGGTGGGATTGCTGGATTTGGGCCATTACAATCTTGTGTGTAATTTGCGCCATGTTCAGGATTGGTTGGGGGTCGATCTGTTTTCATACATTTGTGCAGTTGAGTCTGCTCTGGTGGCCCCCTACTCTCTTCTCTTGGTTTTGCATGCGGATAGGAAGCTGCTGCCAGCCCATATTCGAGATTGCCTTTTAGTCAGTGGTAAGGGAAGGATGTTCCCTGTAAAATAGTTATCTCCAAGTTATAATGCCCTGTTCAATGTAATTTCAGTTTGTTCAATGTAAACCGCACTGATGCAGAATAGCGCGGTATATAAGAGAATGTAAATAAATAAATAAATAAAGATGGAGGACACTCTGCAGGTTATGGGGGATTTCCCTGGGGGTGACAGGCTATCTGCTGCTAGAGGGCAATATGGCCTTCGCTCCTAGTTTAGATTCTTGTCCGTTTTGCGCATGAGGTTCTTTGGACCTTATCCGGGTGTAGAGATGGTGGACCGGGAGACGTATGTACTTTCATTCTCAGAGCTACGGGACAAATATGGGCTCCTGAGGGGACATTACTTTGCTTATCTACATTTGAAACCTTATGTGGGCTCCCTGGAGGGGGCAAGGTTAAGTAAAGAGGTCGTGGATAAGTTGGAGGACTGGTTTCAATTTAAGGAGTAGGAGAGGGTGTTTGTTGCTTGCTATTACTAAGCTCTGGGGGGCTTGCATAAGGAGCACCCTTATTCTCACTTAGCCCAAAGATGGGAGGTGGAACTGGGGCTGTTTGCATGGGGGTGGAACTGGGGGGGTTTGCATGGGGATCAGCTGTGGCTCATACCGCTTGAGTGGTTCATGGGGTACGTCTCACGGAGATGCTGTTTAAGATCTTAGAGAAAGCTTATTTCTCTCCTGTCTGCGCCTGGAAAGTGAGTTTTACAGACTCTAGGAGGTGCCCCCGATGCACTGAGGAGGGGCCCACCTAGTACATATCTCTGGGTCTGTGTTTGAGTATGGGCCTTTTAGGGTTTGGTCCAGCATTTTCTTGGAGACCTCTTGGGACAGACCTTTGTCTTGTCACTGGGGTTCGCTGTTCTGGACACTAAAGACTCTTTGGAGCTGAGGGGGGCGGGGGACTGGCTCCTGTTGCGGAAGGGCTGTTTCCTTGCTAAACAGTGTATACTTTGGCATTGGCAGGATACTGAAAGCCCAGGCATATGGGAATGGTGCAATGCTCTGCACCGATTGGTGATCTGGGAAGGGTTGGCCTCAAAAGAGGTGGGTAATCGGTAAGAGGCCTTCCTTACAGTGTGGGACCAATAACTTACTTGCCTCTCTCCACACACTCAAAATGACATGCTTACTGTATGAGTTTGCCATGGGGAGACCTGGAGCTCCACTGGGTGGTCTGGTTTGGTTCAGTAGTTCTGTGTGGGGTTGGGGTATAGGAGGAGGGGAGCCTCTGGGGCAGAGAAGAGTCCACCTGGGAAACTGTTAGGTACTTGTGACCTTGATTGGCCATTGTTGGAAACAGGATACTGGACTTGATGGACCTTGGTCTGACACAGTGTGGCATATTTTAGTTCTTTATTTATTTGTTACATTTCTATACCGCCCCTTCCAGAGATCAGGGGCGGTTTACAAGGAATCCAAAGACACAAGTACATGGAACAGGAACAAACCTTTTACAGGTAACTTGATTTGTGGGTAGGGTCAGTGAATTGGAGGTTACAATTTTTTAGAAAACTATGTACAACTTAGCTATATGCAGGAAGTCTTCATGTTCAGGTTTGCCTTGCATTGCCCTTATCTTGTTTTTGTCAGCTGATGAGTTGCCTCTGTGGTGAATGTGTGTTTGGATATGAGTTTTCTGCTCCATAGTGGATGGTAAAGAGATGGGTTTTTAGCTGCTTTCTGAAATCTTTGAGGTCTTTTATTGCATGGATGTGTAGCAGGAGTGAGTTCCAGATGCTGGGGGCAGCATAGGAGAAAGCTCTGGAGCTGGTGGCTTGTTTTGTTTTAAGGATGGAGGGCGGGATTGTTATAGAATGGAGGGTATTCTCCCTGTGTGATTTGTTGTTTGTTGGGGTGAGGAGGAGGGTTGAGAGGAAAGAGGAGGCAACATTGTTGATGAGTTTGAATGATGTTACAAGTAGTTTATATCTTACCCGGCTTTCTATTGGGAGCCAGTGTAGGGCATATAGAAGGGGTGTGACATGGTCGGTTAGTCTGGCTTTGCAGGTGATCCTAGCTGTGATGTTTTGCATTCATTGAAGTATGTGTAGACTCTTTGCTGGTAGACCCTGCAACAGGCTTTTGCAGTAGTCGAAGTGGGAGGTGATGATGGATTGAATGACTGCTCTGAAGTCGTTATCTTCAAGGAGGGGTTTTAGCTGTTGTATGGATTTTAATTTGTATAGGATTGTTCTGGCTGTTTGTTTCAGGTGGGGTATCATGCTGAGGGATGTATCCAGGATTACATCAAGGTATTTAACTTCTTGTTTGATTGGGATTGTGGTGTTGTTGATGGTAATGGTTTGGGGTAGGGTTGTGTCTTGGTTCCTTGTGATGTGCAGCGCTTCTGTCTTCTTGTAATTTAGGCTGAGGTTATTGGATTTCAGCCAGGAGTCAGTTTCCTTAATGCATTTGTCCAGACTGTTGTAGGTGGGGTTATTTACATCTATAGGGAGTGACAACATGATATCGTCTGCATAGATGTAGTACTGGATGTTGTGTTTTTGGAATATGTGGGTGATAGGTTGAAGGTTCAGGTTGAAGAGGAGGGCAGAGAGGGCAGAATCTTGTGGTATACCTTGTTCTTGTAGGAAGGTGTTTGGGTTTTTTTTTTCCTATTTGGATCTTGAGCTTGCGGTCTGAGATGTATGATTTAAACCAGAGTAGGATTAGGCCACCCAGGCCAAGATATTTGAGTCTTGCAATGAGGGTTTTGTGGTTTATATTGTCAAATGCTGAGGCGACGTCCAAAAAGACTAGAAGGAATGCGCGGTTGGGGCTGTCTATGCCTCTGATTAGGTTGTCGGTTAAGGCTAAGAGTAAGGTATCCTGTTTCCAACAGTGGCTAATATAGGTCATAAGTACCTAGCAGTTTCCCCAAAAGACACAGGTTCCTCAATGCTTGTATTGGGTCAAGCAGTGATATCCCATGTCCCTTTTAATAATGGTTTATGGACCTTTCCTCCAGGAACTTGTCCAAACCTTTTTTAAACCCAGCTACACTTTTACTTCACCCTCCGGTAACAAATTCCAGAGTTTGATTACACATTGAGTGAAAAAATATTTTCTCTTATTATTTATTTATTTATTTTATTTATTTATTTATTTAACATTTCTTCTATACCGCGCTATTAAGATCAGTGCGGTGTACATTGAACAAAATATACAACAATGTATGCAAGTAACATTGAGTTTACATAGAACATGGGAATATATAACATGGATTAACAGGGAAAACTATGTACAGTCAACATCATATATGTATATGTTTTTACTATATAAATATGTTAGCTCAAGTGGAGGTTATCTGCGTAATTTATGTAGGAGGGTTAGTCTTAAATAGGTTACCCTGTAGCTTCATTGCATGTCCCATATTCTTTTTATATTCTGATGACGTAAACAATCGATCTGCGTTTACCCGTTCCACTCCATTCATTAATTTATAGACCTCTATCATATCTCCCCTCAGCCGTCTCTTTTCCAGGTTGAAGAGCCCTAAACCTTTTAGCCTCTCTTCATAAGAGTATCCTTCCATCCCCTTTACCATTTTGGTGGCTCTTCTCTGTACCTTTTCTAATAACGCTATCTCTGTTTTAAGATATGGCAACCAGAATTGCACACAATATTCAAGGTGCGGTCGCACCATGGAACGATACAGCGGCATTATAATATCCTTTGTTTTATTTTCCATTCCTTCCCTTATGATACCTAGCATTCTATTTGCTCTCTTGGCCGTCGCTGCACACTGGGCGGAGGGTTTTAACATGTTATTCACGATGACACCTAAATCTTTTTCCTGGGTGGTGATTCCCAATAACCTTACATCGTGTAACCATAGTTTGGGTTGTTCTTTCCTAGGTGCATAACTTTGCACGTGTCCACATTAAATTTCATCTGCCATTTGGATGCCCAGTCTTCCAATTTATCAAGATCCTCTTGCAATTTTCCACAATCCTCTTGGGTTTTAACAACTTTAAATAGTTTTGTGTCATCTGCAAATTTGATAACCTCACTCGTTATTCCCTTTTCCAGGTCATTTATGAATATGTTGAAAAGCAGCGGACCAAGCACAGAACCCTGGGGTACTTCACTATTCACCTTTTTCCATTGGGAAAATTGGCCATTTAGCCCTACCCTTTGCCTTCCATCTTGTAACCAGTTCCTGATCCACAATAGTATGTCACCTCCTATCCCATTACTTTTTAGTTTTGCCAAAGGTCTCTGAGGGACCTTGTCAAAGGCTTTCTGACATACACTATATCAATTGACTCACCTTTGTCTACCTGTTTATTCACACCTTCAAAAAAACATAACAGATTAGTAAGACAAGATCTTCCTTGTCTAAAGCCATGCTGGCTGTCTCCCATTAAGCAATGACTATTTACATGCTGAGTAATTTTGTTCTTTATGATGGTTTCTTCCTTTTTTCCCTGTACTGACATCAGGCTCACCGGTCTGTAGTTTCCTGGATCACACCTGGAACCCATTTTAAAAATTGGTGTTACATTGGCGATCCTCCAATCTTCAGGTATTACAGATGATTTTAATGATAGTTCGCAGATTACTAATACAATAAACTAAACCATCTCTACTCATTCCGTAGTTGTAAGCTTACTCAGCATAGAAACTAGTGAAAAAGCAATCCTCACTTTTTCACTAGTTTCTATGCTGAGTAAGCTTACAACTACGGAATGGTTAATGAGTAGAGCTGGTTTAGTTTATTGTATAAGGTATCATAATTAAGCTCTGTTGGTGACCTTAACAAGTATCGCAGATTACTAATAGTAGGTCTGCAATTTCATATTTCAGTTCTTTCAACGCCCTTGGATGTATACCATCCGGTCCAGGTGATTTGCTACTCTTCAGTTTATCAAATAGTTGTAATACATCTTCCTGGTGAAGCGATATTTCTTTCAATTCTTCTGCAGCATCACCTTAAATACTAATTCAGTCATGGGTAACATCCCTACATCTTCCTCAGTAAAGACCGAAGCAAAGAATTCATTCAGTCTCTCCACTATAGCCTTGTTCCCTCTTACTGCCCCTTTTACCCCTCTATCATCTAATGGTCCAACTGGCTCTCTCACAGGTTTTTTGCTACGAATGTACTTGAAAAAGTCTTTATTATGCTTTTTTGCTTCCACAGCAAGTTTCTTCTCAAATTCTCTCTTTGCCTGCCTTATCAATGCCTTGCATTTAACTTGCCAGTGCTTGTGCTGTTTCCAGTTTTCGTCATTTGGCTCTTTTTTCCATTTCCTGATAGATGCTTTTTGGCTACAACAGCCTCTCTGACCTCACCTTTAAACCATGTTGGCAGTTTTTTGGACTTCCTACCACTTTTCATAAAGCATGGCATACAGCTGGTCTGGGCTTCCAAGATAGTATTTTTAAACATCACCCAAGCTTGATGTAGGTCTTTAACCTTTGCAACTGCTCCTTTTAGTTTTTTCTTAACTATTTTTCTCATTTTTATCATAGTCTCCCTTTCGAAAGTTAAAAGGTAGTAATGTGGATTTCCTTACCATTCCTCCTCCGTTAATTAAATCAAACACGATCATGCTGTGATCACTATTGCCAAGTGGCCCCAACACCTTTATCTCTTGCACCAGATCTGGTGTTCCACTAAGGACTAAGTCCAAAATGGCTTCCCCTCTGGTCGGTTCATGAACCAGCTGCTCCAAGAAGCAGTCATTTATTTCATCTAGAAACTTTATCCCCCTAGCATGTCCTGCTGTGACACTGACCCAGTCAATACCAGAGTAATTGAAATCACTAGGCAGTCATCTAGATCACCTCCCCAACATCTGCCTACCCTGCCCTCCCTCCCCCAGTCATTCTAGCTCCCTTCTGCTTGTGCACTCATTGCAGCAATGCTCCATTAACTGGCAATGCCAGCTGTTTCCCGGACTCCCCTTTACTCCACTCTGATTGTGCACTCTAACCCCTTCCTTTTCTTCTCCATTTCCTGGTGTGCCCACATCTATACTGCATTTTCTGTCAACACAGCAATGGGGGAGTGGCATGATACTTTGTCCTTCTACTTTGTGCAATGGCATGGCTTCACCGCCCCTCTACTCTGTGCAAAGGTGGAGTTCCCCCACCAGGGCTCTTCATAGGCATGGGAGCAGTGGTGGCCATCAGCATGTGTCTGCCTACACCTCCCTCACCTCCACGTCTGCCACAAGCACCACTCTACCCTCTAACCTTTCTCTGTCTCCCACAGATACACCCCTCCCCCAAGCCCTCCAGCTGCCACTCCTGGTCCTTCTGAAGCCATTCAGCAGCAGGGAGGTGTTGTCACCACACAGGCTGACCACATCACTGTACCTGGAGCCAGCACAGAGGTGCATGAGGACACCACTGTTGGGACAACAGCTTTCCCTCTTCAGCCACAGTGTCATCCCCAGAATTCTCCAGCCCTCCAATTGATCATTCCTGAGGACCTCGAGGACCCCTGTGCAGATATGTCAGAGCAGCAGGTGCTTCAGGAAGGGGCAGAGATTGTAGAGCTGACAAGTTGTATCATTTCTAGCCTGGAGGCTATCTGGCAGGAGCTGTACTTTCGCACAGTTGCTGCGGGAAAAGACTGAGTGCCAAGAGAGGCACCAGGAGGCACAGCTCCACCTCTCCCACGAAACAGCTGCCTGACATAGCCTCCATTTCACGCTCCCTCTGAGAAATCGTATCTGCTAGGCAGCCTTCTGAAAGTGAAGCCTCTCTGGGGGGCCATGACATGCCACTGGCAATAGGCAGCCAACAGCCTGACCAAGCCTCTGACCTTTGGGGAGGAAGATGCCTCAGAGGCACCATCACTGAGGTGCAGTGCACGGGTCAGAAAGCAGGGTGAGGGGATCACGAAAAGGGTGGTGGTGGGAAAAGGGCATATTGATATAAGTGGTGGATTACTGTTGGTGGGGGAAATATGAAGGTTTACTCATGCTAGAAATCCTCCTGGATCAGTCTGTTTCTTGCTGCTTGCATTGCTCGTGCCACTTGCTAGCTGCCCCTCTGAAACGCTTCCTCTGGCCCCTCATGCCCTATGTCTACCTCTACATGCATCTCTTCATGAGGCAGGTAGATCCCCTGCTGGATGGTAATGTTGTGGAGGATGCAGCATGTTGTAAATGTGCGGTAGACACTCAGGGTTGTAAAGCAGTTCTCCCTCACTCCTATCCAGACACCTGACTCAGCTTTTCAGGAGCCCGAATGTACACTCCAGCACTGACTTTGTTTTCACCAGCGGTCTATTTTAGTTCTCCTCCTGTCACTTTTTAGGGTTGCACAATGGAGTCATGAGCTAGGTTCACAACGGGTATCCCAAGTCACCTGTGGAATCACTGGGGAGGGTCACACATGAAACCTGGTACATTGGTGGGGGATTATGATCTGTGCAGCAGGCCTTATCCCATCTAGAGGGAGGAGTGGCCTAGTGGTTGGGACAAGTTACCTTGGGCTAGAGGGCCAGAGATATGAATCCTACTAGAGGACAGCAATCTTGGGCCAGAAGGACTGCAGTTTCTAGTCCCGTAGGTACTCCATGTGGCCTTGGGCAAGCTACTTAACCCTCTGTTGCCTCAGGTACAAAAACATAGATTGTGAGCTCTTTGGGGACAAGGGAAAAATATGTAATGTACACTGCTTTGACTGGTAGAAAAGCAGTATATAAGCCTAGTTAAATAACTCTACAGGACTTCAGATATGACACATGTATAACTTATTGAGCTCACAACCATTTAATCAAGAGCATCCCTGCAGTCTGCTACAGCCCCAGAGTAGGTTGCTGGTGTTGCTACCCAGTACACTGTTGTGTGTAGGAGAATGTGGTTCTCCCCTCCACTCAGACACTAGTTCTAGCTGATCCCCGCAGTCTCTGAGTGCAAACAGGGCCCTAACCTATGGTACCCCCTTCTGTTGGCCATCTAAGAGCAGTGCATTCAACAATTCATATTAGATCTTGACTAGCATGAGTCAACTACAGCTGCTGTTGTGCCTTCCACCAACTCTAGGGCCAGCCTTGGTGCCAGCACTCCTACATCCTCCCCATCCATTGGACCAACCTCCCCCTCCCCAGTCCCATCAATATAACAATTTCACAAGCATTAGACATTTCCTTTTGCCTCCAACATGGATCCCACAGCTCTTCTGGTGCCACTGCCTCATACCAGCATGCCACCATGTCTAAACGCATGCGTTACTGGTATGTGTCACTCATCTAGTAACCAAACATCACCTGACCCAGGCCTGACTCTAAGAGGATGAAGGCATCATGGCAGGATCCTGGGAAGCGGGAATACGGGTCTGGGATCTGCATGTGGGCTTCTACCATAACTTGCATATACATTGAGTGGCATTGGTGTCTGTTCCAACATGCCTTCTCATCATGGTCAGACAGCCTCAGGGCCACATGGGTGCAGGCTATGACACCTAGGACCAATGGGAAGGATGCAATTTGATAGACGTTCTGCATAGTCCGTTGTCTGTACTCTGGAGTGGCAAGGAAATGAACATAATCATGGAGCCTTCTCAGGAAGGCTGTTGTGATGGACTCTGTACAATGTGATGTGGCAGACAGTGTTATACCAGTTGTGGCCCCCACCACATACTGAAAATTGCCTGTCTCCAGGAAGGCCAGGGCGGTGGTCACTTTCAAAGCCACAGGCATTCCGTGGCTTCTGGCAATTGTGGGCTCAAGGTAATGCCTCAGCATGGCACACAGGTCAGTAATGGTGGTAGCATTAAGGCAGTACCTATGGAAAACCTCCTGTGCTGTCAGCTGTAGATATGTGACCCTGTGTCTGTACAACCAGGGCATCCGATATCATCTGCGCAAGACCTGGCCCACAATTAGCTGCTGTGGCAATAGCTGGCACTGGTTCCTGACCTGTCTGTGGCATCTCCATCTTCTGCTATCTAGGTAGCCACCACATCACTTGCGTGCCTTGCTCTGTATGTGGATTGATGCTGAGGTGGCCCACACAAACCTGCATTGCAAATCACAGATTTTTGTTGCAGCCATCCTTAAACCAGCTACAAACCTGGCCTAGAGGTTTCTGGTTTTTGACTTCTTATCTGCCCACAACAAAACAAATTGTGCTATGGTGCTGGAAGATGAGACCCCCAGGTCGGAAGGCACTCAACTAGCTACTGGGGAAGAGCTGAAGACTTTTCAGAGTAAAGCCAGCATTTATGATGTGGTTGGATCAAAGCCCTCGGGAAGTCTGGCTGCTGATGTAGCTGCGCATGAAATGAGAGTCAGAAGCTGTAAAGATGTCTTACACATTGGAACATGGAACGTACGAAGCATGAAACAAGGGAAGTTGGAGGTGGTCAAGAATGAAATGGAACGTGTACAACTTGATCTGTTGGGTGTCAGCGAACGGAAATGGACTGGCATGGGGCACTTTGCATCAGATGATCACATGGTCTACTATGCTGGAAATGAAAGACAAAGAAGAAATGGTGTTGCATTTATAATAAAGAAGAAACCTGCAGGAACTTGTCATGGTGGCAGCCCCTAATGGCCAAGGGCGGTAAGGGCATGCTCCACGATATATTTATTTTTCCAGGAGCATGGGGTTTATGTAAGGCAAAAATGGAGATTGGCCTTAGGTATTTCAGCTCCTGGTGTGAACTCAATAATCAAGCCAAGAGTGTAGGGAAACAAGGCTTTTATTTCCCCTCTGTGCAAGGGTTCATTAAGGCACTAGAAAATTAAAGAATGTCCTTTGTTTGTAAAGGTGCCAGTATTAAACAGGTTAACTAATTGTTAGTATCTTCACAATTAGTGCCAAGGTTAACTGGAGGAATTCACTTCATTCCAAAGCAACATCAATTAAACAAGTTTCTTCTTATTTATACAGTGGCTATAGATTCTAGACTGGTGGCCATGCACAAACCACAATCCATATCTTCTGCCTGAGGAATGGGGATAGCATTTATATCTTCAATTTCCATAGATTCTGCTCCACTACATTCCCCCTCTGAGTAAATACTGTCCCTGGCTGTTACAGCTCTACGTGGACTGTCTCTAGGCTCTTGCCTCCCATAAGACTATGTTTTAAGTTCTTTTGGTATTTTCTGAAACCACTCTGGTTTCTTCCTTCTTACAAACTGAATACTTGTTTTAGCAGTGCTTCCAGGAGTTAAGTATTCTTTATCAGGAATAAAGCTTTCATACCTTGAGTTTCTGTAGTTTGAATCCCTGGAGCTTTCTCTCCCAAGAACGTCTCTCTTGCAACAGGTTCTCTGCCGGTAGCCTCTGGGCAGGGCTGTGCTTTCTGGCAGCTTAGTAAAACCTGGTATGGATTCAACTCTATGCTTCAGTGATAAAGTAGCCTTGCTAAAAACTCCTTTTCCTCGAGTACCTGGTAAAACTTGTCAAGCAGGTTCCAGTGACTGCAGGTCTTCCTCCAAACCTGGTTCTCTGGTTCTCTGGATACGTCTCTCAGCTTTGGACTCAGGAACGTTGCTTGAGCAGGGAGTGGCACACTCTCCAGCCTGACTGCTTTCCCCAGCAGACTCCCTCTGAACAGCTGCTCTCGTAGCTTGGCCCCTCTGAACTCCACCTCTGTGAACTCTGTTCCTTTGGGCTTGCTCAAGGAGGATTCCTTCCCTCAGGTCTCTCCTTCTTTCCTTAGCCATGCTCCTTGTTCCTTCTCCAAGTCCTTCTCCTTCTCTTAGAGTTGCTCCTTCCCTCAGAGCTGTTCCTCTTTCTCCTGCCCTTGGAGCTGTTCTTCCTTTGCTAGCATTCAGCTTCTGCTTATAAAGGAATCTTTCCTTTGAATCTCCTGGGCTCATTTCCAGGTGCAAGTAGTTAGCTCTGTTAGCCTCATTAGCTCCTGTATGATCACTCCTGCCCCCTCTAGCTGTGCTTTGCGGTAATTGCACATCTAGATCTCTCTTAGAAACAGGGTTTCTTTTCAACTTTGCATCTTTATTGATACCAGCCTCATGAAAAACTGTAATGAAATACAGTGCAGTCAGTGAACGCTTAATCTCTATTCGTCTACGAGGATTGCCTATCAACACAACTATAATTCAAGTATATGCGCCAACAACAGCTGCAGAAGAGAATGAAATTGAAGAGTTCTATGAACAAGTACAAGCAAAAATTGACAGAACATGCAAACAGGATATCCTGATAGTCATGGGTGACTGGAATGCAAAAGTTGGCAACAAAGAAGAAGGCAAAGTAGTTGGAAAATATGGACTTGGCAACAGAAATGAAGCTGGAGAAAGACATAGAATTCTGCAAGACCAATGATCTATTCATCTCAAACACCTTCTTCCAGCAATACAAGCGGCGACTGTACACATGGACTTCACCCAATGGATTGTATAAAAATCAAATTGACTACATCTGTGGAAGTCAACGATGGAAAAGCTCTGTAACATCAACAAAGACAAAACCTGGAGCTGACTGTGGTACAGATCATCAACTACTAGTATGCAAACTCAAGCTAAAGTTGAAAAATAGCAAACCACTCATGAATGCAGCAAAATATGACCTTGAGAATATACCACTGGAATTTAAAGACTGCCTGCAAAATCGATTTGCTGCTTTAGATACAAATGACAGAGCTCCAGAAGAGTTATGGAATGACATCAAGAAGGTTGTGTTAGAAGAAAGCAAGAAGTCTCTACAAAAGGTGAAAAAGCAAAAACGGCCAAAATGGATGACGGAAGACACTCTGAAAATTGCCCAGAGACGCAGAGAAGCTAAAGCCAGAGGAGAAAGAAAGACAATCGCAGAACTCAACAGAGATTTCCAACGTGCAGCAAGACAGGACAAGGAAAAGTACTACAATGACACTTGCAAGGAAATAGAAGCAGAAACTGTTAGAGGAAGAACAAGATCGGCTTTCCTGAAGCTACGAGAATTAAAGAAAAAGTTCCAGCCTCGAATTGGAATGTTACAAGATGCTCAAGGTTCTATGTTGAATGATGCTGAGAGGATCAAGAAAAGGTGGAAGGAATATACAGAGTTTTTATATGATAAAGATCAAGTGGACCAACAGCCGTTTCAACCTCTACCTTATGATCGGGAACCATTGGTGATGAAAGAAGAAGTTGAAGCAGCATTGAAAGCCTTATCAAAGAACAAAGCACCAGGCATTGATAGCATTCCCATATAAGTATTGCAGCAATCTGATGCAGCTGTTACCGTACTCACAAGGCTCTGCCAAGAAATATGGAAGACAACATCATGGCCAACTGACTGGAAAAGATCTGTGTTTATACCAATACTAAAGAAAGGTGATCCAACTGACTGTGGAAATTATCGGACAATCGCTCTGATCCCACATGCCAGCAAGATTCTACTGAAGATTATTCAAAAGAGACTACAACCATACCTGGAACAAGAACTACCTGAAGTGCAAGCAGGGTTCAGGAAAGGGCGAGGAACGAGAGACATCATTGCGAATGTGAGATGGATCCTTGAAAAGAATAAAGAATACCAAAAGGATATCTATTTGTGCTTTATCGACTATAGCAAGGCTTTTGACTGTGTAAACCATGAGAAACTCTGGGCCACATTAAGAAACATGGGTATACCAGAACACCTGATCATACTCTTGCACAATCTGTACACTGATCAAGAAGCAACAGTTCGAACGGAACAAGGAGAAACAGAATGGTTTAAAATAAACAAAGGTGTAAGACAAGGCTGCATACTTTCCCCCTACCTGTTTAATTTATATGCAGAACAAATCATCAGAAAAGCAGGATTGTATGAAGACAACAGAGGTGTGAAGATTGGTGGAAGACTCATCAACAACCTTCGCTATGCTGATGATACCACATTATTGGCTGAAAGTGAAGATGATCTGAAACATTTGCTTCTCACAATCAAACATAGTCTCAAAATGGGCCTGCACCTTAATGTAAAGAAGACAAAGATCATGACAACTGGCATAATCAATAGGTTCATCATTAAAGGAGAAGAAATTGAAATTGTGAACAACTTTAACCTAAATGGATCAACTATCAATAAAGAAGCAACAAGCAGTCAAGAAATCAGACGATGCATTGCTCTTGGCAGAATGGCTATGAAAGACCTAGATAAGATCCTCAAGAGCAGAGATGTCTCTCTCCATACAAAGATTCGACTTGTTCAAGCCATGGTATTTTCAATAACATCATATGGATGTGAAAGCTGGACAGTGAAAAAGACAGATAGGAAGAAAATTGATGCCTTTGAATTATGGTGCTGGCGGTGAATACTGTGTATACCATGGACTGCCCGAAGAACAAACCAGTCGGTACTAGAGGAGATCAAACCTAAGCTTTCTTTAGAAGCTCAGATGACAAGACTTCGACTTTCATACTTTGGACACATCATGCGAAGAGAGAGATCATTAGAGAAAGACATTATGCTTGACAAGATAGAAGGTCAACGCAAAAGAGGAAGGCCAGCAATGAGATGGATCGATACAATTACAGCAGCTACGGGTACCAGTCTGTCAACAATGAGCCGCCTGACTGAAGACCGAACACAATTTAGGATAGCTACCCAGAGGGTCGCCATGAGTCGACTCTAACTCGACGGCACTTAACAACAACATCTGCCTACAGGCTTTTGCAGAATATTGGCGTTACATGTGCATGTGAAGGCTGAACTCATTCTCTGCCCCATTATGCCCCCACGGCTGCACAGTTACGCCTCAGTGTGTGCAGTGACAATATTCATGCATAAGTGCATTGCTCATTTTCAGGTTTACTTGCATTTGCTCCTCTTTGAGGGCTGTTTTACCCTGCTGCTTACATTTTTAATATCAGGCCCCATAATCCTGGAGCATAAAAGTAAATGTCCTCAACATAGTAATCTGGGGGGGTGGGGGGAGATATTCAGCACTGATGGCTGGTGCAGCTTATGTAGCTAGCCGCCAGCACTGAACTTAAACTCCATATATTCAATGCTGGGATCATATCTGACCCTAGCATTGAATAATTTGGTTTGCCACATTGTCACGAGGTTAACTGGGCAGCGACAATATTGAGCTACTGCCTGATTAGCCAAAGCAGTGAAAGTTAGACCAGGGCAGCGTCTCAATATCACAGTAATCAAACAAGGCAATGCCATTACCTGAAGTATGGTCCACAAATTATTTTCAGACAACAAAGGCTGAAGTCTCATAACAAAGTTCATATGATAATAAGCACTCTTAATAACCTGACCAACCTAAGGTTGAAAGTTTAAATTGCAATCTAATATGATTCCCAAATCAGGGCTTGAGATTTAACAGAAAGGTTTGCTAATTGTATTTGCAACATAGGAAATGCTACATAAGATGTATCATGGTCACAAAAAGTACTTTTGTCTATGTCACTTCTAAATAATGTTTACTCAACCAAGACATGATATCATCAAAACAGCTATTGGTGATTGCTGAGGGTCATCATCAATATTGAAAGGAACATATAGCGTTATATCGTCTGCATAGAAGTGATAAAGAACTCTATGAGACTTCATAAATTTACTTAATGACTAAGTAAATATTAAATAACAGTGTAGACCCCTGTAGGACACCCAACATAAGAGATACCATTCTCCAGGACCAAGCAGGAAGTCAGTCCTCACATATGGGTGACGTCGATGCCGATGGAGCCCCCATGCGGAGCATTTCCCCAGCTTTCAAAGAAAGCTTTTCGGAATGCAGCGCGCATGCGCGGTCCCCTTCCCGCCCAAGGGTGCCATCTTGCTCAGTCTTCTTTTTTCCGCGGAGCCCGATGGACGTGTTTCGTTTTCACCAGAGGAAAAAGTTGATTTTCTGCGTGGACCCGTGTTTTCTTCAGTTCGACGCCGGTTTTCCATTTCCCGCCTGGGCCCAATACACCGGTATCGAGCCCGGACTTCATTTTTCGGTTTTTGTCCTTTGTGACTAGCGTTCGCGCTATTTTTCTATTTTTCACTGGCAGCCCTGTCTTTTGACCTTGCAGGGGCCCTTTTTCCTCCGATGGCTGCCAGCAGGTTTAAAAAGTGTGATCGTTGTAAGAAACTTATGTCTCTCACCGACACACATGACTGCTGCCTCCGCTGCCTCGGGCCCGATCATGACCCGATGATCTGTGGCCCGTGTGGGAAAATGTCCTCGAAGGCATTGAGGAGCCGTCAGCATCAGAAGGAAAGAATCTTCTCTGACGCCGCATCCGGCCAGGCCTGGACTTCTTCAGAGGCCTCGACGTCTCGGGACTCTGATCTCGAGCATCGCCGGGGTTCCTCTGAGAGGGGGTCTCCCTCGCGGGAGCACCGCAGGACGAAGAAACCCACAAGGGCGGCATCGGTGGACGCATTTGGCTCCTCGAGGGTCAGGTCGCATAGCCCCAAGCGCCATCCCGGGTCTTCGGAGTCGGAGAGGCCTGCCAAACAGCCTCGTGTGGAGACGGAGTCTCCGGGTCACGTGAGTACTGTAGTCCTCGTGGACTCTCCTCTGGGGGAGCCAACGTCGGGCCCGACTCCATCGGGGCCCGAGTCGGGGGCTGCTGAGTCTCCTGAGCTCGGACTTAGGTTGACGGCCTTGGAGAGCAGCTTGGCTGCCTTCATGGAACAGCAGCGGGCACTGATCGCCGGTCTCACCGATGCATCTGCCCCAACCACCGGGACATCAACATCCAAGTCGACCCCGGAGGCCAAGCCGATCCTCGAGGCCATGCGCTCTCGAGTCGATCCTCAGCCGAGGTCTCCCTCGGCCTCCCGTTCGGGACCGAGGTCGTCGACGCCGGTACCCTCAGCGTTGGGGTGGATGGCGTCAGTGCCTGCCCGACCGGAGCCGCTCGATTCCTCCTCCGAGGGGTCGGGCTGGGAAACGGAGGACAAGGAGTCCCCAGACACCTTCCGGACCCGGTGTGTCCCTTCGGACTCACCGGAGTCCGAGCCTCGGAGACGGTCCCCCCCGGAGGACACCCGGTTCTCGTACTTCATGTGGGACATGGCCAAGGCCTTGGCCTTCCCGCGGATCCCAAGGAGGAGCCTTGAGCCGAGGAACTCGAGGCCCTGCAGTATGACTCTCCTCCCAAGGAGGCCTTTACTGTACCGGTTCCTCCGATGCTGGAATGATTGCTCTTCCGCATGTGGGAGGCGCCGGCCTCGACGTCAGTTCTGAGCAAGCGGTTCGATTCTATCTATCGAGTCCGCAAGAGCCCCTGGTTCCAGAAGCACAGCTACCGCACCATTCCATGGTTGTGGAATCGGCCATGTATCGGCTGAAGAGTCAGAAGATGCACTTCTTGGTGCCTCCCGGCCGGGAGGCCCAGAACCTGGATGCCCTTGGTAGAAAGTGCTTCCAGGGCTCTATGCTTGCTTGCCGTGTCCAGACCTACCAGCTGTACATGGGCATGTACCTTCGAGACCTGACAAAGGAGATTGACGGGTTCTCTGCTGGTCTCTCCGGGGAACCTTTGCAGAGGTTCACAGCCTTGTCAACTGGAATCTGAGAATGCTCGAAGTTTATGTCTCGAGCAGCTTATGATTGCTTCGAGGCTTCGGCCCGTGTAGCCGCGGCTGGCATCGGTGCACGCCGTCAGGCCTGGCTACAGTCATCGGACCTCAAGCCATGGGTGCAGGACAAGTTGGTCGATGTCCCTTGTCAAGGTGAAAATCTCTTTGGCAAGCCCATGGCTGAAAAAGCTGCAGAACTCGAGTCCGAGACTCTCACCAGGACGGCTGTCCAAGAAAACCTCTGCCCCTTCTCAGAAGAAGAAGGGCTCGGGAAAAAAAGTCCTTTTACCCGAGGAAGTCATCTGCCTACAAAACTTACCCTCAGTACCAGGCCTCCACAGCTCCCCAACAGGGTCAGCAGGCCAAAGGGCAGGGACATGGGCCCCGTAGGCAGAAAACCCCCAAGCCACCAGCTCCGGCTCCTGCACAGCAGGGAGCGGTGTTTTGACTCCAGTGGCATAGCCTCTCCTCCTCAGCTGGCCCCTCTCAGAACAGGAGGCCAGTTGACCCTGTACGCCCACAGGTGGTCAGCCGTGACAAGGGATACCTGGGTGTTAAGCATAGTCCAGAGAGGCTATCTGCTGTACTTCCACCAGGTACCCCCCTCCTACTTTCCAGGGGAGCCTCCAAGACTCCCTCTGCACAGGAACCTACTCCTGCAGGAGTTAGCAAGTCTTCTAAAGGAGCAGGCAGTGGAACCGGTGCCCCAACACCTGAGAGGTCAAGGCTTCTACTCCAGGTACTTCCTGGTACCAAAAAGGACAGGAGGCCTCAGGCCCATCCTAGACTTGCGAAATCTAAGCAAGTTCCTGCAGAGGGAAATGTTCAAGATGCTTACCCTTGGAATACTGCTGCTCTACCTCCAGCAGGGAGATTGGCTATGCTCCTTAGACCTAAAGGATGCCTATACTCACATCCTTATTCATCCAGACCACAGGCAATATCTCAGATTTGTGGTGGGAGGAAAGCATTTTCAGTACAGGGTGCTACCTTTTGGCCTAACCTCCGCCCCCAGGGTTTTCACCAAGTGCCTGGCAGTGGTGGCGGCCTACCTCAGGGTTCAAGGGCTCTTCGTTTTCCATACCTGGACGACTGGCTCATCAGGGGTCAGTCTCCACAGGACACCAATCAAGCCACCCTGCGAACTATCTCTCTTCTTCAGCATCTGGGGTTTGTCATAAACTTCTCAAAGTCCACTTTGCGCCCCTCACAGAACCTGAAATTCATAGGAGCAAGACTGGACACCCTTCAGGCAAAGGCTTTTCTGCCCGTGGACAGGGCCCACAGACTGATGGACTTGGCCAGGCAATTCCGCAGCAATTCTCTGGTCTCCGCCAGACAATTCCTGAGGCCACATGGCATCCACGGCCATGTAACTCCAAATGCCCGTCTGCATATGAGGCCAGCTCAGTGGGGCCTCAGGACTCAGTGGCTGCAGGCCACAGGAAACCTGATGGACAAGGTGAGGGTGTCTCAGCTGCTAGCATCTTCTGTGCAGTGGTGGCTTCATCTTCCGAATCTAGTGCAAGAAGTGCCTTTTCAGACACCTCCACACTCCCAAGTGCTCACAACTGATGCGTCTCTTCAAGGTTGGGGTGCACATTGTCAGGGAGCATGCACTCAGGGCTGGTGGTCTCCATGGGAGGCCTTACAGCAGATCAATCTCTTGGAGTTGAGAGCTATCCGCTTAGCCCTGCGGACTTTCTCTCATGTCCTCTCTCACCAGTCCTTCTTAGTTCAGACGGACAATCAAGTTGCTATGTTCTATGTGAACAAACAGGGGGGCACAGGGTCCCGCCCTCTCTGTCAGGAGGCACAGGACCTGTGCTCCTGGGCAGTCAATCACAACATACTTCTCAAGGCGGTCTATCTCCCTGGACAGGAGAATTGCCTGGCAGACAGGTTGAGCATGATCATACAGCCACACGAATGGCAGTTGAATCCTCTGGTGGTTCAACAAATCTTTCTAAGATGGTGTCTTCCAAACATAGATCTCTTTGCCAGTCCACTGAACCGTCAACTGCCCAGGTTCTGCTCCAGACAACCACATCCTCTCAGAGTAGCAGTGGATGCGTTTCTCATTCCGTGGTCTACAGGCCTACTATATGCGTTTCCTCCCACGCCTCTAGTGTCCAAGACACTGTTCAAAGTGATCCGGGACAAGGCCTCGGTGATCCTGGTGGCCCCCAGGTGGCCAAGGCAACCGTAGTTCCCACTTCTCTTGCAACTGGCGGTGGACACTCCTCTTCCTCTGGGGATGCAACCAGATCTCCTATCTCAGGAACAGGGATCTCTCTTACATCCCAACCTCCAGTCCCTCAATCTGATGGCCTGGCTGCTGAAAGGGTAGTTCTAGCACCTTTACTGCTCCCTAGGGAAGTGGAAGACATGGTCTTGGCCTCTAGGAGGCAGTCCACCCAAAAGTCTTATGCCTTTAAGTGGCGTAGGTTCTCCACCTGGTGCGCTCAACACAAGGAGGATCTTTTCTCATGCTTCGTACCAGTGGTGCTGCAATATTTGCTTCACCTGTCCAACCTAGGCCACAAATCCAACTCTGTTAGGGTCCATCTCAGTGCTCTCTCAGCGCACCACTCACCGGTGGAAGGCCAGTCTCTCTCAAGCCACCCTTTGGCGACTCGCTTCCTCAGAGGCCTGCTTTTGCTTAAGCCTCCGCTTCGTCCACCTGCCCCTGACTGGGATTTGAATGTGGTCTTGCAACAGCTTAATTGCCCACCATTTGAGCCTATGGCTACTTGCCCTTTGCGCTTTCTCTCCTGGAAAGCATTGTTCTTGGTGGCTCTTACCTCAGCAAGGCGAGTGAGCGAGCTTCAAGCCCTGGTGTCAGATGCACCATACACTAGGTTCTATAGGAACAGAGTAGTCTTACGGACTCACCCTAAGTTCCTTCCAAAGGTTGTCTCCTCCTTCCACCTCAATCAGGAGGTGGTTCTTCTGACTTTCTTTCCCAGGCCGCATGCCAGCTGGGCTGAGATGGTCTTGCATACCCTGGACTGTAGGAGGGCGTTGTCCTTCTACCTTGACCGTATGCAGGGACACCGAAGGGCTGTGCAGCTCTTCGTCTCTTTTGACCCTAATAAGCTGGGGTTGCCTGTCTCCAAGCGTACCTTGTCCATCTGGGTGGCAGACTGTATCGCCTGGGCGTATAGGGCAGCCGGCCTCTCCTTGCAGAGTCGAGTCACGGCCCACCGTGTCAGGGCGAAGGCTGCGTCAGTGGCTCATCTCCTCTCTGTTCTGTTGGCAGACATCTGCCGGGCCGCTACTTGGTCTTCAAGCCAGACTTTTGCGGCCCACTACTGCCTCGAGAGGGAGTCCCGCAGGGACAGTGTTTTCGGGCAGGCGGTACTCCATAATCTCTTTGAGGTATAGGCAACTCCTACCCTCCGGCCCTGGTGTTGGGCTACCATACAGGGGCGATATCAGAGAAGATTATTTTCACACATGCTGGGACTCTAGAGGGAGCTCATTTTTTCAGCTTTGGGTCCTCGGTAGCCTTAAGCTGGGGAGTCCCACATGTGAGGACTGACTTCCTGCTTGGTCCTGGAGAAAGCGTAGTTACTCACCTGTAACAGGTGTTCTCCAGGAGCAGCAGGAATCAGTCCTCACAACCCTCCCTCCTCCCCTTGGAGTTGCAGTCATATAATTCATTTTTATTTTTTGCTGTCTTTAGCTATGTCATCAGACTGAGCAAGATGGCACGCTTGGGCGGGAAGGGGACCGCGCATGCGCGCTGCATTCCCAAAGGCTTTCTTTGAAAGCTGGGGAAATGCTCCGCATGGGGGCTCCGTCGACGTCGACGTCACCCATATGTGAAGACTGATTTCTGCTGCTCCTGGAGAACACCTGTTACAGGTGAGTACGCTTTCAGACATTGGTAACCCCCTACAAACCTTTTGCATACGATTGCTCAAATATCATTGAAACCACTTCAAAACTGTGGCTTCTATACCTATAGAACATAAACGCTTTAATAAAACACCATGGTTGACCTGAATAGAAAGCAGCTGACATATCTAAAAATAGCATAATATACCCTGACCTAAAGCCATGCTGTTTTTCATTCAATAGGGCAAATTGTTTAATATGTAAAGTTAATATGCAAAGTCAACAAGAAAATCCATTCAATTAGCTTAGCTAACAATGAAAAACTAGAAATTAGTTGATAAGAGCCGGGCTTCATTGGATCCATCTCTAAACTTTTCAATACAGGATGAGCAAGCTTTCTTCAGTTCTAATATCAAAAAGCCAGTAGCCAATGATGACTGAACTATATGAAGCAATATGCCAGAAAAGTCAGACATGGATAGCTTTAACCATGCCGACAGTCGCCCAAGAGCGGATGGTTCGGAAGAATGTATCCTTGAAGGATACTACCAAAAGCAGAGAGGTTCCACAAAAGAGTAAAGTAGCCCAAATGCCCTCAAGTATGGAGCAGACAGAGCTTAAAGATCCCAATTTACCCATGTCTAACAATAGCCAAATTAACATGAATAAAATACATTCTCTAAAATGCTTGTGTGCAAATGCTAGAAGTCTAAAGAATAAGATGGGAGAGTTAGAATATATAGCACTAAATGAAAGGTTAGATATGATTAGAATATCAGAGACATGGTGGAAGGAGGACAACCAGTGGGACACTGTGATACCTGGGTACAAACTATATCGTAATGATAGAGCTGATCAAATTGGTGGAGGGGTTGCGCTCTATGTTAGAGAGGGCATTAACTCAGAAAAGATTAAAGTTTTGCAGGAAACAAAATCTGCTGTAGAATCTATATGGATTGAAATTCCATATAAAAGGGGGAAGGCAATGGCAGTGGGGGTGTACTATCGAGCACCTGCCCAGAATGACCAAATGGATGATGAAATGCTCAAAGAAATCAAGGAAGCTAACAAAAGTTACAGCGCAGTAATAATAATGGGTGATTTCAATTACCCCGGTATCGACTGGGTCAGTGTCACGTCAGGACATGCTAGGGAGATAAAGTTCCTAGATGAAATAAATGACTGCTTCTTGGAGCAGCTGGTTCATGAACTAACCAGAGGGGAAGCCATATTAGACCTAGTCCTTAGTGGAACACCAGATCTAGTGCAAGAGATAAGGGTGTTGGGGCCACTTGGCAATAGTGATCATAGCATGATCGCCTTTGATTTAATTAAAGGAGAAGGGATAGTAAGGAAATCCACAGTACTACCTTTTAACTTTCGAAAGGGAGACTATGATAAAATGAGGAAAACAGTTAAGAAAAAACTAAAAGGAGCAGTTGCAAAGGTTAAAGACGTACATCAAGCTTGGGTGTTGTTGAAAAATACTATCTTGGAAGCCCAGACCAGCTGTATTCCACGCTTTAAGAAAAGTGGAAGGAAGTCCAAAAAACTGCCAGCATGGTTTAAAGGTGAGGTCAGAGAGGCTGTTGTTGCCAAAAAAGCATCTTTCAGGAAATGGAAAAAAGAGCCAAACGACGAAACCTGGAAACAGCACAAGCACTGGCAAGTCAAATGCAAGGCATTGATAAGGCAGGCAAAGAGAGAATTTGAGAAGAAGCTTGCTGCGGAAGCAAAAATGCGAAATAAAGACCTTTTCAAGTACATTCATAGCAAAAAACCTGTGAGAGAGTCAAGTTGGTCCATTAGATGGTAAAGGGGTTAAAGGAGCACTAAGAGGCGACAAGGCGATAGCGGAGAGACTGAATGAATTCTTTGCTTCGGTCTTTACTGAGGAAGATGTAGGGATGTTACCCATGACTGAAGTGGTATTTAAAGGTGCGGAAGAATTGAAGGAAATATCGATACATCGGGAAGATGTCTTACAACTATTAGATAAACTGAAGAGTAGCAAATCGCCTGGGCTGGATGGTATACATCCAAGGGTGTTGAAAGAACTGAAATATGAGATTGCAGAACTGCTATCAGTAATCTGTGAACTATCATTAAAATCATCTCTAATACCTGAAGATTGGAGGATCGCCAATGTAACACCAATTTTTAAAAAGGGTTCCAGGGGTGATCCAGGAAACTACAGACCGGTGAGCCTGACGTCAGTACCGGGAAAAATGGTAGAAACCATCATAAAGAATAAAATTACTCAGCATGTAGATAGTCACAACCTAATGGGAGACAGCCAACATGACTTTAGACAAGGAAGATCTTGTGTTACTAATCTGTTATGTTTTTTTGAAGGAGTGAATAAACAGGTGGACAAAGGTGAGTCGGTTGATATTGTGAATCTGGACTTTCAGAAAGCCTTTGACAAGGTCCCTCATCAGAGACTTTTGGCAAAACTAAAGAGTCATGGGATAGGAGGCAGTGTACTATTGTGGATCAGGAACTGGTTAAAAGATAGAAAGCAGAGGGTAGGGCTAAATGGCCAATTTTCCCAATGGAGAAAGGTGAATAGTGGTGTACCCCAGGGATCTGTGCTGGGTCCGCTTCTTTTTGACATATTCATAAATGACCTGGAAAGTGGAATAACGAGTGAGGTTATCAAATTTGCAGAAGACACAAAACTATTTAAAGTTGTTAAAACCCAAGAGGATTGTGAAAAATTGCAAGAGGATCTTGATAAATTGGAAGACTGGGCATCAAAATGGCAGTTGAAATTTAATGTGGACAAGTGCAAGGTTATGCACCTTGTCAGACGGCTGCCTGGGTGAGAATGTTCACAGTCTTGGCTAGTGCATATATCAATATGATTTGCAAGGGATTGTGGGAAATGCAGTCCATTCACACCAGACACAGCTGCTCACAATAACTAGTTGTGCTTGAGTGTAAAGCCAGTAAGATATTTATTTATGGGGTTATTTCTCCCAACACAGATATGCTTGGTAGCACATAAAACAGGATACTTGCTTTCAGTGTTAAACTTAGAAAAATAAAATCAGGAAAACAACAGTTGAACTTGTCAGGCAATCAAAGCAAAAGAATAAAGACCTGGTTGGTAACAAACTGGTCTTTTCTGTAGGCTTTAGCTAATAGTTTCTTAGCAGTGTTTCAAACAACAAGCAAAACCCACAAAGAAGGGAAAAACTGTTCTTTTCAGGTTAACTTCTTATATCTTCACACATAGACTCAGAAGTGATTCCCTCAGAGCTCACAAGCAATTAGGTAAGGCTCAATTGCTAGCAGTTACCCAGCTGAAACCCCTTAGCTGGCTTGCTTTCTACTGCGTGGCTCAAATCCTACTTCAGGAGCTTTTCTGAGTAGATTAAAGAACAAGTTTGTATTTCTTTGTGATGGTTGTTGTACTTTGTAACAGAAAATTACCAAAGGAGTTTAGACAGAGAGCCATCCATATATTCACAGCCTGTATCTAAGACCGCTCCCCCTTCTTCAACAATCATGGGTTCAATATCATGGATTGGCACAGAGGAATTTCTCAATGTAGCGCTCTCAGGAGAATACTTGTTTCCCTGCTGTCTTTCAAGGTTATAGCTAGGGCATAGATCAGTGTTCATACCTGAGCTTCCATTGTTGTTAGAGTTCCTCTCTAAATAGCCTGGCCAGTATGTAGTCCAGTTCTTATGTCCAGCCTACCAATCCAGATCCCTGGACACTGGATCTCTCTTCACATACCTTCTGGCACGGGTCCTAGGGTCCCTTCCAAGTGCAGCCGTCTCCCTCACAGGTACCCTCTGGAGATTCCTAGCTCTGCAGCACCATTCCTCTGGCTTTCCCCAGTCCAATGGTGTATGCTGGCCTTTTGAATGTCTCCCAGTATACGTACTGCTCTGGACTCCTTTAGACCTCCCAAATGCTTTTCTTTCTTCCAAAGGGTTTCTTGCCCTTTCTGTCCGTTCGCTCTGGCTTCTGCTTCTGATGATCCTCCAGATGATGAAGATGTCCAAGATGAGGATATCCAAGCTGATCCTGAGGATAAGGATTCTGAGGATGAGGATAATACTCTGTAGAATAAACTCTACCTTTATTCTGCTTTGATGAGTGCTCCACCTTAGCACAGCGCAGCTGTGCTGAATCAGGCCCTGCCCTTTGAGATGAGTGCTTAGGGATTACCTCATAGCCCTCTTGATTGAACACACGTTTCCCCACTTCAGCTCCTCTAATGGCTGTTGGAAACCTGGTGCATTCTGGGACTGGTAGTCTTTTATGGGAAAATTCTGTTTTCTTATTCCTACCAGAACTGACAGGTTGCTTGTTCAGAGTCACTTCACCTTTACTATAGCTCCTTCCTGAGCTATGATAAGCTTCCTTATCACAACCTATGGAAGAACAACCCAAACTATGGTTACACGATGCAAGGTTCCACATTAGGAACCACCACCCAGGAAAAAGATTTAGGCGTCATTGTGGATACCATGTTAAAACCCTCGGCCCAGTGTGCAGCGGCAGCCAAGAGAGCAAATAGAATGCTAGGTATGATAAGGAAAGGAATGGATAATAAAACAAAAGATATTATAATGCCTCTGTATCGTTCCATGGTGAGACCACACCTTGAATATTGTGTGCAATTCTGGTCGCCGTATCTTAAAAAGGATATAGCGATTTTAGAAAAGGTTCAGAGAAGAGCCACCAAAATGGTAAAGGGGATGGAAAGATACTCCTATGAAGAAAGGCTAAAAAGGTTAGGGCTCTTTAACCTGGAAAAGAGACGGCTGAGGGGAGATATGATAGAAGTCTATAAATTAACGAACGGAGTGGAACGGGTAAACGTAGATCGATTGTTTACGTTATCAGAATATAGAAAGACTAGGGGACATGCAATGAAGCTACAGGGTAAACTATTTAAGACTAATAAAGAAAATATTTTTTCACTCAACGTGTAATCAAACTCTGGAATTTGTTGCCGGAGGATGTAGTAAAGGCTGTTAGTGTAGCTGGGTTTAAAAAAGGTTTGGACAAGTTCCTGGAGGAAAGGTCCATAAACCATTATTAAGAAGTGACCGAAGATATCAATGCTTGACCCAGTACAAGCATTGTGGAACTTGTGTCTCTTGGGGAAACTGCTAGGTACATATAACCTAGATTGGCCACTGTTGGAAACAGAATACTGGGCTTGATGGACCTTGGTCTGACCCAGTATGGCATATCTTATGTTCTTATGTTCTTATAACCAACTTGTTGGACAAGGATCCAGCAAAGAAGCAGTGGTCTTCAAAGTCATAAGTACATTCTCCAACCTGCCAGTAGTCACAACCGCAAACTCACTCCATTTCTGATTAGTAACAGAAGGAACATTTAATAATGAAATGTCAAAATCCCTTCTTCCAGATTTTTGCATATAATAGAGTACAAGCATCCAAACATTGCTACTCAACAGGAAATGATTCCTTCACTTAAGATCTAACAACTTCAAACAGCTCACGAGGACGATTTATTGCTGCCTGAATTGAGTGATCGATATACCATTTTTTTATTTCTTGCAGCCAATGATTGATACTCTGTCAATGAGGCTAAACATAGCACCCAAATCTGACTGAGTTGTACTGGAAGACCACCATTAAGGGTCAGACGCACCATTTGATGCTGGCAGCCTATAGGGGAGCAGTGACTGGTGATTGTTCCTGCTCTCAACCATTATATACCTGATAGCCCCAGTAGTTCCTGAGGCTAACTTTGAAGAGTGTTGAGTTTGAGTGTCTTCTGGAGGTGGGAGCTCAATTTTGGAGGTCAAGGAGAATAGGGATAGTGGTGGTGCTTAGGTCAGGACCAGGCTGGTGTGGCTGCCTTTGAAGAACTTGGCCATGTGCCTCCTCTGCTGGCTCACCCTACCAAAGTTGTAGTGATATGCGTGGCTGACTCTCTGGCTGCTCCAAGGTCCCCATCTATGGTTAATATGTAGGGAAAGAACAAGAACTAAAATGATACAAACATTTCTCAGACAAAGACAGGTTGTATGAAACAAGGGTGGGCACAGAGGTGCACAGGAGAGATCAAGTATATCCAGGTCCCCATCATACACCTTTGCACCCACATGTTGCCTACCTCCAGTGCATCACCTATGCCAATATCAATAGCACATGTTATCCAAAGGTCTGGTGCTGGGTCAACACCTGTCTTGGCAATGCTTACAGACCAGCGATGGTCCCCTGTGTGTTACTCTCCACGAGTAACCTGCATGCTGTTCATATCACTGGGAAATGAAGGCATGCTACATATAGGTCTGGCCTCAGCACACAGCAAGCATCACTGGAGAGGATAATGCGGATGTACTGTGTACTGTCATCTCAGGCATATATGCAGGCATGCCGCATGTTACATGGTACACAACCCCAAACCCTCACCAAATCCTTATGCACCCCAAACACCTTGCCCAGTGCCCTGTGCACAACAGTCCCCTGCCTGATAATTGGTACTCTCTACTCTCTTGTAGGTATGAGAGTGGAAGGGAAGCATGAAGCAGCACTCCACCTCACCATGTGTGATATGCCCATACCATTGCTCTGAACATGTATCTGTCCTCAGACAGCAATAATGAGATGTGTTTGTAAACCCCAGTAGCAAACTGTGACTTATTTGCATACAACACTCTTCAAATGCTGATCCGCTGTCCCCACTGACAGAGACACATGGCAAGGGTATATGTCATGGCTAGGGATGGTGGGGGGAAGAAATATGTGCAACAATTCCCCATTGCATAAGTGATGCACACTAGCCAAAAGGCCATATTCACACCACCACCCATATCTGGTGCCTGACACATTGCTCCCAAACCACGTGTGCGTGGCTAACAACAGGAGGCTAGGGACATATGTTTTGGGGGGAAGAGAGCACTGTTTTCCCACAAAGGTGTCACAGGGACCTATCACCGCACTGCATGCCACCACCATGTGCACTGGCTAGGATTACCACATTTATGCTGTCCAGAGTGTGCGCAAGAATAGGTTAGTTCTCACCCTCCTGGATTGGTGTTGCAGAGCTGTCATGCCCTGGCACCCCATAGATGGCCTCTCCTCTCTTCTCTCCCTGCACACCTCCTCGGGAACTCAGCTCTTCTGGCAATCCCTTCTATCACTGCCAATTCCAGACTTCGATCTTTTCACCTTGCTGCTCCTTATGCCTGGAACAAATTAACTGTTGGTACATCAGGCTCTGGTCCTGTTCAAATCCAGGCTAAAAACTCACCTCTTTGAGACTGTTTTTGGATCCCGATCCTCTCGGCCTCCTGGCTACCTCCTATGTGTTTCCTTACCATTCCTCGTGACATATCCTAGTCTCCAGTTATTGTGTTGTCTGTCTTGATTAGACTGTAAGTTCTGATGAGTAGGGACTGTCTCTTACATGTGTCTGTACAGTATGCTGTATAGCGCTACATAGTAGTCAGGATGCTCAGGGCCTTGGTACTGGTCGGGGGGGGGGGAGATGTCTGTTAACTGCCTTCTTCTCCTTGGCAAAGTTCCTGGGGACCTGCCACTTCTTCAGTTCCTCAAAGCTGTGGTGATGAACCGCATTTGCTTGCCTAGCAAGCTCTTTGCTAGACATACTGCTTTATATGGGTATCCTCAGACCCAAAAAGAGTTGCATGGTCCTTCATAATAAAATCAATAGCCATCTCTATCTCTGCAACTGTGAAATTGTCCTTCCTAGAGAGTGTCATGCCCCCTATGGGTGCTGCAGTATGTAGAGATGGGCTATCTACCCAGCCCTTTAAATATACAGGTTCAGGATTTACCAAAAAGGTTGCTGAAGTGTGTGGATATGTGCTTCCTTCTTTTTTTGATTTGTATACATTTTGGATGGATTGGAGGTTTGGGGAAGAGTTCCCCCTGACTTGACAACTGATGAAGCGGTTGATATTTGGAATGATGTCTTGGCTGCTGCTTCTGCTTCCTGGGGTGTGTTTTACCCATGGAGTAGGTTAATTGAGAGTCTTGGTTTTCAGACTTATTGCAGGAGTTTAAGCAGGAGTTGCATAGGGCCGAGCGTTATTGGCATAGGGTGTTGTTGGAGGATGCCCGTAATAGTAGCTGTCTTTTTATCTATAAGCAATCTAGGCAAAAGTAAGCTGCGACAAAGTGGGCATATTTTTCTGGTAAAATTTAGAATGCTTTATCTTAGCTGCGGAGTTGTTTTCTACTGTGTGGTTTCTGCTGAAGGGTTCTAATTCAAGGCATGTCTTGGATAAGTTGAATGATGAGAGTTTTGTGGCATAGCTGAGTCATAAAGTAAACTCCCTTCCAGTGGAAGGTTCACCAAATGGTTCAGTTGTTGATTTTTCTCCAATTTTAGGTGGTGTTTCTGCTTCCTTGGATGCTTTTTCATTAGTGAATGTACCTGATGGTAGAGAAATTTATTAATGTCTCACTATCTGCTGGGGTGCTGCCAGTTTCTTTGAAAAGGGCAGTTGTTCGCTCTTGGTAAAGTATAAAAGTGGTGGTTTGTCTGATGTGAGTACTTTTTGTCTTATTTCTTCCCTTTTTATTTTGTTTAAACTTGTTGAGCAGATGGTGTGAATACAGCTCATATTACCCCTCTACTCAAGTTGCTTCATTGGCTCCCTATCCATTTCCATATCCAATTCAAACTTCTACTTCTGACTTTGATCCTTTCACCATGCTGCTCCTTATGCCTGGAAAAAACTACTTGAGCCTGTACGTCAGGCTTCATCTTTGGCTCTTTTCAAACCCAGACTGAAAACTCACCTCTTTGAAGCTGTTTTTGGATTCTGATCCACTTAGTTTCCTATGTGTTCCTTTACCAGATCCCTAGACGTATTCTTGTCCTCAGTTGCTGTATTGTCTGTCTCTACTAGATTGTAAGCTCTGATGAGCAGGGACTGTCTTTTACATGTGCCTGTACTGTGCTGCATTTGCCTTATAGCGCTATACAAAAGATCAGTAGTAGTAATAGTAGTAGTAGTAGCTCGATGACTATGTTAGGACTTTGAATATTTTGCATGTGGCAGCATGGATTTCATAGTGTTGCTGGACAGAAGACTGGATTCTTATGTATATGTCCCACCTAAATCTGCGGTTTTAGGGACTTTGGTACACCAATACAGCATGTTGTACAGTATTTAGATGTATTGCTTGATCATTCCCTTTCATTTTGACTCCAGATAGCAGCTGTGACGAGGGCAACTTATTTTAAGTTACATATGGTGCGTCTATTAAAATTTTATTGGATCATGATTATTCTAGTATGGTAGTGCAAACTCTTGTTTTACAGAGTGTGGATTACTGTAATTTGATCTATTGAAGTCTTTCACATAGTGCGATTCATCCTCTTCAACTTGTGCAGAACTCTGCTGCTTGTACAATTTATAGTGCACATACTTTTGATCATATTCAGTCATTATTGAGGAACTGTACTGGTTGCCAGTGTATTATCAGGTGGAATTTGAATGTGTTGCTATGGTTTATAAGTTGTTGTACTCATTGAAGTTTAATTTATTTTATTTATTTATTTATTTAACATTTTTTATATACCGCCTTTCAGATTCTCAAGGCGGTTTACAGTGAACATAACTTTGCTTACATGGAACTTTTCATCAGAACTATTTACAATGTCAAAAATCAACAGTGCTTACAGATAACATTTTAACTGTTTACATGAGAGGTTGAGCTCTTACAGAGTCTTAGGATTTTACCAGTTGTCTATATGCTGCAATAGCCGGTACTATTACTTGAGTAGTATGGTATTGAAGTGCTCAGTAAATAGATGTGTTTTCAAGTATTTCCTGAAGTCTGCAATATCATTGGTTGCTCTGAGTTTGTGTGGAAGGGAGTTTCATAGGGATGGTAAGTAGAGTTCGAACACTCTATGTAGTACATTCTGAGAGGTGCCAGAAGGTATCATAGAGGTTGCAAAGGAGTTTTGGTGCTGTGTCCTCCTTGATAGTTGTCTGGGACTCTTCTGATTAAGTTTTCTAAGCAGCCGGCAGATTGATTGTAAAGAATTTTGAATGGCATCATTATTGCCTTATACTTTATGCGTGAACTTATGGGGAGCCAATGGAGAGATTCAAGTATGAGAGTGATGTGGGCGTGTTTATTAGTTTTGGTGATTAATCGTGCTGCTGCATTTTGTGCCATTTGTAAGACATGGATTGAGCATTTGGGTAAACCGTGTAGGATTAGATTGCAATAGTCGAGGTGCGGTGTAATTAGCGCCTGACATACAGAGCGGAAGTGGTTGTGCTCAAGTAAAGGTCGGAGGTTTTGCAAAAACTTCATTTTGTAATATACTTTTGTGGTTGTTTTGCTGATGTGGGATTGGAAAGTGAGTCTCTGATCAAGGTATATTCCTAAGTATTTTACCTTGCTCTTTACCGGGATTGATCTATTTCCTATTGGTAATGTTTGGGGGGGGGGGGTTAAATGTGGTATCTCTCGTGATTATGAGGGCTTCTGATTTCTTGTAATTGATTTCAGATTGCGTTGTGATAGCCAGTTGGTGGCTGCTAACATGCAGGCTGAGATGGCGGAGTAGTCTGTCTTCTTTATGTCTAGGGTGGAGTATATCATTAAATCATCTGTGTATAGGTGGTAGTGGATGTTATGTTGCTGTAATATTTTGTATACTGGCTGTATGTACAGGTTGAAGAGGAGCGCCGAGATTGCAGAGCCTTGCGGAAGACCTTGTTTTAGTGGGAAAGGTCTAGACATATTGGATTTTATCTTGACCTGTGATCTTCTATTAAATAAGTAAGAATGAAACTTGCTTAGTCTGTCCAGCAGTGTGGAGTGAATTATAGAATCGAAGGCAGATGTTATGTCGATGAAAATGAGGATGAAGCCTTTCCTGATATCTTCGATCCCTTTGAGTACAGTGTTCAGAAGGGATGTTAATAAAGTTTCCACCCCATGAAGCTCTCGGAAACCATGTTGTTGCGGGTCGAGTGGGAAGGTAGCATCAATGTGTTCTTGTAGCTGGCATTGGGTTGTAATGAGTTGTAAGGATGCTTGGTTGAGTATTGCCCTGTACAAACATTGCATTCAGCATCACAAGGTCTTTTCTAGATTCCCTCCCTTCAGTTGGGGTGTACAGGTTCTGTGAGGGGTAGGGTTTTTTTCAGCTATGGTTCCTGTTTTGTCGAATGGTCTTTCTGTTTCCTTGCAGTCTATTAAGGATTATTTAATGTTTCATAAACAGATGAAAGCTTATTTTTTCCAGGTAGCATATATTTAATCTTGTTTTATTGTCTTGTCTTGTTTTGTTTTAAAGATTATGTATGTTTTATTGTACCCACTTATAAATTTTGGATAGGTGGTAAATGCTTACATTTAAAAAAAAAATATCCCTAGATAGATATTTGCTACTAAGCCAGCCCCGGCCTCTGTTAGCACCTGATACTAGTTATAAATTAGTACACTTGGAATTTGAATATTGGCTATACCAGTGAGGTAGCTAGCCGATGGTTAACCAGATATGTCCACTGGGCAACAATATTCGGCATTCTATCTGCATATGACAAATCCAGATATTACAAAAATCTCTACTTTTATTTGGATTAGAAGATTGGGTATTACAAAGGGTCAACAGTGATAGCTTATTGAGGTATTAGATGCTGCCTCATTGGCATCTGACTACCTTCCCCATTTCCAGCTGTGATAGTGTGCACATGATACAGGTGTTACTGATGGTCTGGCAGGTGGTGATTGGCCTGGCAAATACCTTTGTTGAAGTCACATGTGTCCTAACAGGGACCAAACGTAGTCAGGGAACAATGAGAACACTTCACAGGTGAGGGAAGCTATATTTTTGGAGAGAGGCAGCTGTTCCAAACTGGCTGAAGAGTTGGTTGTACAATTCTGTTGATCATATGTGGTGGGGGACCATTGCTGGAAACACAGTGTGCTGTCAGAAGTAGCTTAATGCCCTGGCAAACCCCTAGAATGACAGTACCCAGTGTGGACATATTCAGAGCTGGTAGCACTCCCCATTCATACCAGCCATGAAACTCCCACATGAGAGGTGACGGTGCAGACCCAGAGATAGGTGGCTTGGGAGTGTGCTATTAAAAATAGAAAATGGTTGCTGTCTGTGGCACATGCACAGAATGTTTGGCAAGACTGGATGGCAACATTGTAGCCATGGTGCCACCTAATGGAATGCCCCTTTAGTTTGGGCCTTGGCATGGCCTGTGTCCAGAGACAAACATCAGTGCATGATGTGCAGCCTGTTCATCTGTAAGAACATAAGATATGCCATACTGGGTCAGCCCAAGGTTCATCAAGCCCATTATCCTTTTTTCCAACAGTGGCCAATCTAGGTCACAAGTACCTAACAGTTACCCCAAAAGACAAAGGTTCTACAATACTTGTAGTGGGACAAGCAGTGGATATCCTGGGTCCCCTTTAATAATGGTGTATGGACCTTTCCTCCAGGAACTTGTCCAAACCTTTTTTAAACCTGGCTACACTAACAGCTTTTACTACATCCTCCAATATCGAATTCCAGAGTTTGATTATATGGTGAGTGAAAAAATATTTTCTCTTATTAGTCTTAAATAGGTTACCATGTAGCTTCATTGCATGCCCCCTAGTCTTTCTATATTTTGATGGTGTAAACAATCGATATACGTTTACCCATTCCTTCCATTCATTAATTTATAGACCTCTATCATATCTCCCCTCTGCCTTCTCTTTTCCAGGTTGAAGAGCCTTAAACTTTTTAGCCTCTCTTCATATGGGTATCCTTCCATCCCCTTAACCATTTTGATGGCTCTCCTCTCTACCTTTTCTAATAAAGCTATATCCTTTTTAAGATACGGCGACCAGAATTGCACACAATATTCAAGGTGCGGTCACACCATGGAACGATATGGAAGCATTATAATATCCTTTGTATTATTCTCCATTCCTTTCCTTATGATACCTAGCATTCTATTTGCTCTCTTGGCGGGCACTGTTCACTGGGCGGAGGGTTTCAACATATCCACGATGACGCCTAAATCTTTTTCCAGGGTGGTGGTTCCTAATATGGAGCCTTGCATCTGTAACCATAGCTTGGGTTGTTCTTTTCTAGGTGCATAACTTTGCACTTGTCCACATAAAATTTAATCTGTCATTTGGATGCCCAGTCTTCCATTTTATCAAGGTCCTCCTGCAATTTTTCAAATCCTCATGGGTTTTAACAACTTTGAATAATATTGTGTCATCTGAAAATGTGATTACCTCACTCGTTATTCCCATTTCCAGGTTTTTAAATGTTAAAAAGCAGCAGACCCAACACAGATCCCTGGGGTACTCCACTATTTACCTTTCTCCATTGGGAAAATTGTCCATTTAGCCCTGCCTTTTGCTTTCTATCTTTTAACCAGATCCTGATCCACAATAGTACACTGCCTCCTATCCCATGACTTTTTAATTTCGCCAAGAGTCTCTCATGAGGGACCTTGTCAAAGGCTTTCTGAAAATCCAGCTACACTATATCAATCGACTCATCTTGGTTTACCTGTTTATTCACACCTTCAAAAAAACATAACAGATTAGTAAGATAAGACCTTCCTTGGCTAAAGCCATGTTGGCTGTCTCCCATTAAGCCATGATTATCTACATGTTCAGTAATTTTGTTCTTTATAATAATTTCTACCATTTTCCCGGTACTGACATCAGGCTCACTGGTTTGTAGTTTCCTGGATCACACCTGGAACCCATTTTAAAAATTGGTGTTACATTGGCCATCCTCCAATCTTCAGGTATTACAGATGATTTTAATGATAGTTCACAGATTACTAATAGTAGGTCTGCAAGCTCATATTTCAGTTCTTTCAACACCCTTGGATGTATACCATCCGGTCCGGGTGATTTGCTACTCTTCAGTTTATCAAATAGTTGTAATGCATATTCCTGGTGTATCGATATTTCTTTCAATTCTTCTGCGGCATCATTGCCATTTAAATACCATTTCAGTCATTGGTAACATCCCTATATCTTCCTCAGTAAAGATTGGAGCAAAGAATTCATTTAGTCTCTCCGCTATGGCCTTGTCCCCTCTTAGTGCCCCTTTTACCCCTCTATCATCTAATGATCCAATTGACTCTGTCACAGGTTTTTTGCTAGGAATGTACTTGAAAAAGTTGTATTACTCGTTTTTGCTTCCACAGCAAGCTTCTTCTGAAATTCTCTCTTTGCCTGCCTTATCAATGCCTTGCATCTAACTTGCCAGTGCTTATGTTTTCTGTTTTTGTTATTTGACTCCTTTTTCCATTTCCTTATAGATGCTTTTTTGGAAACAACAGCCTCTCTGACCTCACCTTTAAACCATGCTGGCAGTTTTTTGGAATCCTTCCACTCTGTGATAGTTGGTGTCTACCTGTATCTATGACATGGTAGACAGTGGGCAGAGCAACAGAAATTTGTGGAGTATGTACACAGCTGGATCCAGCTCAGCACTGTGTTGTACAGTCCACCTTATTCATATGGCACCTGTGCCCTGCCCCCAGGGTGCAGCTGTCCTCCATATGGCTGATGGTGATGGCTAACAGCCATAGGCTGTATGCAATGGGCTATACTTTTATTGCAGCTAGTTACACTTCTGCTTAGGCCCCCATCATTGGCATGACCAACATATGAATGGTGGGTTGGTGAGATGGGGCCTTTGTGGTGCTGAGGCTTCTAGCTACAGGATGTGGGCATGTGCCGACTGGCATAGCCATGTCACATGGTTCCCCACACATAGTGTGTGTGCTATTATATGTCTGTGTGCCTTATGTGTAGCTGCACCCGTTGCATGCTATGTCAGATGGTTCACATTGCAGGTGAGTTCTGAATCTGAAGTGCTTAGGGGCCAGGGCTGGAAATATGTGTTCCACATATCTCTCACACTGTGGGATAAGAGGTGGATGTGACTTCTGCCCAAACCATCCAGAAAATAAAACAAACACTAGAGTTTCTTAGGCAGATATAGAGGGTGCAGCATTCTCTTCCAACTTTGTCAACATTTGCCATGCCCTGGCCATGATCCAGTGCCCCTGGCTATAATGGCAGTCAGCCTCTCTTTGGGGGCTTGAGATTAGCCAGCTTGCACTAAATTGTGTTGTGTAACCTTGGTGCAAATCATTTGTGTGTACTTACGAACCCACTATTTTTCTGGCCATGGGCTTCTTCGAAGACACTTCCTAGATAGTTAGCCTTGCACATCAATAGCCCTTATTCCTGAGCCTGAAATCTGTGAGTCCATGTGTAGGTGTACTACTTTGGACAGTTTCTAAGCCTACATAGGTGCCTGTCTGTCTCTATGTATGGAACAACTAGGATCCGGAGCAGGCTTGATACATGTCGGGGTTGTATATTTGTTCTGGTAATGGATCTTGGCACAACAAATAGCCTTAATGTACTTTCCTACAGCTAAAATCAATGGATTTGTAAGGCACACTGATCATGAGGGGCCTTCTTCAGAGTCTGGTCCCAGACAAACTTTGGGATAATCAGGACACAGGAACACATAGTGCCAGACAGAGATGACACAGTGAAGGGAAGGCTGACTAGCACCAGTCTCACAACAGTTGCCCTTGGAGGGGAACTGCCTTCTAACTCAAAGGGCATAGGATTGAGGCCAGACCAGCCTTTAATGACAGTAAGAGGGGGGAGACACATGTCAAATGTCATGTTGCTATTTCAACCAAATGGATGGCAGGCCTCTCCCCTACTTGCCTCCACATCTAAAAGACTTTCATGGTCCCTTCTAACCCCATCTGGCCTATAGCATGCCCTCAGGTCTGTACTGTGGCAGCATATTGTGTCCACATTCTTGCCCATCTTCCCATGCAAATCCTTGATGATTCTGTACCACAAAAATCTTTGTACTGCATTCAGGGGCAGCTCAAGGCAATCTGCTGCCTGAGGCGAGGGATGAGATGGCGCCCCCCCTCGTGGGGGGGGGGGGGGACTTTCTCAAATCTCCAGTCAGGTACTGAACCAAACCAAAACGCCAATTAGATTATAAAAAGGAGATGCAAGAGTTTGCAGACCAGGAACTAAAAGAAAGAATGAGAACCACAGCACAGTTTATACAATTAAATTATAACTCATTTTTATTTTGTTGTTATAAACTGCGTTATGGTTCTTCATTTTTCTTTTTGAACATATATTTTGCATCCAGAGAACCCCCTTCCTGAACAGTGGGTGCAGAGCAGAACCAGGACATTCACCCACAGAACTCAATGTCTTAAAAAAACAAACAAACAAACAAACAAACAAACATTATCCAGTACCAGGCATATTGTGAACTAATACAAAACCCTACAACAAAATCACTGAGTATCTATAGAGAAAATCTACCATACCATACCATACCAGTACCAACTTCCAAAACTCACATAAGGAGGCCATCCAAAAAAAGCATCACAGTAAACCCTAGAACATCCATACACCTATTTGGACAGCTGAACAATTCAGATTACTACAGTACAGAACCCTATATACAAATTCCATGTTAACAGAACACCTGGTCTTGGTCACACACTCAATATACAGACCCTCACCAAGTACAGAATAAGTGACCATAACCCAAAAATAAACATATGTAGATAAAAATTAAATGGCAACCTCAAGAAGCCAGATTCTGCTTACAGTGCAAAACCAGAGAAATAGAAAGAGATGCATTTCCATGTACTGTATAAAATATAAAGATAGCACAAGTCTGGTCATTAAACTGAAAATAAAATTCTCTTCTAACTTTGTCTGACCATTTTATTCTCTGATCATGTAGGTCCCAATCTGAGGTTTCTGCTTTTCTCTATCTCCCAGTGCACCCTCCTGTCTACTTTCCCCCAGAGATAGCATGAGGGTGATGCAGGATCATGTGCAGAGACTCACTGTGGCATCATTTGCATAAATTTAGTATACTTTATATTAAAATGTATATGCCACCCAACTAAAATCCTAGGCGGCTTCTAAACATACACATGCAATTTAGTAAAACAATGTTACAATAAAACAAACATAATAATAAAACATGAAATTTGATTAATGAAAAGTCACTTACACAGCCCCCCCCCAATCAAACCATTATAAGTATCTGCACATAAGATTTATTTTGCTATGACCAGATTATTGTTGAGGAGGGCTGATATAAAATGAGAAACTAATCCTGGTAGCTATGAACTCAAATACGGGATTGGATTGTGTTAGAGATGGAAAAGTCCAGAACTCAGCAGCGATGAAGCTATCAAGCTACTAAACATAATTAAACTGAGACGTTCCCTGAAAATTTAAAATTTTCTTGAATCTGAACTGACAAAATATTTTAAATTTCAGTCTGGCAGCATAAAGAACGCAAAACTGCAAATCTCAAAAACACTGCATATTCCAGTACCTCCACCCAACCAACACCCTACAGTTGACCTCACCAAGAATCCAGAGTACAGGATCCATAGAACACTAACTTCCAAAACTCACGCAACATGGAGTGTACCTAGAAAAAGGCAACACCATAAATATTGCAGCAGGCTCTAGAACATCTATACACCTGTTCGAAAAGCTGAACAAGCTAAATTACTACAGTACAGTATATAGATCCCTATGTACAAACTCCATTTTAACAGAACACCTGGCCTCAGTCACGCACTCAGAACACAAACCGTCACCAAGTACAGAATAAGTGACTACAACCTAAAATAAAAATATGTAGACAAAAATTAAACTGAAATCCAAAGAAGCCAGACTCTGCATGCAGTGCAACATCAGATAGAGATGCATTTCCCCATACTGTGTAAAATATAAAGATAGCGCAAAGTCCAATCACTAAAATGAAAATAAAATTATTTTTTCTACCTTTGTTGTCTGACCATTTGATCATGTTGGTCCCGATCTGAGCTTCTGCTTTCCTGTCTTCTCTTGGCTCTTTTTCTATGGTCTATAGTCCATCTGCCATTTCTTATCTCTTCTTTTGTTTTCTTCACTTCCTTCCATCAGCCTATTTCCAATCTCAGTAACCCTTCCCAGTATCAGCCCCTTTCCAGTCCTCCCTCCCAATACCTTCCAATGTCAACTTGCATTCCCATGACTGCCACTGGTGTCGTTTCCCTTCCAGTCCCCCTCCTCCCCCACTGTCCAGCCCCTTCTAGTCCAAATACCATGGTAACTCCTCTCAGCATCCACTCCCTTCCAGTCTCATTCTTCCATCCCTCCGCATCAGTCCATTTTTAGCCCTAGCCCGCAGTTTTCTTCCAGGGCCAGCAGCTCTATCCTCTCCTCCCCGCATCAGCCCATTTCCAGTTCTAGCCCCCCAGTCTTCTTCCAGGGCTAGCAGCTCTCTCCTCCCTCCTCCCTCCCCCATCAGCCCATTCCAGTCCTAGCCCCCCATCAGCCCATTTCCAGTTGAAGCCCCCCCCAGTCAGCTCACTTTCAGTGCTAGCCCCCCCCATAAGCCCATTTTCAGTCCTAGTCCCCCGATCAGCCCATTTCCAATGCTAGTCCCCCATCAGTCCATTACCTCTCCATCAGCTCATTACCAGCCCTAGCCTCCCCTAATCAGCTCATTACCAATCCTAGCCCCCCTCCCCAATCAGCCCATTTCCAGTGCTAGTCCCCCCTTGGCCCATTACCAGTGCTAGCCCCCCTAATCAGCCCATTGCCAGTCCGAGCCCTCCCCTCGATCAGCCCATTCTCAGTCCTAGCTTTCCCTAATCAACCCACTCAAGTCCTAGTCCCTCTGATCTGCCCTTTACCAGTGCTAGTCCCCCTAAAATCAGCTCGTTACCAGTGCTATCTCCCCTAATCAGCTCATTACCATTCCTAGCCCCCCCAATCTGACACTTTCCAGTGCTAGTCCCCCCAATCTACCCATTTCCAGTGCTAGCACCCCCATCAACCCATTATAGCCCTAACCTGCACTGAAATCAACCCATTTCAAGTCCTAGCTGCACCCCTCCCCCACGGGAGACTCCACACTTGCCTGATCAGTCCGGCACCCCGGCTCTGCAGAGCCGTGAGAAAGAACTGCATTTCCTTTCTTTCCCATGGTTCTGTTAAAGTTGAGCCTGGCACACGCTGAGGGTAAACGACAGCATTTCCTGTCTCGCCACATGGATGTACAGTATTTCTTTTGGGGTTTCTGTGCCATTTGCAGGTTTATTCATTATGTGGGCTTTGGTAGATGAACATTTCCATGTTTCCCTGAATTTTGCCACATGACCAGGGATAGTTCACAGCAGACTACTGGCTTGAGGTTCCTGGCTAGAGACATCTGGCATTTTGACCTTTCAATTTTTCTGAGTAGTTTATTTATTTAACAGTGTTTTTTTATACTCCTTTATCATTTTAGTCAAAGCAGTTTACATTGTAACTTAAACTTGGTAATGTACATTAAACAGGGACATTGATAACTTGGATTCTTCTGGGGCAATGGAGTGTTAAGTGACTTGCCCAAGAAGTCATCTGGTTTCTTGGTTCCAAATCCAGTGCTCTAACCACTAGGCTACTCCTCCACACCAGTTGTCATGTTCACCTTCCCCACTATCAAGAAGGGCTGGTCTATCTTCAAACCTGTGGAACTATCAAGCCTTATTCAGCTGGGTGCCAGAAGCCCCTGTTCCCTGTTTGTCCCCATGTGTGCTCGGGATGGAGCTTGGTGCAAATCCTTCTTTCAGTAGTTCTGCCTTGTGATTTGTTTGGCAGCGGCTCTCTGGACATACTCCATGGCTTTCTCCACTGCCTTGTTCCAGGGCAGTTTCTCCAAATGGGTTGGTTTTGCACATACCAGCCCCTTCCAGCTATGCTCCTGTTACTATGGGGCTTGTTTACAAAGCCGCGGTAGCGGTTCGCGATCGTTATCGGAGCCGTGGCCCCATTAATTTCAATGGGGCCGCGGCTCCGATAACGATCGCGAACCGCTACCGCGGCTTTGTAAACAAGCCCCTATGTTTGATGCATACCTTTGCTAGGTCTGTTCATGGTGCCTGCTCTCTCTGAGGGAGCAAAAAGGAATGATGTCAGAAATAGAAATAGGGAGAGAATGGAAAAAGATAGAAGAAAGAGAAAAGAAGGAGAAATGTACAGCAAACATTCAGAATTAGCAGAAGACAGACAAGGAAAACAGAAGAGATAATGGCGACTGAAAAATAACATGACCAACCAACAGAAAAAAGCATTTTATTTTGAATTCAATAACTGGAATACGTCAGCTGTGGGACATACACCCAGGACATGCAGCAGGTCAAGGATGGGCCCCATAGTGACACATGACCAAGTAGATGGCATGTGGGGCCAGATCTGCACCCAGAGATATGTTCTGGATAGAGATTGATGGGTTAATTGTTGGTGTGGGTTCCTGAAGTTTTGATAACTTTGGGAAATGTGCATTACTGATGTCTTTTTTTGCTCAGTGCAAAAGGAAATGAATTTCTAGTTTTATTTCTCTAGTGTTGTGGTACATTCCAAGTTTGGCTTTTTGGGTTTCGCAGTTCAATCATTTTCTTCATATTTCTAAATTGTCATCCCTTATTCTGTATTTAGTGATGATCTATCTATGTTTTGCATGTTTGACTGACCTGCAGTATTCTGTTCATTTAATTTGTATGTAGCAGTCCCACTTGTTCTTTTTTTTCCCAGTGGGAGATGTCTTAGTTTAATATTTGAAGTGCTGGCTTTTTGATAGATAAGCGTGCTGTGTGAGTCCTGGTAATGCTGTTATGGTGGGTTTGCTATGGGTTCTAAATTAGCAGGGTTTTGTAGTAGTTCCTAATGTACCTGAAAGTTGGCACTGGAGGATAGTAATGTAGAAATATGTAGACTTTCTTTATCTTCGTAGTACATGCAATTTTATTCAGACACACATACACTTCTTAAGGAGCATATTTGCTAAAGGTTAATGTGCAGTAGCAAATGTTAACATGCATTAAGTACAGCAACATTCATTTATTTTTGTGGGAGACATGGCATGCAACACACAATAATATGTAGTAAACATGCCCCTAAGTTATTGTTTGGACGAAAAAGAAACTCATGAAGGGCTGCTTTGGAAGCCACCTAGGATTTTAGATGGACATCATGTAAATTTTTAAACAAATTGAAATTATGCAAATGAATTCTAGTGGATATGCAAAGATTTATGCAAATAGTGACCCACAATGAGTCTCTGCACATGATCCCACATGACACTTGGACTGCTCTTGAATGCAAGATATGGAAATTTCAAATTTTATTCTATTTTATTTCTTTTTAGGGTGATCTTGGGCCCCCTGGACCCAAGGGATACCGAGGTGAACAAGGCCCCACCGGACCTGAGGTTAGTATTGCATGCTATTTAATGGTGGTTCAGAGTAGTGCTTACTGCACTAGGCATGCATGATATACAACACATCAGAGATAACACATGAATCACACAACTGCATGCTGCAGGTGACATATATACTAAGCAATAGGTAAAGAAAACAGCAGAGAGAACAATTTTTAAATATTTATACAAGAGTAACACTATTTATTTTTGTTAAAAGCTCCATAGAAAATTACCCTTCTATAGTCAAAAGTGACCACTGTAAGTATTTTTATCTGCTAGGAAAAAGGGGCAGAGTCAGGATAGAGGAAGATTGGGGGAAATAAAATACACATGGGGATTTCATTATCAGTGCTATGAGTACTTTTTGTAGATACATCATATCTAAGGTCCATGATCACCAGGATTTTCAAATGGAAACCTCAGGTGGTGCCTCCCTTTGAAAATAAGCTTTCAGTCCCATGGGTACAATGTTCCTGTGAGAATGCAAGCTCTATGATTAATTTAAAATTTATTTTTTCTTTACTTAGTATAGCTACTCCTGCTGGAATTCTGAACACACAATTAAAAATTCTGGATCAAAAGGCCTAAATTATTCAAAATTTTGCATGATTTGTTTGTCAGAATAACAAAGCTAATGAGGGGGGGGGGGGGGTATTCAAAGGGATTAACATGGCTGGCAGATCTGCTATCCTTGTTAATCTCCCTACCCAGTTAGTGCTACTGAATATCCCTGGGTGCCGCTGCTACATGCCCTGATGCTAACCGATTAGCCTCGAGGCATTCTGGGGGTAGTAGCTGGCCATAACGGGGAAGCAGCAATATTGAGCCACTACCTGGTTATGGCAAAATGGCAAAAGTCTGGCTCAGTAAAGGTTGGCCTAACCTTTGCTGCAGAAACTAACCGGGCAGTGGCTGAATATCGCTGCTGCCCGGTTAGCTTCCTGACGATCCAGGCAACCTGGATATTCACTACTGGGACCCAGATATAGTCCTGGTATTGAATATATGGGTCTAATGTTTGCTTGAAGAATAGCCTAAAATTTGGCAGCTGAAATGTAATGCTACAAATTGCAGGGTCATGTGTTTGGGCTGCAGAAATCCAAAAGAGCAGTACAGTGTAGGGGGTGAGGTACTTCTGTCCATGAAAGAAGAGTAGGACCTGGGCGTAATTGTGTCTGACAGTATTAAAGTAGCTAAATGGGTAGAAAAGGTGACTGCAAAAGCCAGAAGGATGCTTGAGTGTATAGGGAGAGGAATGGCCAGCAGAAAAAAAGAAGAGATAATGCCTCTGTATAAGTCTCAGGTGCATCCACAGGAGAGAGGAGTACTCACAAGTACTACAGCAACAAACAAAAAGCGAGTATCAGAACACAAGCTTTATTAGGAACTAGGGCAATGCCAAGGCAACAAACCAACAAAAGAACAAAGTCCAACACGGCCTTGTTTCAGCGTGGCCTTCCTCAGGGGCAATGGTCTGAAACTGTTGTATAGTCGTGAGATCTTGCCTTTTAGCATAGAATGCAACCAATCACTTGTTGGTAGCGCCCGTACCAACGGTTCCCTAATGTCAGTGATTGATGCTTAATTTAAAATACAATACAGAAAAAAAATCACAAAATGTGCAAGATTTTGAACTATTGTCTGCCGAATACCATCAGAAATATATAGTAAATATGGTATACTGTACATGGAAAGGAAGTAGAGAGGACAGAAAATTGATGAACACAAAGAGCTAGGAGGTCAGTATTCAAAGAGAGATAAGAATGTCAATGGAGGCATCTAAGTTAGGTGCTAAAATATATTTTCAGAATAGAAGAGCTGAACTTTAAATTTAGGTACCTTAAAATAAGACATGCAAACTTAGGATTTCTAGAAGTTCACATAAATTAAGACTCCTAAGTTGGATGTCTAATGCTGGAAATCATCATTGAGTGCTTAACTACATATCCCTGCCCTTGCTCCTTTTAAGCACCTACATTTAAGTGCCTTTTGGTTTAAGGCTCTTAAGTTTAAGTAGTCAGAGCCAGCAAATATATTGAATATTTATACTGAAATGTTTATATAGGGGGTCAATATTCAAAGGCACTTATCCAGTTAACACTTGTTAACTGGATAAGTGCAGAAGAAAGTGATAATCAATGGCACTATAGGGATAGTGCCACTGAATATTCTGTCTGACCACCTTGGCAATATCCAGAGAGTGCCAGGGAGGTCTGGGGACAGACTGGGGGCAGAGCTGAGACTTATCCATATAGCGACAATGTTCAGTGCCGCTATATGGATTGATATGCAGATAGCTTAGGTCAGCAAAAGGCTATCCTAAATAGCTATCAGCATAACTATCCATATAGTGACACTGAATATTGCAGCTATATGGATGGTGCCCATGCTGACTGCAGTATCCAGATATTGAGTGCCGGTCACTCTCCAGATACTGACACTGAATATTCAGATTTAATTTAGCTGTAATGGCTAATATTTAAAAGAACATTGGTTGCTGCTGCTACATATTGACCAGTAGGTTCCTAAATGTTAAAGTTAGGAATCTTTTGAAAACTGACCTATAAACTTCTATAAAAATATTGCAGAAAGACAAGATTGTAGAAATCAAGTAAAAATATGAATTGTGAAGGCTCTGTTAATTTGAAGTGTCCGTTATATATATATATGTTTATATTATGGAGAAAGCCCAGCTGTTTTATTTCTCTAACAAGAGCTAATGTTTGTGTCTCTGGAGATAGATATTGGAATTTTCCCTTGCTTTAGTGTGTATGCTTTTGCATTCCTTATGTGCCTAACCATGTCTGTCCTTGTCATTTTTCAGTTTACATGCATTTTAACAAGTATGTAACCTTCTGTTGTATGCATAAGTTTAAAAATGGTACAGATGCCTGCACACATGGAAACTGGTTACTGAAGAGCAGCTATATACAGCAGATGACTCATCAGACCACTAATTCCCCATAGACCATCAATATTCTCCCACCCCATTCCTCTAGCTTGCCTTCAGTCCTTACTCACTTCCCAATAGGCCCATGGATTTCCTCTCTCACCAGCGGTACAGTTATAAGAAAGCAGAGAGGCAGGAACTTAGCCTGTGATTCCATCTCACAGGTACCTTTGTGTTCCTGCCTCTTCTGGACTTTCTTGTGGGAAGCATGGCTTGTGAGCAGCAGCCGTGGGCTGACTCAGTCCTTCAGTTCTAATTTTATGGAAGTCACATTTCTGTTTTTCTTCTCTAGGGCCCTAAAGGACCCAGAGGACCACGAGGATTACCAGGAGAGCCTGGTGTGATGGGAGACAGAGTGAGTACACTTCCCAGCATACACTTCATGGGATACGGTCTCTTTTCATCTTATGGTTTATGTTTTATTCCGTTTTTAATATACTGCCCTTTGCCAGACAGACAATTGTGCTTTTTGATGCATGTTACAGCATGCTCTGCTCAGAGCAAACATTATTTTGCTATCTGTTTTTGATGCTTTCCATGTCCCATAAAAACGGGATAACTGCCAATGTGGATGCTCTTGTGTTTGCATGAGGAAACAGCTGCTGTTTGTCTGTAATCTGAGCCATTCAGTTCAATGTCCTACCATGTACCATTCTTTTTTTCACACTGTACCACTATAAAGAATCTAAATCAGTATTTCCCATCCCTGTCCTGGAGGTACACCAAGGCAGTCAGTCATGTTTCAGGATTGCAGCAGTGAATATGCATGAGATATATTTATGTGCAGTGAATCTCCAATGCATGGATCTACTTTCTTAGTATTCTACATCAGCTCTGGACTCTACTCTTAGCAGAGTTGAAGTGGAATGTAGGAAACTAGATTAAATTACATTAAATTGGTAGTCCAACCTGCAATAAGCTGTACAGCAACATCACACTGCTCCAGAGTACGTGAAGAGATAAGTAAATAAAACAGTAACCGAGGAAGCGCGGACCCGTTGCTCCTGGCCCCTTCCAACACCCAACCCCCCTCCTCCCCACTCCACCAAACCCCTTCCATAAAATACTCACACACAAACTGCTCTTGGAAAACTAGCTGGTCGCAGCTTTATTAAATTTTAACAACTTTAACCATACATTGTAATCATAAACAATTAACAATCCCAAATAGCGGAGCAATACCTCACCAGCCATACAGTTAGCAAAGTGACCTTGCCTCCACTACTGCCGAAGTCCTGCCAATGGCATGCTTCTTACCCCCTTTCCCCGTCTTTGCCATGTAATTAGCAAAAGTCGGCCAGGGGGTTGTGCGGGCGGGGGAACCCCACCCCCGCCCCAAGTATAACCAAAGGCTCCGTACCCCGGAAATCTCCGGGATCCCACCTCCCCCCAAGCTGCAACACCCCTATTCTTGTCCCCCAAGCCAACATACAGGGTGGGTGGGCGGGAAGACGGCCGCCACGGTCCTCTGCCAATGCTCCTGCTCAGGCCAGTGATCCCAGCCAGACCCCGCCTGCCCGATCCTATCCCTCCTCTTCTCTCATTGGCTCCCCCATGTTCGCATCCATGGGGAGCTAATGAATTCAAACTAATACACTTTGCTGCTCCCCCTCTTTTGGCCGCCCGCGCACACGGCTGCGAGCAGGGTCCCCGCATCGGGCTGTGCGCTCGGTTACTGTCGCCCACTGGGACCCTGCCCGCTGTCCTGTATTAACCGAGGCAGCGCGGACCCGTCGCTCCTGGCCCCTTCCAACACCCAACCCCCCTCCCACCCCCACTCCACCAAACCCCTTCCATAAAATACTCACACACAAACTGCTCTTGGAAAACTGGCTGGTCGCAGCTTTATTACATTTTAACAATTTTAACCATACATTGTAATCATAAACCATTAACATTCCCAAATAGCAGAGCAATACCTCACCAGCCATAAAATTAGCAAAGTGACCTTGCCTCCGCTACTGCCGAAGTCCTGCCAATGGCATGCTTCTTACCCCCTTTCCCCGACTTCGCCATGTAATTAGCAAAAGTCGGCCAGGGGGTTGTGCGGGCGGGGGCACCCCACCCCCGCCCCAAGTATAACCAAAGGCTCCGGACCCCGGAAACCTCCGGGATCCCACCACCGGGCCAGTTGACATTACTGTGACTGCGCCGCCCCCCCCGCCCTCCAGCTGCGACCAAAGAGCATCGTGCCTAAGGACATATTCCAAAGCCTCCTGCCAGTCGTTCAGCAGCAAATCCGCCCCAACTGGAGATAAGTGCCCTCCATCACTCCTGAATAACCCCGCACAGTCTACCTCCATCCAGGAATGCGTTATTTGATAGCCACCTTGCTTGCAGACCCAACAACCAATCTGGCGATTGATTTTAGTCAGTCCTCGCGACCAACATCGTTGGCTCCAGCAAGCAGGCCTTGGAATAATGTCTGACCACATCAATACTACACCTTGGAACATCCTCAGGACGACAGCCAAATCCCTCTTTGCTGCTCTAATCAATTGCCTGCATGTCCATAATACCAGATCATTACCCCCCAAATGCAAAAGTATTAATGCAAGCTTTCCCGTTATCTGCTCGTGGTGGCGAAGGAAAGGCAACAGCTGTGTCCAATGAAGACCTCGCTCGCCCAGCCATAGTACAGGCAACATTGCAGCATCAAGGCCCAAATTATGTCCCATTGGCCTTGTCTCCACTCGCTGTCCCGCCCAAAACACGAAGGAGTGTCCAATCAGCCAAGAAACCCAAGGCTTCGGTTCCCCATCTGAAAAAGAAATAACCAGTTAGAATCATCATACTTGCCCATCCCCTCACCTGTCAAGGGTTTGTCCTCATCTTAATGGGTATAGCTGCTGCACTTGACTCAGTAAGTCACGAGCTTCTCCTGGTGCGACTCAGGGAGAAGGGTATTTGCGACACAGCACTAAACTGGTGCGAGTCTTACCTGTCTGACAGATGGCAACATGTACGATCCGGGGCCTCAACATCAGAACCTTTCCACCAGAAGCAGGGCGTTCCACAGGGATCCTCCCTCTCCGCCCTCATGTTCAACATATACATGCAGCCCATCTGTAACCTCATCCGATCATTCAATGTGGACTGCTTGATATATGCCGATGATGTACTGCTCTACATGCCATTCTCAACTGACCAGCTGGACCTCGCTCCACTGACAGACTGCTTTGACGCAATGTCCAACTGGCTCCAAGCTCAAAACCTCCGAATACAGCACAAGAAAACTGAGGTCCTTTTCATTACGAGAAACCAAAATTTCACCCCTCCAGTCCACTAAAGGGTCAAGGAAGCAGAGCTGCAAACCAAATCCACAATCCGATACCTTGAAGTCACACTAGACCAATGCCTGTACATGAAGGCGCACATCAGTAACACAGTAAAAGCAGTCTACCACAAGATCCGAACACTCTGGCACTTGTGCTCCTTGCTAGAGCTGGATGACTTTCGGAAATCTATCAAGCGTTGATTATCCCACACTTTGATTACACCAATGCAATTCTACAAGGGCTCCCGCAATCCACCCTGAATCCACTCCAGCTCGCAACGAATGCTGCAGCTAAAGTTCTACATGGGGCTTCCAGGAGCAACCACGTGACACCCATCCTGAAACATCTCCACTGGCTCCCTATCCGCGGTAGACTCTCTTTTAAAATCCTACTGCTAACTTTCAAGGCTATCAACGGACTCTCCTCCGCCTCACTCACAAAGCTAATCCACACCTCTCTCCCCAATAGATCCAGAAGATTTGCAGCAGTCAACACACTGGTAATTCTGAAGGCAATAACCCAATGCACCCAGGCAACAGCAAACAGAGCTTTCAGATTCTATGCGCCAAGATGCTGGAATGCCTTACCACCTAACATCCAGGCAATCCCTGACCTAACCCAGTTTAGGAAGGCTTTGAAGCACCACCTCTTCCTCAAGCACTACCCGGATGACAGCACACCTACAGCCAACCCCCTCCTCTAGTACCGACACACCAGCACACCCAGCAAGTCAACTCGACTATGCTTACTCCATAATATGACTTGAAGTGATGCCTATATGTAAATAGTTACCCTAGTTATCCAAGTTCTAGTACCTGTTCTTTGTAATACAGAGCAGCTTGTTGCACTGTATAAGTTTCTGTTTCATGTAAACTGCACTGATGTCGAATAGTGCGGTATAAAAAAGACTATAAATAAATAAATAAAAAAAAAACGACTCAGAGTTGCACATATCCCAGAAAAGCCCGAGAACGCCATCTGCCAATGCTCTGTATGTCTTGCTCGGGCAGTCCCTCCGCAGCCATACTAGTTGCTGTGCCAATGCGGAATGAGTGTGAGGCAAAAAAACGTGGGTCCTCACCTATGTGCTGCAACACCATTCGCAGCACAGCAGAAACTTGAAAACGCGTCAAAACCCGCGTGTCCTTGTGTAAGAAGAACCCTCTCCCTTTGGCGGGGCGCACCAACAAATACCCCCTCACGGCAGCCACCGGGCATGTTACCAGTCCGACACACTCTCTCAAAACTACCCACAAACCTCTCCCATGCGGGTACGTCTTCGATTTCGCCAATAATATCCGCAACTGTCCTTCCTTACTTGTACCTGCGATATCTTTATCTTTATTTCTCCATTTTATATACCGCTCTTGTCGGAACATTACAGCGGTTTACAATAAATAAAAAAGGTCTACGCTACTAAGCTACGGAAAAGGAACGCCATGGTAAAATAGGAAAGAGGGAGAGAACAGTGCAAGAAACACAGTAACTACATCAAACACAAACTGACAAATACTCAGGGAGGGACGGCATGAGGGAGGTTGAAGGCTTGTTGGAACAAATGAGTTTTCAGTAGTTCTTTAAACTTAGGGTATGAGGGTTCCAGACGGAGGGAGGGTGGCAAAGCGTTCCAGAGTGAGGGGCCAAGAAAGAAGGCCGAGTGATGAGTCTGTTCTAAATGTGCCTGAGATGGAGAGGGTAAGGACAAGCGATTAGCATGCAGTGAACGAAGCTGGCGGTACGGTGTGTGAAGAGAAATAAGGTTAGATAAGTAGAGGGGAGTGGATGTGTAGATGGCTCTATGTGTCAAAATGAGAAATTTATATTGGAACCGGGAATGGAGAGGCAACCAATGTAGTCGGCAAAGAATGGGAGTGACATGATCAAATCGTTGGGCAAATGTGATAAGACGGGCTGCCGTGTTTTGTATGAGCTGTAGGCGCTGAAGCTGATAAGCTGGTAAATTGGCTAGAAATACATTACAGCAAACCGCTGCAATGTATAGCTGCAAACCGCTGCAATGTATAGCTGCAAACCGCCTTCCACCCCCAGCCTATTGGAATTCACTATGAGCTCTCCTACCCAAAACACACCCTAAAACGCAAGACAAAAAAAGGCCCGGAACAGCAAGGCTTCATACCGTGACAAAGCCACCTCTGGTAAGGCGTAACAGAGTCTGACCAGTAACTCATGAGTTACCGGCTGCCGGGAATCCGGAGGTGTGGGCTTAGAGTGTTCCCATCCTTGCAGCAACCATCGTGCTAGAAATCCCCCTGCAATTGAGCCCCAACCGACCGCTCTCGTGAAAAAGTTAGAACCCGCTAAGTGGGTACGCATTCTTTTTGCCTCAAGAATATACCGCGCCACCAACTGATCCGACTCCAAACCCGGCTGCCAACCATGCTCCAACAAAAATTGAACCACCTTGTCACACCCCCGCTTATACGCCGACCATGTCCCCCGTGACACCGAACTTCGCAGGAGAATCAACATGTCCTTTGGCCAATGCTCCATAATTTCTCCGGGACCACGAAGCCTTCTTTGTCTGCATCGGGAGCCAACATCCAGAAGCGGTCCAGCTTAAAACGAGAGAGCATCAGCAATTATTTATTTATTTATTTATATTTCTTATATACCGCGCTATTATAATCAGTGCAGTGTACACTTGAAACAGAACATACTACAATGTAACGGGTCACATTGAGTTTACATTGAACAAGGGTAGTAAACATGGAAGAAACCGGGGGAATTATATACAAATTATGAATACTCTTACGAAAGACATATATGGATCTTTAACAAAGGCATATGTTCATGGGTCAGGGAGAGAAGGTAGGGGAAAGCTGATTAACAATTCTCTACGGGAGGCTGAGCTATGGGGCGGTCTAGGTAGGAAGGCAAGGTGATGGCTGTGTGCTTTCCAGAATTAGTATCAGGGTAATGTTGTAGGAACAGGTGGTGTTTGAGAGCTTTTCTGAATAACACTAGATTCAAGATGGCTCAGATTTCAGCTGGGAGGGCATTCCAGGCCATAGGTGCGAAAATGGAGAAGGCTCTACTGGCTGTTGTCTTTGTACATTTTATCAACATCTTAGGGACTTCAAGTGTATTCATCAATGTAGATCTCCTGATTCTGTTGACTGGTGTGCTGTGGAGAAGTTTACTGATGGGCGTGGGGGCTGGTTCTTGAGGGTTTTGAATGTCAGGACTAGAGTCTTGTAATGGATTCTAGCCTGCAGCGGTAGCCAGTGTAGGTTCCTCAGGACTGGCGTTATGTGGTCTGACCTTGATAGTCCTACAAGTACCCTCACAGCTGAGTTCATGGCAAGTCAGAGTGGGCTTAGAGTCGACTGTGGAAGTCCATGTAGGATGATGTTGGCAAAGTCGAGATGTGGGATAACCAAGGCTTGGACGATTGATCGGTAGTCAGAGAAGTCAAGTAGTGGGCGGAGATGACGTAGTGTTCGGATCTTGTGATATATTGCTTTTGTGGTGTTTTTGACATGTGCTGACATGTCAAGCCGCTGGTCAAGAGAAATGCCTAGATAGCGATTTGTGGATTTGGCCTTCATTTCAGTATTGTTGACTTGTAGTGAGGGAGGTGGCGTAAACCTCTGGTTTCTCGTGACGAATAGAACGTCAGTTTTACTGTGGTTAATCCGTAGATTTTGAGAGAGGAGCCAGTCTCGCTACCGCTTCAAAGCATCTTAATATTGGTGAGAAGTCAGGTTGATCAATCTTGAAAGGTGTGTAAATGAGGATGTCATCTGCATAGGCAAGGCATTGGACATTGAAAGAGCGGATTAAAGCACAGATGAGCTGCATGTAGATGTTAAACATCAATGCAGATAGGGATGAGCCCTGAGGTACACCTTGCTTCAGTGGAAATGGCTCTGATGTCGTGGAACCTGCTCTGACTTGTTGCCATCTGTTGCCCGAATAAGATTTACACCAGGCTAGAGCTGAGCCTTGTATCCCTTTTTCTTTGAGACGAAGTAGAAGTGTCTCGTGGTTCACCGAGTCAAAAGCGGCTGCTATGTCCAAAAAGATGAGGACAAATCCTTGGTGGATGTTGTCAAGTCCTGTGACTAGGTCGTTGAAGAGGGTTGTGAGGATGGTGTCAACACCGTGTGCTTCTCTAAAGCCGTGTTGGGATGGGTCAAGTGGTGCTTCAGTGTCGACGTGGTGTTGAATTTGTCGCTGGACTACCTTCTCAATGATTTTGGCAAGCAGTGGGATGCTCGAAATTGGTCTGAAGGATTCAACTTTAGATGGATCGAGTCTGCTATTTTTTAACAGAGGGCGGATTGATGTGTATTTTAGGCTCTGTGGGAAGGACCCTGTTGAGAGGGATTGGTTCAAGATTCTGCATATGGTTGGACTGAGGTCATGGCGCAACTCTTTAATCCAGCTTGCGGGGCAAGGATCGTTAGGAGCAGTGATGAGGTTAATAGAGGAAATAATATCTACGATCTCCTCGTTGGATACCTCGGAGAATTTCAGCAGAGAGGTTGATTGGGAGGACACATGCGGGGTGGAGAGGGATATGATGGTTGCATTCATATTGGTCTGGATCATCTTTGTTAGTACAGCCTGGTATATGCCGGGCTCTTACAAACACATTCAATTGCAAGCATGCAAGCACTACTTCCCTCATCAGCGTCGCTACTTGCAAACATCTTGGTGTGTAATGATTGAGCACACTAACCACTGCCTCATTATCGCACCACCACACCACTCGCCGATTGCGAAGCCTCTCCGGCCATAACTCTAGTGCCACCAAAATGGGAAACAGTTCCAAGAACGTTATGTTTTCGGTTATATTATCCTCCTGCCAAGACTGCGTCCATCTATCCGCACACCATGCACTCTTGAAATAAATGCCTAAATCAGTCCCCCCCGCTGCATCCGTGTAGAGCTGCAAATCCTCGCTAGATACCTCAGTCTCCATCAACACCGAAGTTCCGTTGAAGTCCGTCAAGAAACTGCTCCAGATTCACAAATCGGCTCGCATAACTTCCGAAACTCTAATGCGATGATGCGGTTTGCGCACGCCAGATGTGGAAGATGACAACTGCCGCAGAAACACTCTGCCCATCGGTATGACTTTGCACACAAAGTTCAACGAGCCTATCAACGCCTGCATCAATCTTAAAGTTACTTTCGTAGAAGCCAGGACATTAGCAATTAACACCTTCAATTTAGTCACCTTTTCCATAGGCAAGCGAGCCACCATTTCCCCCGAGTCCAATTTCACTCCTAAAAAGGTAATTCGTGTCGCTGGACCCTCTGTCTTCCCCGTTGCCAATGGCACACCCAACTCATTAGCCAGGTCCACAAAACCTTGCAATAGCTCCTGGCACCCGCAGGAATGGGCCGCCCCCCAACAAACAAGAAGTCATCTAGGTAATGCACAACATTCGCACAACCGACTTTTTGCACCAACGCCCATTGCAGGAAAGCACTAAACTTCTCAAAGTAGGTGCAGGAGACTGAACAGCCCATGGGCATGCATTTATCAAAATAAATTCCATCCTCAAAATTGAAACCTAACAAATGAAAAGCTGACGGGTGTACCGGCAACAAACGAAAAGCCGATTCAATATCAACTTTGGCCATTAAGGACCAGCCTTTCTAACCAACTCTGTTGCCCTGTCAAACGAAGCGTATCGAACCGTACACAACTCCTGTGGAATACTGTCATTCACAGAAGCCCCCACCGGGAAAGACAAATTATGACTGAGGCAGAATTTCCCCGGCTCTTCTTTAGGTACAATCCCTAATGGCGAAATCATAAGATACGAGAATGGTGACTCCTTAAACGGGCCCGCGATTCTACGCATATTCAGCTCAACTGCCAGCTTGTCCCTAACTATGGCCACAAAGCGCCAAACCGAAGGCGAATTATGCACCGTAGACGTCAGCACCCCGCCTACTTTGCCTTCCTCTGCGAGGTGGCATCATTCTATTCAACGAACAGGACTTTATTAGTTAATGCCTTTATATATGTTTACTCACCCTCTCTGTTTCCCTTTTCTTTTAATGATCTCAAAACCCTCAGCTAGCCCCTTATATTTTATTTTTTTTTATTGCACAGTCCTAAAGACTAGGCCCTTAGGCGTCAAACCCTTTACTAACAAACTTGCCCCAGATTAATTATTGCTGCCCTTAGACTTGCCTTACAATACACTCCTGCCAGACCTTCGTCTTTCACACGCGGCCTGCTGTCAGGAACGCAGGAGCGCTCCTCCCGCTTCCTCACCGAGACACTTGTAAGGCCTCGCTCTTCAGCGACTCACCCTTGGACCGTCCTCCGGCTCTGCACTCTCCCTCACACCTTGCCCAAGAGTTCCATCACTTCCCGCAGCTAGAAGGGAACCAAACAATTCAGAAGAAGAAGGAAGACGGCCGCCACGGTCCTCTGCCAACGCTCCTGCTCAGGCCAGTGATCCCAGCCAGACCCCGCCGGCCCGATCCTATCCCTCCTCTTCTCTTATTGGCTCCCCCGTGTTCGCATCCACAGGGAGCCAATGAATTCAAACTAATACACTTTGCTGCTCCCCCCACCTTTTCGCCACCCACGCACACGGCCGCGAGCAGGATCCCTGCATCGGGCCTCACGCCCGGTTACTGTCGCCTACCGGGACCCTGCCCGCGGTCCTGTATTATTTGTTAAAGATAAATAGTAGTATTGGCTGAAAAGAATGTGTGCCACAAACACAATCAGGAATTGTTTTTTTATATTCTTGCAATGCTTCTGAAACCATTGCATGTGCTGGTATTCTGATCTGCCGAGGAAACACAAAGGGCTCCTTAAACTTGCTTGCCAGTTACATAGTGGCCCCTTAATAGGGTCTACATATTCAATTGCAAGAATTTAATGTTAATAGAAACAGTCACAGAATATGAAAAGAGTATTACAGATTTATCCTGGATTCAGCTAGACAAAAAAAGAAGGCATAGAAATAAGACCTAGAAAGTGTAAAAGAGCTAAGAAATGGGAAAGTTAATATTTTTAGTGATCCTTTACTTTACTCTGATGTTTATAAAGATACAACAAGATTATCCCATCTCTCTCCTACATTTAAATTCTGGTCATTCTGAAACGCACCCACCTCCCCCCCAGTCTATCAAACTTTGATCAGATTATGACAAACACTAGCAAACACAAAAAATATAGATCTAAAGATCAAACACCCTGCTCTCAAACAATTTATGACTATCTGGAGGAAAAAAAGACCCCGGTTTTAATATGAGAACCAAAACAACAGCTCACTTTTAATAGGTATAGGCCAATGTCGACTCTACTCAAACTGTAATTGCACCTCGTCATAGGTCAAAAAAACCTCCAGTTATATATATATTTACTCATACTAATTTAAATTTTAACAAACTGGAATGCAGTTATCTATTAATGACCAGTACTTAGCTTTGGCACTCAAATGGAAACAGCGTCACCACTGCAATGCTGAGCATTTCGCTACTGCTGCCTCAGGGAGTGGGACAGTAAACTGTGCCTGCTATATAGAAAGAGCTATAAAATAAAAATATAACCAGTCAAGTAGGAGTGATCTAAATACCTACTAACATAAGAAATGATCAAGAAGACTTCATTAGAGGGGAAATAGCAAGAGGGGATCCCATATATACAGTACAGTCTTAGTCAACATTATTGGCACTCTTGCCTTTTAGGTATGTTGTGTACACTCTTTTGAAATAATTGGAAATATTCTAACTGTATGTAATCATAATATTTTAATACTATGTTCAAAGGCATACAGCATAAAAAAAGATGTCAGTGCAACTTATATATAGTAATTTCTGAGAAAAAAACAAAATATGACCTTCACAGAATTAATGGCACCTTTCACTGATATCTGGTTGCACAACTCTTGGCATTGATAACAGCCTCCAAACATTTCTTGTAGCCATCTATACGTTTCCAGGATTCCTTTTACCAATGATAGATTTCAGCTCTTTTCAAAGATTCTCAGTTGGATTGAGATAAGGACTCATTGCTGGCCAGTTTAAAACAGTCCATTTGTTCCTTTTAAATCATTCTTTTATACTTTTGGATGTATTTTGGGGTCATTGTCTTAATGGACCCATGACCTTCAACCCAGACCAAGGTTTCTGCCACTAGATAACACATTTCGCTCCAAAATATCTTGGTAGTCCTCTAACTTCATGATTCCTTTAATATGTTCCAGACCTCCAGTTTGAGGCAGCAAAACAGCCCCACAACATTATGGAACCTCCACCATATTTAACTGTAGGAAGAATGTTTTTTTCCTTATAAGCTTCATTTGTTTGTCTGCAATTGTATCACTGGTCTGCATTGCCAAACAGCTCAAGTTTGGTTTCATCTGTCCACAGAACATTTTCCCAGAAGGATTGTGGTTTCTCAAAGTGGGTTTGGGCAAAATCAGGTGTGCCTTTTTATGTCTGTCTTTGCGCAGTGGGATCCTCCTTGGCCTTCACTTATGAAGTCCTTCTTTGTTTAGCACGTGGCATATGCTGTGGGTTGAAACCACCACTCCAGATTACTCTAGGTCAATCTTAAGCTCTTTGGATGTTGTACATGGTGTTTTTCCAACAGTTCGGACTAACCTTCAAAGACTTCTTGGATTCATTTTCCTCTTTCCACCACATCCTGGGAGGTTCTTGATGGTTCCACGAGCACGAAACTTCTTAATAACATTGCGAACTGTAGACACAGGAATCTCAAGGTCTTTGAAGATGGCTTTGTACCCTTTTGAAATTTAATGTTTGCTGATAATGGCTTTCTCCGGGACCAAGCAGGAAGTCAGTCCTCACATATGGGTGATGTCACCGATGGAGCCCATGCAGGAAACACTCCTCAGCTTTCAGAGAAAGCCTTTGGGAGGTCGACCACGCATGCGTGCCTGTCTTCCCACCCAAAGGAGCCATCTTACCGTAGTCTTCTTTTTTCTGCATCCTGGAATGTAGTTGAAGCTAGTTCTGTGTCCTGGAATCTAGTTGATTTTTCTTGGCTGGTTTCTAGTCTTTTTTCTTCCTTTTTGGGTTGCGTGCATTTTGGTGGCTTCTTGTCCGACTCTGGAAGCACTGGTGCTTCAATGTCGTGTTTTTTCGGGATCTTCTTTTCTTTCTTTTTTGGTGCATGAGATTTTTCTCTTGCACTCCCCTGGTCAGCGAGGACATTGACTTGGTGGAAGCCATCTTCTCGACCAGGTCAAAGCCACCCAGTGGCTTTTAGAAGTGCATCTGGTGTGGTCAGACCATCTCCATGATGAACTGCCACAACTGGTGCCTTCAATGCCATGGGCCCAACCACGAGCCCTCGACTTGTGTTCTCTGTTTACAGATGATGCACAAAGGGCTGAAGAACTGGGAATGGCAGCAGGAATTGCTGTTCAGTTACGAGGCATCAATATCAACTTCGGCATCAACCCTAGCTTCAATGTCCTCAAAGGTCCCCACAGAGGCTTTGGCTTTGTGCGGTGGTCAAGCTCATTCAGAGACGAAAGGTCATAGAGCACCAGAATGGTGGTTCACCTTTGAAGAGGAGCGCCCCCAGAAGGAATGGTCTTTGGCCCCTTCAGAATCGAAGGGTGATGCCGAATCTAAGGCTAAATCCCATGGACATCATAATCGCAGCCTTCAAAGTGATTTTTATGGTGAGAGATGGAAGCGGCCTTCCAAGCTTCCCTAGTGGGAGGAGTTGTCTCCTGAGGCCCAGGAGAGTGGTGTGGGACTCCCAAGGCTGTTACCATTGAGGAGTTCCCACTGAGGGAGCCGGCATTTGCGCCGATGGCAAGGGCACCTGACATCGGAGACCTCACTCCTCACAGAGAGGATGCAGGCCTTGGAGCATAGCTTCTCAGCCTTCATGGCTCAGCAGCCTCCCAAGGAACTGATCAATTCTGGTTCTTCAGTGCCATTGACAACCCCACCATTGACAAGTGCCTCACCTACCAAGGTGTAGTCCATTTTGGAGACATTTGCCACCTTAGGCAGTTCCCTTGATATCGAGGGTATCACCAACTAGCCCATCGGGGGTCGAGGGTTCTCTCAACTCCACCTGAGCACCATCGCTGGGGTGTCAGTTGGGGTGGTACTTTGAGTTCCTCTCCAACATCAACACTGAATGGGAGATTGAGGAGGAATTGCCAGAGATGGTCCGACATCGTGATCTTCCCTCCAATACCTTACCCCCACTCGAGTGCGTTAGGTCCTCCCCCTGAGGACCTCTCCTTCCTTGATTTTATTCAAGGTATGGGAAAGGCTCTACCCTTCACCATAGAGGCAGAGGAGGAGCCTCAGGTGCAGGAACTGGAGATCCTCCAGTACCTGACTCCCTCAAAGGAGGCCATCACGGTGCTGGTGGATTCCATTCTAGAAAGTCTTCTCTTTCAAATGTGGGAGATGTCACTTATGGTGCTGATGGTCAGCAGATGCCTCGACTCCCTCTACCGGGTGTATAAGAGCACTGGATTTGAAAGGGCACAACTGCCTCACAACTCCATGGTGGTGGAATCAGCCATGCGCCAGATTAAAAGTTCGAAGATGCACCTCTTGGTGCCCCCAGGTCAGGAGGCAAAAAGTGCTACTAGGGCTTGATGCTTGTGGCCAGAATCCAGGCATACCAACTTTACATGGGTATGTACCTGCGGGACCTAGCAGGGGAGCTGTCCAGGTTCTCTGCAGGTCTTTCTAGAGAACACTTCAAGCGCTTCAGAAGCCTGGTAGTGAAAACTAAGGAGTGCTTCAAATATGTCACGAGGGCTGTCTACGATGGCTTTGAGTCCATAGGGAGGAGTGGTCTAGTGGTTAGGACAAGGTACTTCAGGCCAGAGGGCCAAGGGTTCAAGTCCCACCTGGGGACAGCAATCTCAGGCCAGAGGGACTGGGATTTCTAGTCCTATTTATTTATTTTATTTATTTACATTCTCTTATATACCGCGCTATTCTGCATCAGTGCGGTTTACATTGAACAAACTGAAATTACATTGAACAGGGCATTATAACTTGGAGATAACTATTTTACAGGGAACATGGGCTATAGGCACTCCTTGTGGTCTTGGGCAAGCCACTTAACCCTCCATTGCCCATGTTCCCTGTAAGTATTAGCGTATGTCTCTCATATCCCCTCATGTTAAATGTATCCCCCAATTGACCGCTTTGACCCGGTGAAAAGCGGGATATAAATACAGCTAAATAAATAAATGGCCAGGGTGGCTGTGGTGGCATTGGTGCCCGCCGCCTGGCATGACTACAATCCATGGACCTGGAGCAATGGGTTCAAGATAAGTTGGTCAATGTCTGTTGCTGAGGGGAGAATCTCTTTGGCAAACTCATGACAGAGAAGGCTGCTGAGCTGGAGATGCAGCAACTCACCATCCCCTGCCTTTCGAATAAGATTGCTGACCCCACTCAAAAGAAGACCTCAGATAAAAAGTCTTTTTACCCGAAAAAGAGAAGGTAGTATGCTACGTAAACCCCGTACCATTCATACCAACAACCCCAACAAAGGCAATTGCCTAAGGGTCAGGCCAGAAGCAGTACACAAGCCTAAGACCCCTAATCCCCAGTCAGTACCGCAGCCCCAGCCTGGTGGTGGGTTTTGACTCCTGCATGAGGACCATGGCCCTTCTTCCCTTCCCAGACTCTTTCTCTTGAGGTGGGGAGGCAGCTGGTATACTTAGCCCACAGGTCGCCCATCATAACCTCCGTTACTTGGGCCCTCTAGGTGGTCCACAAGTGATACCGGATGCATTTCCAACAACTTCATCCCACCTTCTTTTCAGCAGCACCATTACGTGCCTCTCCAACAGGAGATCTAGGCCCTCTTGGCAGATCGAGCTGTGGTACTTTTTCCACTATGTCAAGTAGGAAGAGGGATCTACTCCTGCTAATTCTTGGTCCCCAAGAAGGCCAGCGGTTACAGAACCATTCTGGATCTCTGCAATCTCAATTATTTCCTGGAAATAGAGAAGTTCAAGATGGTCTCCCTTGGGACTGTTGCCATACCTCCACTGGGAAGAATGGCTGTGCTCCTTGGATCTCAAAGATACCTACAAGCACATCCTAATTCACCCCATGCACCACCAGTACCTCCGTTTCATGCTCATCGGACAGCATGATCGGTACAGGGTTCTATTCTTCGGCCTTGCCTCTACCCCACAGGCCTTTACAAAATGTTTGGTGGTTGTTGCTACCTTCCTTTGGACCCAGGACATCTTTTTCTTCCCCTATTTGGATGACTGGCTCATTAGGGGCACAACGCCAAAAGAGGTTTGGCAATATGCGACATACACCATTCAAGCGCTGGAGCAGCTGGGGTTTGTCATCAGCTATCCAAAGTCCCACCTTCAGCCCTCTCAGCACATCAAGTTCATTGGCGCTCTCCTCCTCTTCTCTGGCTCATGCCTTTCTCTTGGCAGCCTGGGCCTCCTGGATCACATGGCTGTCACTGGTCCATGTCACCTCCTTGGGCTGCCTTCACATGCATCTGGAGCAGTGGATGCTCTGCACACAGTGGCATCAGGTGACCAGCCATCTCTTGAATAGTATCACTGCTCAAGGAATCCCTCTCCAGGACCAACAGCACCTGCTTGCAGGTTTTCCCTTCCAGGCCCTGCCACATCAGAGAGTGCTGGCGACGGATGATGCCAAGCTGAGCTGGTGGCGCACATTAGATGGCCTATACATACAGGGTTTGTGGATGACAGCGGAGAGCCTCCATCAAATCAATTTCCTTGTGCACCAGGCCATTGCCAATGCCCTACATGTATTCCGGCAACAGTTCTCCAATCAGGTTGTCCTTATACAAATGGACAACCAGGTGGCCATGTTTTGCATCAACAAACAAGGCAGCAGGGGCTCATGTCTCCTCTGCTGGGAGGCAGTCTGTCTCCGCAAGTTTGCCAAGGGTACCAACGAAGTTTCGTTTTTTAATCATCATTTTTATGGTTTTAATGTTTTGAGCATAACAATATTTTTATTCATATATGTTCACATTTTTTAGTATGATTGCACTATTATTCTTCCTTGGTCCCTCTCCCCTTTGGGGTTCTTTGAATAGTTTCTTTGGTTGTTGTCACACTCCTGGCTGTTTCTCTTTGTGGTTTTTGTTTTTCAATTATTTACATTTTTATGTTTTTAAGATGCATTATTAATTCAACAATATGGTATTTATTTATTTATATGTTTTTAATATTATGTTATGTTTTATAAGTGCATGCATTGTTCACTAATTTCAGTGGTCCATAGTGCACCTAATGGTATACATGTTCAATATGCTCCATCTATAGTTTACTTGTTTGGTTTTATGTATTTTTTAAGTAATTTATAATTTCATTTTATGATTTACATTGTCCTATTGTTCTATGTATCGTTCTTAACTCCTCTTTTATATTAACTATATTATTTATTATGCCAATGTATAGGTCATATTTATTATCATTTTTTATTTGTTTTTAATATTTGTATGTTTAGCCAATGAGCCCCTGAAGAAGGTGTTGCAAAACACGGCCTGTGTCGGTCCTGGCTGGTTAAATACCAAATAAATAAGTTCTTCCTATTACATCCACGGTTTTGTCTGGTTTTCTGCAAGTTTGCCTCCATGCACAACATGCTCCTCTGGGCGATTTATCTACTGGGGGAACCCAATGCACTGGTGGATCAACTCAACAGAGTTCTCCAACTGCACGAGTAGTCTCTCAATGCCTGGGTATCCGACCACATCTTTCAGATGTGGGGCACCCTATCCATGGACCTTTTCGCCACTCCTCTCAATGCCAGGCTGCTGCAGTTTTGCTCCAGGTTTCCCTGCAGCAATTGGATAGCCTTCCTTCTGGATTTGTGCAACGGCCTTCTCTATGCCTACCTGCTGACTCCATTAGTGGTCAAGATCCTCTTCAAACTGTAGGCTGACAGAACCACCATGATGCCTTGGCCCAGATAGCACTGGTTTCCCTTGCTGCTTCAACTCTCCTGGAGGCCGCTGATTCCTCTCGGCTATGCCCCATATCTGCTAACTCAGGAGGAGGGGACCCTCCTCCATCTCAACCTAAAATCCCTATTGCTCACGACTTGAATGCTGAGTGGATAGATCTTGCAAACCTCAGCTTACTGACAGATGTTGAAGATATTTTTCTTGCATCCCACAAAGACTCCACCATACATGCCTCGGCCTTTAAGTGGCACAGATTTTCACTCTGGTGTGCGGATAGGGCTTTAGACCCTTTCTCTTGCTTTGTGGAGATGGTACTTTTTTATTTGCTCCATCTCTCTAACTTTTGATTAAAATCTAATTCAGTCAGAGTGCACCTCAGTGCCCTGGCAACTTACCGCCATCCAGTAGCTGGTAAGCCCTTTTCCATCCACCCTCTCATCGAACAGTTCATGAGGGGTCTTTGGTTGTCCTGTCCCCCGATCTGGCTGCTGTCTGTTGTGTGAGACCTGAATGTTGTCCCTGGCCAGCTGCTCGCTCCACCCTTCGAGTTGCTCGCCTCCTGCCCTCTCAAATTTCTTATCCGGAAGGTTATTTTTTGGTAGCTCTCACTTTGGTGCGCAGTCAGTGAGTTACAAGTGCTGGTAGCACATCCACTGTGTACAAGGTTTCACAAGAATAGAGTGGTCCTCCACACTCATCCCAAATTTCTTCCTAAGATGGTTTCCACTTTTCACTTCAACCAGTTGGTGGTCTTGCCCACATTTTTTCCCAAGCTTCACGTAAACAGGGCTGAGGCCTCCTTCACACTTTGGATTGTAGGAGAGTGCTGTCTTTCTATCTGGAACACACTAAAGCCCACTGCCACTCCCCCCCCCAGCTTTTCATCTCTTTTGTCCCAAACCAATTGAGTGTCACCATCTCCAAACACACCCTCTCCATTTGGGTGGAGGACTGCATTTCCTTTGCTTATGCCCAGGCTGGGCTCAGCTTGAACTGCCATGTCATAGCACACAATGTCTGAGCTATGGCAGCTTTTGCAAATAACCTCTGCTCAGTCTCCACAGAAGAGATTTATAGAGCTGCTATGTGGTCATCTGTCCACACTTTCACAGCATGCTATTGCCTAGATACGGATTCCTGGCATGACAGCAACTTTGGCCAAGCCGTACTCTGGCACCTCTTTGGGAATTGATGCAACTCTTTCTCACTGGCCCTTCTGTCTGTCCAGGCTACCGCAGAGTCAAACTGATGTTGATGCCTCTGCTTGATGCTGACTCTCGGAACCCTTCAGCGTTTTCTGCTGTTCTTCCTGGTTTGTTTTTTCTGGTTGTCCCATTGGGTTGTTTATAGGTTCTTTCGGAAGCCTGTAGCTTGGGAGTCCCATATGTCAGGACTGACTTCCTGGTTGGTCCCATAGAAAGCGTAGGTGCTCTCTGGGAACAGCAGGAATCAGTTGTCACTATCCTCCCTCCTCCCCATATGTCTTCAAACTGAGGTAAGATGGCTCCTTTGGGCAGGAAGACGGGGCACACATGTGTGGTTTACCTCCCAAAGGCTTTCTCTGAAAGCTAGGAAGTGTTTCCCATGCGGGCTCCGTCAATGACGTCACTCATATGGGAGGACTGATTCCTGCTGTTCCCAGAGAACACCTGCTACAGGTGAGTAACTATGCTTTTCTGATGGTCTCAGGCAGCTGTTTTGTCTTCACCATTGTGAAAATGGAACAGGGAGTGCAATTTAAACATTAGAGCCATCATTCATTAGTTAGTTCAAATTATGTGAGTACTGACAATTGAATCCAGGTGCATCTAATTTTACTGCAGTGGGAATGTGGTTCTTCTGTTTGAACTGTTTAGAATTGTTTATAAGGGTTCAGTAACCATGTCCTGGCAATGTCCTGGTGTTTATACCGTTTCCTACTATTTCATTTTTTAATTGTTCTTTTTTTTATTATTTTATGTGTCAAATATGTGTGCATATATAGTCCAAAGCCATTTCACTGGCCACTTGTTTTGAGATATTGGATATTAAGGGGTTGAGCTGCAAGGGTGCCAATAATGTTGACCACAACTGCAACAGGAATGTAAAAATGAAAAGGAAGCCTTCAGCCAGCTTACAATCATAAAAGTATAAACTCCAATACTCACTTTGACGCATTCCCACATAAGTTCTACCATATAGCATATTGAATCTCATCCTGGCTTCTAAATCGACAAGAAATGCCACGCACACGTCTTTTAAACCAGTGGAATTGGGCAATGATGTCAGATTCATCCGCATCATCTGCCCTGCTGACTGCGGGGGAGTCCCCGAGTGCCACCGGCCTCAGGCGAGTCCTCTGCACCGATCGAGATCCCAGCTCTTCTTCAGGTGTCCAGTCCTCCCCAGCCAGTTTCCGGGAGTCCAACCCGAGATCTACCAGGGGACTCCAGTTCCGTGGGGCCTGCCTTGAGGCACAGGAGTCCCAAGCTTTGGAATTCTCTACGCCCTCGGCTTGGGGCTCAGCATCTGAGAAGCCGGTGCTGAGTCGAACTGCGGGAACAGCTTCTCCTACAACTTTGACCATATTCTATTGGTTCTCGGAGTCATGGCCTGGCACAGGTCACAGGTGGCACTGTCATGTCGGATCCGAGGCAGTGAAAGTAACAGTCATGAGTGTCTGTAATAGACATGGTCTGACTGCAGCAGTCGCACCTTTTGAACCCACCAGAGGACATGGTGGGAGACATCCGGTTGGGGTCGAGTGAAAAAGGGTGCGAATGCCAGTCAAGGCAAGCCTCGTCAAAAAAGAAGGGAGAGCCGAGGACGGCGTCAGGGATGGCGCTGGCTCGAGGCGGAAAGAGGAACCGGTACGCAAACCGGGAAAAAAACAAGTTTCAAGGTTAATTTTAGAGGATTTTTCCAGGGAAAACAGGACGTGTGTCCCTTGGGCTCTGCAGAAAAAAAGAGACTGAGCAAGATGGCACCCTTGGGCGGGAAGGGGACTACGCATGCGTGGTAGCATGTTCCAAAGGCTTTCTTTGAAAGCTGGAGAAATGCTTTGCGCAGGCTCTGTTGGCACCGACGTCACCCATATGTGAGGACTGGAGAAATATTTTTTCACTGAACGCATGAACTCTGGAATTCATTACTGGAGGATGTAGTGAAGGCTGTTAGTGTAGCTGGGTTTTAAAAAGGTTTGGACAAGTTTTTGGAGGAAAGGTCCATAAACCATTATTAAAAAGCACCCGGGAAATCCATTGCTTGCCCTGGGACAATCATTGTGGAACCTGTTTGCTTTTTTGGGAACCTGCCAGTTTCTTGTGACCTGGATTGGCCACTTTTGGTTTGATGGACCCTCGTCTGATCCAGTATTACATTTTTTATGTTCTAATTGTGCTGACATTATATTTCTGTTATAACAATGTTCTTCTTTGCTGTTTTAATGTTTAACAAACTGACACTGTATCCTGTTATTGCTATTACTATAGTTTAATTTGCCTGTTTTCAAGTTTACCACACTGTTCTAATTGTACATTATACTGACTTTGGTATTTAATTTTAGTTATTATTGCTACAATGTAAGTTGCTTATGTCTGGTCCCGCTTACTATACACTACCATGGGTGAACTTCTTCATAAAGGTGGCAAATACATTTTAAGAAACACTTAACTATCTACCAGAAGATCATCAAAGATCTAAACAAATTTATGACTTCACAAGTATCATATACATATATTTAAAGTATATTTAATATTTTGATTCTTCCCATTATATAAACCCTAGTTGTATTAAATTTATTGACTTAGTTTAACTAATAAGTTGATTAGCTCACTATTGTTCAATTAGTAGATACATGATTCATTGATTGAATAGTAGATTTTTAATTATTCTCTTGATTATTTATTCTTTTACTCAGTAGCCCTTTGGAGCCCTTTTAAACTATTCTTCATGATGAACAATCAATTACTTTAATTCATTGCTTGTTGATCGGTAGGTTGATAAAATATCTGTATACATAGTCTTTGATTCATTTTCTGGATTTTTGTTTCTTGCTGTTAGGGTGAAGATGGTTTCCCAGGAAATGGCACTGAAGGATTCCCAGGTTTTCAAGTAAGCTAGTTGCAAGATAATTACATACTGTCCTGTTTAAAAAAATAACGACCTGTCCTTACAATCATATTGTGTTTTATTCTCAGGGATATCCAGGTGCCAGAGGTGACCGAGGATCCAATGTAAGTTTGTTGTTTATCTGTAGATAGCAATCCAGCACATGCAAATAAAAGTTTTCTAGCACACTTCCCTTGGTGTTTTTTTCCAATACTCTCTTCAGCAAAGCCAGAAAAGAGTTCAAGGGGCTGTATACTAAAGAAATAGACATAAACTTTTCACTAGTACTGACTGCAGACCTATTAGCTAATGCTTAATGTTGCTAGGCAAACCTCACACCTTTCTGCCTGAGAAAGAAGTTATGTCAGTTAGATACATACCTTCATCCCCTGATTTCTTTTGCAGCTATGACTTGTTTGTATTTGCACAATTGACAATGCTAGAACTGGTGATACAGCAGCACCATCCTGTTAGTGCCCCTTTAATATTGGATGGACTCAGGACATAACATTGTCCAGGAACCTTTAGTCAAACAATAAATAGCATGTCTCAGTGTTCATGAACGAGAAAATGACAGTATGGAAACTGATTTAACTATGGCACTGTGCTGTGTCTGTGGATGCTGTGTGTAACCTGGAAGTCTGTATACGTGGTAAAGGGTGGTGGGGCCATGTTTCATTCACCTCTAGGGCTACCATAGACCACCACTCCTGTTGCTCTTGCTTTAAGGTTGGGGGACGGGATGGTCATGGTTATTAGACATCACTTCCAGTATCGAATGGGCACAGTCATCACATGAGGGACCCAAATATGCTTCATCCAATGGCTGTTGCAGGGGTGGAGAGTTTCACCATTATGACTATATTTAGGTTAAAGGACTGCTGAGAGAGCAGCAGATCTCCAGGAACAAGCAGGAATGTAGTCTTCACATATGGGTATCGTCGGTACCGATGGAGCCCGCGCGGGAACGCTCCCCAGAGTCCAATAGGAAAGCTTTTGGGAGCATCCCACAACGCATGCATGCTGCCTTCATGCCTCTGTACCTCTCTCACTTCAGTTCTTCATTTTCCGCGGAGCCGACAGGACACGGCACCCTGTCACCGCAGAAAATCTACCTTTATTTCTTATTTTTTGTGGTCACGTCTGCCTTCATTCGATGCCTACCGGTACCGCCAGTCCTCTTCTTCTTCTTTCTTTAAAAAAAACAAAAAACAAAAAAAACCCATTTATATTTTTCTTCAGGGATCTTTCCCTGTTTCTGGTGCTAGGCGCCATTTTGGGCACTAGGCCCATATTTCTTCAAGCATGGAGAAACCAGCCAGTGGTTTCAAAAAATGCTTAAAATGTGGCGGTACCATCTCCGTCACCGACACCCATGATTGGTGTCTAAAATGTTTGGGTCCTGAACATTGTCCAACGGAGTGTCTCTCCTGCACGAGGAATGACCAAGAGGGGCCGGCAGAATAGAGCTGCAAAACTCAGTACCCTTTTTGCCTCCGGTACGATGTCAGTTGCATCGACGTCTTCCGGGGCTTCTTCATCTCCCCATGGATCTCAGGTAACCAAAAGTAAAACTAGCCGGTCCTCGAAGGATAAATCTCCTTCGAAGTATCGAGATGCCTCGGGCATTTCCCTCGAGGACACTTCACCAGCAAAACAGCTCCGGCGGGAGTCTTCGAGCTCCAAAGCATTAACGGGGCTCCAGGATTTTCCAGAGGCCTTGACCTCTGCGGAATTACTGGTGCCATGCTCTGGGTTCGTGGCCGCATCCACCGGCACCCAGGCATCAGCAGGAGCGATGGATCACAGAATCCTCACTATCGAACGCAGTCTAGCGGCCCTCTTAGCAGCCTTGGTACCGCTAAGACCGCAACAGACAGTTCCATAGGTATCGGTACCGACATTGGTACCGGTACTGACAACACCTGCTTCGACAGGACTGCTTCCCCCCATGCCGATGTCTGGTATCGGGGATCAGGAACCGAGACACTTCGGTACCTTCGAGCGGTACTGATACCATGCGTCACAGGAGCACCCGGTTCTTGAGTCTTCCGATTCCGATGACTCTGATTCTACCAGGACCAGAGTGAATCTATCAGAAGATTCGACCCTCTCCTCAATGCAGGATGTCTCCTCCAGAAGATATGTCCTTCCAGGACTTCATACGTGATTTAGCAAAAGGTCTTGCAATCACTGTGATTCCAGAAAAAGAACCTAGGGCAGAGGAATTAAGAATTCTACAATACCCTATGGCTCCCAAGGAGACAGCTATGCTTCCCATTCACAAGATCTTACATGATCTGATGTTGAGAATGTGGGAGACTCCTTTAACAATATCTTCACATTCCCAACGCCTGGACACTATGTACCGAGTGCCAAGTTGTCCTGGTTTTCAAAAAACTCAGTTACCACACCATTCAATGGTAGTGGAATTGGCCATGCGAAGGATCAAGAGTGCAAAAACACACTCTTCTAATCCTCCAGGCCGTGAATCCAGGACACTTGATGCCTTTGGTCACTGATGTTTTCAATCCTCCATGCTGGGAGCCAGGATCAGCTCCTACATTCTGTATATGGGAATGTTCCTGGAAGAAATCACAAAAGACTTGGAGCTCATTAGTCCTTCTGTCTCAGAGGAAAAAAGAGCAGACTACCTTATTCTGGTCAAACATGCCCAGAATGTCTCTAAATTTATGAACCGTGCTACCTTTGACTATTTTGAATGTCTTAGCAGAACCTGTGCTTTATCCATAGGAGCACGTCATATTGCTTGGCTTCAAGCATCAGACTTGGAACAATAGGTGCAAGAAAAACTGAGAAACATTCCTTGCACAGGAGAAAATCTCTTTGGTAAGGACTGGCAAGACAAGGCTAATCAGCTTGAATCTGACAATACTACCTTGAACAGATTGTCAAAGGCTACAACCAACCCAGCAAAAAAGAAAACATTCAAGAAACCTTTTGTCAGTAAGAAAAAGAAGTCTTACCAATCTTACACCCATGAAACTCACTGTCCACTTCATGTTTCCCAAAAGGGACAACAACAGAACAGACAGCAGAGAAAGCCACAAGCTCAAAAAGCTCAACCGGCTCAACAGACCCAGCCTCCTCAGGATCTTTGACATCCACCTAAATAACTTAGTCATTCTGCCCCTAAAAGGCCCAGAACCCTGGACCATTCCAGACAGACTATGCCATTTTGTCAAAAGATGGCAACAAATAACATCAGAAAAATGGACTCTGCCCATTGTAAGATTGGGATACAAGCTTCATTTCCTCAACTTGCCCCCACCTACAGTTCTGAGACAGTTCAATTCTCAGGGCCCTGCCATGACCTCTTGTGGCAGGAGGTCACATCACATCTGGCTCAAGGAGCAATAGAAGAAGTGCCCATATCCCAACAGGGGACAGGGTTCTACTCCCCCTGTTTTCTTATTCCAAAGAAGACAGGGGGACACAGGCCTATACTAGACCTCAGAGAATTAAACAAGTATTTGTTCCGAGAAAAGTTCAAGATGATCTCCCTCAGAACACTTTTACCATACCTTCAAAGTCAAGATTGGCTATGTTCTCTAGATCTAAGAGATGCGTACACACATATTCTCATCCACTCAGATCACAGGAAGTTCCTTCGATTCTTAATCCAAGGAAGACACTTCCAGTACAGAGTTCTTCCTTTCGGACTTGCCTCTGCTCCAAGAGTCCTCACAAAATGCATGGCAGTGGTAGCAGCATTTATGAGGACTCTGAGAATATTCGTCTTCCCTTACTTAGACGATTGGTTCATTCCAACATCGACAGCTCCAGAGGCCAGCTTCGCTCTCTCTCGAGCAATGGGAATTCTTCAATACTTGGGACTAGTCATAAACTTCCCAAAATTTCATCTCACCCCCTCTCAATCCCTAGAGTTCATAGGGGCTTGTCTAGACACACGGCAGTCAAGGGCTTTCCTGCCACAGCCACGCTGTCTACGTATAATGCATCTAGCATCTCAAGCATCTATGAAGGTATTCCTTACTGCTCGGGAGATGCTTCAACTGCTGGGAGACATGGCATCCACTGTCCATGTGGTTCCCTATGCTCACCTCCACATGCGAGCAGCCCAGTGGACCCTTTCCTCTCAGTGGCCACAAGCCACGGGTCGACTGACAAACAAAATCAGAGCTACCATAAGAACATAAGAACATAAGACATGCCATACTGGGTCAGACCGAGGTCCATCAAGCCCAGTATCCTGTTTCCAACAGTGGCCAATCTAGGTCCTACGTACCTAGCAATATCCCCAAAAGACACAGGTTCCACAATGCTTGTACTGGGTCAAGCATTGATATCCTGGGTCCCTTTTTAATAGTGGTTTATGGACCTTTCCTCCAGGAACTTGTCCAAACCTTTTTTAAACCCAGCTATACTAACAGCCCTTACTACATCCTCCGGTAACAGATTCCAGAGTTTGATTACACGTTGAGTGAAAAAATATTTTCTCTTATTTGTCTTAAATAGTTTACCCTGTAGCTTCATTACATGTCCCCTAGTCTTTCTATATTCTGATAGCGTAAACAATTGATCCACGTTTATCCGTTCCACTCCATTCATTAATTTATAGACCTCTATCATATCTCCCCTCAGCCGTCTCTTTTCCAGGCTAAAGAGCCCTAACCTTTTTAGCCTCTCTTCATAGGAGTAGCCTTCCATCCCCTTCACCAATTTGGTGGCTCTTCTCTGTACTTTTTCTAATAACGCTATGTCCTTTTTAAGATACGGCGACCAGAATTGCACACAATATTCAAGGTGCGGTCGTACCATGGAGCGATACAGAGGCATTATAATATCCTTTGTTTTATTCTCCATCCCTTTCTTTATGATACCTAGCATTCTATTTGCTTTCTTGGCCGCCGCTGCACACTGGGCGGAGGGTTTTAACATGTTATCCACGATGACTCCTAAGTCCTTTTCCTCGGTGGTGGTTTCTAATGTGGAGCCTTGCATCGTGTAACTATAGTGTGGGTTGTTCTTTCCTAGGTGCATAACTTTGCATTTGTCCACATTAAATTTCATCTGCCATTTGGATGCCCAGTCTTCCAATTTATCCAGATCCTCCTGCAGTTTTCCACAATCCTCTTGGTTTTAACAACTTTAAACAGTTTTGTGTCATCTGCAAATTTGATAACGTCACTAGTTATTCCCTTTTCCAGGTCATTTATGAATATGTCAAAAAGTAGCGGACCCAGTACAGATCCCTGGGGTACTCCACTATTCACTTTTTTCCATTGGGAATATTGGCCATTTAGCCCTACCCTCTGCTTTCTATCTTTTAACCAGTTCCCGATCCACAATAGTACACTGCCTCCTATCCCATGACTTTTTAGCTTCGCCAAAAGTCTCTGATGGGGGACCTTGTCAAAAGCTTTCTGGAAGTCCAGATACACTATATCAACCGACTCACCTTTGTCTACCTGTTTATGCACACCTTCAAAGAAACATATCAGATTAGTAAGACAAGATCTTCCTTGTCTAAAGCCATGTTGGCTGTCTCCCATTAGGCCATGACTATCTACATGTTGTGTAATTTTGTTCTTTATGATGGTTTCTACCATTTTCCCTGGTACTGACGTCAGGCTCACCGGTCTGTAATTTCCCGGGTCACCCCTGGAACCTTTTTTAAAAATTGGTGTTACGTTGGCGACCCTCCAATCTTCAGGTATTACAGATGATTTTAATGAAAGTTCACAGATTACCAATAGCAGGTCTGCAATCTCATATTTCAGTTCTTTCAACACTCTGGGATGTATACCATCCGGTCCAGGTGATTTGCTACTATTCAGTTTATCAAATAGTTGTAATATATCTTCCCGGTGTAGTGATATTTCTCTCAATTCCTCTGCAGTATCTCCTTTAAATACCACTTCAGTCATGGGTAACATCCATACATCTTCCTCAGTAAAGACCGAAGCAAAGAATTCATTCAGTCTCTCTGCTATAGCCTTGTCTCCTCTTACTGCCCCTTTTACCCCTCTATCATCTAACGGTCCAATTGACTCTCTCACAGGCCTTTTGCTACGAATGTACTTGAAAAAGTCTTTATTTTGTGTTTTTGCTTCCGTAGCAAGTTTCTTCTCAAATTCCCGCTTTGCCTGCCTTATCAATGCTTTGCATTTAACTTGCCAGTGCTTGTGTTGTTTCCAGTTTTCATCATTTGGCTCTTTTTTCCATTTCCTGAAGGTTGCTTTTTTGGCAGCAACAGCCTCTCTGACCTCACCTTTAAACCATGCTGGCAGTTTTTTGGACTTTCTTCCACTCTTCTTAATGCGTGGAATACAGCTGGTCTGGGCTTCGAGGATAGTATTTTTAAATAACACCCAAGCTTGCTGTAAGTCTTTAACCTTTGGAACCGCTCCTTTTAGTTTTTTCCTAACTATATTCCTCATTCTATCATAGTCTCCCTTTTGAAAGTTAAAAGGTAATACTGTGGATTCCTTTACTATCTGTCCTCCACTAATTAAATCAAACATGATCATACTATGATCACTATTGCCAAGTGGTCCCAACACCCTTATTTCTTGCACCAGATCTGGCGTTCCACTAAGGATTAGGTCCAGTATGGCTTCCCCTCTGGTCGGTTCATGAACCAGCTGCTCCAAGAAGCAGTCATTTATTCCATCTAGAAACTTTATCTCTTTAGCTTGTCCTGCCGTGACACTGACCCAGTCGATACCGGGGTAATTGAAATCACCCATTATTACTACTCTGTTGTGACTTTTGTTAGCTTCCTTGATTTCTTTGAGCATTTCATCATCCATTTGTTCATTCTGGCCAGGCGGTCGATAGTATACTCCCACTGCCATCGCCTTCCCCTTCATAAATTGGAATTCAATCCATAGAGATTCTACAGCAAATTTTGTTCCCTGCAAAACTTTAATCCTTTCTGACTCAATGCCCTCTCTAACATAGAGCGCAACCCCTCCACCAATTTGATCAACTCTATCATTACGATATAGTTTGTATCCAGGTATCACAGTGTCCCACTGGTTATCCTCCTTCCACCATGTCTCTGAGAGTGCAATCATATCTAACCTCTCATTTAGTGCTATATATTCTAACTCCCTCATCTTATTGTTTAGACTTCTAGCATTGGCATACAAGCATTTTAGAGACTGTATTTTATTCATATTAATCTGGCTATTGGTAGGCAGGGGTAATTTGGAATCTTTATGCTCTGTCTGCTCCTTACTCAAGGGCATTTGGGCTACTATACCCCCTTTTGGAACCTCACTGCTTTTGGTAGTATCCTTCAAGGATACCTTTGTCCGAACCATGCGCTCCTGGGTGACTGTCGGCTTTCCCCTATTTTCTAGTTTAAAAGCTTCTCTATCTCTTTTTTAAAGGTTAATGCCAGCAGTCTGGTCCCATCCTGATTAAGGTGAAGCCCATCCCTTCGGAAGAGCCCCCCCTTTCCCCAGAATGTTCCCCAGTTCCTAACAAATCCAAAACCCTCATCCTTGCACCATTGTCTCATCCACGCATTGAGACTCCGGAGCTCTGCCTGTCTTTTGGGTCCTGCACGTGGAACAGGAAGCATTTCGGAGAACGCTTTCCTGGAAGTTCTGGATTTCAACTTCCTACCTAAAAGCTTAAATTTAGCCTCCAGAACTTCCCTACCACATTTTCCTATGTCATTGGTACCAACATGTACCAAGACAGCAGACTCCTCCCCAGCACTATCTACGATCCTATCTAGGCGGTGCGTGAGGTCTGCTACATTCGCACCAGGCAGGCATGTTACCAGGCGATCCTCACGTCCACCAGCCACCCAACTATCTACATTCCTAATGATTGAATCACCGACTATAACAGCTGTCCTGACCCTCCCCTCATGGGCACATGGCCCTGGAGAAACGCCCTCGGTGCGAGAGGGTTTTACATCACCTGGAGGACAGGTCCTAGTTACAGGATCACTTCCTGCCACACCAGGGTGATGCTCTCCTGTCACGTGACCTCTCTCCTCCATGGCAACAGGGATGCTGCCAGACTGGAGGTGGGACTTCAGGACTATATCCCTGAAGGTCACGTCCATGTACTTCTCTGTCTTTCTTATGTCTTCCAGGTCTGCTACTCTAGCCTCTAGAGAACGGACTCGTTCCCTGAGAGCAAAGAGTTCTTTGCACTTAGTGCATACGTAAGATCTCTCACCAACTGGGAGAAAATCATACATGTGACACTCAATGCAAAAGACCGGAGAACCCCCATCTCGCTGCTGGACTTCTGTCTGCATCTTAGTTTAAAGCTTGTGTTTAGATCTTTTAAATTCTGTATATAATAAGGATTGGTGTAGATGCTTATACCAATAAAAGTGTATCTAATACCCCTAATACACCTTGTGTACCTAAAGCTTAATTAATTAATCTCAGGTCCTCTGTGTGTGACTGATTTGGATAATGAGCTGCACCTGAGAGCAGCCCCTTTCCTCTAAGATGTGCAAGTACCTATAAAACTACTATTACCCCAGGGGTGGGTGGGTGCTGGGGAGGGAGGGAGGGAGATAAGTCCTATTAAAGAGGGCAGTTACAAGGTACCCTGTCCTGGACCCTCAGCAGGGGGGGAGGGGGGCAGGGGGCTACCACACAAAGCCCAGTTAGTTGAGAGAGGCAAGGTAAATTACAGCTGAAAACAGCTGAACTAGCACTAAGACAAACAATAAATAATTAAATAAACAGTTAGACAAACAATAAATAGTTAAATAAACAGCTAGAACTCACAGCAAAGTTTCTCAGGAGGCAAAATCCACTTTTCTGGCAGAGCACTGTAAAAAGCACTGCTCCTCTCTGATCAGAAGCAGCAACTAAAAACAGACTATGCACACGTGGAGAAAACAGGAAGAAGGCTACACAGTACCTCAGCAAAGGGGGGGGGGGAGGGGAGGATTCACTCAAGCAGGCTAGGGCAGAAAAAGTTTAAACACACAGCAGGGTCTGGGGAGAGAGATTTAATTTAAAATGAACAGTTAACCTGGCTACCACACATCTGATTTCGTCCCTACAATGGTGGCAATCCCTGGAAAACCTCCTTGTAGGCTCTCCTTTCCAGCAACCTCTATACCAAACCACTCTGACGACAGACGCGTCCAAGATGGGTTGGGGGGCCCACTTGCACGATCTCTCCACTCAGGGTCTTTAGACCTCACAGGAAGTTTCCCTTCACATAAACCTCCTAGAGCTGAGAGCCATTTTCGATGCTATTCAAGTCTTTAAGGGCCATCTCAGCAACAAAACAGTTCTGGTCCAAACCGACAATCAGGTAGCTATGTTCTATGTGAACAAGCAAGGCGGAACAGGCTCTCTGTCACTATGCAATGAAGCTTTGTGACTATGGGCCCTCGCCAGAGAGTTACAAATTCACCTGCTTGCGGTATACCTTCTGGGCATTTAAAACTTGTGGGCAGACAAACTCAGTCGAATATTACTGCCACACGAGTGGTCCCGCCACTCATTCCAGCTTGCTCGAGTGTTTTGAATCTGGGGAACACCAGATATAGACCTCTTTGCAAGTCCACAGAATGCTAAACCTCCCCGATTCTGTTCCCGAATTCCGGCTCAAAACTGTCAGGCAAGAGATGCTTTCCTACTCCACCGGGGACAGGACTTCCTCTATGCCTTCCCACCCATTCCCCTCATTCCCAAGACTTTATTCAAACTTCAGAGAGACAGAGGACGTATGATACTCATAGCCCCACGTTGCATCTCTCTCAAACCACTCCTCTGGAGTTGGGGAATGCTCCAGATCTCCTGTCGCAGGAGGACGGATCTTTACTGCATCCCAATCCCCAGTCCCTACATCTCAGGGCCTGGTTACTGAAAGCCTAGAATTCCAAGGTGTTAACCTTTCTCAACAAGTAAAAAATATCCTCCTGGCTTCCAGGAAACCTTCCACAAGACGTTCTTATGCTTTAAAGTGGAGAAGGTTCTCTATCTGGTGTTCACAAAAGGGACTTAACCCTCTTTTACTACCTGTAGAACTACTACTAGAGTATCTTCTACAATTATCAACTTCTGGTCTAAAGACCAATTCAGTTAGAGTCCATCTTGGAGTGGAGGAGTGGCCTAGTGGTTGGGGCAAGGTACTTCAGGCCAGAAGGTCAGGGGCTCAAATCCCACTAGAAGACAGCAACCTTGGGCCAGAAGGACTGGGGTTTCTAGTCCCACAGGTGCTCCTTGTGGTCTTGGGCAAGCCACTTAACCCTCCATAGCCCATGTTCCCTGTAAAATAGTTATCTCCAAGTTATAATGCCCTGTTCAATGTAATTTCAGTTTGTTCAATGTAAACCGCACTGATGCAGAATAGCACAGTAAGAGAATGTAAATAAATGTATAAGAGAATGTAAATAAAATATCTTAGTGCTATTGCTGCTTTTCATAAACCTTTCGATGGACAACCTATTTCCTCTCATCCACTTATATCAAGATTTATGAGAGGCCTACTTTTAACAAAACTTCCCATCAAACCACCACTGGTGGCATGGGACCTAAATCTTGTTCTTGGTCAGCTTATGAAACCGCCCTTTGAACCTTTAGCCACTTCAGACCTAAAGTTTCTTTCATGGAAAGTTATTTTCCTAATTGCCATCACTTCTGCAAGACGCATTAGTGAACTACTGGCATTAGTAGCTGACCCTCTTTATAGAAGGTTGCACCATGATAAAGTAGTCCTCAGGATTCATCCTCACTTTCTGCCAAAGGTGGTATCACCTTTTCATTTAAACCAGTCGGGTTATCTTCCTATATTCTTCCCTAGGCCTCATGCCTCCAGTGCGGAAAGAAATCTTCACACATTGAAATTGTAAAAGAGCCTTGGCTTTTTATCTCCAAAGAACCAAGCCACATAGAAAATCTTCTCAGCTTTTTGTGGCTTTTGACTCTAGTCATTTGGGACTTTCAGTTTCTAAAGAACTCTGTCAAATTGGATTGCAGATTGCATATCCTATACATATCAGAGTAAAGGACTTTCTCTCGAAGGCCATGTCATAGCTCACAATGTGAGAGCAATGGCAGCCTCAACGGCTAACCTTCGTTCTGCCTCTATTGATGATATCTGCAAAGCAGCCACTTGGACTTCGGTACATACCTTCACAGCCCACTATTGCTTAGACAAGGACTCCCGTCGGGATGCCTCATTTGGCCAGGCTGTTCTACAACATCTCTTCCATACTTAATACAACTCCTACCCACCATCCACAGTTTGGATGCCTAAGGTCCATGGGAGGAAGCATGACCCATCTCACCTGGGTTCGCAGCTAGCTGGGGTCACCCCTTGGCATCTTTCAGCTGGGGAGTCCCCATATGTGAAGACTACATTCCTGCTTGTTCCTGGAGATAGCGTAGTTACTCACCTATAACAGGTGATCTCCGGGAACAGCAGGAATTTAGTCTTCACAACCCACCCACCTCCCCTAGGAGTTTTCTCTATTTCTCTCTTTTTCTACTTCTCTCCTTTGGTCTCAGTTATAAACTCAACTGAAGTGAGAGAGGTACAGAGGCGGAAAGGCAGCACGCATGCGTTGTGGGATGCTCCCAAAAGCTTTCCTATTGGACGCTGGGGAGTGTTCCCGCGCAGGCTCCATCAGTACCGACGATACCCATATGTGAAGACTAAATTCCTGCTGTTCCCGGAGATCACCTGTTACAGGTGAGTAACTACACTTTACTGCTAGAAAGAAATCTGCACTTGTAAGTATTTATCTGCTAGGAAAGTTTCAGAATCTTGGGGAAAAAGGAATTCTTTGGGTAGAAGTTGATAAAATCTGGATTCTTTCTTAAAATTCTGTTTTTTATTAAGTCAGTTAAGGCATAGTATAACAAGCTAACTTTTAATTAGTGCTTTATTTCCCACCCACCTACCCCAAGCACAATCTTTGATTTATAGGCTCTTAAACCAGTTAAGGGAAAGGAGGTATATTATTCACTTTCAGGTTTAAACCTGTTATCTTCATCAGCAAGTTATTAGGCCTTAGGAATAGATTAATTACAGTACATACTGGGGTGATTATTAAACAAAGTCCCTTAAATTTCTTAGATGTACTTTATTTGTATTGGTTCAAATATCCTGTTTGCCTAGTAACTTTAAATAACTGAACAACTTTAAACAAATCATTAAAGCTAAGATGCAGAAAGCAGTCCAGCAGGAGATTGCAGCTATCCAATCTTTTGCACTGAGAGTCGTATGTATTATCTCCTAGTTGGTAAGATGTCTTATGTGTACACTAGGTGGAAAGAGCTCTGGGCTCTCAGGGAACAAGTTCAATCTCTGGAGGCTTAAGTAGCAGACTTGGAGGAGCTGAGGAAGAAAGAGATATATATAGATATCTTCAGGCTGGCAGCCTCTCTGTTGCCATGGAGGAGAAAGGTCACGCAAAGGAGAGTATCACCTTGGGGTGGCAGAAAGTGATCCTGTAGCTAGGATCTGTAATCCAGGAGATGTAATACCCTCTTGCACTGGGGAGGTGTCTCCAATACCATGTGCCCATGAAGGAAGAGTTAGGATGGTCATTATAATTGGCAAGTTGATCATTAGGAATGTAGAGAGCTAGGTGGCTTGTGGAGGTGACAATCACATGATAACATGCCTGCCTGGTGCAAAGGTAATGGATCTCGTGCACCATCTAGATAAGATTTTAGAAGGAGCCTGCTGTCATTGTACATAAGAACATAAGATATGCCATATGACTTCCGGTGACGTCACCGACCCTCATGGACGGCTAAAAAACAGCTCTGCCAATAAATCCCACAAAAGCGATAAAAATCCCCCCTAAAAAAGTAAAGCGAATACCCCAGAGTGGACAAGAATAAGCACTAGAATAAGAGATAGGGGATATGGCGGCGGCACGGAAAAAAATCAGTGGATATAAGAGAATATGCGTTTTCGGCATTGTGCAGTGAGCAGAAAGCAGGAGAAAAAGTGGGAGGCGAGGTGAATCTGGGGTCCGAGACCGAAGAACCTCTTGGTGCCTTGGAGGGGGTGCAGAGTAAGAGCGCCAAATTTGAAAAGAAGAGCTGTGTTCCTGGTTCGGCGAGTTGCGCTCAGAAATGGCGGGTTTCGGAGTGATGGCGCTGGGGCAGCGGTAGGAGCATCGGGGCTAATCCGCCACCATCCCTCTTCCCGGCGGGGCGGTGGTAGCGGAGTGCGAATGATGAAAGCTCGGAGTTGCTGCTTGTAGCCGATGGCGCGGTGTGGAAAGACCTTGGAGAGCTGAGCACCGGGGAACGGGGGGAGTTGGTGCGGGTCCGCGCTTTGGCCGCGCTCTTAGCTGCTTGTGTCTCTTCTCCATAGGTATCTCACGGGATAACTGGCATAAGCGCCGCAAGACTGGAGGCAAAAGGAAGCCGTACCACAAGAAGAGGAAGTATGAGCTGGGGCGGCCCTGCCGCCAACACCAAGATTGGTCCTCGCCGTATTCACACAGTCAGAGTTTGCGGTGGCAACAAGAAATATCGAGACCTGAGATTGGATGCTGGGAACTTCTCTTGGGGCTCAGAGTACTCCTGAAGAAGAAGAAATCCTAAATAAGAAGAGGTCCAAGAAGATTCAGAAGAAATATGATGAGAGGAAAAAAACTGCCAAAATCAGCCCCCTCCTGGAGGAACAGTTCCAACAGGGGAAGCTACTGGCCTGCATAGCCTCCAGACCTGGGCAGTGTGGGCGTGCAGATGGCTATCTCTTAGAAGGCAAAGAGCTGGAATTCTACCAGAGGAAGATCAAAGCTAAAAAGGGCAAATAAACTGAAAACTCCATGCCTACTGGCAAATAAAATACAAATATTTGGTAAAAAAAAAAAAAAAAAGAAATGACGGGTTTCAGGGCGGATATGGAGGTAGCCATAACAGAATTCTGCGCTGATGTACAAGAACTGGGTAAAAGAGTGGAAGAGGTGGAAGGGCAAGTGGAGGAGGTACGAAGCACTGTGAGTGAAATGTCTCCCAGTAGCTAGAGATACTGTCTCCCAGTAGCTAGATATACTGTTGTCAGTAATCATTAAATGCAAGTACTGTCTCCCAATAGCTAGATATACTGTTGTCAGTAATCATTAAATGCAAGTACTGTCTCCCAATAGCTAGATATACTGTTGTCAGTAATCATTAAATGCAAGTACTGTCTCCCAATAGCTAGATATACTGTTGTCAGTAATCATTAAATGCAAGTACTGTCTCCCAATAGCTAGATATACTGTTGTTAGTAATCATTATCTGCAAGTACCAGTAGCCATACACTCTGCTCTTACCACCACATATACAGTTCTTTTCACTGTTCACCTACATACTAAAAAACCCACATACTAAAATTAAGCAACAGAACACCAGCCCCCATCATCTGCAGTTAGCAGCTCTACCTTCTCCCTTAATACACAATGCCCTCATTAAAGATGCATACACTGGTAACCTTCATCATTACCTACCTCCTCACTGCACTAGCTGGCCACTCAAACGCCTTTAATGGTGACCAAAACTCCATACCAATATTAAGAAATAATTGGAAGAGATGGTCAAACAAGACACAAACAGACCCAAATCCTACCCATACCCACCACTCTCATTTAATCCACGTTGCCCTTCAGCTCACCAAAAAATCTCAACCTAAACAACAATACCAACCACCACTGCATTGTGCCCTCATAAATATCAGATCCATTCGCACAAAGTGGCCTTTGATACCTGATCTCATAACAACGCACAACCTTGACATTTTGATGATCACAGAAACCTGGCTATCTGACTCTGATAATATCATCCTCAACCAGATGCTACCCCCAGGCTTCTCAATCTACACGTGTCACAGGAACAAACAAAGAGGAGGTGGAGTACTCATCATCTCTAAAAGCCAGCTACAATTTCAGATAGACAACAGTATTAGCACAACCCACCTAAACATACTAAACATATCAAACAATGAGCATTCAATCAACCTAGTCTATAGAGCTCCAACAACGTCAGCTGATGATATGCCAACGATAGTTGACCGGGCCTGCAATTCAGAAAAACCACAATTATCTAATTGGTTATTAGGAGATTTCAACCTCCCCTCTCTACATGATACCCAAATCGCAGCATTTATAGAAGCGATCGACAACCTTGGATACAACCAGATAGTCAAAGAACCTACTCATACTATGGGAAATACCCTCGACCTGATATTCGTTCCACAAACCACCTCAGAAACCGACCACAATTACGATCTTTCCATAATACCAGTACCTTGGTCTGACCACAGCCTCATCTTATTCCAAATTCCCAACTCCTCCAAGGCTATTAACTCCAAATCCACCCTCGCCAAACCAACAACTAGGAGGTTCCGCCCATTTGACAAAGACGAAGTACTCAAGAATATTCTCCCAATACTACACACCTCTAAACCTGATTTGGATAGCCTAATCAACACCTGGGATCACACTCTTAGAACCAATTCCCAAACAGCAAATATGACAAGAAAGCCCAACCATCGGACACATGTAGCTTGGTATTCTAATGAACTAAGAACATCCCTCCTCCATCTTCGTAGACTTGAAAAACGCTGGAGACGATCCCACTCTACCGACGCCTACACAGCCTACTGCAAGTACCTAAAAAAGCATCGCCAGGAAATAGCAGATCGAAGGAAACAATTCCATACTAATCTTCTAAAGCAATCATTAAATAAACATCATGATCTCTTCAACATTGTAAAGACAATGGCAAAGGAACCAACTCCCCAACACACTCAAACGATACATCCACAAGATTATGCTAACTATTTAAAATCGAAAATGAAGAAAACAACCAACATCTGCATCACTGAACCAACAAATATAGACAAGCTATCACAGTCAACCACATTAACCAAGTTTAACGCACTATCAACAAAAGAAATTGAAAACACCATCGCATCAATAAATGCTACCACTGCAGCAAATGATCCATGTCCAGCGGCCTGGTAAAAGACCTTAGATATGAAGTAAGCTTCTTCATACATAATATCCTTGAACAATCTTTCTCAACCGGAACCTTTCCTCAGTGCCTTAAACAAACCTCAATTAGACCATTACTAAAAATAACAAATTAGACCCCCTAAAAGTAGAATCCTATAGGCCAATATCCAGCATCCCTCTACTAGCAAAAATAATTGAGAAAGTGGTACAACGTCAAATACAACAACACATAGACACTGAAGCCCCACTTGACCCTGCACAACACGGCTTTAGAGAAGCCCACGGATTTGAGACCCTCCTCATCACTCTATTCAATACATTAATCACAGGAATAGATAATATCCACCATGGATTTATCCTTATATTCATGGACATCTCAGCTGCGTTTGATTCAGTAAGCCACCAAATACTTATCGATCGCCTTAAGGAAAAAGGAATTCGTGGAACCGCACTTGACTGGTGTATATCCTACCTAAATAACCGTTGGCAACAAGTAAGAATTGAGGAAAGAACATCGGAACCATTTCTGCAAGATCAAGGGGTACCACAAGGATCCTCTCTTTCAGCTCTAATGTTTAACATATACATGCAACCTATCTGTGACCTCATCCGCTCCTTTAATGTTACCTGCCTAGCATATGCAGATGACATTCTCCTATACATGCCATTCTCCGTCAACCATCCTGATTTTACACCTTTGATAAAATGCTTCGAATCAGTAGAAGACTGGCTCCTCTCACAGAACCTAAGAATCAACCACAGCAAGACCGATGTTATGTTTATCACAAAGGACCAAAACTTCACACCTCCCACTACCCTAAAGATAAAGGACAAGGAATTGACGGTAAAACCTACGATACGATACCTAGGTATTACCCTTGACCAGCGTCTCAATATGAAGACCCACATAAAAAACATAACAAAACTAATATATCACAAGAAACGCACACTACGCCACTTAAGACCTTTACTAGAACCCACAGACTTCAGAACCGTCTACCAAGCCTTGGTGATGCCTCACCTTGACTTCGCAAATGCAATTCTACATGGTCTCCCGCAATCAACTTTAAATCCTCTCCAACTGGCGATGAACACCGCTGCCAGAGTACTCGAAGGAATATCAAAGACAGACCACATAACTCCAATTCTAAAAAGACTCCACTGGTTACCAACCAATGCAAGAATCCACTACAAGATACTAATCACTACTTTCAAAGCCTTAAATAATCAAGCACCATCAACGATCATCAACCTTTTACACACGCAGACCCTCAATAGATCCAGAAGATCAAATGCTATAAATACATTAACAATCCCAAGACAAACAGTCAGATACAACAAGGAAACATCTAAAAGAGCCTTCAGCATTCATGCCCCAATAGCTTGGAATGCCCTCCCACCAGAACTGAGAGCCATAACCAGCCTAATACAATTCAGAAAAAGTCTCAAACACCACCTCTTCTTAAGCTATTTCCCAATTTAATTTTGCACAAAAGAATCAATACATCCATACTCATGCTAAGACAACTTCAACTGTGAATAATGTGTATAGACTATTGTATATAGTTATATAGTGAACATAGCGTTCCCTTTATTACATAGTTTCCCTTTATTACCAACTTCTAATTTCCTGTTACTTGTAAAATGCACTACAGTTTTCTGTATGTATATGTTTTGTTCCATGTAAACCGCGCTGATGATAATAGTGCGGTATATAAGAGATGTTAAATAAATAAATAAAAATAAAAATAAGGCAGTAAACAATCTGGAACTGGCAAAAGAGCAGATTGAGCTTAAAATTGAGGATTTGGAGAATCGGGCAAGAAGGCACAACTTAAGAATAAAGGGGGTATTGGAAAGTGATGAGTACAGGGACTATGAACAAACGGAACGAGATATATGTAAGGCTGTGCTGGAAGACCTCGAAGAAGAAGCGGCGGCTCAGGAAATTAAAATTGACAGGGCGCATCGCGGGATATAATTATATGCCTCCAGGACTTTAAAGTTAAAGAAATAATAATTAATAAGGTGAGAAGAGCAGGACAACTTGAATGGAAGGGAAATAAGGTGGCAATTTTTGTGGACTTAGCCATGGCCATGCTACAACGCAGAAGAGAATTGAGAGGATTTACAATGAGACTTTGGGAAGACAGCATTAAGTATAAATGGCTGAATCTGGCAGGTATTGTGTTCACCAGCAATGGCATTACAAGACAGGCGACAACAGTGATGCATTTGATGGTTGCAATGAAAGAAGCAGGAATAACACGCATGCTGGAGATGGGAGGATTGAGGAAAGCGGGAAATGGAAAAACAACTGGCTGGCAGAAAGTGGAGAGGAAAGAGAGGAAAAGTAAATGAGTAATGCAAAAAAAAAAAAAAGACTTGGGACTGTGTAAATAAGCAGAGTCATGATGCCAGGTAATGGAAAGGAACTCAGAGGTCAGAAAGAAAGATGGGAAAGAGCACTATTTGTAAACTAAAAAGAGATGAAGGCAACAGCAAGAAAAAGAAGCCGCAAGAAAAGACTGAGTAAACAAATTGAAGGGGAAGCAAGGGGTAGAATAAAGTTGGTAAGGACGAATGGGAGGGGGAGATTAAGAGAAGAGAAATACTGTTCAGTAATGAGTGGGGGGGGGGGGAAACTACCAACATGTAGCATGAAGGTGGGGTGGATAGAAGGGGAGGTCGGGGGGATGGGGTTGAGAGGGGGGAAGAAGGGGGCAATTGGATCCTGTAAATGTAAAAAGAGGAGGTATAGAGATTTGGAGCCATGGTGGGTAAACAAAAGAAACCTGAAGAATATAAGATAGTAACCATTAATACCAAAGGCTTCAATTCCTGGCATAAAAGACAAGCCCTGTTAAAAGAGAGTAAGAGACTTCGAGCTGATATATTGCTCATACAAGAAACACATCTAAAAAACAGCCAAGAAAGGTGGTTGGTTAGTAAAGGCTATGATAAAGTATACTTGGCATATAATCGGGAATCACCCAAGGGGGGGGGGGGTTGGATTACATTTTTGCAGAAAGGATTGATCCTGGAAGAAGAACAGGTAGTGATAGGGTTGCCAACTTTTTCACAGAGAAAAACCCGACACCTGTGGCTCGCCATGCTCCACCCATTCTCCAATGGAGTAAATTAGAACAGGAGGCAGTAAGTCCAAACTGCCTCACCGACTTAATGAAGCAAGAAAGGGGGGTGAGAGGAAGGGGCTAGGATAGAAACCCATACGTAGCTTGTATACTCCGAATATGGGATAAGAAACATAAGGTATTGACACAATTGGGGGGAGACATAAGAACACAGCGGATTGTACAGTGTGAGGGCTTCAAGGTAGGAGGAGCTTCTGAGATATTTCAAAAATGGTATGAGAAGGGGCTACAATGTACGGAACAGGTACTAACAGCTGTGGGCCAATTAAGATCTTTTGCGGAGCTTCAGCAAGAATTTCAAATAGAAGCAAGTGATTGGTATGGCTTTTTTCAGTTAGCACACTTCCTGGGGGGAAAACAAATAAAGAGATGCTTAGGGAATAAGGAGATGCAATTTGAAAAGATGTTTAGCATGGAAGATATCTCTAGAGGTTCAATCTCTAGACTGTATAAAGCACTGAGTGGCCCAATGGACCACGGAACACATATGCAGGCTTGGGAGGAAGACTTGGGAGGTTGTTGGGACTATCAGAGATGGGAAAAAATATATGAAGGGGTAAAAATCCCAATGGTTTCAACAGCAATCCAAGAGCACAGGTATAAGATGTTGTATCGAATGTACTTAACACCAGTGCGCATGAATAAAATGGGGAAATATAAGGATTATGAGTGCTGGAGGGGATGTGGGGAGAGGGGATTATATGCATATGTGGTGGGCATGCCCAGTTCTACAGAATACATTGCAATGGTTGACTGATATGGCTCGAGACATGGTGGACTGGGTAGGCCCTATTACACCTGCAGGAGTGTTGTTGAATGAATGGGGGGGGGGGGGAGATATGAAGAGTGAATTGGCGTATATGTTGAAGATAACGATTGGAATACGGATGGACATTGCAAAGGGGTGGAGATCAGAGAGGGAGCAAGTCCCTGATGGAATATTAAGCAGACTGGCATACATCTATAGAATGAGCAAAATTACTGCATATAAAACACACACACAGGATAGAGGTCTTCCAAAGAAGATGGAAAAGGTATAGGGAATGGTTGAAGAAGGAGGAAAACAAATTAATGGGATGAGCCTAATAAAGTCTAGGGAATGAGACAGCAAACAAGGTTGTGTATATTACAGGATCCAGTGGAGGGGTGGGGAAGAGGAGAGAAATAGGTAAAAAAAATGTATAGGTACGAGAATGGGAATAAATATTGTGATGTCTGAGGAAAAATAGTAATTTGGGTAAAAGTTGGACTGTATGAATCAGAAGACAGTATTGATATAAAGGTGTATGTTAATTATGGATGTTAGATATTTTGACTGTTGATGGCAGTAAGATGTATGGTATATTACCTATTGTGAATGATGAGAAAAAGTGATGTAAAAAATTTGTGCAGTACCAAATAAAAATTTAAATTAAAAAAAAATATATGCCATACTGGGTCAGACCAAGGTCCATCAAGCCCAGTATCCTTAACAGTACCGGTGGATGCGGCCACGAACCCAGAGCATGGCACCAGTAATTCCGCAGAGGTCGAGGCCTCTGGAAAATCCTGGAGCCCCATTAATGCTTTGGAGCTCGAAGACTCCCGCCGGAGCTGTTTTGCTGGTGAAGTGTCCTCGAGGGAAATGCCCGAGGCATCTCGATACTTCAAAGGAGATTTTTCCTTCGAGGACCGGCTAGTTTTACTTTTGGTTACCTGAGATCCATGGGGAGAAGAAGAAGCCCCGGAAGACGTCGATGCAACTGACATCGTACCGGAGGCAAAAAGGGTACTGAGTTTTGCAGCTCTATTCTTCCAGCTTTTGTAGATATTTCCTCATGTTATCCACTCCCTCGGGGGAGTCCACTCTGTTGCAAATTTTTGTGTCATCTGCAAAAAGACAGACTTTTCCATTCAGTCCTTCAGCAATATCACTCACAAATACATTGAACAGTGCCGTGCCCAGGACCGAACCCTGGGGCACCCTGCTAATCACCTTCCTTTCATCCGAGTGAGCTCCATGTACCATCACCTTCTGTCGTGTGTCAGACAACCAATTTCTAATCCAGTTTACCATCTTGGGACCCATCCCCAAGCTACTGAGTTTATTGACAAGCCTCTTATGAGGAACAGTATCAAAGGCTTTACTGAAATCCAGATAGATGACATTCATCGCATGCCCCTGATCTAGTTCCTTGGTTACCCAGTCAAAGAACTCAATCAGATTTGTTTGGCAAGACCGTCCTTCAGTAAAACCATGTTGCCTTGGATCTTGCAACCTGTTGGTTTTGAGAAAGTTCACTATTCGCTCTTTCAGGAGCGCCTCCATTACTTTTCCCGCCACTGAGGTAAGGCTCACAGGTCTGTAGTTTGACACTTCTTCCCTGTCACCACTTTTGTGTAGAGGTACGTAGGGACGTAGGGAGAAGCAAGGAGGGGAGATGGAGTGGTGATGTTGGCCAGGGGGTTATTGGGAGACTATGGGAAATTGCTGACTTGGGGATTTGTGGACAAAGGGAGACAGGAGAGATTTTATTTATTTATTTATTTGTGTGCTTTTCTATACCGCCCCTTCCAGAGATCGGGGGCGGTTTACAAGGAACTTAAACAACAATATAGCAAACAGTGCAATATTGCAATACATAGAACATTCAGTGAACATAAGAACTAAGTTACACGGAAATAATGTGTAAGTTATTTACATAAGAACATAATGGAACATAAAAACTATGTTACAAAGAACCAATATGTAAATTATTTACATGGTTGACAAAAACTATTTATAATAGTTATTTGTAAATCACAAGTATAGTGTTGGGAGGAGGACTATTTAGAATGGTTATTAAAATGGGTCTAGAATTAGGTGGGATAGACTTGTGTTTGGTTAGTTACATAAGAACATAAGAACATAAGATATGCCATACTGGGTCAGACCAAGGTCCATCAAGCCCAGTATTCTGTTTCCAACAGTGGCCAATCTAGGTCATACGTACCTAGCAGTTTCCCCAAGGGACACAGGTTCCACAATGCTTGTATTGGTTCAAGCATTGATATCCTGGGTCCCTTCTTAATAATGGTTTATGGACCTTTCCTCCAGGAACTTGTCCAAACCTTTTTTAAACCCAGCTACACTAACAGCCTTTACTACATCCTCCGGTAACAAATTCCAGAGTTTGATTACACGTTGAGTGAAAAAATATTTTCTTTTATTAGTCTTAAATAGTTTACCCTGTAGCTTCATTGCATGTCCCCTAGTCTTTCTATATTCTGATAAGGTAAACAATCGATCTACTTTTACCCGTTCCACTCCGTTCATTAATTTATAGACTTCTATCATATCTCCCCTCAGCCGTCTCTTTTCCAGGTTAAAGAGCCCCAACCTTTTTAGCCTTTCTTCATAGGAGTAGCCTTCCATCCCCTTTACCATTTTGGTGGCTCTTCTCTGAACCTTTTCTAAAATTGCTATATCCTTTTTAAGATATGGCGACCAGAATTGCACACAATATTCAAGGTGCGGTCTCACCATGGAACGATATAGAGGCATTATAATATCTTTTGTTTTATTTTCCATTCCTTTCCTTATCATACCTAGCATTCTATTTGCTCTCTTGGCCGCCGCTGCACACTGGGCCGAGGGTTTTAACATGGTATCCACAAGGACGCCTAAATCTTTTTCTTGGGTGGTGGTTCCTAATGTGGAACCTTGCATCGTGTAACCATAGTTTGGGTTGTTCTTCCCTAGGTGCATAACCTTGCACTTCTCCACATTAAATTTCATCTGCCATTTTGATGCCCAGTCTTCCAATTTATCAAGATCCTCTTGCAATTTTCCACAATCCTCCTGGGTTTTAACAACTTTAAATAGTTTTGTGTCATCAGCAAATTTGATAACCTCACTCGTTATTCCACTTTCCAGGTCATTTATGAATATGTCAAAAAGCAGCGGACCCAGCACAGATCCCTGGGGTACACCACTATTCACCTTTCTCCATTGGGAAAATTGGCCATTTAGCCCTACCCTCTGCTTTCTATCTTTTAACCAGTTCCTGATCCACAGTAGTACACTGCCTCCTATCCCATGACTCTTTAGTTTTGCCAAAAGTCTCTCATGAGGGACCTTGTCAAAGGCTTTCTGAAAGTCCAGATACACAATATCAACCGACTCACCTTTGTCCACCTGTTTATTCACTCCTTCAAAAAAACATAACAGATTAGTAAGACAAGATCTTCCTTGTCTAAAGCCATGTTGGCTGTCTCCCATTAGGTCATGACTATCTATATGCTGAGTAATTTTATTCTTTATGATGGTTTCTACCATTTTTCCCGGTACTGATGTCAGGCTCACCGGTCTGTAGTTTCCCGGATCACCCCTCGAACCCTTTTTAAAAATTGGTGTTACATTGGCGATCCTCCAATCCTCAGGTATTAGAGATGATTTTAATGATAGTTCACAGATTACTGATAGCAGGTCTGCAATCTCAAATTTCAGTTCTTTCAACACCCTTGGATGTATACCATCCGGCCCAGGTGATTTGCTACTCTTCAGTTTATCTAATAGTTGTAGGACATCTTCCCGATGTATCGATATTTCCTTCAATTCTTCCACACCTTTAAATACCACTTCAGTCGTGGGTAACATCCCTACATCTTCCTCAGTAAAGACCGAAGCAAAGAATTCATTCAGTCTCTCCGCTATCGCCTTGTCGCCTCTTAGTGCTCCTTTAACCCCTTTATCATCTAATGGACCAACTGACTCTCTCACGGGTTTTTTGCTACGAATGTACTTGAAAAGGTCTTTATTTCGCGTTTTTGCTTCCGCAGCAAGCTTCTTCTCAAATTCTCTCTTTGCCTGCCTTATCAATGCCTTGCATTTGACTTGCCAGTGCTTGTGCTGTTTCCAGGTTTCATCATTTGGCTCTTTTTTCCATTTCTTGAAAGATGCTTTTTTGGCAACAACAGCCTCTCTGACCTCAGCTTTAAACCATGCTGGCAATTTTTTGGACTTCCTTCCACTTTTCTTAAAGCGTGGAATACAGCTGGTCTGGGCTTCCAAGATAATATTTTTCAACAACACCCAAGTTGTATATTCTTGTGTAGTATATTTGATTGCAGGTTGCAGGTTGCTGTAGTGTTGACTAAACAGGTAGGTTTTGAGTTCCTTCCTGAAAGAGGTAAGGTCCTTAATCTCTCTTAAGTTTAGTGGTAGTTTGTTCTGTGGGCTTCTATTGCCCTCCCCTCACCAGCACCCTGCAGGGCTCTTGGAGTCACAGAAAACTACATTCAAAGCAGTATGAAAGGAATTCAAACTCAGCAATAAAATACCACACACTTCTATATAGATACACCAAAGCTTTGTGGAGAGAAACAAATAGAAACAAGTTCTCTTTGTTTACTCTAACTGTTAGCCATGGTTCACTTTATTTATAAGGCTCTTTTGGATGATACAGCATAATTTCACTTTATTATGACACGTCAGGTATTACGTATTCATCACATCATAGGTCAATTTCTAATCAGCATAGGTCATTATGAGGAGACATACATGTATTTCAAGAGATAACTGTTTACTGCTGACTGCTTGTTATCTAATAACCCTGAGACTGAACGGCTAGAGGACAACCTGCCCCTTTTCTTATTTACAGGCCTTGCACCTCTTCACCTACTTAGTAAGCAAATATATGAAGTTTATTTCTAAGCAAGGTTCTGAACAACGTTAACTCTTTCTCAGGTTTTCTTTTACAGTCTGATAGTGTACACCGCCCTGTACAGACAAGCTTACTTTCATGTTCCATTGGCTGGGAGCATAATATATGAAAAAGCAGTGTTGGTGGTTATTTGTTTCGATTTTCTCACGGCATTGGGAATTAGTAGCATGTTGAGGTTAGTTTTTCTTCTAAGTCTGTTTTCTGGTGGAGTCTGAAGTAATGTTGCTACTGTGATGGGGCTAAGTCATTAATGAGTTTAAAAGTGGTGACAAGTGTTTTATATTGAATCCTACTAGAGATTGGAAGCCAGTGGAGAGCGTATAGAATGGGGGAGATATGATCAAATATTTTGGCTTTCACAATGATTCGAGCAGTGACATTCTGAGCTCTTTGTAGGATGTGTAGATTCTTTTTAGATGTCCCTTGGAGTATGCTATTACAGAAGTCTAAATGTGGCATAATGAGAGCCTGGACAACTGTTCTGAAATCGTTGATGTCAATGAGGGGTCTGAGTTGCCGTATGGTTCTCAGCTTGAAAAATATAGTTTTGGCAGTCTGTTTTATGTGGTGTGTCATGCTTAGCGTTTTGTCTAGTGTAACTCCAAGGTATTTAATTTCAGATTTGACTGGGAGAGTAATGTTCATAAGGTTGATGGTAGTTGGAGGGGTGAAGTTGGTATTTCTGGTTACGAAGAGTGCTTCAGTTTTTTTGAAGTTGATATCCATATGGGTTGAGCGGAGCCATTGTTCAGCTTCAAAGAGGCAGGTGGCGATTCTGTTGAAATTAAGGTTAGCTATGTCCAAAGGGGCGAACAGCATGATGTCGTCTGCATAGATAAAATAGTTTAGATGAGTAGAGATGTTTACAATAGTAGAGATGCTGGACGTGGGGTTATATGGGGAGAAGGAAGTGCAGGACATGGGGGTTATAGGGAGGGAGAGAGAGGGGAGAAGATGGACATTGGGTAAAGAGGTTGAGAAGGAGACAGAAAGTTGATGGAGATGTGAGTAATAGGGAGGGGATGGTATGGTACAGAGATGAGGCAGATGCTGGTTGTAGGGAAATAGGAAGGGAGAGGGCAGACATAGAAGGAAAGAGAGAGCAGAGATACTGGATGGAGGAAAAGAGAGAGCCAGAGAGAGAGACAATGGATGGGTGATGACAGATGTTAGATATGGAGAGAGTGAGCAAAAAACTGGGCGGAGAATGCTCGTAATGGACCAGGGAAGAAGAGCTGGGGTGAAGGTTGAAAGACATTATGGAGATTGAGAACTGGATAGTAAGGAGTAATGAAATCTGGGTGGACAGAAAGCGAGAGAAATAAATGGAAGAAAGCTGAAAGGAAAAAAAAATCAATATCCAGGATGGAAGGAAGTGAAGAAAACAAAAGAAGAAACAAGAAATGGCAGATAGACTAGAGATCGTAGAAAGAGAGTTAAGAGAAGACAGAAGAAAGCAGAAGCCTCAGATTGGAACCAGCATCATCAGACAACAAAGATAGAAAAAATATTTTTATTTTCAATTTAATGACTGGACTTTGTGCTATCTTTATATTTATTTATTTAACATTTCTTATATACTGCCTTTCATGATATCAAGGTGGTTTACATTGAACAAACTGAAATTATATTGAACAGGGCATTATAACTTGGAGATAACTATTTAACAGGGAACATGGGCAATGGAGGGTTAAGTGGCTTGCCCAAGACCACAAGGAGCACCTGTGGGATTAGAAACCCCAGTCCTTCTGGCCCAAGGTTGCTGTCCTCTAGTGGGATCTGAACCCCTGATTTTCTGGCTTGAGGTACCTTGCCCCAACCACTAGGCCACACAGTATCTGGAGCTGCATCTTTTATTTCTCTGGTGTTGCACCGCATGCGGAGTCTGGCTTCTTGAGGTTTCAGTTTTATTTTTGTCTACATATTTTTTACAACAGATAGGACTATGCAAGAATACCCTAAAGTGGTTTACATCATACCTGGAAGGGCGAATGCAACAAGTCAAATGCGATCAAAAGAAATCCCTACAATTCCCCATCACGCAGGGAATACCTCAAGGCTCAGCCCTATCTTCAATGCTCTTTAACATCTACATACAGCTCATATGCAACATCATCAAGAACCATAATCTATGCTACCACATTTATGCTAGTAAAAAGAAAGCCTGGTATAACCACAAAACCACCAGTGTATAAAATTTATTTTTGTCGGAAAAGCCGTCACAGTACAGGAGGACTCCACCTCCTTACCACTGCAGCCTATCCTTTTAATTTTATTAGAAACATTTGTCAACTTCTTAGCATTTAAAAGTACTTAGCTGAAAGACCGTTGTAAATCTTCATCAAAGGACTAGCCGGACGACGTGTCACGTTTTCATCTAGTGGCGACTGGACCTGAAGCAGGGGGGTACAATACACCCCCCGAAACGTGACACGTCGTCCGGCTAGTCCTTTGATGAAGATTTACAACGGCCTTTCAGCTAAGTACTTTTAAATGCTAAGAAGCTGACAAATGTTTCTAATAAAATTAAAAGGATAGGCTGCAGTGGTAAGGAGGTGGAGTCCTCCTGTACTGTGACGGCTTTTCCGACAAAAATAAATTTTATACACTGGTGGTTTTGTGGTTATACCAGGCTTTCTTTTTACTAGATTTGATTGCTGACCTGGTTGGGTATATTTTTATTGTTTTGACCACATTTATGCTGACGACATCATGGTGTACGCTCCAGTCAACTTACTGGCACTAAACACTACACCAATAACAAAATGCCTCAAAGACATGAATGACTGGCTCATAGACAACAACTTAACAGTCAACTACGACAAAACTGAGGCAATGTTCGTCACCAGGAACTCCACATTCACACCCCCACAAACCATAAGCATCCTAGACAAACACATAATAGTCAAAGAAGAAGTTAAATATCTGGGCATAACACTAGACAGAGCTCTGAACTTAAAATCTCACATCAACAAAACTGCGAACAAGGCATATCATCGATTGAAAACAGTCAGACAAATCAAACCAATGCTCCGTCAAGACCACTTCCGCACAGTATGTCAAACACTCATCACACCACTTTTTGATTATGGAAACTCACTGTATCATGGCCTTCCTCACCAAACACTACACCCAGTACACATGGTACAAAACACTACAGCACGCATCATTACAGACACCCCAAGGACCAAGCACATCACTCCTGTCCTACAACAACTACACTGGCTCCCAATGTTGGCAAGAGCTAAATACAAAACAATCATGATAATCTTCAAAGTCATTCACCATCTCTCAGCGGACATACTCCAAAGCATTATAACAAGAGACATCAGCAATAGACCAAGAAGAACCAATAATAAAAACATGATCAGCACCCCTGCAGGCTATCACAAAACCAAACAAACAACCTCAAAAAGAGCTCCATCACTACTGGCATCCTCAATATGGAACTCCCTACCAATGAACCTGAGAGCTTTAGAAGATCTCACAGACTTCTGCAAAGACCTCAAAACATGGTTATTTATAGAAACCTATGAGCATTCAAGCAACATCCCTTACCCAAACAGCAATACTAACATCACCCACCCCATTCACACGAACAAATTCATCACACCACGTTAGTAAATACCTTTATGTTATATGTTACCTCAACTGTACTGTCTAAATACTGTCACATAACTGTACTGTCTAAATGTTTACACGTACCCTAATGTTAAATGTAACCCTCCAATTGTGTTGATTGAAGGAAAAGGTGGCATACAAATCTGTCTAAATAAATAAATAAATATTTTTATTTTTACTTAAGGTTATGGTCAATTCTGTAAGGGTCTGTGTTCTGAATGTGTGACTGAGGCCAAGTGTTCTGTTAGCATGGAGTTTGTATGTAGGATCTGTACTGTAGTAATTTGACTTGTTCAACTTTTCAAACAGGCGTATGGATGTTCTAGGGCTTGCTGCAATATTTATAGTGCTGCTTTTTCTAGGTAGGCCCCTTGTTCTATGAGTTTTGGAAGGTTATGCTGGTATGGTATGGAAGATTTGATTTTCGGTGACTTTTGTTAGGTTTTATATTAGTTCACAATATGCCTATTACTGGAGAACGTTTATGTTAGTGGTGGTGAGATGACCAGAATCAGATTTTATTTTTTTAGATATTGAGTTCTCTGGGTGAATGTCCTATTTCTGCTCTGCACCCACTGTCAAAGGAGAGGTTTCTGTGGATGCAGAATATATATTCAAAAAGAAAAAGGGAGACTCATAACACATTTAATAACAAAATAGAATGTGTTATAATTTTATAATTTGGTATTATAAACTGCGCTGTGGTTCTCACTTTTTGTTCTATTTCCTTGGTGTGCGAGATTCTTGCATTTCCTTTGTTTTTTGCAGAATATATACTTACTTTAACACCATGCTATCCAGTGCACAGTTTCAGGAGTTATGTTGGGTTGCCAAACCCTTCTTGTTTATGTTGGAGTGGGAGGTGTGTTGGGGTTGCAGAGCCCCTCTTGTTTTTCAGAGGGTGGTTAGTGCTGTGTAGGGGACACTGAACCTCTTTTGTTTTTCAGAGGGTGGGAAGTGCTTTGTTGGGTCACCAATTCACTCTTGTTTTTGTGGAAGTGGGAGTTGCTGCATGGGTGTTGCTGAGCCCCTCTTGTTTGGCATATTTAGCAGCATGTTTCCTAAGCTCTGTGCTGGTAACATAAGAACATAAGAAATGCCATACTGGGTCAGACCAAGGTCCATCAAGCCCAGTATCTTGTTTCCAACAGTAGCTAATTCAGGTAACAAGTACCTGGCAGGTTCCCAAAAAGGTACATAGGTTCCACAATGCTTGTCCCAGGGCAAACAGTAGATTTCCAGGGCTTCTTTAATAATAGTTTATGAACCTGTCCTTCAGGAACTTGTCCAAACATTTTTTAAACCCATCTACACTAACAGCTTTTACTATGAGCCTCCAGTAACTAATTCAAGAGTTTGATTACATGGGACCATAGGCTAACTGTAGGGAGGCAGTTACATCCCCCTGCAGTTACTGAATTTCAGCATGGCAAAATGGCTGCTGATGCAACTAAATCCACCCACTGAGATGGCGTTGCACTCATGCTACTTGCGCTAAGCCATTATGTTAGTTTCTGCCAACAATGCAGATGCCTGCATTTGAGAGTTCTTTCTCTTGTCTCACTCTGCACTAAAGTATAATTTTGGGAAAGAAATTCTGTAAACCTAAGAGTAATTGGGTAAAAGTACTTTATGTTTACATTTGTCCATTTTTAGTTTGTATTAATATATTCCCTTCTTGGTGAAGATCAAGCTCTGTTCTGCATGTTTGACTGAGACTACATGTTAAGTTAGCATGGAATTTCTATGTAGGGATCTGTAGTAATCTGGCTTGTTCAGTTTTCTGAATAGGAATATGGATATTCTAGGGTCCGCTGCAATATTTATGGTGCTGCCGTTTTCTGGGTATGCTCCGTGTTGTGTGAGTTTCGGAAATTAGTGCTGTTGTAGAATAGTATATTTGCTCTATTGGTCATGTACTCAGGGTTCTTGGTGTCGTCAGCTGTAGGGTGTTGGTTGAGGGGGTACTGGAATATGTATTGTCTTTAAGATTTGCAGTTTTGCATTCTTTATGGTGCCAGACTGAAATGTAAAATATTTCATCAGTTCAGATTCAATGACATTTCAAATTTTAAGGGAACTTCTCAGTCTAATTTTGTTTAATAGCCTGATAGTTTCATCGCTGCTGAGTTCTGGACTTTTCCGCTCTAGCACAATCCAATCCAGCCTTTGAAGTCATGGCTATCAAGATTAGTTTTTCTCATTTATATCTTCCCTCCTCATCCTTTTTAAGATATGGTGACCAGAATTGCACACAATATTCAGGGTGCAGTCGCACCATGGAACAATACAGAGGCATTATAATATCCTTTGTTTTATTCTCAATTTCTTTCCTTATGATTCTAGCATTCTATTTGCCTTCTTGGCTGCCACTGCATTCTGGGCAGAGGGTTTCAATATGTTATCCATGAAGACGCCTAAATCTTTTTTCTGGTTGGTGGTTCCTAATGTGGAACATTGCATAGTATAACCATAGTTTGGGTTGTTCTTTCCTAGGTGCATAACTTTGCACTTTGCCATATTACATTTCATCTGCCATTTGAATATCCAGTCTTCCAATTTATCAAGGTCTTCTTGAATTTTTCACAATCCTCTTGGGTTTTAACAACTTTGAATACTTTTGTGACATCTGCAAATTTGACCACTTCACAGCACTGCCTCTCAGCACATGACTTTTTAATTTTGCAAAGAGTCTCTCATGAGGGACCTTGCCAAAGGCTTTCTGAAAATTCAGATACACTATATCGACCAGCTCACCTTTGTCTACCTGGTTATTCACACCTTCAAAAAATATAACAGATTAGTAAGACAAGAACTTCCTTAGCTAAAGTCATTTTAGCTTTCTCCCATTGAACCATGACTATCTACATGCTCAGTAATTTTGTTCTTTATAATTGTTTCTGCCATTTTGCCCAGTACTGACATCAGGCTCACCGGTCTGTAGTTTTCCGGATCACCCCTAGAACACATTTTAAAAACTGGTGTTACATTGGCCATTCACCAGTCTTCAGGTATTACAGATAATTTTAATGATAGTTCACAGATTACTAATAGTAGGTCTGTAATCTCATATTTCAGCTCTTTCAACATCTTCAGATGCATACTATCCAGTCCAGGTGATTTGCTACTCTTTAGTGTACCGAATAGTTGTAATACATCTTCCTGGTTTATTGATATTTCTTTCAGTTCTTCTGATGCATCAATTTTAAATACCATTTCAGGTATGAGTAACTTCCTTACATCTTCTTCAGTAAAGACCAAAGCAAAGAATTTATTCAGTCTCTCTGCTATGGCCTTGCCCCCTCTTAGTGCCTATTTTACCTCTCTATTATCTAATGTTCCAACTGACTCACAGGGTTATTGCTATGAATGTACTAGAAAAAGGTTTTATTATGCGTTTTTGCTTCCATGGCAAACGTTTTTTTCAAATTCTCCCTTTGCTTGCCTTATCAATGCCTTGCATCTACCTTGCCAGTGCTTATGTTGCTTCCAATTTTCATCATTTGACTCCTTTTTCCATTTTCTGAAAGATGCTTTTTTGGCCACAACAGCCTCTCTGACCTCACCTTTAAACCATGCTGGCAGTTTTTTGGATATCCTTCTACTTTTCTTAAAGCATGGGCTTCTAAGATAGTATTTTTAAACAATGCCCATGCTTGATGAAAAGTAGAAGGATATCCAAAAAACTTTTGCAGCTGCTCCTTTTAGTTTTTTCTTAACTATTTTCCTCATTTTATCATAGTTTTCCCTTTTGAGAGTTAAAAGGTAGTACTGTAGATTTCCTTGCCATCCTTCTTCCATTTATTAAAACAAACGTGATCATGTTATGATCATTATTGCCAAGTGGCCCCAATACCCTTATCTCTTGCACCAGATCTGGTGTTCCACTAAGGACTAGCTCCAAAATGGCTTCCCCTCTTGTTGGTTCATGAACCAGCTGCTCCAAGAAGCAGTCATTTATTTCATCTAGAAACTTTATCTCCCTAGCATGTCCCGCCGTGACACTGACCCATTCAAAACCAGGATAATTGAAATCACCCATATTAATACTATGCTGTAACTTTTGTTAACTTCCCTGATTTCTTTGAGCATTTCATCATCCATTTGTTCATTCTGGCCAGGCAGTGGGTAGTACACTCCCACTGCCATCGCCTTCCCCTTCCCCTTTTTACAAGGTATTTCAATATTTCAATCCTTAGAGATTCTACAGTGTATTTTGTTTCCTGCAAAGCTTTAATCCTATGTGTCTCAATGTCCTCTCTAACATGGAGGGAACCCCTCCACCAATTTGATCTATTCTATCGTTGTGATATAATTTGTACCTAGGTATCACAGTGTCCCATTGGTTGTCCTCCTTTCACCAGGTCTCTGATATACCAATCATATCTAACCTTTTATTTAGTGCTATATATTCTAACTCTCCCATTTTATTTTTTAGACTTCTAGCATTTGCATACAAGTATTTTAGAAGATATATTTTATTCATATTAATCTGGTTATCGGTAGGCAGGGGTAATTTGGAATTTTTAAACTCTATCTGCTCTGTACTTAAGGGCATTTGGGTTACTTTTGTTTTTATTGGAACCTCTCTGTCAATATGCCCTAACTTCAAACTTTTGCTAGTATTCTTCAAGGATACTTCGTTCTGAACCATGCGCTCTTGGACAACTGTCGGCTTTCCTCTATTATTTAGTTTAAAAATTGCTCTATCTCCTTTTTAAAGGTTAATGCCAGCAATCTGTTTCCATCCTGATTAAGGTAAAGACCATCCCTTCAGAAAAGCCCCTCTTTCCCCTAGAATGTTGCCCAGTTCCTAACAAATCCAAAACCCTCTAGTCCTTGCATCATCGTCTCATTTACGAAGTGAGACTCCGGAGCTCTGCCTGCCTTTTTGGGTCCTGCGAGTGGAACGGGAAGCATTTCTGAGAATGACCCTGGATGTTCTGAATTTCATCTTCCTACCTTAAAACCTAAATTTGGCTTCCAGAACCTCCCTACCATATTTTCCTGTGTCATTGGTACCAACATGTACCAAGAGAGCAGACTCCTCCCCAGTGCTATCTACATGTTGGAACCAATGATGTAGAAATATGTGGGAAGCCAAATTTAGTTAGAAAGTTGAAATCCAGAACTTCCATGGTAGTGTTCTCAGAAATGCTTCCCATTCCACACTCAAGAAACATGAGGCCGGCAGAGCTCCAAATTCTCTATGAGATGATAATTCAAGGAAGAGTTTTGCTTTTTTAATATATTTATTAAAGAAATTTTCAAAATTACATCAAGAACAAAGCTTGTACAGAAAGGTGTATCGCCCAAATATATAGTCAAAGAAACATACAAAATATAGATAAGGAAAACAATCCAACGGCAATATACACTTATAGTCCACAAGAGAGGGCATATTTAATACTAACATACTTAGAGGGATAAGGGAGCCCCACCAAGAAATATCAAGTAATGAAAAGAACAAAAGGAAAAAAGAAGGCCGCAAAGAGCTCAAGGCTAACTATTAATGACCCATTATCTTACCACCCCAGAAATATCAGAGGGAGAAGAAGCAACAGGGATTCTAGCACTTATAAAAGCAGATAAATCTGAAGGCTGAAACCCCCCCCCCCTCTGTAATCTATAAACCATAATACATTTGCAAGGAAATCTAAGATAGAAAGTAGCCCCCAATTCCAAGGCTCCTGGCTTAAGTAAAAGAAACTGTTTCCTTTGCTTCTGAGTATCTCTAGAAACATCCGGGAAAATCAAAATTTTTTGCCCATGAAAAGGCAGAGAACGCTTAGCATAGTACAAACGAATTAACCAATCTCTATCAGATAATAAGGCAAACTTAACCACCAAAGTAGCAGTACATATTGTTAACTCAGGAGACTTCAGAATTTCAAAAATATTAATAACATCTAACGGAAATGACATCCATATTACCAGTATCCCTCTTCCCCATTGGTAAATAAAAAGCTTTCACAATCGGGGGCATTAACTCAGCAGAAACAGCCAAGTTCTCAGACATATACTTCTTAAAAAGGTCCAAGGGCGAAATTCCCAGCAGAACCGGGAAGTTTAAAACCTGAAGATAGGATGTCTGGGCTGCATTATCCAAAGTTTCCAACTTCACCCGCAACATATTATTATCCTTCATTAACGCAGCACAGGAATCTTCAAGGGCAACCATTTTCACCTCATATTTATTAACTTTCTTCTTGATTAAATCTGAAGCTCCCAAACATACGTCCACCTTTTGTGTAAGAGCATTTACCTGAGAGGAAAAACCCTCAGCTTGCCTAGTCGAAGTCTGCGAAAGTAAAGTAATTGCCTCCCAAATGTTCTCCTGTGTAATCTTCTACGGTCGCTGAAGAAAAAAAGGAGCCGGGATCTCTGAGGAATTGGGGGAAATTTCCAACTGCACCTCTCCTTCCTACACGGGCTGTACCAAGGCCTCCAAACTACTAGGCAAAGCCACAGATGGCAAAGGGGTAGCCACTGCACCTTCGTCAGTGGCGCCTCCCTGCAATGACATGAGAGGGAGACCTTCCCAGAACTCCACAATGATGTCTGCCGACGTGGCAGAGGTAGCAGTGCCGAGTAGCAAAGGAGGCATTCGGATCTCAGGGGACAAACTGACATCCAACGCCGGCAGGACTGCCGATCCCTCCAACGGCTCTCCTGCAAGGCCTGCACATATCCCCCGATGCTAAGCCTCGGAAACAGCAACAAACTGGTCCATGGGATCCGAACTGGATGGAGAGGGCTCCGCAAGGTAAGCCCGAACCTTCCCTTTTCACTTCGGCATAGAGAGAGGAAACACGGCACTCTCCTCAAGTGGCCATCAGGAAGAGGATTTTAGATTTATTAGGAACTGGGCACCATTCTGGGGAAGGAGGTTGGGTGTGTGGGGGGGGGGGTGTTTTTCCAAAAGGATAGGCTCCACCTTAATCTAGATGGAACCAGGTTGCTGGCATTGACTTTAAAAATGATATAGAGACGTTTTTAAACTAGAATATATATGGGGGAAAGCCAACAGTTGCCCAAAAGCTCATGTTTCAGAATGATGTATCTTGAAGGAAACTAGCAAAACAGGAAAGTTAGGGCATCGCAGTAGAGAGGTTCCAACAAAGGTAAAAGTAACCTAGATGCCTTTAAGTAAAAAGCAGACAGAGGTGAAGGATTCCAAATTACCTCATCAACTAATAACTAAATTGTTAATATGAACAAAATACAAACTTTGAAATGCCCAGCATACAAATGCTGGAAGTCTAAAAAATAAATGGGAGGGTTAGAATATATACCACTGAATGAAAAGTTAAATATAATTAGCATCTCAGGGACCTGGTAGAAAGAGGACAACCAATGGGACACTATGAAACCTGGGGAAAATTATATCACAATGATAGGGCATATCAGATTGGTGGAGGGGGTTAGATAAATGTTAAAAAGGGCATTGAGTCAAACATGATAAAGGTTTTGCAGGAAAAAGGTACACTGTAGAATCTTTATGGATATATATTCCTTGTAAAAAGGGGAAGGGAATGGCAGTGGTGGTGTACTACCGCCCTTCTGGAATGAACAGATGGATAATAAAATGCTAAAAGAAATCAGATAAGCTAACAAACGTTACAGCACAGTAATTGCAGATGATTTCAATTATCCAAGTAGCAACTCAATGAATGTTACATCAAGACATGCTAGGAAGATAAAGTTTCTAAATGAAATAAATGGGTGCTTCATGGAGCAGCTGATTCAGAAACCAACATGAAAGGAAGCTACAGTATTGTAGACCTAGTCCTGAGTAGAACTGCTAGGTACGTATGACCTAGATTGGCCACTGTTGGAAACAGGATACTGGGCTTGATGGACCTTGGTCTGACCCAGTATGGCATATCTTATGTTCTTATGGATCTAGTGTGAAAGATAGCGCTGTTGAGGCCACTTGGTAATCGTGGTCATAACATGATCAAATTTGATGTAATAAATGGAGGGATGACAGCAAGGAAATTCACTGCACTAGCATTTAACTTTCAGAAGGGAGACTATGATAAAATGAGGAAAATGGTTAAGAAAAACTAAAAGGAACAGCTGCAATGATTAAATGTTTACATCAAGCCTGGGCATTGTTTAAAAATACTGTCTTGGAATCCCAGACAGATGTATTCCATGCAGTGGGTTCCTAGCCCCTTTTCTACCTGGGGCGGGGGCGGCCCCCCCTTGTGGCCGGTGCCCCCCTTGCAGCACGGTATGCACTACCTCCCAGTCCTACACTTCAGAGGCAGCGCAGCAAACATACCTTCAAGACAAGTGGCTTGCCACGCTGTCTCCAATCTAGGCTGGCTCATGTCTCCCAGAAACAGCACATGCACTTGCAAGTTAAATGTAAGACATTGATAATCAGGAATTTGAAAAGAGGCTTGCTGTGGAAGGAAATGTATTTTTTCAAGAACATTTGTAGCAAAAAATCTGTGCGAGAGTCAGTTGGACCATTAGAGATAGAGGGGTAAAAGGGGCAGGAAGGAAGGACAAGGCCATAGCGGAGACCGAATGAATTCTTTGCTTCTGTCTTTACTGAAGAAGATATAGGGAAGTTACCCATGCCAGAAATGCTATTTAAAGATGACATATCAGAGGAATTGAAACAAATCACGATAAACCTGGACCAGATGGTATACTGTACATCCCAGGGTGCTGAAATAACTCTAGAATGAGATTGCAAACCTACTATTAGTAATCTGTGAACTATCATTAAAATCATCTGTAGTACATGAAGATTGAAGAGTGACCAGCGTAACACCAATTTTTAAAAAGCATTCCAGGAAATCACAGACTAGTGAGCCTGATGTCAATACTGGGCTGAATGGTAGAAACCACTATAAAAAGTAAAATTACTGAACATATAGATAATCATGGTTTAATGAGAGAAAGCCAAATGGATTTTAGCCAAGGAAAGTCTTGTCTCACTAATGTACTCTATTTTTTAAAGATTGGAATAAACAGGTAGACAAAGGTGAGCCGTTTGATAAAGTGTATCTGGATTTTCAGGAAACCTTTGACAAGCTCCCTCATGAAAGATTCTTAAGGAAATTAAAAAGTCATGGGATAGGGGGCAGTGTACTATTGTGGACTGGGAACTGGTTAAAAGATTGAAAACAGGGCAGAATTAAATGGCCACTTTTCTAACCTTGAGGAGTAGCCTAAAAGTTAAAGCACTGGCTTGGTAACCAAGAGATCATGGTTTGATTCCACTAGCATTCCTTGTGGGCTTGGGCAAGTCACTTAACCTTCCATTGCCTCAGAAGAAACCAAGTTTTCAATGTACATTACCAAGTTGAAGTTACAATGTAAGCCATTTTGACAAAATGATAAAAACCTGTTAAATAAATTAATACCTTTTCGCAGTGGAGAAAGGTGAATAGCGCAGTACCCAAGGATCTGTGCTGGACCCTTTGCTTTTTAACATATTCATCATTGACCTGTAAATGGGAATAGCAAGTGAGTGATCAAATTTGCAGATAACACAAAATTATTCAAAGTTGTTAAAACACACGAGGATTGTGAAAAATTGCAAGAGGACCTTGAGAAATTGGGAGATTGGGAATCCAAACAGCAGATGAAATTGAATGTTTACAAGTACAAAACTGTGAATTTAGGGAAGAACAATCCAAACTACAGTTATATTATGCAATGTTCCATACTAGGAATCCTAACCAAGAAAAGGATGGGGGAGTCATCATGGATAATGTGTTGAAAACCTTTGCCCAGTGTGCAGCCGCAATCAAGAAAGCAAATAGAATGCTAGGAATTTAGGAAAGGAATGGAGAATAAAACCAAGGTTATTATATTGTCTCTTCATCGCTACATGGTGCAACTGCATTTCAAATATTCTGTGCAGTTCTGGTCACTGTATCTTAAAAAGCAGGGCAGGCGCTACCCGATAAGCAAGATAAGCACAGCAGGGGAACGCCAGCAGCAGGGGGCATTGGTGCTAGCCATCCCATCTCCCTCCCTCCCGTCTCCCTCCCTCTCTCTTTCCTGGCTCGCCAACAGCAGATCCTGTCCGTGGGAGCAGCAAGTCCCGCGGGCAGGAGAGAACGGAAGAACCTGCCTGCGGGACTTGCTGCTCTCGCTGGCAGAAGAATTGTGTAAGGTCTCCCGAATGGAGGCTCCTGCTGGCAGGACTTTCACAATTCTTCTATCCACGGGAGCAGCAAGGTCGCAATTGCGGCCCTGAACAGAAGATCCTGCTTGAGGGACTTGCTGCTCTTGCGGGCAGAAGAATTGCACAAGGCCTCAATTGTGGCCCTGAATGGAAGATCCTGCCTGCGGAAGCAGCAAGTCCAATGAGCAGAAGAGCTGCCTGCCAGATAAGGTGAAGGATGGAGAGAGGTGGGGTAGGGGAGGAGTGTGAATGTACAAAGGGAAAGTGAAAAATACAGAGAGTTGAGGGACTGTGAAAGAGTGGAAGAAAGATGCTGGGTATGGGGATGGAAGGTTAGGGAGACAGAGTATTGGACACGGAGGAGCGTAGGGAGATGGAGAGGAAATGAAGATGGAAAGCAAATTTTGGATGAGGGTATCAAGGGAAAAAAGGGCCGATGCTGGCAAGGGGCTGGGGGATCACAGGAAAACAAGGGAGATGCTAGACATGGGGGGGGGGGGGGGGGGCATTGGCAGGTGGAGGAGAGATGCTGGCCATGGAGGGGCACAGGGAGACATAGGGGAGATGCCGAATGCAGGGTGGAATAGGGAGGTGGAGGGGATATGCTAGACGTGGGGGCTAGGAAGATCAAGGGGAGGTGCTGGATATGGGAAGTGAGCACAGGGTGAAGCAAGGAGTGGAAATTTTTGAGATGCAGTGGGGATGCTGGGCATGGGGGGTAGAACAGAGGGAAATGAGATGCAAGGTACCAGGGTATTAAGGAGAGAGGGGGAGAAGATTGACACGGGGGTAAGTAGGGTGAGAAGAAACAGAGAGCTGGGCATGGGAGTTATAGGGAGGGGATGTTATAGAGATGCGGGACAAAGGGGGATAAGGAAGGGGGAGGGGACACAAGGACAGAGAGAGAGAATGGAGATGTTAGATGGAGGAAAAGAGAGAGTGAGAGAGACACTGGATGGGGGAGGAGAGAGAGAGAGTAAAAGACTGAGAGATCAGGGAAAAAGAGATGGGGAATGGGAGGACTGGGTTGAGTGCTGAAAAGTGGTAGGTAGATGGAGTAAAAAAAAAGAGGGAGCTTGAGGACTGGATAGGAAGAAGTAGTAATGAAATCTGAGTGGACAGTGAGAGAGAGAAATAAATGGGAGAAAACTGAAAGGAAAAGATCAATATCCAAGATGGAAAGAAGTGAAGAAAACATAAGGAGAGACAAGAAATGACGGATAGACCAGAGACTGTGGAAATAGAGTTAAGAGAAGACAGAGGGAAACAGAAACCTGAGATTGGGACCAGCATGATCAGAGAATAAAATGATCAGACAACAAAGGTAGAAATAATAATTTTATTTTAATTTAGTGATCGGACTTAACTCTCTATATTTTACACAGTACAGGGAAATGCATCTTTCTATTTTTCTGGTGTTGCACTGCATGCAGAGTCTGACTTCTTGGGGTTTCAGTTTAAATTTTGTCTACATGTTTATATTTTTAGGTTGTGGTCACTTATTCTGTACTTGGTGAGGGTCTGTGTTCTGAGTGTGTGACCAAGTTTTCACATAGGGATCAGCACTGTAGTAATCTAACTTGTTCAGCTTTTCAAATAGGTGTATGGATGTTCTAGGGCCCAGTGCAACTTTTTTCTGGGTGTGAGTATTTTGGAAGCTGGTACTCATATGGTATGGTACATTTGCTCTGTAGATCCTCAGTGATGTTTGTAGGGTTTTGTATTAATTCACAATATACCTGGTACTAGAGAATGTTTAGATTGTTAGTGAGCTGACCATAATCAAATTTTTTAAAAAGTATATATAATGAGTTTTGTGGGTGGTGTTAGTTCCTACGTTCTGTACAAACTTTTTCTCCTGAATATTTTATCAATGAGTAAAATATTTCCAAGCTGTTTGTACCACTGAGAATTTTTCTTTTGATCCATATCTAAAATTTAGCATGATTTTGGACTATCACAGCCTGTTCATATGATGCTGTCTTTACTGCTCAGTAATTATTTTTATTCTGGCTATGCATTTATCCCTTCATTGCAATATCTCACAGCACTGGGTTTGAAGGAAAAATACTAGTATCATGTGAAAATAGTTAAAGGAGTTTCGGGAAAAAGGAGGTAGAGTGTAGCCAGCATTAATAATAATGAGAGAGGGGAGCCGATCGATAGGCTGCAGGGGGACCCCAGAAACCTTAGCACTGACCCTGTTAAAAAGCATAGAGTGGAATTAGAAAAGGTACAGAGAAGAGCTATCAAAATGTTAAAGGGGATGGAAGGATACAGAAGAGAGCTTTCTGGTTAGATTTCATACCCAGCAGAGAGCTTGTAGTTTAAATGTAATACTCACTCAGGGCCTAGAATCAGCAAAGTACTTTTAGTTTAAATTTAAAACACAGAAGATAGCTTTCTGGTTAAATTTAGAACCCAGCAGAGAGCTTCTAGTTTAAATTTCATAATAAGTCAGAGCCTAGCAGCAGCAAAGAGCTTTAATTTAAATCAAATCAGAATATAACAGCATAAAAGGCAAAACAGGGTCAGTATTCTTTGAGTAACAAATAAAGTCTTCTAGAGACCTTTACAAAGAAGCCTTCTACCTAGGGGGCAAGAGGCCTGTGAAACTTTTTCAATAGGTATTAACACCAGGTGGCAGGTCAAAAGGCCATTTTGAAAGACTCCTTCTATTAATCATCCAGGAAGTTGGTCACAGCTTACCTCAGAAGCACAGGACAGGGTACTGTGTAGCAACCCTCTTTTAATAAGTGTTATTTCCCTCCCTCCCTCCTCAACACCCACCCACCCTTGGGATAATCGTAGCTTTATAGGTACTTACACATCTTAAAGGAAAGGAGGTGCTCTCAGGTACAGCCCGTTATCCAAATCAGTCATACAATAAGAACCTGAGATTAATTAAGCTTCAGGTGAACAAGGTATATTAAACGTATTAGGTACAATTTCATTAGTATAAGTATCCATAGCAACCCTTAGTAAGTAAAGAACTTAAAGATCTAAACATAAGCTTAAAACTAAGATGCAGACAGCAGTCCAGCAGCAAGCTGGGGGCTTTCCAGTCTTTTGCATTGAGTGTCACATGTATGCTCTTTGCTCTCAGGGAATGAGTCCGTTCTCTAGAGGCTAGAGTAGCAGACTTGGAAGACATAAGAAAGAGAGAGGTACATAGATGAGACCTACAGGGATATAGTCCTGAAGTCCCACCTCCATTCTGGCAGCATCCCTGTTGCCATGGAGGAGAGAGCTAATGTGACTGGAGAGCATCACCCTGGTGTGGCAGGAAGTGATCCTGTAACTAGGACCTGTCCTCCAGGTGATGTAAAACCCTCTCGCACCAAGGAAGTTTCTCCAGGGTCATGTTCCCATGAGGGAAGGGTTAGGACAGCCGTTATAGTTGGTGATTCAATCAGGCATGTAGATAGCTGGGTGGCTGGTGGACGTGAGGATCGCCTGGTAAGATGCCTGCCTGGTGCGAAGGTACCAGACCTCACGCGTCACCTAGATAAGGTCTTAGATAGTGCTGGGGAGGAGTCTGCTGTCTTGGTACATGTCGGTACCAATGACATAGGAAAATGTGGTAGGGAGGTTCTGGAGGCTAAATTTAGGTTTTTAGGTAGGAAGTTGAAATCCAGAACTTACAGGGTAGCGTTCTCCGAAATGCTTCCTGTTCCACGCGCAGGACCCAAAAGGCAGGCACAGCTCCGGAGTCTCAATGCGTGGATGAGACAATGGTGCAGAGATGAGGGTTTTGGATTTGTTAGGAACTGGGGAACATTCTGGGGAAATGAGGAGCTCTTCCAAAGGGATGGGCTTCACCTTAACTGGGATGGAACCAGGCTGCTGGTATTAACCTTCAAAAAAGGAGATAGAGTAGCTTTTAAACTAGATAATAGGGGAAAGCCGACATTCGCCCAAGAGCGCATGGTTCGGAAGAATGTATCCTTGAAGGATACTACCAAAAGCAGAGAGGTTCCAAAAAAGAGTAAAGAAGCCCAAATGCCCTCGAGTATGGAGCAGACAGAGCTTAAAGATCCCAAATCACCCATGCCTTCCAATAGCCAGATTAATATCAATAAAATACAGTCTCTAAAATGTTGTATGCAAATGCTAGAAGTCTAAAAAATATGATGGAAGAGTTAGAGCACTAAATGAAAGGTTAGATATGATTGGAATATCAGAGACATGGTGGAAGGAGGACAACCAGTGGGACACTGTGATACCTGGGTACAAACTATATCGTAATGATAGAGCTGATCAAATTGGTGAAGGGGATGCGCTCTATGTTAGAGAGGGCATTGAGTCAGAAAGGATTAAAGTTTTGCAGGAAACAAAATTTGCTGTAGAATCTCTATGGATTGAAATTCCATGTAAAAAGGGGAAGGCGATGGCAGTGGGGGTGTACTATCGACCGCCTGGCCAGAATGAACAAATGGATGATGACATGCTCAAAGAAATCAAAGAAGCTAACAAAAGTTACAGCTCAGTAATAATAATGGGTGATTTCAATTACCCCGGTATCGACTGGGTCAGTGTCATGGCAGGACATGCTAGGGAGATAAAGTTCCTAGATGAAATAAATGACTGCTTCTTGGAGCAGCTGGTTCATGAACCAACCAGAGGGGAAGCCATATTGGACCTAGTCCTTAGTGGAACACCAGATCTAGTGCAAGAGATAAGGGTGTTGGGGCCACTTGGCAATAGTGATCATAGCATGATCGTGTTTGATTTAATTAGTGGAGGAGGGAAAGTAAGGAAATCCACAGTACTACCTTTTAACTTTTGAAAGGGAGACTATGATAAAATGAGGAAAATAGTTAAGAAAAAACTAAAAGGAGCAGTTGCAAAGGTTGAAGACTTACATCAAGCTTCGGTGCTCTTGAAAAATACTATCTTGGAAGCCCAGACCTGCTGTATGCCACGCTTTAAGAAAAGTGGGTGGAAGTCCAAAAAACTGCCAGCATAGTTTAAAGGTGAGGTCAGAGAGACTGTTGTTGCCAAAAGAGCATCTTTCAGGAAATGGAAAAAGGAGCCAAACGACGAAACCTGGAAACAGCACAAGCACTGGCAAGTTAAATGCAAGGCATTTATAAGGCAGGCAAATGGAGAATTTGAGAAGAAGCTTGCTGCGGAAGCAAAAACACGTAATAAAGGCTTTTTCAAGTACATTCGTAGTAAAAAAAAACCCGTGAGAGAGTCAGTTGGTCCATTAGATGATAGAGGGGTTAAAGGGGCACTAAGAGGCGACATGGCGATAGCGGAGAGACTGAATGAATTCTTTGCTTCGGTCTTTACTGAGGAAGATGTAGGGATGTTACTCATGACTGAAGTGGTATTTAAAGGTGCGGAAGAATTGAAGGAAATATCGATACATCGGGAAGATGTCTTACAATTATTAGATAAACTGAAGAGTAGCAAATCACCTGGGCCGGATGATATATATCCAATTGTGTTGAAAGAACTGAAATATGAGATTGCAGACCTACTATTAGTAATCTGTGAACTATCATTAAAATCATCTGTAATACCTGAAGATTGGAGGATGGGGAACGTAACTCCAATTTTTAAAAAGGGTTCCAGGGGTGATCCGGGAAACTACAGACCGGTGAGCCTGACGTCAGTACCGGGAAAAATGGTAGAAACCATCATAAAGAACAAAATTGCTGAACATGTAGATAGTCATGGCTTAATGGGAGACAGCCAACATGGCTATAGACAAGGAAGATCTTGTCTTAATAATCTGTTATGTTTTTTTTGAAGGTGTGAATAAACAGGTAGACAAAGGTGAGTCGGTTGATATAGTATATTTGGACTTTCAGAAAGCCTTTGACAACGTCCCTCATCAGAGACTTTTGGCAAAACTAAAGAATCATGGGATAGGAGGAAGTGTACTATTGTTTATCAGGAACTGGTTAAAAGATAGAAAACAGAGGGTAGAGCTAAATGGGCAATTTTCCCAATGGAGAAAGGTGAATAGTGGTGTACCCCAGGGATCTGTGCTGGGTCCGCTGCTTTTTGACATATTCATAAATGACCTTGAAAAGGGAATAATGAGTGAGGTTATCAAATTTGCAGATGACACAAAACTATTTAAAGTTGTTAAAACCCAAGAGGATTGTGGAAAATTGCAAGAGGATCTTGATAAATTGGAAGACTGGATATCAAAATGGCAGATGAAATTTAATGTGGACAAGTGCAAAATTATGCACCTAGGGAAGAACAACCCAAACAATGGTTCTACGATTCAAGGTTCCACATTAGGAATCACCACCCAGGAAAAAGATTTAGACGTCATTGTGGATAACATGTTAAAACCCTCGGCCCAGTGTGCAGCGGCAGCCAAGAGAGCAAATAGAATGCTAGGTATCATAAGGAAAGGAATGGAAAATAAAACAAAGGATATTATAATGCCTCTATATCGTTCCATGGTGAGACCGCACCTTGAATATTGTGTGCAGTTCTGGTTGCCGTATCTTAAAAAGGATATAGCATTATTAGAAAAGGTTCAGAGTAGAGCGACCAAAATGGTAAAGGGGATGGAAGAATACCCCTATGAAAAAAGGCTCAAAAGGTTAGGGCTCTTCAACTTGGTAAAGAGACAACTGAAGGAAGTTATGATAGAAGTGGAACAATGAGTGGAATAGAACGAGTAAACGTAGATTGGTTGTTTACTTCTTCAAGAAATAGAAAGACCAGAAGACATGCATGAAGCTACAATGTTGTACATTTAAGACTAATCAGAGAAAATATTTTTTCACTCAATGTGTAATCAGTCTCTGGAATTCATTGCCACAGATGTAGTTAAAGTTGTTAGCATAGTTGGCTTTAAAAGAGGTTTGGACAAGTTCTTGGAGGAAGAGTCCATTAACCATTATTAAAATGAACTGGGAAAAACCACTGCTTGCCCCTAAGATAAGCAACATGGAAGCTGTCTATCTTTTTGGGAACCTGGCAGGTACCTTTGATGTGGATTGGCCACTGCTGGAAACAGGATACTGGGCTTGATGGACCTTTGGTCTGTCCCAATATGGCATATCTTATGTTCTTATGATTGACAGAATTAGAGTTAAGCTTGGGAGAGAATGAAGAGTAGCAGAAGATGTAAAAGGAGGCATATCCTGGGTTTTGGTTACCTCTTTCACATATCTGATGCCGCCACCACTATCAAATAACGGACGTGCTAGGATTTTCTTTCCTTCTCTCTATGATTTCAGCAGCTCCTAAGGGAAAATTCTCTAGCCAGTTTTGTTTAAAATTTAATAATTTTCACTGAACCTTTCAAAATAATTAAAAAAAAATGGGGAGGCCTGATTTCCTTTTATGTTTAAATTTTGTTTATTGAACACAACCTACATAACAACAGCACGTCAGAACAACAGTATGGAAATAGGACAGCAATAAGCACATCCATGTTCATAGTTATTACAGATTTACACATTTCCCCCCCACCCACCACCCCCGTATGTCTCCATCCACCCGTCAACAGCTTGACAGCAGGAGACTGCGCCAGGCAAGTCTCCCTAAGTGGCTATAAACAAGGACATCCAAAGGGAAATAAGAGTACCCCCCAACCGCAGCTACCCACCAGAACACTATCTCAGGCATACAAGCCCCCCAAAGCCCCCCCTCCTATCACCACAAACAGCAAACAGGTATCATATCCTCCATCTCTACCCCACCCCCTTAATCCAAAAGCCATCCCAACCAAAACTCCATTATTCGCCCCTCTACAATCATCAATTAACAGGTAAGTGCCGAACTTCCCCAATCCCTCCCTTCCCCCCCCTACACCCGCTGCTCCAACCAGGACCACTCCCACCTCTCATCCAAGCACATTAAGGATTCGGCTTCTCTCTCGCGAAGACAGAGTGTGTAGGTAGGGACCCCATTCCTCAACAAATCTAGCAGTGGCTACCTTCCCGCATTTAGCTCCTTGATGCTCTAGCAGGAGAAGCCGATACACCTCCTGCGTCCACTGACCTAAGGTAGGGCCCTTGGGCTGTAACCAGTTCAACAAAATCACTCGCCGCGCCACGAGAAGAACCTTACCCAGCCAGAGTCGCTGACCCCCCCCCAAACCCGTCACCCCCCTGACCATACCAAGCACCAAAATCTGAGGGTCCCGACGGAGTGGGCACCCGAAAACGCCCGTAAGACATCCCACAATCGCCTTCCAGAAGCGAACCACCACCAAACATTGCCACCACATATGTCCCAGGTCAGCCCGGGCCACCCCACATCGGGGGCAATCCGCAGTAGCGCTACTGCCCGCCCGAAACGCTCGACAAGGAGAAAAGTGGCAGCGGCGCACGATGCGGTACTGCATATCCCGAAAATCTGCTGTCTTAATCCACCGGGGGATATCCGCAAACAATTGCATTATATCCACCCCGCGGAGCTCCACCCCCAGGTCATGGGCCCAAGCCTCCGCCAAAGCTGGCTCGTCAGGGAACCCGGTGATACGGATATATTCCTTATGTAACAATGCCACTCTCACCCGCTGCATGCTCCCCGCATACAACAATTCCTCAAATTTAGAACAGATAGTAGTTTGCAGGCTCCGCCCGTCCAAGCTCTGTAGGTAACTACGCAACTGTAAATATGCAAACCAATCCCGACGCTCGAGACCATAGCTAAGTTGAATTGTGGTAAAGGCGAGCGCCTGCCCTCGATCATCCGTTACCTGCTCTAAGGCCACAATTCCTCGAGCTTCCCACCTCCGAAATGTCCCCCCAGATAACCCGGGGCCAAACGCCCCATTTCCATAGAGAGGCAGAAAGGGGGTAATCCCTGGATTCCAGGAGTACACCTTACATAACAGACGCCAGACCCTCCGCATGACCTTAAAAATAGGGTGTCCCCCAACCAACGGAGGGAGATCGACAACCGCCGCATGCAGAATAAACCGCAAGGCCAAAGGTTCCGCTACTGCCTGCTCATATACCAAGGGTGTGTAGTCTGCTGTAGTCCCCAACCAATCCCGTAAGTTCCGCAGCAAACAGGCTATATTATAACTCCGCAGATCAGGGGCTCCCATGCCACCACCCCCCCAGGGTCGCTGCAGCATCTTAAGACTCAACCGAGGTCTCTTCCCTCGCCAATAAAAGGAATTTAAACATTTTGCCACTTTTGTTATCTCCCGCTTCGTCAGCAGGATAGGCAAACCCTGCAACATATACAGCCATTTGGGAAAAAGTGTCATCTTATAGAGGGCTATCCGAGCTCCCAGGGAGAGCGGCAGATCCCGCCAACCACGCAGGCGCTCTACCGTCTGTGATAACAGGGCCGCAAAGTTGACCTGCTGTATTTGACCTACATCAGCTGTCAAGTAGACCCCCAAATAATGAAGGGTCTCTCCCGCCCATTTCAACGGAAAGGCATCCCAGTCTTTCTGTAACGTTCGCTGCAAATCTAGAGCCTCGGATTTATCTAAATTTAATTTCAAACCCGAAAACTCCCCAAAATCCGCCACCAGTCTCAGCAAGATTGGTAGAGTCTTCCTAGGAATCCCCAAGTAAACGAGAAGGTCATCTGCAAAGGCAGATACGCAAAATTCCTCCTTCCCTGGCCCCAACCAGTCCCTTATGAGTTCGGATGCACTCTAAGAGGGGCTCTAGAGTGAGCACAAATAAAAGTGGGGACAGAGGGACAGAGGGCATCCCTGCCGTGTCCCCCTCCGGATAGGAAAGTCCTGAGAAATAGAATCATTTACCAAAATCTGCCCGCGAGGGTCCGAATACAGAAGCTTAACAGTGTCCAAGAAAAATCCCCCTATCCCCATGGTGGCCAATAAATGATACATGTATTGCCAATCCACACGATCAAACGCTTTCTCAGCGTCAAAACTGATTAGCAAAGCTGGCTCCCCTGCCGTCGCGGTCATATATAAGGACGAGACTATTTTACGAATATTCTTTATGATGTGCCTGCCTCTAACAAATCCCACCTGGTCTTCCTTAACTAGTTGTGGGAGGAATTCCGCCAGCCGATTAGCCATAATTTTCGCCAGAAGCTTAATATCTACATTTAAAAGTGAAATCGGCCTATACGATTCGGGCAGCAGCCCATCCCGACCTGGTTTAGGAATCAAAGTAAGGACTGCCCTGTTTGGTTCATACGGAAAGGCTTGGCGTTCAATCAAAGCAGAATAGTAGGACCGTAAAGGGTCCACCACCTTATCCACCAGTAGCTTATAAAATTCACCCCGGTACCCATCAGGTCCCGGTGCCCGACACATACGCAGCTGCTTAATGGCCCCCCGGATCTCTTCCTCAGTGATGGGGGCATTGAGAGTTTCGCTCTCCTCCAAAGATAGACTAGGCAGGTCCACCTTCTTGAGAAAAGCCTCCATTTGCGCTAAACCTCCAGGGGCCGCTCCATAAAGAGTCCGGTAATACTCCCTAAACCGTTCCTCAATATAGGCCTGCCCAGTCCGAATCTCACCCCTAGCATCCCTCAGGGCTCCAATATGTGCCCGTCCTCTACTAGTTTTAACCAGCCTGGACAACAAACCCCCCGTTCTACTCCCATATTTATAAAGCTTATATCGATAATACAATAGTGATTGTGTCGCCCGCTCCTGCATCACATCACTCACCTCCTGCTGCAACCGAGTAAATTCTAATTTCCTCCCCCAAGACGGATGCTGGGTGAACGTTCTCCGCGCTTGACACAACTGTTTTTCCAATAGAATTAAACGGGCGGCATAAGCTTTCCTCTGCCGGGCCCCAAACTCAATAATATTCCCTCGTAGAACCGCCTTTGCGGTCTCCCAAAAAAGAATGGGATTACTACGCTGTTCCCCATTAAACTCAACAAATTCGTCCCACTTTGAGCATAAGAAGGCCGCAAATTGACCACTCTTGGTATAACCCAGCGGGTAGCGCCAAAAGGATCCAGCGGTCCGCGCCCCCCACCCAATGTCCATCCGGACATAAGCATGGTCGGATATGACCACCGGGCCAATCTCTACTCGAAGGACTTTATTAAATAATGTTTGGGACCCCAAAAAATAGTCCAGCCGGGACCCTGTATCATGGGCTCTAGAAATATGTGTATAGTCCCTATCTAGGGGGTGTAACACTCTCCAGTAATCAAGCAAATTAAATCCCTCACACACTCCCCGTAGCCACTGAGATTTCCGGTCTGGCGTCAGTCCCCTACTTCCAGACCTATCGATCGTTTCATCTAAAACACAATTAAAATCCCCTCCCATTATAAAGGGAAGGGAGCCAAGTTCATTCAAACATTTATTCACTCGTGTGTTAAAGTGAGCATCATAAATGTTCAGGGCATAAATATTCACCAGACCCACTTTGACTCCCTTGATGGTGCCCACCAGAATAACATATCGTCCACCCGGGTCGCTAATACAGCGTTCCACCTCCCAATCCACCCCTTTCCTGATCAGAATCGCTACTCCCGCCTTCTTCCCACCCGAGGAGGCCCCATATACCTTCCCAACCCACCCCCTGGCTAGCTTGGTATGTTCCAGGACACTCTGATGCGTCTCCTGTAGAAAAGCCACATCAGCTCTTTGGTCTCTAAGTACTCGGAGAATCTTATAGCGCTTTACTGGAGTCCCAACACCACACACATTCCAGGTAATCAGCCGTAAGCCCTCAGCCATGGTCATTCACATGCATTCGCATCATACCCATCAGCAAATTTGCACTCTGATATGAAGGGAACTCCCCCAGCCTAGAATTCCCCCCACCACCCCCTCCCCTACACACATATCGCAGCTGTCGTCCACCACACCAACTCCGAAGCCTATCCCCTTCTCCTTGGTCCAAAAGATATATCCTACAAACCCCCCCTATGCCCACCCCCAAAACCATCCCCAATAAATCCCCTCTCCCCACTCCCTCACCCATCCCAGCCCCCCTCCCCTCCCCCCCCACCCCATCCCCTCCCTCCACTGTACCTCAAACAACCACCTATCTCTCTCCATGTGGAGCACTCACCAATTCACAATGATGCATTGGGCTCCCCCCCAGACAAAAATATCCCTTCAACCGCCCTATACTTTAACAACCCGCAATTCAAACATCATAGAATCAATCGCCCCCCTCCTAGACACCAAGCAGACTCCCAGGTGCATCACAGAGAAGAAGCAAAACATAGAAACAGAACAATAGTGATAAACAGACATACAGTCCGGTCCAGTGGCAATTCAGCAATCACCACCTTATGTCTGTTGGCTCAGTCCCGTCTCTCCTGCCACGGGCTGTATCTCAGTCAAAAACGTGGTGGCGGAGGCGGGTGTGTCAAAGACCCGTTGTCGATTTTTATACTCCACCCATAGCCGGGCCGGGTAGAGCAGGGCAAAACGTACCCCCCGCTTAGCTAGTTCAGCACAAATACCAGCGAACTCTTTGCGTTTCCTGCTCACTGCTGCTGAGTAGTCCTGAAAGACCAAAAGTTTAGCAAAGTCTGGGCCCTGTGCACGAGAGCGTCTCGCCGCTCGAATAACATCCTCCTTTTGGGCATAGTTTTAAAAATCGTGCTATGACCACACGTGGCCGGTCTCCGGAGTTTCTCTGCCCTCCCAGCCGATGTGCGCGCTCAATCTTTACAGAGCCAAAGGTGGCAGTCAATTCCAAATTTGTCGCTAGCCAGGCCTCCAAATATCCTCGCAGCTCCCCATCCGCAATGGCCTCAGGAACTCCTACAAAGCGTAAGTTTTTCTGACGTCCGCGATTTTCAAGATCGTCGATCTTCTCCTCGTGTCGCTTAATCAGCTCTTCTAAGCGTTGCACGCACTGGGCCTGCGCCGATTGCACTTCTTCTACCTCCGCAATCCTCTGCTCTGCCTCCCCCATGCGCGTGCCAAAATCCACAATCGAGTGGTTTACCTGAGCCAGTTGTTCAGCCAAGCCATTGAATCGGCTTTCCAATGCGGTCACTACCGCTTGGGAAACCTCCTCCACGAGGTCCATGTCTCTGTCGGCCTTCGGGCTGGATGCTGCCTTAGCCGCCATCTTATCCTCCGTCACCCGCACGCGGTCTTTCCGCAGTGTTTTCGCCGCCATGCACCCGCGGTGACTCTCACCTTCGTCAAGGGTTGCCAACACCGCTCTGCTACCTTAGCCCCGCTTCAAAATTAATTATTGGAGGGTAATTGCGTCATTAATCAGCTTCTTTGGGGGGAAGCCGCCAGAGCCCTGCAGAAGCGATCCTGCCTTGCTCACTGCATCACGTGATCTCCTCTGATTTCCTTTTAAAGTTGAAATTTCACCAACCATCTTTAAAGAGCTCTCCTTGCTTAAAGTCAGGGACTTGAGAAAAGAGGCAACCTCGCCCTATCAGTCCAAACAGGTGACCCTGTTCAACACATGCCCTGTCAGTGGGTGACTGCTTCCAGTTCAAATAAAAGTGCTGCTGGACTGGGTGTATCATCTTGTGAACAAGCAGAATCAACAAGCAGCCTTTTTGCCCTCTGGTGAGACATGCAGGTGGGACAGAGCTAGTGGAACCCAGCAAGGAGGTAGATCTGTATCCTGAGCTTCTTTATCTGATGGCTGGTCAGGGGATAGGACCAGTATTTATGAGGTAGAGGGGAAAACAGGAATAGAGTTAGGATCAGAAAGGTCGCTGGGTCTCGGGGGGCAGTGAGCTATCCAAGTTACTACTCAGATGGTGACCTCAATCCCAACCCCAACACCTTAGAATCCAGGTCATGGCACTATGTAGCAAGCCAGCTTTTATTTTTTCCTCCCACCTACCCCAGGGATAATCTTAGCTTTATAGGCTCTTAAACCTATTAAAGGGAAGTAGGTGGTCAAATTCACTTTCAGGTTCAGCTGCTTATCCTCATCAGGAGTAGATTAATTAAGAACCTGAAATTAATTAACCTTGAGGTGAACAAAGTCAATTAAACGTATTAGGTATACTTGTATTAGTACAGGTATCCATAGGGAAACTAAGTAAGTAAACAACTTAATAGCTAAACAAAACCTTAAAACTAAGATGCAGACAGCAGTCCAGCAGCAAGATGGGGGCTATCCATTCTTTTGCATTGAGTGTCATATATATGATTTTCTCCCTGTTGGTGAAGGATTTTATGTGTGCACTAGGTGCAAGGAGCTCTTTGCTCTCAGGGAACGAGTCCTATCTCTGGAGACTAGAGTAGCAGACTTGGAGAACATAAGGAAGATAGAGAGGTATATAGATGAGACCTACAGGGACATAGTAGTGAAGTCCCACCTCCAGTCTGGCAGCTTCCCTGTTGCCATGGAGGTCATGTGTCAGGAGAATATCACCCTGGTGTGGCAAGAAGTGATCCTGTAGCTTATCCACTCTTTAGAAACCTCCCATCTTGACTATTGTAAGCTACTCCTTGCATATCTCTCTCTGATATGCAAGGCAAGTAAAGAAAATGTAGCACAAAAACACAAATATACAGTCACCCGCACAACCATGGGAAGAATTCTCCATACCATCTCATAAACAAATAGAGCAAATAATCACTTCACTCAACACCACCACCTCACCATTGACCCATGCCCTGTACAATGGATAAAAAACACCAAAGAACAACTCAAACCATACATACAAAATATAGTCAAATTATCCCTACTACAAGGATACATACCAGTCTCCCTTTTCAAGCATCCATACGACCAATCCTGAAAAACACTTTACTCTGCAAGAAGGACCCCACAACATACCGCCTGATCTCCAACCTGCCATTTCTGGCAAAGATCATAGAAAAGATTGTTCAGATGCAGCTCCAGGACCATATAGATCACAACGCACCACTAAATCCACAACAGCATGGATTTAAACCATGTCTCAATGTGGAAACACTATTAACATCACTCTTCAGTAACATCCTGAAAGGAACTGACAACGCAAAAAAAGCTTTCTCCTCATTTTCATGGACATCTCATCTGCCTTTGATTCAGTTTCACACCATATCTTGATCCAACGCCTCCAAGACACCGGCATCACCAACACCAGACTAAAATGGTTCACCTCATACCTAAAGGACAGGAAATAACAGGTCAAATGTGGAGCAAATTACTCAAAAACCTTATTTATATCACAAGGCATCCCACAAGGCTCAGCACTCTCATCAATACTTTTCAATCTATACATGCATCCCATCTGTAATAACATCAAAAAAACACAAAATTCTAATCCAACTATATGCCAACGACCTCACGGTATACCCCCTGATTAACCTGGAAGCACCAAACCTAACAACCATCACTCACTGTCTGAAAGATGTAGCCACTTGGCTCAACAGAAAACATCCACAAACAGGAACATAAGCGAGGGGCATCTTGAAGAATTTTCAGAAGACTGTGTTTGTGAGAAACTAGCTAAACCTAAAGTAGACAAAGCAATTGGACTGGATGGAATACACCCTAGAATACTGAGGGAACTTGGGGACGTTCTAGCAGCTCCACTGACTGACCTTTTCAATGCCTCATTGGAGTCGGGAGTGGTGCCAAAGGACTGGAGAGAGGCTTATGTGGTCTCTTTACACAAAAGCGGAAGAAAGGATGAGGTTGAAAACTACAGGCCTGTTAGTTTAATCTGTATGGTGAATAAATTATTGGAAATGCTGCTAAAAGAGAGAATAGTGAGGTTTCTGGAGTTGAATGGATTGCAGGATCCGAGGCAGCGTGGATTCACCAGAGGCAGGTCTTGTCAGACAAATCTGATTGATTTTTTTGACTGGGTGATCAGAGAGCTGGACCGAGGGAGATCCCTAGATGTGGTGTATTTAGATTTCAGTAAAGCCTTTGACATTGTTCCTCACAGGCGACTTATAAAGAAACTGAGCACCCTAGGGATGGACCCTAAAGTTACTGCTTGGGTTAGAAATTGGTTGAGTGGGAGGCGACAAAGGGTACAGGTAAATGGAGCTCACTCTGAGGAGAAGGAAGTTACCAGTGGTGTGCCCCAGGGATCGGTCCTTGGTCTGATTCTTTTTAACATCTTTGTTAGTGATATAGCGGAAGGGCTGTCAGGTAAGGTTTGCCTCTTTGCGGATGCTATCAAAATCTGTAATAGAGTAGACACCCAGGAAGGTGTAGATAACATGAGGAGGGATCTAGCTAAGCTTGAAGAATGGTCTAGAATTTGGCAGCTCGGATTTAATGTTAAAAATGCAAGGTCATGCATTTGGGCTGCAGTAATCCGAGGGAGCAATATAGTATAGGGCGTGAAGTACTTTTGTCCACTAAAGAAGAAAGGGACCTCGGTGTGGTTGTGTCTGATGATCTTAAAGTAGCTAAACAGGTAGAAAAGGCAACAGAAAAAGCTAGAAGGATGCTTGGGTGCATAGGGAGAGAAATGGCTAGCAGAAAAAAGGAGGTGATAGTGCCTCTGTATAAGTCTTTGGTGCGACTTCATTTGGAATATTGTGTGCAATTCTGGAGACCGCACCTTCAAAAGGATATAAACAGGCTGGAGTCAGTACAGAGGGTGGCTACTAAAATAGTTAGTGGTCTCCATTATAAAGCATATGAGGACAGACTTAAGGATCTTAATATGTACACCTAAGAGGAAAGGCGGGATAGAGGTTATATGATTGAGACGTTTAAATACCTCCGTGGCATAAATGCACAGGAGAAGAGCCTCTTTCAATTGAAAGCAAGCTCTGCTACGAGGGGACATGGGATGAGGGTGAAAGGGGATAGATTCAGGGGTGATATACGGAAATATTTCTTTACGGAAAGAGTGGTGGATCCCTGGAATAGTCTCCCAGTGGAGGTAGTAGAAATGAGGACAATATCTGAATTCAAAGAAGCATGGGACAAACACAGAGGATCTCTAATGGAAAAAAGGGGACTGTTATAGTGGTTGATATGGAAGGACAGACTAGATAGGCCATGTGGTCTTTTTCTGTCGTCATGTTTCTATGTTTCTATGTAACAGCAGCAATCTCAAATTAAACTACAAGAAAACAGAAGCACTATACATCAGCAGAAGCACTACCTTCAACCCTCCACAGCAAATCCAACTGCAGAACCAAACCATACCTGTAAAAGACGAAGTGCGCTACCAAGGCGTCACGCTAGACAAAAACATCAACTTCCAGTCCCACATAAACAAAACAGCAGTGAAGGCTCTTCTACACCAGGATCACTTTCAGACCGCATGTCAAGCCATCATCACACTGATACTGGATAATGGCTACTCACTTTACCAAGCGCTCCCAAAGCAAGTCACATACCCTCTGCAGATGGTGTAAAACACGATAGCACGAATCATCAGTGGAATCAATAAGATGGACCACATTACCCCAGTATAACACCAATTGCACTGGCTCCCAATTCGAGCACACGCCAAGTTCAAAACAGTATTAAACATCTTCTAAATCATCCACCATTCCACAGCAGACATCCTGGAAACAATGTTCCCTCTAATTTTCTGTAGGCTGTGTGCGCATAAAATATCAGCTGTGCAGCTTTTGAAGGAAGGTTAAATTTTTGTGCGCCACATAACAACACTCAGAGTTATATACTTTAAAATTTGACTACACATCAGAATACAGTATGTACACCACATTGATTTTAATCAAATTAAATGAAACTAGACGATTATTAATGAAGCGGAAAATTTCTAGTAATTACAATCACAACTTTTAAATTTTAAGACATCTGTGTTTTCTATTAGAATCAGAACCATAATTTTTGTGCACTCTGTTGTAAAGTATGTGCGCTCACTTGGCGAGGTGTGTGCGCGCGCACACGCGCACAGCTTAGAGGGAACAGTGCCTGGAAACCCTAATAACAAGAGAAACCAGCACGCGCCCCAGAAGGATAACCAACAGATGTACGATCAAAGTGCCTAGGGACTATCGAAACAGCAACCAATCAACCTCCAAGACAGCATTCTCACTAGCCACACCACACCTAAGGAACACCCTCCCTGAAGAAATCCACTCCACCAAAGACATTAAGGACTTTAGAAAAAAAATCAAGACATTTCTGCTCATAGAACATTATGGACATATAATCTAATCTGACTGCCATACTGGCCCTAACATACATCTACTTCAAAACAATAGAACACACTCAATAACTATACCTAGCTGTAAATAGACAGAACCTTGTAAATATGTTAAGAAACTTGTAAATAGTTATACCCTGTTAAATACTCTTAAGTTAATTGTACCCTGTTCGAGTTCGAAGTACAATGTAAACCGCTTTGATTCCAGGATAAAGTGGTATAAAATAACAGGCTAAATAAATAAATAGATGACACCGCAGCAGGGATGTGCTAATCCACATCCGGCATATTGAAATCACCTCCTTTCATGGCAATACTGTGTATGTCTTTTATTAAATCTTCATCCACTTCTACTCCCTATGTGGGGGATCTCTATATATCTCCAATGCAAATGGATTTCCATTTCCCTCCTTCTAGTTTAACCCACAGTGCCTCCTCTCTTCCTTTTGAGCCCTGCGATTCTATAGCTTTAATATTATTTTTTACATATAGTGCAACTCCACCTCCCCTTCTTCCTACCCTATCCTTCCTGAATAAAGTATAGCCCAGTATAATTACATCCCAGATATGGTTGACTGCGAATCATGTCTCTGTAACTGCAATTAAATCCAAGTCAGCCTCTTCCATTAAAACCTCAACATCTGTGATCTTATTTCCCATGCTATGGGCATTTATACACAACGCTTTCCAGATGTTGCCCCATTATCCATTTCTACAGAGGTATTTAATGTTTCTCTTACCTGGGGGCTTTCTTCACTTACCTGGGGGCTCTTTTCACCTATCTACAATGAATCTAGTTTAAGCCCTCTTCAGTAGGTTAACCAGTTGACTGCTAAAGACATTTCAACCCTTCTTGGACAGATGGACACCATCACTGCTCTGCAGCCCTTGAAACCTCATCCCATGGTCCATTAAACCAAAAGTCTCTTGATGACACCATCCATGCAGCCATGCATTCATCTCCAGGATGCGAGCTTCTCTGCCTCGACCTTTATCCTCAACAGGGAGAATTGAAAAGAACACCACCTGCGCACCTATCTGCTTTACCCTCTGTCCCAGAGCTTGAAGGCACGTTTGATATACTTGGAGGGATTCCTAGCAGTATCATTTGTGCCAACATGGATGAGCAACATCAGATAATAGTCAGTAGGCTTGATGAGTCTCGGCAAACTCTCTGTAAAAACTTGGATTTTGGCACCTGGCAGACAACACACCTATCTGGACATCAAATCTGGTCAGCAGATGGATGCCTCAGTACCCCTCAGAAGGGAGTCTCAAACTACCACTACCCTTCGCTTCCTAGTGCTGACTGATTCTGCAACTTTGGGGTGATTCACTGTGGTACTTCCCTTTCCTAGGATGCTTCCACCTCCTCCACTTCCAGAACTGCATACTAGTTCATCAATTCAAGGGCTGGAGGAGTTAGATTGTTGATACTGCAAGCTCTGGTGACTCGTGTCCAACCTTCTTCCTTCTATAGCCTCCCATCTTCTCCCCTCTGTCGGACAGCTTGGATGTTTCAAGAAGCATTTCATCAATGTAGTTCTCACTGTCTTGAATGCTTCTCAGCCTTGCCACCTCTTCCATGAGCTCCTCCACTTCTTTCCTGAGAGCCTCAGCATGCAGGCATCCTGCACATGGAACCGGTCCTTCAACTGGCATTGGGATCTCTGTCTGGACAGGCAGAAGCTGTAACGGGGGCAACAGCTTTACCAATACAATTTTTCCCAGCCATTGTTTAGTTGATGGAGCTTTGGTGCCTGTTAAAATAAAAGAGAGAGACCTACCAAAGTCCCTACCTGTTCCTCAGCTGTCCTTTAAGACAAAAAGCAGTTAACCTCTTTTATGTTCTAACAGTGCTGTTCTATGTCCCTTTGTGTAGCTAATTGGGGAGTTGCCCTATGAAGCAAGATAGCTCATATGGGGTTGGTGGGTGTTGGGATGGGTAGGGAGGGACTTATGAGGTCAGTGGCTTCAAAGAGTTAGCTGTGAATGGGTAGCTAGATCAAAGACAATGAACTCAAACTGACAGAGCCTTGCCCTATACTCAGGGCCGGATTTGCCTATACGCCAGGTACACCGTGGCGTAGGGCCCACAGCTGGCAAGGGCCCACCGGAGGGCTTTAGAGGGAGCCGGGGAAGCCCGCGCGAGGCCCCGGCTCCCTCTGTACAGCCGCCAGCGTGAAGAGCCTTTTCCTTCACGCTGGCGGCTGTTTCTGTGAAGCCGCGAATGCTGGGAAAGGTTAAAGGTTTATAATTATATTATACTCATCACCACCCTCTTCAATAATATACTCACCAGCATAGACAACATCCGACAAGGCGTTGTGCTAATCTTCTTGGATATAGCAGCAGCGTTTGATTCGGTAAATCATGAGATACTCATTGCACGACTGAAGGAAAAAGGCATCGGTAGTTCAGCACTGGAATGGTGTAAATCTTACCTTGACACCAGAATGCAATATGTAAAATCTGCAACAGGAGAATCAAATCTCTTCCATCAAAAACAAGGCGTTCCACAAGGTTCATCTCTTTCATCTCTCATGTTTAACATATACATGCAGCCTATTTGCAATATCATCAGATCATTAAATGTCAAATGTATGATATACGCAGATGATATCCTCCTTTACATGCCATTTTCCACAATGCAAATGGATTTACTGCCCATAATAAATTGCTTCGATGCAGTCTCAGAGTGGCTTCTCTCACAGAACCTCCGCATCCAGCACAAGAAAACTGAGGTTCTCTTTGTTATAAGAGACCCCAACTTCATTCCACCATCACATATAAGTGTTAAGGGAGCTGATCTATCCACCAAAGAAACAATAAGATACCTCGGAGTCACGCTGGACCACCGTCTCGATATGAAATCACACGTAAACAATATTGTAAAAGCTGTATACTTCAAGATACGCACACTCAGGCATTTACGCCCCTTACTGGACCCAGAGGATTTCAGAACCATCTTCCAAGCACTCATCTTGCCGCATTTTGATTTCGCCAATTCAATCCTACAAGGTCTCCCACAATCCACCCTAAGTTCTCTACAACTTGCCATGAATACTGCTGCAAGGGTTCTACAAGGAGCGTCCAGGAGTGATCATGTGACACCAATCCTCAAGCAGCTTCACTGGCTCCCAATACAAGGCAGGCTCATATTCAAAACATTGATTCTCACATACAAGGCCATCCATGGTTTGTCAGCCAACTCTCTGACTGATCTCACACAAACTGTACCACCAACCAGATCCAGAAGACAAACAGCCCTAAACACTCTAATAATGCCAAAGGCCATAACAACATGCAGCCGATCAACAGCGAACAGAGCCTTCATGTTTTGCGCCCCAAAATACTGGAACTCCCTACCACCTGACATATGTGCCATAACCGACCTAGCCCGATTCAGAAAGGCACTCAAATATAACCTATTTATCAAATGCTACCCTACATAAAGTGCAATTTATCAAATGCTATTTATCAAATGCTACCCTACATAAAGTGCAATAGATTAGCCTCACCACAAACTTAACCACAATCTCCTGATCCTAGCACTACTGCTAATTTATGTAAATAGTTCTTTCATTCTATTGAATTAACAGATTATATATTCTATGTATATAGTTCTCCCATGTTATCCAAGTTTATACTCCTGTTATATGTAATACCGAACAGCCTGTTGTTCTGGTCTTTATGTTCTCTGTAAACCGCGCTGATTATAAATAGTGCGGTATATAAAAAATTGAAATAAATAAAATAAATAATAAATAAATAGAAAAAAGACTTAGCTTTTAAAAATGAACACAAAAACCACGTTAAGGATTAGCTTTTAGAGTGTGATGTGGTGCAGGGTTCTGCATTATCTGGCTTATTGTTTGATTTATATGTGACTCCTGTGTGTGCCTTCTTTCGGAGTTTTGGTGTGTTTTATTATGTTTATGCCGACGATGTTTTAGTGTATATGCCGTTTGATGTTTCCGTTGGGTATGCTTCTTTACTTCTGTTGTATTGTTTAGAGGTTGTTTCTTTGTGGTTTGTCCAGCATAGTCTGCATATCAGTTATTGGAAGAAGGAAGTGTTGTTTGTGTCCCGCAATAGGTCTTTTGACGCTCCTACAGCGGTGTTGTTGAATAGGCATAAGGTTGCTGTTTGTCAAGAGATAGTTTACTTGGGCATGACTTTGGATTCGTGCTTGAACATGAAGGCTTATATTGCTAAGCTTGTCTGTTGTTCTTTATTTCAGATCTGGCTTTTATGCCATCTTTGGCCATTGCTTGCCCCTTCTGACTTTTGTTCTGTGTTTCAAGCAGTGTTGTCATCGACTTTTGATTATGCCAATGTGGTGTTACTAGGTTTCCCTCTTCTACTTTGTTGGCGCTTAAATTAGTGCAGAATGCTGCGACAAGAATGGTTTTAGGTGAAATGTGCTTTGATCATTTTACTCCTTGTTTGCGTTCACTGCATTGGCTACCCATTCAGCAGCGGATTATTTTTAAGGTTCTCTATGTGGTGTTGAAGCTTTGAGTTTGTCTGCGGCTTTTTTAGTGGAGTTGTTGTTTTAGCATTTGATTCGCCAGGGTATGTGTGATACTCTTATTTTGTCATCTTCTTTTCTGTCTAGTTTACATGTTACAGGGACCCGTGCCTTTGCTTTGTCTATGCCTGGTTTGTGGAATTGTTTACTATTCTCTTTACATGGCTGTGGAGATTTGCTGTCTCTTCATCGTCTCTTGAAGGGCCATTTGTTCTGTCAGGCATTTGGTGCTTGTGTTTTTGTGTGTTCTGTTTTAAATTTTGTTGTATATTTTTGTACCGCTTTGATCTTATGTGATTAGGTGGTTTATAAATGCTGTAAATAAATAAAATAAGTAAATAAATAAATAAATAAATCACTAAACATACTCTCGACATAGTCAGGAAGCATAAAGATAAATATTAACAAACTTCTTTCCTGGAAAGAAAAGTCTCCAATTGGACAGGGTCAAAAAACAAGAAAAATGTAGCTCCAGCATCCAAGACCCTGGATTTCATAGCCAAAAAGGCCTTCATATGTTTTTGAGTAAGTTTACATATGTCAGGAAAATCTGTATCAAACTGCCTCTAAAAACAGCACTCTTCTTCATGAAATACAATCTCATAATCAAGTTTTTATTAGATAAAGATAAAAAAGAGGCAATAAAAGTGGCCCACCTAGAAATAGCATCAGTTGAAGACTTTAAGAACGCAGAGATATAGTATCATATGACAGCAGATAAAGACCAGTATGGTCCATCAAGGCGGCATGAATAGGTGCACCTGCCACTCCATGCAGGTCACCCCTCTCAACACCTTTGTTTAGGAGTGTACCAAGCATCCACCACCCTTTCACTGAAAAAGTATTTCCTGATGTTGCCTTTCAGTTTACCCCCTTGCAGTTTCATGTTATGCCCTCTAGTTTTACAGCTTCGCCATCCAGAGTTTACAATTGAGAAGTTTAGCAACATAAATTTGAGAAAAACCCTCTGTCTTTACTATTTGGGGAACATAATAGACACAGGAAAATATTATAGCAACAACATCTTCAATCAAAAGAAAATCTTTAAAGTATTTTTGCAGCAACATTGTAGGGGACAGGTAGTGGGTACGAGAAAAATTAACAAAATGAAGTTTCTTAGCCCTAGCTGTATTCTCCAAAGTTTCTAACTGATGATGAATTACCACATTGTCCCGAATAAAAGAAGAGAGAGCAGCTTGGGCAAACACTACTTGACCCTCCAATTTGCTCATGGATGAAATACAACTAGAAATATGAGAATCTTGATCAGTAAATTTATCAACTACTTCCATAGAAAATCGCTAGACTTGGGAAAGAGAAGACCACAGGGAAGCCTCCATACGCATCACCACTTCCCAAATGTCTCGTAAAGAAACCTCCTTAGGGGGAACCAACTTCTCAACAGAAACAGAAAAGTTCAGCATAACTGGCATCTTAATCCCAACAGGAGTTGAACCCATGTACATCTGTAGAGAACTTGTCTGGGATCCAAGAGGCTTCACTCCCTCCTGGTCACCATTCCCAGACAGGGCTCCTGCTTCTAATATCTCTTCTCGACTTGGCAGGGTAAAACCCATCAAAGACGAAGAGGAAAAATATGAGACAGTACTCACAGAATCAGCAAATCTCACACCATATGGGGACACTCCAGGAGCAGCCATCTGAAGGTGTCGATCCATAGGGCCCATGACCTTGACATTCTTTGCCGAGGCCGGTGGCAGGACCTTCTTCTTTCACTTTCCCATGCGTTGTTTTGATGTTTGCTCCTCCAAGCTCCAAAGGGGATCCAAAGGATCAGGATTTGCCCCTTTGGGCACGTGCCTGCAGCCACATTCCACGGCAGGCCGAAGGTTTTAAACTGGCCCGGGTGGGGTGATGTCAGCTGGGCAGCCCTTCCATGACTCACAGGGAACTAGCGATGAGCAGGCAATTGGAGAACAGCAAGCAACCCTGGTGTTCCGCAGTGGGCCTGGGGAGAGTGGCATAAGCTGGGCAGCCCCTCCTGCAGATCACAAGGATCTAGCGACAAGCAGGCAATCAGAGACCAGCAAGCAACCATGATGTTCTGCGGTGTGCTGAAAGTTTCAAACCAGCCTGGGGGGGAGTGATGACATCAGCTGGGCAGCCCCTCCTCCTTTCACAGCTCACAGGGATCCAGCGATGAGCAGGCAATCGGAGAACAGCAAGCAACCCTCATTATTATTTTTTTGAATGTATTTTGCACTACCCCTTTGTTTGTGAATTCAGTGTGTATAAGTGGGGTTGATTACTTTTTATTTATTCAGTATGGGAGTCATTTTGTTCCGTGAATAGCGGGGATGGACAGGGAGTCTTTGCACAGGGAGGCCTAGACAGGGGCAGGAGGGAGGGCGTTCTGGTGGCGAAGTGAGGGCAGGGCATGGGAGGGCCGTGACCCAGGACATACAGGGCCGATTCAGAGGATACAGGGGATTGCAGCATGGGACCTGGGGACACAGGTGAGGGGACACAGGGGGTTCCCCACAGCCTGACCCAGGCTTTGGAAGACGAGATCGGGGGCAAAAAGAGCTTGGTTGGTGGCCGAGGATTACGGCTCCTGAATGGGACACCATGGCACTGCAGCTCCATTCAGGAGCCTGGTTGAGGTAGCTGGATAGGTGGCTGGGCATGCAGGCCAATCAGAATTGAGGCCCAGCCTGCATGTCCAGGCCGTAGACCCAATTCTGATCCTGCAGGCAAGTCTAGCCCCCGCAGAATCAGAATAGGGTCTACCTTTGTATGCCCCACTTCTGATCGGCCACACAGGGGCTGCACGGCCTGAATGGAATTGGCCTCTATGCAGATAGTGCCATTGAATATCTCCTCTGATAGTTGTGGCACTATCCAGTTACTGAAGGTGGTCCCTGGAATCATCTGGTTAGTGGCAATATTCAGTCATTTAATTGGATAACAAATCACATAAAGTTAGGCACAAAAGGGCATTCCTAATTTTCTGCAATTGGTTATCTAGATATTGTTGTTAAGTGCCATCGAGTCGGTGCCGACTCATGGCGAACCTCTAGATAGTTGTCCTAAACTGTGTTCAAACTTCAGTCAGGCGGCTAATTGTTGATAGAGTATATTAATAGCTGCTCTTATTATATCAGTCCATCTTATTGCTGGCCTTTCTCTTTTGTGTTATGATGTCTTTTTCTAATGATTTCTCTTTGCATGTTTAAAGTGTGAAAGTCGAAGTCTTGTCATCTGAGCTTCTAAAGAAAGCTTAGGTTTGACCTCTTCTAATACCAAATGGTTTGTTCTTTGGGCAGTCCATGGTATACACAGTATTCTTTGCCAGCACCATAATTTGAAGACATTGACTTTCTTCCTATCTTTTTCACTGTCCAACTCTCACATCCATATGATGTTATTGAAAATATCTTGGCTTGGACAAGTCAAATCTTTGTATGGAGAGATACATTTCTGCTCTTGAAAATCTTTTCTGCTGTCATGTTTCTATTTTTCTATGTAAATGCCTTTGAATATTCTCTCTCCCCCCCTCCCCCCAAAGTGTTTACATTTGCCCAAGCTCCAATTACAGTGATTTGAACTAGTTGAAACCATTTTAGCAGTGTACTTCGTGCATGAGACAGCAAGATATCATATGCAGGCAGGACCATACCAAGTTAGAAATGTGTCCTATGCAATTCATGAACCTGACACCACCTCCTCCAAGCTACATGCAGGAACTCATTCTTATTAGACTTCCTGGAAGCCCAGTGATGACATTAGTGTCCCTTCCGTACTAGCGTCTGGTATAGTTGTACCACTCATACAGCTCTTGGTACAGCCCTGTATGCAGGGTCACTATCCACATCACCTGTCACAAATGTGCACTTAGCCTCACATTTTGATAGTACCATCTGCAATAAGATTTCCACTGAACTGGAAATGGAGCATGTGGAGAGAAGTTTCTTTGAGATCCTTTTTTCACGCATGATTCTATCTCCTTTGATGGAGAAAGAGTCAGGGAAGTACAGTTTTTTATACATGCTCTCTTACCTGACTGAGGAATCAGTGAATGATTTCAACCCCACACAGGCATGTTCTTTTCACTATGCCTTATTTGACAGGACATTTTTAAAAAATGTGGCATAGATATATTATTGACTAAGGTTGACTTTGTTGTTGTCATTTTGTTTGCCTCCCATGCATCATGTTAGCTTTCTACTGCTGGATTTGTAATATGAAGGCTTATACTGTTTTGAATACTGCATGCTAATGAGCTGTTTACTTTAATTTAGTTTACTGTTCCATATCTTGGGCTTATTTTGAAAGTCTAGCATAGGGATCCTGAATGTGATTCACTTTCTTGCTCATTTGTTGGTCTGGATGTTTGCATAAACTGGCAAGAGCTTGGTGTGGAAATTGGAAGCTCTTTTAGAAAAATTATATTCCTGGGTTTTGAGCTAGCCTCCACAAGCAGGAGGGCAATGTCACATATCATCAGGACCATCTGCATTGTGAGACATGATTAGATATCTATTGAGAGCAAAGAGTTTTTTTGATCAGATAATATTCCCTCTAATATAGGATAAAAACTGTTTCTAAGTGCCTTACAGAAGTGTATGAAAACAAGTATTGTAAATGATCACTGCTTGTAAGTATGAGGGACTGCCCTGGTGAGGATAAGTTGAAGGGATTGAGATGCCTGCACTAAGGGCTTCACAGAAATTCATGGGGTAATTTGTTACCTGGAACAGCCTGACCCTAAAATGGCAGTACTTTCTTGTTTATATATATTACGTTCAACATCCAGTGTCTATGCATGTTTTAGCAGTATGTGTATATTGTGCCTTCTTCATTTCCTATAGTTTTCAGTAATGTTTTCTGATTCTCCACAGGGTACTAAAGGTTACCCAGGCCCTAAAGGAGATGAAGGTGAACCTGGTGAGCCTGGAGACGATGTAAGTAGATAACAAAGAAATATATTCTTTGTATTAAAGTTTCTGTGCAGAGTTAGTGCAGAGTTCTAACAGCTGTACTCATCCTGGAGAAAGTAAGACTCTTTGTAGACAGGATACCTAATCCAAGAAATTCATGCAGTACAACATCTATTGGTTGTTTCAATTAAAAGTATCATAGCCTTCAGAAATTTTCATTTATTTTAATGACATTATTTTGTTGATATATTATTTTAATATGCAGAAATGAGAAGGAAAGAAATCATAATACCTTTTATTATAAAGATACCTCACTTTTCTCCCTTCCCCTTCAGCATTATTCACGCTTGCAAATACCCTACTTTAGCCTTCATTCATTTTAGTTTCTTGAGGCATCTTCACTGCTGATGATCCACGCTGTGACCTCTGTTACCCTCTGTATTTATTTATTTAATGTCTCTTCTATACCGCGCTATTCCCATCAGTGCAGTTTACATTTAACAGAACCTTATACAATGCAGACGGGCTACATTGTATTTCCAATAAAACAGGAGATAGAACTTGGACCTAACTGGGGTAACTTTCTACAAAATTATTTACACTAATAAATATTGTAAAACCGTATAACCATAGACATACACATACCGTCTTATTTCTGAAACAGGTTGGGATCCGCTCTTCTCAACTCTAAAATGCAGTCTGCAAACACTGAAGTTAGAAGATGAGCTTGAATGGGGTGACCCTATAAAACACTAGAGACTGAGCAGAACTTTGCATCACTGGAGCCCAGGAGAGAGAACTTTCTAAATATATGATACAGGATGACACATCTCTTTGTCCCATTGTTCCCCATTCTAGGACATGTTAGTATAGGCTAGGAATGTACTGTCATTTAAAATGAAATAGGAAGTGTCATCAATATTTCCTATTTCATTTTGTTTCATTTTTGAAAACAATTAAAGAAAAACACATGAAATGCTAATTTTTCATTTCCTTTCATTTTGTTGTAATTGTCATTTTTAAAAAAAGCGATCTGGGTTTTATTCTCATGATTCCCTGTAGGCCTGCTTAGCCTCCTTTATTATTCCCCCCCCCCCCCACCCCTTTTCCTTGTGCCATCCATGGCCTATGAGTGGGAACAATTCTCTGAAATTCCTAGTTTTCTGCTGATGTAGTTAGTTTTTCAAAATGGTGCCAGCTGACCAAGATAGATGCCATTACTTTTGTACAGCAGAATCTACACATGCAGAATTTGTCCTACAGGAAACGTGGTGCCTATCTTGGCTCAGCCAGGACCACTCTGAAAACTAGCAGTGGTGGATCAGGAATATCAGGCACATGGAAGACCCACAGGTTGTGGATAGGGATGGAGTTGGGGCCTGAGGAAGCTTAGAAAGTCAGCCCTAAGCCTGTGGGAGAAAGGACAGGGTCCTAGCTTTTTTGTTTTATTTTGCTCTGTCATTTTGTTTTAAAGAAATAAAACAAAATAAAATAAAAATGAAAACAAAAAGAATATTATATGCATTGCCCTTGGGGGGATCTATTCTATTTACAAAAAGTTGGTCTGAACAGAGTAAGCTTGATTGCAGTACTGTTATTCTAATTACTTGATACCTTGTGTTTTTTTGAGGGATCTCTGCATTCCATTTACTACTCCCGCACTTATACAAATGATATGGCTGTGGGGTTGTCCTAGCCTTTGCAGAGTTTGGTTGTTATATTTAATAGTGATTGCCTCATGTCCTCAAACTCTAGACCTGCAAAGTTCTGCATCATCTGGAAATGATGACAGAAGGAAGGTTTAAATCAAACATGCAGACTATACTGCTAGAAATACTGCATCCTGAAAATTCTCAAACATCAGGGATTTTTTTGAGCTGACATTTTATAAACTACAGTCTTTATAAAGTAATCTATTTTGCCCTCCCTTACCTATACAGCATATTGTATTCCCTTTCTTCCCCTGGTCTCTGCGTTACACTATTCTTTCTTTTCTTTCTGTCCTCCATCAAGCATTCTTTCTACTTTTTTCTCTACTTTCATCTTCTTACTTCATCTCCTCCCCTGCCTTTCATATGCACATTAACATTTTCCTTGAGGATCTTGGCTGCAGAGATCGGCTGTCTGCTATAAAGCATTCAACCAGAATTCCACTGTTGCAAGTCATATGGCATAAAGGAAATTGTTCCCTCCAAAAAGATAAATAGTTTCAGGGAACCTCAGGCATTCTGAGAAAGTCAAAAATAATGTTCTTTCCATAGACCTAAGTTATATTAGAAGTTGGTAGTTTAAATGGCAGGGCTGGTACAGGAAGCCTGCTGTAAAATGGCAGCAGGAAACACCGTTGTGTGAGCACCCCCTGCTAGGTCACGCTTCCCCCCTCTTCGGTATGAGAATTTTGCACCACTGAAATTGGTACTGCAACATACCTTGAGATGACTGGGGGAGAGGGAGATTGGGGGACATCGGGCATTAAAGGCCAGAGTGCCCTGTTCCCGACCTCTTTTGATGGTTCACTGTAATTAATAATTGCATGTATGTTGCAGCTAGTGGTGGATACACAAGCCAATTAAACAGCTATGGTCAGCAAACGTATCAAGAGTTGGGCATTCTAGCTGGCAGCAATGGCGGAATTGCCCAGCATCCTCTCTTAAGGCAGCAGCCAGCTCAGTTTACAGCAGCCCAATTCAGCAATCCTGTGCCAACAGTGAGCAGCAGCATTCATTTTACCCAAAGCACCTGGGCACAGAAAAATTGCAATGGCATTGGTTTGTGTAACCTTTGGAACCCCATTTCCTTTCTATTCATTGGATTTAATAAAGCTACAGTCTTATTGAGTGGACAGTAGTGCAATCCCGAGGGGATATGAACCTGTTAATGTTAATGGACCAGTCCTTTGTCCAGTTCAGCAAGTGGCAACTTTACTACGATTGCTACCAGTGGGAAATAAATGGTTTTAACATGACCTTCTCTTAGTGAATATCCAGAAAAACCTTGCAAGAATGATTTTAACCTTACACGCTCATTGTTGCCTTTTACTGATTCCAAGTTTCAATCCTTGTACTCATCATTTACCACCTGCCCCTCTCCTATACAGCCCACCCCGGGGGACTGCTCAAATCTTTCTTCTGGCACTTTCTCTAATCTCTGGAAGCATGCATTGGTTTGTTCTCTCCTAAAGAAACCATCTCTCAATCCCCTTGATCCTATCAATTACCGTCCTGTCTCCAATTTACCATTCCTTTCAAAAATTCTGGAAAAGGCCGTCTTCTCCCAACTTTTTCAACACTTCAACTCCACTCACCTGCTCCACCCTCATCAGTCCGGATTCCATCCTGGTCATAGTGTTGAGACTAGCATGCTCTCTCCTTCCTCAATGACCTTCACACAGCAAATGACTGTGGTGACTTCACTCTAGCAGTTTCTCTTGACCTGTCCGCAGCTTTTGATCTAGTAGATCTTTCTCTTCTCCTCTCTCATCTGCGGGAATCTTGGCTTCGTGGGAAAGTATTTCATTGGTTCTACTGTTTTCTCTCCTCACGGTCCTCCTTGGTGCACGTAGGCGATGCCTCTTCTGATCCAGTCCTACTCTGTTGCAGTGTCCTTCAGGGCTCCGTTCTCGCCCCTCTCCTATTTAATGTGTTCTTAGCACCACTCGCTCTTCTTATTCAACAGTTTGGCATATCTGAAGACTACTACACTGAAGACATTGTCTTCACCACACTAACCCACAGCAGCCTGACCTCTCTGTTGTGGGGCGGCTCTATAATGAGGTGAAGTGAGGCGGCTGCCTCAGGTGGCAAAGTTTTGACGGCGGCAAAAATGCCTCCAAAACAGCCGCCTCACTTTGCCCTCAAAAATTAAAAACCCAAAAAACCCCAAGCACACAAGTTGCTGCCGCTGCCGAGTCCACTTCTCGGCAGCGGCTCACTGGCTTTCTCATTCCTATGGCAGCCGTGGCTCCTGTTTCTTAGAGCTGCGACTGTGCTACTGCTAGCGATTGTTGTTAGTTTAAACAAACTTCATACCAGTGCAGAGCCTTTCTTGCCGCCTCTGTGAAGGAACCCGTGCAACTCTGTCCAACCCCCAAAGGACTTCCTTTGGGAGCGGGACAGAGTTGCACGGGTTCCTTCACAGAGGCAGCAAGAAGGCTCCACACCGGTATGAAGTTTGTTTAAACTGACAACAATCGCTAGCAGTAGCACAGTCACGGCTCTAAGAAGCAGGAGCCGCGGCTGCCATAGCAAACAGAGAGCCACTCTGCCGCTGCCGAGAAGCGGACTCGGCAGCAACTTGTGCACTATCTGTCTCTTTGGGCTGTGATCTCATCTTGCATTGCCCCTGCCTGCGGAACACACTGTTTCATGGGAAGTCTCTGCCTCTTGCACATTACCAGGGAGGGGGGAATGGACATGGAGGAGGGTATTGGGAGTGGTCATGGGGTGCATTGGGGGTGGACAAGATATGCTGGATGTGGAGGCGCATAGACTGACAGGAGATGAAAGATGCAGGGGGAAAGGGAAACAGTGGTGACAAGCTAGAGGTGGGGGCTAGGAGAAGAAGGGAGATACTGGACATGGAAGAGGCATAGGGGGAACGGGCATAGGGAGAATCAAGGAGGGGAGATGGAGTGCCGGATGCAGGGAGATAGGAAGGGAGAGGACAGATATGATAGGGAGAGAAAGAATGGATACTGGATGGAAGGAAATAGAAAGAGACACTGGATGAAGGGTGAGAAATGGTAGACATCAGGGGTGGTTCTTCCATTAGGCCGTCTGAGGCGATCGCCTCAGGTGGCATTCCGACGGGAGTGGCACTCCCAATGCCGGTGGCACTCCGGATGTGTTTTAATTTTAGATTTTACAGCCTCTGGCCTGCCTCTGATTTCCCGCATGGGAAGGCAGAGGCAGAGCAGAGGTGGCAGAATCTAAAATTAAACAGCAGGAGTTCCCCCACTGCCACCGGATGAGAGGTGCAGGTGGAGGGAATGGGGACAGGAGGAAGACAACAAGGAGAGACAACGGTGAGTGACAGGGAGGAGAAAGGGGGAGACAGGGGACATGCTGGACAAAGGGGACATGATGCTGGACAAGGGGAGACAGGGGATATGCTTGGGAAAGGGGGAGACAGGGGGTCAAGTGCTGGACAAAGGGGGAGACAGGGGACGTGCTGGAGAAAGGGGGAGACAGGGAGACAAGTTCTGGACAAAGGGAGAGACACGGGCATGCTGGACAAAGGGGGAGATGGGAACATGCTGGGCAAAGGGGGAGACAGGGGACATGCTGGACAAAAGGGGGAGACGGGAATAAATAGTAGACAAAGGGGAGCGGCAGGAGAGAAATGCTGGACAAAGGGGAGAGACAGTGCGGGTTAGGATTATAATGGGATGATGGGGGGCTAGCACTGGTAATGTGCAGATCAGGGGGGGCTAGGACTGGTAATGGGTTGATTAGGGAAGGCTAGGACTGGTAATGGATTGATCGAGGGGGGCTGGGACTGGTAATGGGCTGATCAGGGGGGCTAGCACTGGAAATGAGCTGACCGGGGGGCTAGGACTAGAAATGGACTGATTAGTGGAGGTTAGGACTGGTAATGGGGTTGAGGGGGGACTAGCACTGGAAATGAGATGATTAGGGGAGTCTAGAACTGGTAATGGTCTGATGGAGTGGGGTAGGACTGGTAATGGACTGATGGGGGGCTAGCATTGGAAATGTGCTGATCGGGGTGGCTAGAACTGGAAATGGGCTGATTAGTGGAGGCTAGGATTGGTAATGGACTGATGGGGGAGTAGGACTGGTATTGGGCTAGCGCTGGTAATGGGGTTGAGGGTGGACTAGCACTAGAAGTGAGCTGATTGGGGGGCTTCGACTGGGAATGGGCTGATGTGGGGAGGGGAGGATAGAGTTGCTGGCCCTGGAAGAAAACTGGGGCTAGGGCTATAAATGGGCTGATGCGAGGGGATGGGAGAATGGAACTAGAAGGGAGTGGATGCTGAGAGGGGCTGCCATGGTATTTGGACTAGAAGGGACTGGACAGTGGGAAGGAGGGGGACTGGAAGGGAATGGACACCAGTGGCAGTCATGTGAATGCAAGTTGACATTGGAAGATACTGGAAGGGAGGACTGGAAAGGGGCTGATACTGGGAAGGGTTATTGGGACTGGAAATAGGCTGATGTAAAGAAGTGAAGAAAACAAAAGAAGAGATAAGAAATGTCAGATGGACCATAGACCATAGAAAAAGAGCTAAGAGAAGACAGGAAAGCAGAAGTCTCAGATCGGGACCAGCATGATCAGAGAATAAAATGGTCAGACAACAAAGGTAGAAAAAATAATTTTATTTTCATTTTAGTGATTGGACTTTGTGTTATCTTTATATTTTATACTGCATGGAGGAACAGCATATTTATCTGATGTTGCACTGCTTGAAGAGTCTGGCTTCTTGGGGTTTCAGTTTAAATTTTGTCTACATATTTTTATTTTTACTTTAGATTGTAAGTCACTTGGTGAGAGTCTGTGTTCTGAGTGTGTGACTGAGCCCAGGTGTTCTGTTAACATAGAGTTTGTACATAAAAATCTGTACTGTAGTGTTGTAATTTGACTTGTTCAGCTTTTCAAATAGGTGTATGGATGTTCCAGGGTCCACTGTAGTATTTACAATGACACTTTATTTTGGTGGGCTCCTTATGTGAGTTTTGGAAGTTGGTGCTGATATGGTATGGTATGGTAGATTTGCTCTATAGATACTCAGTGACTTTGTTGTAGGGTTTTGTATTAGTTCACAATATGCCTGGTACTGGAGAATGTTTGTTGTTGTTAGTGAGATGATCAGAATCAGATTTTTTTTTTGTTTTTGTTTTAAGATATTGAGTTCTGTGGGTGAATGTCCTGATTCTGCTCTGCAACCAGTGTTGAAGGGGGTTCTGTGGATGCAAAATATATGTTGAAAAATAAAATGTAATAACCATAACGCAGTTTATAACAATATGAAAATGAGTTATAATTTAGTTTTATAAACTGTGCTGTGGTTCTCGCTCTCTTTTAGTTCCTTGATGTGCAGACATCTTGCATTTCCTCCATATAATCTAATCAACTTTTTGGTTTGGTTCAGTCCCTGATTGGAGTTTTGAAAAAGCCCCGCCCACCCATCTCATCCTTCGCCTCAGGCAGCAGATTGCCTTGAGCCGCCCTGTCTCTCTGTTCTCACTGACTGTTTAGCACAAATTTCTGATTGGCTCACAACTAATTGCCTATATCGCAACCTCACTAAAACATTTGCAATCTGGTTTACATTTGGTAGTCCTTGCCCATCGATTGCTCCAGTCTCAAAAATGTTACAATCCCCTTGGCTTCCACGATCTGTTATCTTGGCGTCACACTGGATACTGCGCTCTCTTTTCAGGAACATATCTCTCTTCTCTCCCATAGATCCTTCTTTTATCTCCACCAGATACGAGCTATCTATCCCTTTCTGTCCTTGCAGGCTCTGACCACCCTTCTTCTATCTCTAGTCATGTCACGATTGGATTTCTGTAACTTGGCCCTTGCTGGCATCACCCAGGTCCATCTGCATTAGCTACAACTATTACAGAATACAGCAGCCTGGATTATCACTCACACTACACGCCGGGAACACATCACTCCAATTCTCATTAAACTTCACTGACTTCACTGCATCAAATGCAAAATTCTCACTTTGACCCATCACACCATATACTCAAATGCTCCACAATGTCTAGTTGATTTACTCCAATTCCACACCCTCACCTGCAGCCTCTGCTCATTTCACATTAATTGCCTGGTCCTTCCATCTCCCTCCTGTACTCACCTTCAATCTACCCGGCATTCTGCCTTTTTCTTCCTGGTCCCCTCACTTTGGAATTCCCTCCCATCCACGCTATGCCAAGAACCCTCCTTTCCCAAATTTAAGACACTTTTAAAACCCACCTTTTTCAATATGCCTTTGACCTGTCTCACACCATCGCTTGACCACCATACTTCTGCCTCCACTATGAGTCTCTAATAATTACTTTTGACCCTTCTGTCTCCTCCTGCTATCTTCTTTTTCTCTTTCTATGATTGTACTACTACTGTCCTGTCACACAATGGAGTTCTTTTTCCTTTCCCCAGCCTACAGCTATCATTCTTTATTTTTGTTACATGGGAGTTAGATGGGGGCGGGAAAGGGGTGGATCGAGGGTGTAGTTAGGGCAGGCAGTGGGCAGTCATCGTTCCTGGAAGTAGGTGGAATAGGTTCCCCTAGTCGGGTGGAATGGGCAGGCCCGGAGCTGGAAAGAGGTGGCAGGGAGCAGAGGAGATTCCTCACAGCCCAGTCCTCGCCTTGGGAGGCTAGATCGGGGTTCAGGCTGCGGGGAATGAAAATTATTTTTGGCAGCCGGGGATCGCGGCTTTTGAATGGAGCTGCAGTGCCATAGCAATCAGACACCATGGCGCCGCGGCTCCATTCCAAAGCCCTGACTGGGTTAGCTGTGGAAGGCCAATACATGCAAGCCAACCTGAATCGGGATCCTGGCCTGCAGATACAGGCCTGGACACGATTCAGATCCCAATACTTCTGGCCTAGTGCCCTACTCTGTTATTTTATGTATTGTACACCGCTCTGACTTTCACTGAAGAGCGGTTAAGCAAATTAAATAAACATAAACATGGGGCTAGAAGTGCCCCGTGGGATCAGAATCCCGGCTAACTCTGCGTCTGGTTCTGACCGGTTGCATAGAGGGCTGGGACATCCATATCAGAATCGGGCCCAAACTGTATTCAATTTAAAATGGACCAGGAGTTCAATATCTTCATAATGTGATTAAATCTGCATCTCCTTAATATTCATCATTGCTCTAGAATTTTTGAATCCAGTAATTCTCTTTTTAATTTTATTTTTGTTTTTCTTTCATTTGAAAAATTATTTTCTGCTTTAACAGTTTATTTCAATTAGTAATTTATTTATTTATTTAGCTGGATTTATATACCGCCTTTCACCGGTTCAAATAATAAAAATAGAAAAGCGCTTAGCTGCTCCCCATGAATATTGGCTTGATCAATAGCAAAAGCCTGCTGCTTTCAAGCTGCCGTGTGTAATATTGCAACCTTGCTGGCAGTTTCACCCTAAAGGGACTTCTTCAGTGATACAAACATTAAAGAATACCTCTTTGCATTAAAATGCAGGAAAAGGCAACACTTTCCTCCACTTCAACCTATTGCAGCAGGAAATTATTCCTGAGCGAGTAAAGTTAAAATCATTCTTGCAAGTTTTTTTCTGGATATTCATCATTTTGCTTGCAAGTAAGTGGGGCATTAACAGATTATTTTACTTTCCTTAGTAAAACCGTAATACTTTAGCTCCTATATCATTAGAGTTGAGATTATCCTTTAATCCATTTCTTTTAATGGTGTTTTTGTCTGATATTTTGCAAAGATATTTTTTTGCATATGTAAAACAACATGACTACTGTTTTGTTTTTTTAGTTTTACTAATTGAAGGGAGAGGAAGTGACGTTAGTTGTCTCAATGGCAGCTCAGGGATTTTGCTCCAGTGGCATAAAAAGCACTAATAAAAGGTGATTATAGCCTGAAACAGAGCTCATTCCAACCTTGCACTGCTGACTTAAACTTTAGGGTGAACGGCGGCAAAGGAAAAAAGTGCTGAACTGAAAGATAAGTCATGTGTGTCACAGTGGCTGGTTGGCATGGTCGGCCTTTGTGTGGAGTCTCCAGCCAGCATGGTGTCAGTGGAGGCAGATTCTGATGTTGAGTATGGAGGTGAGGTGGGAACTGCAGTGATTGATGCGATGCTTATAAAGAGAGAGTTTCACTGGAGTTTTGATGAGCTGGCGACATGAGGGATGAAGTGATGAACAAAATTGATGATGTTCCTGGGGACTTGAGGGAGTTTGGGGGCAGAATGGAGGAAGCTGAAATGAAGCTGGAGGAGCATGAAGACACTCTAAACGATCTACAGTGTGAAGTAAATTGGCAGAAGCAGCAAGCTATTAAACTATTTTACAAATGGATGACCTCGAAAATAGAAATAGCAATAACTGCGGTTTTGTGGAGTCCTTGAGGCCTCAGGCGATGAGAATGTGGAGGCCTTAGTGTGGAGATCTGTTAAAAGATGCAGGGTAGGAGGTGAATACGGTATCTTTGGAAAATGAGCAGGCGCACGGGGGCCCTGGAGAAATTGCCTGGCAATAACCTTCAATACATAATAAAATGTTTTCTGAAGTTACAGGATGCTGCTTAGTTGTTATGGAAAAGCTGTAGGTACATATGACCTAGATTGGCCACTGTTGGAAACAGAATACTGGGCTTGATGGACCTTGGTCTGACCCAGTATGGCATATCTTATGTTCTTATGTTATGTTCTGTGATCACCAGACTGTCCCCTATGGTGATGATCAAGTGTCCTTGTACCAGGACCCGTCTACATTCATTCTTACTAGGCGAATGGAGAGTGTTATGGAAGGTAGGGGAGGACATGGGGGGGGGGAAGGGGGAGGATTCTGGGTGGTGGGTAAGTGGGTTGAGGTTATTTCCTTTACTCTTAGTGGGGCTTTGTAGAATGAATGGTACTTGGGTGAATTTGTACAGATATGTATGATAGATGCAGGTGAGTGTATAAGTATTGATGTTGAAGATTGTGACTATAAATATTAAAGGACTTAATGAGCCCAAGAAGCACTCCAGGGTGTTTAAGGAGGCAGAGCTTCTTGATGTGGAAGTATTTTTCCTCCAGGAGACTCATCTTAGATTGGAGAACCAGGACTAGCTAAGAAGGAAGCCATTTGGGGTAGGCTGGGGAGCTTCTGGTAGCAAAAGGAGGGGGTGGCCATTTTGTTTCACCGGAGATTGCAGATGAACTGGATGGGACTTGAGCAGGACAAATGGGGGAGGTGAATTTTTCTGAATGTGAACATTAGGAGGGAATTATATACATTGGCTAATGTGTACGCCCCTAACAATAATCAAGCAAAATTCTTTTGGGAAATAAAGATCTCACTGACATCATTCACAAAGGGGCTGTTAATTCTGGGCAATGATTGTAATACTTACCCTGGACACCTTGGGTAAGGGCGTGCAGCAGAATGTAAGTGCAAGTAAGGCATTGTGTGGGCTGATTGCAGATCCAGGGGAGAAGGGGTTCTCGTTTTATTCGCCTCTCCATTAAGTCTTTATGCGTATAGATTATTTGTTGATAGATGTCTGGTTGAGACCTAGGGTGTAGGTGGCAGAAATCAGAGCTGTGACTTGGCCAGATCATGCTCTTGGTTGGTTGGAGATTACTGATGTGGATATGGAGAAGGACCGTAAGCAGTGGAGGTTGAATAATTTCCTGCTGCTTGCTCATGAGACCAAGAATACTTTGATTTTAATGCTACTGGGAAAGTGGCTCTGCCAGTTGTGTGGAATGCATTTAAAATGGTGGCAAGGGTTTTTTAATCTCTGAAGTATCATGTAATAAGAAAATGCAGGAAAGAGAAATCCGTTTTTTAATAGAAGAGATGATGAAATGTCAGCAGCAGCTTGAGAAAAGTGGAGGGAAAAAATTAGAAACATAAAAACATAGAAACATTACGGCAGAAAAAGACCACATGGCCTATCTAGTCTGCCCTTCCATATCAATCACTACAACAGACCCCTTTTTCCCGTTAGAGATCCTCTGTGTTTGTCCCATGCTTTTTTAAATTCAGATACTGTCCTCATCTCTACCACCTCCACCGGGAGACTATTTCATGCATCTACCATTCTTTCCATAAAGAAATATTTCCACATATTACTCCTGAGTCCTTTCACCCTCATTCTATGTCCCCTGATAGCAGAGTTTGCTTTCAATCAAAAGAGGTTCTCCTACTGTGCAATTATGCCATGGAGGTATTTAAACGTCTCAATCATATCACCTCTATCCCACCTTTGCTCTATAGTATACATATTAAGATCCTTGTCTGACCTCATATGCTTTATAATGAAGACCACTAACCATTTTAGTAGCTATCCTCTGTACTGACTCCAACCTGTTTATATCCTTTTGAAAGTGCGGTCTCCAGAATTGCACATAATACTCCAAATGAGGTCGTACCAAAGATCTATACAGAGGCACTAACACCTCATTTCTTCTGCTGGCCATTCCTCTCCCTATGCACCCAAGCATCATTCTAGCTTTTGCTGTCGCCTTTTCTACGTGTTTAGCTACTTTAAGATCATCAGACACAATCAGGCCTAGGTCCCATTCTTCTTTTGTGGACAGAAGTATTTCACCCCTTATACTATATCGCTCCCTTGGATTGCTGCAGCCCAAATACATGACCTTGCATTTTTTAACATTAAATCTCAGCTGCCAAATTCTCGACCATACTTCAAGCTTAACTAGATCCCTTCTCATGTTATCTACACCTTCCTGGGTATCTACTCTATTGCAGATTTTGGTATCATCCGCAAAGAGGCAAACCTTACCCAACGGCCCTTCCTCAATATCACTAACAAAGATATTAAAAAGAATTGGACCAAGGACAGATCCCTAGGGCACACCACTGGTAACCTCCCTCTCCTCAAAGTGAGCTCCGATTACCTGTACTCTTTGTCACCTCCCACTCAACCAATTTCTAACCCAAGCAATAACTTTAGGGACCATCACTAGGGTGTTCAGTTTGTTTATAAGTTGCCTGTGTAGAACAGTGCCAAAGGCTTTATTAAAATCTAAATACACCACATCTAGGGCTCTCCCTCGGTCCAACTCCCTGGTCACCCAGTCAAAGAAATCAATCAGATTTGTCTGACAAGACCTGCCTCTGGTGAATCCATGCTGCCTTGGATCCAGTAATCCGTTGGACTCCAGAATCTTCACTATTTTCTCTTTCAGTGGCGCTTCCAATAATTTACTCAACACCGAGATTAAACTGTCCGGCCTGTAGCTTTCAACTACACTTATTTCTGTTTTTGTGTAAGGGATCACATGTGCCTCTCTCCTGTCCTCTGGCACCACTCCCGACTCCAACGAGGCATTGAAAAGGCATTTGGAATGAGCAGTTGACTTTGCGGGCCAGGTTGGATGAGTGGACGCAGCAGAACAGATTTTAAGAGGAGTCAGTTGCAGCAAATGTATTATGAAAAAGGCAACAAGAAGGAATCAGCTTGGGGTAGTATACGAACTCCAAGGAAAAGATAGTTGCAGATTCAATAAGCGCAAATAAATTAGGGCAATTTTTGGAGCATTTTTAGAACAGCTTTATGCTGCCAAGGGTGCTCCTCTGGAGGATATGTCAGTTTGTGAGGGGAGTCCATTTGGAAGAGTTGACGTCACAAGACAGGGATAGGCTAGAAGCGGAGGACGTGCAGTTGGCAATAAAGGCTCTTTGAACTGGCAAGGCGCCAGGCACTGACGGATTCACACCAGAGTATTATAAGAGATTTGGAGTGAGTCTGGTGCTGGTATTGGCGGAAGTGTTTAACTTTTGAGTGGGGAGGTGCTGCCACATTCCACGATGGAGGTGGTTATTCCAAAGTCAAGGCAAGTTAGAATGGAAGTTACTTCATATGGGTCCATTTAATTGCTCAATACGGCGTACAATTGTTTGCGAAGGTATTGGCAGCATGCCTAAATCGAGTACTCCCCAAATTGATCAATGAGGATCAGGTAGGTTTGTGGTGGGCAGACAGACAATCTCCATTTGTATAGCGCTACAAGATGTATTACCATGGTTACCATTGGATTAATATTGGCTCTCTATTTACACCAGCAGAGGATGGCCTTCAAATTGGGAAAGCACAGGACAAACTGGACAAGGGAGCTACTGCTTAGTTATTCATAGTGGCAGTCGGAGCAGATTGAAAAAAGACTGGGAAGGCGCTCTGTGGTAGTGAATGTTCAGGAGAACTCCTATAAAATTTATATGGGTAGTACATGACATCAGATCGCCTGGCCAGGGCTTTCCCTAGTACCTCAATGGAGTACTAGCGATATTGTGGTATGGAAGGGACACTTGTGCATATGTGGTGGGAGTGCCCCAGACTTCGAGGATATTGGAGGGAAATACAGTATAGGATTCAGAGGCTGGTGGGAATAGATATATTCTGGGATCTATTTGTTTAATTATCCCCGCTGGGTTTGAAGTCTGGAGTTGGTGAGGCACTGTGTAAATGCAGCCCGGTTGAATTTGGCATCAGCTTGGAGGCAGGTGGCTCCTTCAGCATTAAGTGAATAGCTGGTGCATCGGTGGGAGACATACAGCATGGAGTGAGCAATTGTAGTGCAAAGGTTGGGAAAGGAATGATTTGATATGGTCTGGGAGCCCTTTGAAGGTGTGTATGGCTTAAGTGAAAAATCACAGTACAGTACATCTAAGCAATAAGGGACATCCTATCCTACATGGAAAAAACAGTGGAGGGGCAACCACAGGGGCAAATGATTTGAGGTAAATGGGGTCTTGGAGAAGAGTGGGTAGAGATAAGGGGAAGTAGGGTAGTGAACATTCTTAGGTTATATTTTGGTAAAGGGTGAGGGTGAGGGTGTTATTAGCTTAGTTGTAGTGTTCTGGTTATTTTATATACTTAAAAAACCAACAATATAAAGATAAGGCTCTTTTGTGGTATTTGCTGGTTATGCTTTGGACCACTGTATGCTTTTGGAGATGTGATGTTCAAATGTAATCTGTTCCAAGTGTTCAGTCAAGCCTTTGAAAATTAAAAAGGAAATTTTGTTAATGGAGTTTCCCTTAAAGTTATACTCTTTTAGCATACCAGTTAGTCAGATTCTGTGTGCTGGGTGCCACTTAGAGCCTCTTCACCCCAATTCCTGCTTTTCTATTACAGTCTTCTAAAGGCAGTGGTCATGTCTCACAGAAAACCTGTTTGATTAAATTCAGGATAATCTAAAGGATATGGGGGATTGTACAGCTTTCTGGTATTCCACACAGAAATAAATTATTTCTCAGTGGGCAATTTCTCTCTATAGGTAGTTTTGCATATACCATGACAGTCATGCACCTTACTCCTAAGCCCCAGGGTATGTGGAGTATGATCTTAGTCTCTGATATTTACTGCTAATGCTCGCTGTAAAACTTGCATTGTGCCAAAGATATCTTCTTTATGGATTTCATAAGATATAACATGTATGTATAGTTTGTCAAGATGTGATTTACTATGATGTTTATTTAGTGCATTAACTATGGGGATCACGTCCTTAGGCTGGAGGCTTGGAACTTCTGCCATCTGTCTTCAGCTCTCTGTAAAGCCAAAAACATAGGTGCCACTTAAGGATAAAATAGCTAAACTTTGACTTGCCCCTATCCATATACCATATACAAAAAATCTGACTTCCTTTCCACAAAGGATCCCAAAACCTAGGAGGGTTATACTGGCTTCTTGTAGGATGAGACTTGCAATGCTAAGAGGGAGGAGTGGCCTGGTGGTTGGGGCATGTTACCTCAGGCCAGAGGGCTAGGTGCTCAAATCCCATTAGAGGACAGCAACCTTGGGCCAGAAGAACTGGGGTTTCTAGTCCCACAAGTGCTCCTTGTGGCCTTGGACAAGTCACTTAATCCTCCATTGCCTCAGATACAAAATCTAGTTTGTGAGCCTTTCAGGGACAAGGGAAAAAAATATATATACAGTACCTGAATGTACACCACTTTGACTGGTATATAAGCCTAGTTAAATAAATAAAATCCCCCAAAACAGTGGTGTAAGTTACAATGAGGGGTCCCCATTGACATGGTGATGGCACACCATCCCCCCCATTATGTAATCCACCCTGGCTCCCTCTGTGGCAACAAACTTACTCCATTGTGTGTGCTGAGCTGCTTTGCTCTTGTAAGGTTGCCACGGGTCTGATGGCTGTTCCCTGCAAGGCCAAAGTCTCGCAGTGTGGTTGTTATCATAAGACTTTGGGCTGGCGAGGAACAGCCGCTGGGCCTGCGGGAACTTACAAGAGTAGAGCAAACGTAATAAAGTAAGTTTGCTGTGCTGCTGCTACCGCCACTATGTGGGCCCCCTTTCTGCCCCCTACCTCCCTGCATTGCGGGGTTACTTGGGCAGAATTTACGCCACTGCCTCAAAACTAATATCCATACAAAATTCCCTTGGCACTAAGAGCAGATTATATTTCAAGAAAAACATTTAGGGGCAATTTTATAAAGTCATTCCTGTGCACATAAATGATCTCTTATGAAATACTGACTTGCGTAAAACTACATCATGGCATGTACTTTGCCAGTGGGCTTGAAGATGGGTGCAGTTTGGGTAGAGCGCACAAGTTTGTGCATAGATTACAAAATACTATAACTTATGTGCGTACTTGAAAATATAGGCATAGGCATTTATATCAGCTCAAGGACTGGCTTAAATGTCCATGCCTGCGATATAGGCATGGCTAAACCACTTTATGCTAGTATTTTATAAAGACCTATAGGTGCCTTCTACTACTGGCAGCTACTTGTCTTTATAAAATAAGCTTAACATAGGCACCTTAAAACACACTTTAATTAGGTGCTCCTTTATAAAATTATTCCCCACACATTGTAACTAATTAGATGAATAATATCTGCTGTATGCAGTACAAAAACATAGCATAAAGAGAAGGGGTTTAAATATATTAAAAGAGATTTGTATTCAGAATTATCTGAATGGGCAATTGATCTGACAGAGAAGGATTTTGGTTCAGTCCAGTGATTTCAAACTAAATGGACAAATTTCTTCAAAAAATCGAAGGGCTTAATATTCAGTGGCGGTGGCTAGTGCAATTACAGTGCCTAGCTGTTGCCGCTGAACAGTTAACCCAGATATTCAATGTCAGGGCCATATCTGACCACCAGCATTAACTATCTGGGTCAGCTGTGGAAACCAGAAGCTAACCGAGCAGTGGCGATGTTCAGCCACTGCCCTATTAGCTTTGGCGGCAAAAGTTAGGACAACCGGGCAGGGGCTGAATATTGGTTATCCCTGGGTACCGCCCCTGGAATGCCCCAATACTAACCATGTAACATCATGGCGTATAGTGGCGGTATCCTACTACTACTAGTACTACTGCTACTATTGACCCAGGGATATTCAGCAGCAGTGTTAGTGCTGCTGAATATCCCACTTAGGGGCAGTTACACTTATGGTTGCCAACTGGCACCAGATACGCCCGACAGGCTTGATGCAGGGACACATGGTTCAGATTTCTCCATTGCACTCCATAAGAAAAGCAAGACAAGTCCCTGCATGCAATGGGGTAAACGCAGGACTGGATCAAGCCTGATGGGTGCATCTGGAGCAATGTTCCCTCTAATTTTCTGTAGGCTGTGTGCGCATAAAATATCAGCTGTGCAGCTTTTGAAGGAAGGTTAAATTTTTGTGCGGCACATACCGACACTCGGAGTTCTATACTTTAAAATTTGACCACAAGTCAGAATACAGTATGTACACCACATTGATTGCACTAGAAAATATTGTAGAATGTGTGAAAACCGTAAAAGCACAACAACTTTTAAATTTTAAGACGTCTGTGTTGTTTTCTATCAGAATCAGAACCGTAATTTTTGTGCGCTCTGTTGTAAAGTATGTGCGCTCGCTTGGCGAGGTGTGTGCGCACGCACACGTGCACAGCTTAGAGGGAACAGTGATCTGGAGCCAGTTGGCAACTGTAGTTACACAGGGGTATTTTGCCCCCCCCCAAAAAAAAAAGAAACATAAAACAACACAAAAACATTCTCCTCTTCTACTCCTGTCTGGATGCCTTGGGATCTTGTAGCCTTGCTATTGTTGCCTCTAGTTAGCCTGCATCGCCCACCCTACTTCTCTCCTAGTTCAGGGGCTTGTTGTGTTGATACGGCATATCTTAGCGCCTTACTCAGTACCTGGGTTATTGATGCCATTTTTGTTGCTGTTTTGTTCCCCTCATGGTGCCTTGAGCAGGTCATGCCACTCTTGCTCTTGCAGCTGCTGCCCCGCTACTCTCTTGCCTTGCTGTGTTGATGTCATTCTTCCTGTTGCCTTGCTGTTTCCTTAGTTTCCTTTTATTATTAAGCTATGCCCTAGAGCAGTGGTTCCCAAACTATGGGTTGGGACCCCAAATGGGGTCACATCATCAGTATATTGGGTCACAAACAGGGCTGCTCCCACTCTCTCTGGTCCTCCACTCTGACCTATGCCTAATAGTGGCAGTCAGCATGAGTCTCTGTCCCTCCTCCCATGTGGGCTTCCTGTTAGAGTGGAAACCCATACAGAGTACTGTGGTCTGTGAGCACATACTGAAACAAAGTGACCTGTGTTAACAACTGATACTGTTGCCAGCACTGCTGCTGCTTTCATACTTTGGATACGTGGGAGAGGAGGAAGTATTTGAGAAAGGGTAGGAGAGTGAGTTTCTGTTATTTTGTTTTCATCAGGGGTTCACCTCATTTTTGTGTCTATTTGGAAGGTTGGAAGCACTATAATAACTAGAAGATATAGCAAAATCAGAGGCATTCAAATAGACAGATCTGTTGGACAGGCTATACTATGCCGGAGATCTAGGGGAGTGGATGTTTGGGCAATGGCTATCCTATTTAGATTTTTACAGAGCTATTATTAATGTTTTTAATTTGGTTAGATTTGATGTTGTGCTCCAATTACATCAGTGTGTCCTTTGTTGGATTACAATAACTATAAAATGTGGTTATACATAAGAAAGTAAGTTACAAGTAGAAACTAAGATGATGGAGAACCAAAGAGGAAGGCAAAAAAGACTATCCAGGATAAGGGGAGATACAGTATCTTGGAAGTGGTCATATTCTGTGGCTGGCAGCAGAGATGTATTTTTGATAAACCTAAGATATATCCTTGGCAATGTAAGCAAGGATACGAGGCCGAACAGATGGTCTGATTAGTGATTAGTCCATTTCTGCTATCATCTAAAATATTATTTTGACTATTATTAGTGAGATTAGGCTAATTGGCCTATACCTGCCATTCTCCTCCCTGCTCCCATTTTTCAAAAATAGGAGTTACATCTCATCTTTAGTCTTTTGAAAACACGCTTGTCTCAAAGGAATGATTGAATAATGTCTTCAGTGGTGCTGACATCACCTCTCTATGGCTCCAAGGATGTATCCTATCTGGCCGCTTTGGCTTTTCCACCTTTAGTTTTGCTAGATCAGCACAGACTCTTCCACTTATATTTCTGTTTTTTATCTGTTTTTATTCATAATCCCCCTAAAATTGGACTCTGGAGCTTTGTGGTTTGCTTGTTTTGATTTTGTTCACATTGGCAGTAGTTTTCAATGGCATTCTCTGGGGTAATTTTATAAACTTTTCCTACACAGAAAAGGACTTTTATAAAAAACTGCATGAAGTACGTGCATACAGGTCTGCATGATAAAAAGTATGTGCATACTTATACACAATTCAGGTGAGGCAGAGTTTCGGCAGACCATGGGCAAAGTTGCAAATACACATGTAGGTTATAAAATGCACAGCTACATGTGTACTTCACCTGCATACATTTAACCCTGCTTCCAAGTTGGTATAAATATATGGGGGACATTCTAGCCATGATTTCTGCAGGATTTGTGCTAGTATTTTATAGATACCTATGTGTCTTTATAAAATAAGCTACAAATAGGCACCTACTTGCCCTCTGAACATAAATGGCCTGTTTTAAAATTATCCCCATAGAGACCGATTCAGAGAGGGGCACGTCTGGATGCACAAAAGATGTACGGGACCAATCTGTACCCTATTCTGCAACCACAGGAGCTATATGTTCCCACAGTTGCAGAATCAGGGCTCTTAGGTGGTCCGGCATGCCCCCTATCTGACAAGTGAGACATCCTGCGACTTGCCCCGCCAGCCCTCTCTACACTCCGGCTGGTGTGCCAGTGCTGTGGCGTCCTGTCGCCATGGCACTGGCACGTCCAGCATGAGCACATAATGCCCAGCTGCACTTGAAGCCCCTTTTCCCCACTGCCCAACCCTCGGCGGGGGCAGGCAGAGCCAGGATTGGGCAGCGGGACACCACCCGCGGCGGTACAGTCTCGGAGGGAGAGCTGCAGGGCCCGATCTCCCCTGCACCCAGTGCTCATTCCACCTCCGTGCCGACTTCAGCCCCCGAATACTTCCATGCCGGTTGTGCGAGGAAGTTAGTTGGGGGTGGGGAATGGGCGGTCTCCGGCCCTAGACATATAGTGCCAATTCTAATTTCGGCCCTGTATGTCCAGGGCAGGCAAAATGGCTGGGGAGGTTATTCCACCTCCAAGGTGGAATAACTCCCCTGGACATTTTTTTTTAACTCAGGGCACGGAAGAGGCTGGGGGGGGGGGGGCCAGGGGACATTCCCCGCAGCCCAACCCTGGCCTTAGGAGGCTGGATCAGGTGTCAGGCTGTGGGGAATTCATGGTTTTGGTCAGCGGCCAACCTTGCGGCTTTTAAATGAAGCTGCGGTGCCATGGCACCATGGCTACATTTAAATGCCCTGACTGAGTTAGCCGGGTGCAGTCCTGCATGTGCACGCCAGACAGAATCGCTGTCCCGGCCTGTACGTGCAGGGCTGTTTGTGATTCTGATCCTGCGGGGCTAGACGTGCACCGCAGGATCAGAATCGCGATCCCCTTTGTGCATCCGGTTCAGACTGGACGCTTGAGGGGATCTATGTCTGGGACAGAATCAGGCCCAGTATGGCCAGGGTTCAAATCCCAGTGTGGGTTTTTGTGATCTTTGTCACTTAACTTTCTATCTTCTCTACACTCTATGGATGTTTTAAGGCCAAAACAAGCACTTTTTGATGCCTATTTGTGCCTGCAGACATCCCCATCATTCCTGAAATTGAATGGAGATATGCAAGTCCATTGCACCTCCCTAGACATGCCTCCACCACACCCCTTGCCTACTTGGACGTCCCTGCACCGGATATGTCTGTACATGTCATTTGTGGAATGGCTTCAGAGATGTCTCTGTGATTTTGATGTCCATATGCATATCTTCAGATGTCCTAAATCATGACTGAGCCTTTTAAAATGACCCCCATAGTTTAAAAACCTGGATGCTGAAAATAGGTGCCTATATGTTTGATTAGATGCTTCAGGTTATACCTGGTTTTCCAGCGTCTAAACCAAATGTATAGCTAGGCATCTATGTGCAGAGCACCTATAGTATAATTTTTGCATTTTGGTAACCCTGCCCCTGGAATGTTCCAAACTCTCCCTCTCCATGGAATGCAATGCATTATGTATAGAGTTGGATATTTTAAATCCACTCTACTTGTAATGCTGCCAAACATTTTTAAGAAAGCACCTAGATACTCTGCACAGTTCTGTATGTTAGGTCCTTTTTAGATATTGACCTGAGAGATTTTGTACTTGACATATTATACTACAAATAGTTTGAAAAATTGTCACTAAAAAAGAAAAAAAGTATCCATCTCATAGCTTAAAAGACAATAAACCCAAAGGGATCTATTCCGTCCTACGAATAGCGGGGATGGATATCCCATTGGGACGCCCATCCCTGCAATTCGCCCTCCTGCCAGCCCTGTCAGAAGCCTCCCCTTATGAACAAGGAGTTTGTACGAGGAGGCTTAGATGGGGTGGGAGGGGACATTGCAGAGGCGGAGTTAGGGCAGCCAGTGGGCGGTCCGTGACCCCGGATGTACAGGGCCGATTCTAAAGTCGGCCCTGTACATCTAGGGTCAGCAGACTGGACAGAGGACTTATTCTACCTCTGAGGTGGAATACGTCCCCCTGGACTTTGGAGGATGGCAGGCCTGGGCAGTGACAAACAGGTGAGGGGGTGCAGGGGATCAGGGGTTAGGCTGCGGGGAAAGCAGAATGTGGTTGGCAGCCGGGGATTGCATCTCCTGAATGGAGCCGTGGTGCCATGGCTCCATTCAGGAGCTTGACTGAGTTAGCCAGGCAGGGGCCTGCATGTACAGTCCCTAGACCTGATTCTGATCCCGTGGGGCACATCTAGTCCCCGTGGGATGGGAATCAGGTCTGCCTCTTTGCGTCCCATTCCGATCGGATGCACAGGGGCCTGTACGCACTCTATGGAATGTGCCTCATATTGTTTTTCTCTTCCTAATATCTAAATCTTTGGCACATATATTCTTCCTTTGAAAGACATTTTGTAGCCCAATGCAAATATATGTGGTCTTTCTCCTATTTTCTTTGATGAACTATTCCATGGACTCTTCACTCCATAAAATATAATCAGGCGTTTCCTAACATTCCATTTTATGCTAGCTTCAAACTCCTTAATCCATGTATTCTCAGTATCTGAAAATAGTCGTAGACTCCCTTAAACTGGTCTTGTTTGCTCCTGACTGAACTAGATTTACACAGTAAAAGATAATTTTATAGCTACTGTTCTCTAGAAAGTGTATCTGAGTATATTGTTTGTTCTTCTCTTGCAGAACCTCACTCCTGGTGCTAGAGGACCTAAAGGAGCCAAGGGCTATCGAGGCAATGAAGGCCCTCCAGTGAGTAAGATAGGTTCAGTGCAGATTATGAACCTGCATACCAGAGTCTTATTGGAGTCAAACACTTTGGAAACTTTTCATGTCCCTCAATTTATTCTTTTTCATGGCCGTCAGATTAATATTACTAAATCTAATCAACTAAGCAAAACCATCAACTTTAGTAATTAATGCCTGGCATGGATATAGAAACATAGAAACACGACGGCAGAAAAAGACCACATGACCTTCCATATCAACTACAATAATCCCCTTTTTACCTTTAGAGGTATTTAACCATCCTTATCATATCTCCTCAATCCCACCTTTCCTCTAAAGTATACATGTTTAGATCTTTAAGTCTGTCCTCCTATGCTTTATAACGAAGGCCACTATCCATTTTAGTAGCCACCCTCTGCACCGACTCTATATTCCTTTGAAGGTGTGGTGTCCAGAATTGCACACAATAATAATAATAATTACAAGCCATCTTTCCACTTTGCTCTCAGGGAACGAGTCCAATATCTGGAGGCTATAGTAGCAAACTTGAAGGAAATAAGGAAAATAGAGAGGTACATAGACGAGACCTACAGGGATGTAGTAGTGAAGTCCTACTTCCAGTCTGGCAGCATCCCTGTTGCCATGGAGTAGAGAGGTCATGTGATAGGAGAGCATTACCCTGGTGTGTCAGGAAGTGATCCTGTAGCTAGAACCTGTCCTCCAGGTAATGTAAAACCTCTCGCACCAAGGAGGTTTCTCCAAGGCCATGTGCCCACAAGAGAAGGGTTAGGACAGCTGTTATAGTTGGTGATTCGATCATTAGGCATATAGATAGCTGGGTGGCTGGTGGACGTGAGGATTGCCTGGTAACATGCCTGTCTAGTGCGAAGATAGCGAACCTTATGTGCCACCTAGACAAGGTCTTAGATAGTGCTAGGGAGGAGTCTGTTGTTTTGGTATATGTTGGTACCAATGACATAAGAAAGTGTGATCAGGAGATTCTGGAGGCCAAATTTAGACTTTTAGGTAGGAAAATGAAATCTGCAACTTCCAGGGTAGCATTCTCTGAAATGCTTCCTGTTCCACACGCAAGACCCAAAAGGCAGGCAGAGCTCCAGAGTCTCAATGCATTGCTGAGACAGTGGTGCAAGGATGAGAGTTTTGGATTTGTTAGTAACTGGGCAATATTCTGGGGAAAGGAGAGGCTTTTCCGAAGGGATGGGCTCCACCTTAACCAGGATGGAACCAGGCTGCTGGCATTAACCTTTAAAAAGGAGATAGAGCAGCTTTTAAATTAAATAATAGAGTAAAGCTGACAGTCGCCTAAGAGCGCATGGTTCGGAAGAATTTATCCTTGAAGGATATTAGCAAAAGATTGAAGTTAGGGCATATCAGCAGAGAGGTTCCATTAAAGACAAAATAACCCAAATGCCCTTAAGTACAGAGCAGACAGAACTTAAAGATTCCAAATTACCCCTGCCTACCGGTAACCATATTAATATGAATAAAATACAGCCCCTAAAATGCTTGTATGCAAATGCTAGAAGTCTAAAAAATAAAATGGAAGAGTAAGAATATTTAGCACTAAATGAGAGGTTAGCTATGATTGATATCTCAGAGACATGGTGGGAGGAGGACAATCAATTTGGAGACTGTGATACCTGGGTACAAATTATTTCTCCAGGAACAAGCAGGAAGTCAGCCCTCACTTATGGATGATGTCGGCACCGACAGAGCCTGCGCAGAGCAATTCCCCAGCTTTCAAAGAAAGCCTTTGGGATTGCTGCCACGCATGCGTGGTCCTCTTCACGCACAAGGGTACCATCTTGCTCAGTCTCCCTTTTTCTGCGGAGCCCTTCGGTTGCATGTCCTTGTCCCTCAGAAAAAGTGTTTTGTTTTTTGGCCTCTAGCCTACTGTTTTCCGGTTGCACCGGTCCACTACTTGTCCTCCCCCTTGCTCCTATCTCTTTGAGCAAAGGGGACATTTTTTCCTAATTTTTGTTGTTGATGGGCTTCGTGCCCTTTTTTCTCCTAACTGCTGGCCACGTGGGTCTTCGACCTTGCGTGGGCCCTTTTTGCCCCTATGGCTACCGGTTTCAAAAAATACAATAGATGCTCCAAGAACGTATCGCTTACGGACACCCACAGCTGTTGTCTGCAGTGCCTCAGAGCCGACCATGATCCAGAGCTCTGTTTGCTTTGTAAGAAAATGTCCTCCAAAGCCCTGCTCAGTCATAAGCAGAAGTCTGAGGACATTTTACAAAAAGCTGCCTCAGAATCCCCGGTGGCACCCTCGGTCGTCTCTCCGCTGGTGGGGTCCCCCACCTCGGCTTCACACCCTGAAGTGGAGCAGCGTAAGAAGAAGACCTCGAAGTCGCTGTCTAGGGCTCCCGACAAGTGCGAGCACTCCTGCGCAGGTCACTTAGCCCCCCTCGGCATTCCCAAGAGTCGGACAAGGAGCGGCCTCGTAAGGTACCTCGAACAGACTCGGAGGTCCCGGCGATGGCGCCAGGTTTCCTGAGGGTCATCCCAGCGAGGACCCCCTCTCCTCCTCAATGCCTGACCTGGTGACCCCGGTGTCAGCGTCGCAGGGCCCCACACCCTTGTGGGAGTCCCATATGTTGGCACTAGATCATAGCGTTTCTGCGTTCATAGCTTCCCAGCAGGTGCTTATATCCATCTTCACTTGTCCACACCTAGAGACCGAGGTTCCCTCGAGAGGGAAACCAAAATCCACCCTGGAAACCCCCGAGAGCCTCGTGAGGGTCCTCGGCATCAGTCTCGCTCGCCTTCCCGTTCCTCGGGGGGTGAGATCCTCCGGCTCCAAACGGTCCTCAGCCTCCAGGCGAGGTGACCAGCCGTAATCAGACTCCTCTTCTGAATTTTCCATCTGGGAGTCGGATGGGGATACTTCTCCTGAGACCCGTACCCATCGGGACCTCCCATTGGACCCGTCCCTGCCCGCCTTTCAGCGACGTTCGCCACCCAAGAACACCTCCTTCTTGTTGTTCGTCCAGGATATGGCATGGGCTCTCAACCTGGCTACCCAGGCAGAGGAGGAACCTCAAGCTGAAGAGCTCGATATCTTGCAGTACGAGTCCCCTCCTTGGGAATCTCTTGCTGTCCCAGTTCCTCCCATTTTGTCCAGGCTGCTACTCCGCATGTGGGAGACCTCTGCATTGGTCCCCATTGTGAGCAAGCGCCTTGGTGCAATGTACAGGATCCAGCATGGCCCTGGGTTCAGGAAAACCCAACTCCCCCACACCTCCATGGTGGTGGAGTTGGCCATGAGAAAGCAAAAGAGCCCGAAGTCACATTCTTTGGTTCTGCCGGGCAGGGAATCAAGAGTCCTTGATGCCCTAGGCCACAAGGCCTATCAGGGGTCTATGCTATCATGCCGTATTCAGGCATACCAATTGTATATGGGCATGTTTTTACTTGACCTAGCCAAGGAACTTAGGGGCTTCTCCGCGGGCCTCGTGGACGAACCCCTCAACAGGTTCCGGACCCTTCTCAAGTCCATTGTGGAGTGCTCAAAATACCTCCCCCGAGCCGCCTATGACAGATTCGAGTCTTCGGCTCGAGTCGTGGCCGCTGGCTTTCATCCTCGGACTTGAAGCAGTGGGTCCAGGAAAAGCTCCAAGAGTACCCTGCCTTGGTGAACAGCTCTTCGGTAAACCGATGGAGGATAAGGCCACCGAGATTGAGATGGAATTCATCACCTGTACCCGCCTCTCACGCAAGACCTCCTCCCTTCCTCGAAAGAAACAGCAAACTAAGAAGCCGTTCTTTCCGCGGAAGGGCCTACCCTACCAAGGCCACCCACCGTACACACCCACTCCCACGCCGACCACCGTGATGCAGAGAAAGCCTGGACCACTCGATCATCGCAAACCTAAAGGGTCCAAGGCCCAAACCCTGGCTCCACCTCAGCCTGCCCAGGGATTTTGATGCCAGCAGCATAGCTTTTCACCCCCTGGCAGTGCCGCAGTCAGTGGGGGGATGCCTGTCCTCCTTTGCCCCTCAGTGGGTGTCCATCACATCAGACACTTGGGTCCTCTAAGTAGTCTGGGACGGCTACCATCTCCGTTTGGACAGGCTTCCCCCTCCCTTCTCCCCAGCAGAGCCTTTTCGACTCCCCGTGCACCAGTCCTTCCTATAGCAGGAGTTAGACAACCTCTTTGCCCAGCGAGCGGTCGAGAGGGTACCGATGCAGCTCCGGAGCTTCTATTCCTGGTACTTCCTCATCCAGAAGAAGACGGGGGGCCTACGGCCCATCCTTGATCTCTGAAAACTAAAGAAGTTTGTGGTGCAGGAGAAGTTCAAAATGCTATCTCTTGGCATCCTGCTGCCCTTCCTCCTATGCTCCTTGGATCTCAGGGATGCTTACGCCTACATTCACCCCCAGCACAGGCAGTTCCTGCACTTCAGGGTGCAAGGGGAGCATTACCAATACAGGGTGCTCCCCTTCGGACTCGCATCTGCTCCACGAGTCTTCGCAAAGTGCCTCTCCGCAGCCACTGCCTCTCTCAGATAGCAGGGCGTACCGGTCTTCCCTTACCTCGATGACTGGCTCTTCATGGGGCCCTTGGCCAGGGAAGTATGCCTCGCAGCATCACACACAATCTTCCTCCTCGAGTGCCTGGGATTTTTGGTCAACTACCCCAAGTCCTCCTTGAGCCGGCACAGGCCTTGGAGTTTATCGGCACACACCTTGACACTCAGCAGGCAATCGCTTTTCTGCCAGCAGAGCATGCGGCTCGCCTCTGAGCATTGATGGCCCAGATCCAGAGCAACACTCGGGTCATGGTGCGGACTGTATTGCGCCTCCTGGGGCGCATGGCCTCCACCATCCATGTGATCCCACATGCCCACATGCACATGCGGACGGCCCAGTGGTGCCTCAGCACAGTGGATCCCAGCCTCCGGCCACCTCAGGGACCCCATTCAGGTCTCCCTCAGCCTTTGCAGGGCCTTAGACTGGTGGCAGAACCCCCACAACCTTATTCAGGGACTGCCCTTCCAAGCCACGCAGCACGAACTGGTGCTGACAACGGACGCTTCCCTATTGGGATGGGAAGCCCACTGCAGTGCACTGTGCATTCAGGGGCAATGGTCACCCGAAGAGTCTCAACAGCAGATCGACTTGCTCAAGCTTCGGGCAGTCCGATGGGCCCTGAAGGCCTTCGAGGACCATCTCCAGGGAAAGTCGGTACTCATGCAGACCGACAACCGAGTAGCGATGCTCTACATCAACAAGGAAGGGGGCACGGGATCATGCCTCCTCTGCCGGGAAGCGGTCCTCCTCTGCTCCTTCACCTTCCATCGAGGGATGACCTCCCGGACCATGAGAACATCCTCACGGACAAACTCAGCAGATTCCTCCACCCTCACAAATGTTTGTTGGACCCGGAAGCTACCTGCTGGCTGTTCCATCAGTGGGGGACCCCAACCATGGACCTGTTCGCCAGCCCGGCGAACACTCAGCTCCCCTGCTTTTGCAGCCCAGTCCCACACCCGAGCAGGGTGGCACGGGATGCGTTCCTCTTGAGCTGGACTTCAGGGTTTCTCTACACGTTCCCTCCCACTCCTCTCATTGGGAGGATACTCTACAAAGCCCAGTGGAAACGAGCGTCGATGATACTCGTCGCTCCCTCGTGGCCTCGGCAACTGTGGTTCCCACTCCTGCTCTAGCTCACCCCTGGACTGTGCTACACCCGAACCTAGCCTTGTTGTCCCTCACAGCCTAGTGGCTGAATGGGTCACTCTAGCCACACTAGACCTCCCGGAGGAGGTCGCGGAAGTCCTCCTCGGATTGAGGAAAGACTTGACAAGATGATCTTACACTTTCAAGTGGTGACACGTCTTAGTCTGGTGCTCCAAGCTCCAGATCGACCCCTTTATCTTGTCCCACTCGGTGGGTCCTCCAGTACTTTCTCCATCTCTCAAAGGTGGGGCTGGTCGAACTCTGTCAGGGTACATCAGAGCGCCATTTTGGCGCATCACTTCCCCTTAGAGGGCAAACCCCTCTCTGAGCAGCCCTTGGTCTCCCGCTTCATGCGGAGCCTCTTGCTGTCCAAAACCCCATCCGGCCTCCTCCGGCAGAATGGGATCTGAATGTAGTGCTCATGCAGCTTACGCGTTCACCCTTTGAGCCAATGGCGACATGCTCGCTTTGGCATCTGTCCTGGAAAGTCATCTTCCTGGTGGCTTTGACAATGACCTGCTGAATCAGTGAACTCCAGGCTCTCATGGCTGAAGCCCCTTACACCAGGTTCTATAGGAACAGGGTGGTTCTCCATACCAACCCCAAGTTCCTACCGAAGGTTGTCTCGGATTTTTATCTCAATCAGGAGATAGTCTTACCGACCTTTTTCCTGAGACCCCATGCCGACCAGGCATTGGCGGTTTTGCATACACTCACCTGCAAGAGGGCTCTTGCCTTCTATCTGCCACGCACACAGCTTCATTGCAAGTCCGGCCGACTTTTCGTTACCTATGATCCCAATTGCCTAGGGCAGGCAGTCACAAAGCACACCCTCTCCATTTGGGTGGCGGACTGCATCACCTTCGCTCACGTGGAGGTGGGAACCCTGCTGGATTGGCGAGTCACTGCACACAGCGTACGAGCCAAGGTTGCCTCGGTGGCTTCGCTGTGCTCAGTGCTGCTATCGGACATCTGCCGGGCTGCAACCTGGGCTTCGGCAAACACTTTCGCCTCACACTACTGCCTGGAGAGGGAGTCCCGCCGGGACAGCCCCTTTGGCCAGGCTGTATTCCGTAATCTGATCGGGGTATAAGCAACTCCTGCCCTCCGACCTTTCTCGATGGCTACCAAGGGTTTCGTCCTGGGGAGCCAAGGGCTCCTTCGGGCATCGGCTTCTGCTCACGGCCTCACGTAGGCATTTTTTGGTTACAGGTTCGCTAGCCTGTAGCTGGGGAGTCCCATAATTGAGGACTGACTTCCTGCTTGTTCCTGGAGAAAGCGTAGTTACTCACCTGTAACAGGTGTTCTCCAAGGAAAGCAGGAATCAGTCCTCACTACCCTCCCACCTCCCCTGATGAGTTGCTGAATTTTTATCCTTCCTTTGCCATCTGCTTGGTAAGGCTCGAGTTAAGGGACCTGACTGAGCAAGATGGCACCCTTGGGCGGGAAGAGGACCATGTGTGCATGGCAGCAATCCCAAAGGATTTCTTTGAAAGCTGGGGAATTGCTCCACGCGGGCTCCATCGGTGCCGATGTCACCCATAAGTGAGGACTGATTCCTGCTGTCCCTGGAGAACACCTGTTACAGGTGAGTAACTACGCTATCACAATGATAGAGTAGATCAAATTGGTGGAGGGGTTACGCTCTATGTTAGAGAGGGCATTGAGTCACACAGGATTAAAGTTTTGCAGGAAAGAAAATACACTGTAGAATCTCTATGGATTGAAATTCCATGTAAAAAGGGGAAGGCATTGACAGTGGGGGTGTACTATCGACCACCTGGCCAGAATGAACAAATCGATGATGAAATGTTCAAAGAAATCAAGGAAACTAAAAATATTTACAGCACAGTAATAATAATGGGTGATTTCAATTACCCCAGTATTGACTGGGTCAGGATCACGTTAGGATATGCTAGGGAGATGAAGGGCCTCATTCAGAGAGTCAACTTGTGGGGCTGCTTATCCCAGTGGGACGTGCAGCACCACAAGCCATCCTGCCCCTATTTCCCCTCAGGCCTTCCCTGCATGGCTAGAGCAGCAGTACAGGGAGAGCTGGCGGGGTGGCGGGGGAGAGGGGGGGGTGGAGTCTGGGCATATTGACAGAGAGGGTCGAACGTGGAATAAGCAGCATGAACCTGGTGATCTGGGCTGGAAACCCTCCAGATGCAGGGGCTGGGGGCAGGTGGGTCCCCGCAGCCCAATCCAGGCCCCAGCTGCCCAGCTGTGGGTCGGGCTGCAGGGAAGAAGAGTGTCAGCGCCACAGGTGACAGGGGAGCCTGGGGGGAGAGCATCCTGACAGGCATGCAGAGGCACGCCGGGCCATCCTTGGGCCCGATTCTGTATTCCGCGGGAATATTTTGCTCCTGCGTTATAGAATTGGGTTCTAATGGGCCCATCCTGCTTGTGGCCATCTGGATGCCTGGATGTGGCCCTTTCTGAATCAGGTTCAAAGTTTCTAGATGAAATAAACGACTGCTTTTTGGAGCAGCTGGTTCATGAACCAACAAGAAGGGAAGCCATCTTGGAACTAGTCCTTACTGGAACACAAGATCTGGTGCAATAGATGTGTTGGGGCACTTGGCAATAGAGAGCATAGCATGATCACATTTGATTTAATAACTGGAGCAAGCATGGCAAGGAAATCCACAGTACCACCTTTTAACTTTCAAAAGGGAGACTACGATAAAATGAGGTAAACAGTTCCTTTCAGTGGGGCACTTGCCAGAGGTTTTTTTTTTAAATGACAGTTTGTGGAGTGGTGGGGGGAGTTAGGGGGGTTATTTTTTGGCATTGGATCAGTTTGTGGGGTGAAAGGGCAGTGGTGAGATAGTTTTTGGAGGTAAGCAGTTTGCAGGGTAGTGGGGTAGAGTGGGGCAGTTGGAGGGAAATCTCTTAGGAGTGGGGAAGTTATGGGGGATAGTTTTGTGGGGTAGGGCAGTCTTTGGGTTTGTAGGGCAGTTGCAAGGTCATTTTTTGGAGTGGGACAGATTGCTGGGAGTAGTTTTTAGAGTGGGGAGAGCTGTAAGGGCATAGTTTTTGGGGGTGGGAAAGTCTGAAGAGTGGAGAGGGAGTTGCAAGGGAGTTGTTTTTGGGAATCGGACAATTTTGAGGGGGTAGATTTTGAGAGTGGGACAGTTTTCAGGGCGCTGGTGCTGTTTAAGGGGTAGTTGTTGGGGGAGGGAGCAGGTTACGGGCTGGTGGGGCAGTCTCAAGGTAGTTTATGATGGTGGGTATGTTTGTGGTGTGGTGGGACAGTTGCAGGCGGGGTATTTTTTGAGGGTGGGGTAGTTTGCTGAGTGATGTGGCAAATGCTTTTCTGCCATTATGGAAAAATATCTAAGTGAATCAGTTCAGAATTGGTTAGGCTGAAAGATTAAGGTCCACCAAGTTCAACTTTACATTATTGTAGTTTTCTATATGCAGTAATCTGAGGGAGCTCAGAAACAAGCACCATGTGTCTGTAACCATTTTAGTGGCAAAGAGGGGTAATTGCTTTTCCAACTCCAAGATTAGCAATCTGCTTAAGCCTATGGCTAAGAACTTTTTCTAGAGTCTAATTACATCTTCATATCAACTGAATTTCTTTGTTACAATTCTTTAAAGACTTTAAAATAATAGAAAATACAGGAATATTTTGCTGATTTACCTTAAATTTATCTTTAAAAATTCTGTTTGCTAGGGTCCCCCAGGACCACCAGGACCTTCAGGACCTGATGTAAGTAAAGTAGCATCCGTTCAGCTCCATTCTGAGCATTATCATTATTTATATACTATATTTTAATAAAATGTCTTTTAACTAACTATGCTGTTAACACGGGTAATACAGGGGTCAATTTTCAGTAAAATGTCTAAGGAATAATTTGGAAACATCTAATTTAGACATTTAAAATATACCTATATTCAGTGGCACTATACATAGAGTTAGTGCTGCTGGATTTATCAGTAGAAATGCTGAATATTGGGGTTTCAACATACAGGTGTATGCATAAGGCCCTGAATATTGGCGCTATATGTATAGCTTATATGTTTGACTCGTATGACCCAGGCTAACCCTGGTTTTGGCACATCCAAGTCAAATTTATAGGCTATACATATGGACCCAAATATTGGCACCTATACTTATAATTTATATGGATTTGTGGCCACCACTCTAACTTTATAAATATTGATATAGATCTATAAAAGCAGAGAAGATCATGCAAAAAGTTGATAGCAGGGAGGAAGTGACGTCATCGACTCGGATGGCTGCCTGAGTTTGCAGCTCCGGAGCCTGAACCGGCATTAAAAGAGAAATTCCCCTCCAAAGTGAACAAAAAAGGTGGAGGAGAGGAGGAATAGTGGCAGAGACATGGAGGAGAGTGATGGCGACTCGCAGAAAGACGGCGGACATACGCGAGTATGCGTGTAGCAGCTCGCAGCAGCATGAGGGGCTGGAAGGCAAGATGGCGAATGTGCAGAGCGGAGGAGGCAGAGAGGTGACAGAGCGGGAAAAGAAAAGTGGTTGGGGTACGGAAGATGTGCGAGCTGAAATGGTGGTTCAGAAGGTTACCCGCGAGGAACTGCAAGGTTGGTTTAAAGAGTTGAAGGAAGAAATGAATAAAATGAAGGAGGAGATGGGAGACTTGCTGGGGGAACTAAAAGGAGAGATGGGGGAGATGAAGGCCCGGCTGGAGGAGCAGGAGCACAAGTTGGAAAATTTGCAGGAGCAAAGTGACATGAATAAGCAAGATGTTGCTGAGCTGCAGAGGTGGAAAGAGCAGATCTTGTATAAAATAGAGGATCTAGAAAACAGATCCCGGTGAAATAATTTGCGTATACGGGGAGTCCCTGAGGAGCAGGGCTTCCAAAATAGCAAGAAGATGGCGGAGGCCATACTGAAGGATATTTTGTCCCAAAATGGAGGAGCTCAGCAATGCATTAAAGTTGAGATGGACAGAGCGCATAGAGCCTTGGGTCCTGTGAGGCCAAACAGGCCCTGTGATATTGTACTGTGTTTAAAGGATTATGAGGTAAAATAATCCATATTAACGGCAGTGCGCTCCAAAGAGGATTACAAGTGGCAAAGCTATAAGATTGCCATATATGGTGACCTGGCAGCTGGTACCTTGCAGAGAAGAAGGGAAATGGCGCCGACAACGCAGGTGTTACGCCAAGCGGGAGTGAAGTATCGTTGGCTCTACCCCTTTGGGCTCATGTTTAATAAAGGGGCCAAGGTGTGGAAAGTTAAAACTCTACAAGAAGCGAAGGTGGTTCTTGGGGAAGCGAAGATGTCAGAGGTGGTGGAAGAGAGTCAACAACAGAGGGAGCAGAGGTCGATTGAAGCAGCTTATGGTGAAGCCGTGGCAGTAGTACAAAGCAGGTCGGAGAGTACTTGAAGATAACTGGATGGACAATGGGCAATGCTGGACTGATGCAGGACAGTGAATGTGGGACTTGTGATGGTGGAGGGTTTGACAGAGCTAGTTCCCATAAACACTTGGGGGAGCTAGCACTTGTAATTGTAAATGTAAAATGATGTAGGGGGGCTTGGGGCACCTCCACAAAAATAATTAAAAAAAAAAAAAAAAAAAAGGAAAGAAGGGAAAGGGTAAATGATCATAGGATGGTTATTATGCAAATCCCTGCGGAAGAAGAAGGGGGGGGGGAATAAGGGAAACGGTAAATGGGAGCGGGGATAAAAGTAAAAATGGACGTGTGCCCCGGGTCTCCAGTTGCTGAAAGAGCATTACAGAGCTGTGTAAAAATACGGGGTGGGGGGGGGGAGGGGGGAAAAGAGATATGGGACATGTTTAATAGGGAATGTACTGTGTTGGGTTAATGGGTTATATGTTGAGGGGGTGATGGAAGAGGGAGGAGGGTTGTGGGAAGCAGGAAAGGAAATAAGGGAGAAGTGTGGTAGGTAGGGTCAGGGGATAAGAATAAGGGGTTAGGATGGAATGGGGGGGGACTGAGGGGAGAGGGGAGGAGGGAGGGTGGGCGGTGTGTGCCGGGATCCGAGAAGATGAACACTACTCCAAGGAGGCCCTTGGGAGGGAGGGAGATGGGGCAAGGGGAGGTTGGGGAGGGAGGGAAGGGAAAGGGGGGTGGGAGGGTAATGGGGGTAGAGAGAGGAGGGGGAAGGTTCGGGGGAAAGGGGGGATGGAGGGAGAGGGAGAGGAGGGGGATGGGGAGGGTACGGCGATAGGGCAGATACAGTTGAAACTTTTAACAATAAATGCAAAGGGGTTACAGACATGGCGGAAGAGAAGATTAGTGGAGGGAGAAGGAGGACGTCTGGAGGCTGATGTGTTGTGTGTGCAAGAAACGCACTTGAAAGTGGGGCAGGAGAGGTTGTTACAGACCCGTAGATACCCTTATGTGCTGCTGGGGGGTAAGCGAGCTGAGTACAAGAGAGGGGGAGTGGGCTTGATGCTAAGTAATAGGGCCAAGGATTGGGTGGTGGAAGAGCGCCGGGACAAAAGGGGGCGGTGGGTAGGAGTTAAGTTGGCGGTAGCTGGGGAGGAGATCTGGGTATTGAGCATATATGGGCCGAATGATAAGCGGAAGGAGTTTTATGATAGGATGTTGGAGGATGTAGAAAGATTTGGGCCACAATCGAAAATACTGGGGGGGGGGGGGGGAGATTTCAATTTGACGGTGAACCCCAGAATAGATCATAGTGGAGGTGAAGGGGGGGGGAGCAGGAAGGAGAGGGAAAGCATGCTGCATATGAAAGATAGGTTGGGGCTCATAGATGTGTGGAGGGTGAGGCACCCTGGGCAGAGAAGCTATACGTTCTATTCGAATCCACATCAGACGTATAGTAGGTTGGATATGTTTGGGTGAGTGGGCTATGGGTATCCAAGGTGAGCGAGGTGGAACAGGCATCAATAACATGGTCCGACCATGGAGGTGGAGGGCATTAACAGACCCATACAGGAGGTGGAGGTGGTGGAAGCAATTAGAGCCCTGAAAATGGGGAAAGCACCAGGTGTGGATGGATTTACAGCAAAGTTTTACAAAGTTTTTCAGGAACAAGTGAGCCCAATACTGGTGGTGGTCTTTAATGACTGTATAGAGGGGGGTATGCTGCCACATACAATGGGAGAAGCAGGAATATCGCTGATCCCAAAGCCGGGAAAGGATCTGACAAGTTGTGGGTCTTATAGGCCAATATCTTTAATTAATATAGATGCCAAGATTCTGGCGAGAATATTGGCGCAGAGACTACAGGGGGTATTGCCTACTCTGGTTAATAAAGATCAAATAGGGTTCGTGGAAGGGAGACAAGGGGGGGATAATATCCGGAAGGTTGGGAATTTGACATGGAAGGTGGGGTGGAGTGACGAGAAAGCAGTGTTTTTAACGCTAGATGCAGAAAAAGCCTTCGATCGTGTAGAGTGGCCCTTTATGTTGCAGGTGTTAGAAAAGATGGGAGTGGGAAGCCGGTTTATGACGTGGATCAGGGCTCTTTACGCGAGCCCGATGGCTAGAGTACGGGTTAACGGGGGATACTCTGAGTCCTTTAGGTTGGTTAGAGGTATGAGACAGGGGTGCCCCTTGTCCCCGCTGCTTTTTGTGCTGGTTATGGAACCTTTGGCAGAGAGGATTAGGCGGCAAAACAACATTAAGGGGATACAAATGGGGGGGATTGATGCAAAGATTGTGCTATTCGCGGACGATGTCATTCTGACGTTAACGGAACCCCTAACCACTTTGCCAGTGCTATTGAAAGAGATTGCGGAGTACAGTAAGGTATCGGGGTATAAAATTAATAGCACTAAGATGGAAATATTAGGGTTTAACTTATCGGAGGGGTTGGGGCAGAGGCTGAAAGATGGGTTTCCATTTAGGTGGGTTAAGGGTACATACAGATATTTAGGTATCGAAATGGGGAATATGATAGACCGATGGAGGGAGTGGAACTATGAGAAGTTGATGGGCGATATGAGGAAGGATTTCAGGAAGTGGAAGGAGTTGCATTTGACGTGGCTTGGCAGAATAGCCACTGTGCAAATGAATATATTGCCTAGGATTCTGTTCCTGTTTAGCGCTACACCTTGAACACAAAATGCCAATTCCTTTGATTGTTTGCTATGTATACCACCTTGATTGAAGGATAAGGCAGGATAGAAATACCCTTTAAATAAAATAAATAAATAAATATACCCAGTCCTCATTCAAGGAGATATATTAAGAGAATGCAGCAGCTGCTCATGGAGTTTGTATGGGAAGGAAAGTGCCCAAGAATATCTAGGAAAATAATGTACATGAGAAGAGAGGAGGGGGGGAGGGGTGTTGGGAATGCCAAATCTGGAAATGTACTATAGGGCAGCAGTGCTGAGAACGGTAGTTAGGTGGAGGGCCGGGGGGGAGAGCCCAGATTGGGTGCAAATGGAGGCAGGGGGCAGAGGGGGCTAGGAGAGATGCGGAAAAGGGAGTATGGGATAGTCAATTTGGGAAAGGCAGTTGGGGGTACCTGGAGGGTCAAGCCAATCCATTTGTTAAGCTAACAAGAGAGTTGTGGAAGAAGGCACAAGTGAGGTTGTTGGGGGGGGGGGGGGAAGAAATATTCTAGAAGAGCGTTCATCAGGGGGATGATGGAGTTTGTGCCGGGGATGGAGGGGAAGATCTATAGGGAATGGGAGCAAAAAGGGCTGTGGAGAATGGGGCAAGTACTCTCAGAAAAGGGAGATTTATTACCATTTGGGGTACTGAGAAAGAACTTTGGGCTAGGGGATAGGGATTATTATGCGTATATACAGTTATATTACTTTACAATGAGAAGAGAGGTGCAGAAGGATTGGAAAAGGTCTATGAGAACTTTCGAGTAGCTTATGGCAAAGGAGGGGCTGCCAAGGAAGTTGCTGTCTCATCTGTATAAAATGTTAATGGAGGAAGAAGTACAGGAAGTGAGCGGGCACCAGAAGTGGGAAACAATAGTGGGTGAGAGTGGAATGCGGAAAGGTGGGGGAGGGTAATCAGGAAAGAGAAAAAGCTGGCCCCGGGTACGGTGTATTTGGAGAATAGCATTAAGATTAGGCTATACATGTATTGGACCCCGGAGCGAATGAGAGCTATGAGTAAGCACCAAACTGGGGAATGCTGGAAAGAGTGCGGAAAGAGGGGGGATTTGCTGAATATGTTGTGGGGTTGTGAGAAAGTGCGAAGCTTTTGGGAGAGAGTGAAAGGGATATATGAGGAAATTACAGCTATCAGGGTGAGGGTGACTAAAGAACAAATTATTTTTAATGAACCAGTGGAAAATGGCATGTGGGCGGATAATTTTCTGGGATATTGTGTGGGAGCAGGGCGACTGGCATTGATGACTCATTGGCGCCGACCAGAAGTGCCCACAAGAGCAGAGGTGCTGGGTCGGCTAGATCAGCTTTGGCTTATGTGCAAAATAGACGCCCTGAAAAGGGAGAAAGTATCTAAATTTGAGGGAGAGTGTGGGTGGTTTGGGGCATGGCGCAGGAAAATGGGTAATGGAGATACCTAATGGGAGGGGAGAGGAGGGTGGATGTGAGAAGGGGAAGGGGAGTATCATTCTAGAACTTGTTATAGGGTCCTGAGAAGGGGATAGATAAGATGGGGGAAGCTGGGGTTGGAGGGGAAGTGTATACACATTGTAAAGTTGTATATTGTAGGTATGGGGTAAAGTTGGGGGGTGGGAGGGCGAGATAGAGGGGAGAAGAGGAAGAAGAGGAATAGCTAATGTACAAAGTAAACGGGTTGGGGGAAGAATGGCAGCAGGTAGAGAAACAGCAAATGTTTAGTGGGGGATGTCTGTTGTGCAACCTGGAAAGGGTTATGGTTATGGTTATGGTTAGGCATTTGATATACCGCCCTTTACTTATGCATCAGAGCGGTTTACATGTATATACTAACAGGTACTTTTATTCCCTTGTCCCCGAAGGGCTCACAATCTAAGTGTACCTGAGGCAAAGGGTGGAGTGGGACATGATGTTTTGGAAATGTTTTGGAAATGATTGTAAGTTGAGACTGATTGGTTGAAAAATAAAAATATAAATTACAAAAAAAAAAAAAAAGTTGATAGCAAGGCTTAAACTCAGGAGAGACCTGAACAGATCATTTGCATCATTCATATCTTTATTGTCTTTCTTGTTCTTTTTCAGGAGTGTGAAATCTTAGATATTATCATGAGGATGTGCTGTAAGTACTTTACGTATCATGACAGTCTATATACTATATTGCCACTCTTTTGGGCAGTGCGACAGTTAGCTGCTGTGAGGTAATTGTCATCACTTCCTAATGCCATACAGCCTATCCAAGCTGTCCTTTCATATCAACTTTTAAGCTTTACATTCTCTATTTTCGGGGGCAGTTTCTCCAAATGAATGAGTTTTGTGCATACAATGACAGTCATGAACCTCACTTCTAAGCCAAGGTATGTGAAGTATGATCGCAGTTTTCAAATTTACTGCTAATGCGCAGTGTAGTACTTGCATCGTGCCAAAGAGCCTCCGTCTGGAGTTCGTAAGATGTTACGTGTATGGGTAATTCATCAAAGTGTGCTTGGAAATTCCTCTTAATTTGCCTATGGCACCCAACATGATGGGAAATAACCCATTCTCCAGGAACAAGCAGGAACATATGGGTGACATTAAGGGCGTTGGAGCCTGTACGGAGCATTTCCGCAGCTTTCAAATAAAGCCTTTGGGAATGCTACCATGCATGCATGGTCCCCTTCCCATCCAAGGGTGCCATCTTGCTCAGTCTACTTTTTTCCGCAGAGCCCAATGGATGCTTGTCCTGTTTCCCCGGCAAAATCTCCCTAAAATTATCCTTAAAAGTTGTTTTTTCCCAGTTTGCATACTAATTCCTTTTCCCATCCCCAAGCCGGTGCTGACCCCGGTGCAGTTTCTCGGCTCCCTCCTTCTTTTTTGATGAGACTTTCCTTGACCGGCATTCATGCCCTTTTTCACCCTGGGGTCATTGGCCCCGGCCGGGAGTCTTCCACCATGTCTCCTGATGGGTTCAAAAAATGTGACCACTGCAGTCAAACTATGTCTGTAACAGACACCCACAACTGCTGCTTACGCTGCCTGGGTCCAGACCACAACAGCACCACCTGTTACCTGTGCCAGGCCATGACTCCGAAAACCAACAAGAAATGGTCGAAGTTGCAGGGGAAGATATTCTCACAGTCCGACTCAGCTCCAGCTTTCCCGATGCTGGACTCCAAGCCCAGCACTTCTCATGAGGCCCTGGCGTCCTTGGAGTCCCGCGGCAGCGGCTCCTGTGAAAAGACCCTGGACCCCGAGAAGAAAAAGAAAAAAATTCTCAAAGCCAGTCACAGGTTCCACCAATTAAACCCGATAAGGTCCCGCGGAGGGACTCAGGTGACTCTGAGCCGCCCACCCCTAAGGTCTCTAAGAAGGAGTCCTCAGCTGGCAGAGACCATGCGAGACTCCTTGAGGCTGTGGTCCTCATCAAGGACACATTCGTGAAAGTGCCGGCATTGGGCCCGAGAACCTCGGTGCCCGGGCCGAAAGCTGCGGAGCCTTTTGGTCTCAAAACCAGAATGGTGGCCCTGAAGCAGAATATATCTGCCATCCTGGCCCTGCAGTAGGCAATGATGTGTAGCTCATCCGCATCATCTGCACTGACAATCGGGTACCTGACTGCGGCGGAGTCCCTGGGCATTGAGCCAGGCCCCGAGTGCCATCAGCCTTGGGCGAGCCCTTGGCACCGATCGAGCTCCCGGTCCCGATCCTCAGATATCCGGTCCTCCCTGGCCAGTTTCCGGGAGTTGAACCCGAGCTCCTCAGGGGGAACCCAGTTCCCCAGAGCTGGCCTCGAGGCACGGGAATCCCGAGCTTCAGAGTCCTTGATGCCCTCCGGCTCCAAGTGGGAGACCGACGATGAGGCCTCCCCGGAGACACCGAGACGTCGCCTCAGAGCCGTCTTACCCATTACCCTGGGGCCATTCTCCCCCAGAGGATGTGGCCTTCCATGACTTCATCCGGGATATGGCACGGGCCCTGTCAGTCCCGGCCGAATCAGAGGAGGACCCGCGCACTGAAGAACTGGAGATCCTCCAGTATGTTTCCCCACCAAAGAAGACTCTCACGGTGCCGGTGCAGCCTTTCCTCAAGTGGTTGCTCCTGCGAATTTGGGAGACCCCGGCCTCAGTGCTGCTGGTCAGCCGATGCCTTGACGCCATCTGCCACATCAAGAAGGGCCCTGGCTTCCTAAAGGCTCAGCTCCCGCATAATTCCATGGTTGTGGAATCATCTATGCAGAAGCTCAAAAGCCAGAAGAATTATTCCTCCGTCTCTCCGGGCAGAGAGGCCCGAGACCTCGACACCCTTGGACGCAAGTGCTTTCAGGGCTCCATGCTCAACTGCTGGATACAGGCCTTTGAATTGTACATAGGGATGTACCTCAAGGGCCTCATCAAGGAACTGGCAGGTTTCTCTGCGGGCCTTGCCAGGGAACCTCTCCAGAGGTTCCAAACCCTGACATCCGGGATGCTTGGCTGCTCAAAATTCCTGTCCTGCACCGCCTACGACAGCTTTGAATCAGCAGCCTGGGTAGCAGCAGCCAGTATCGGCGCCTGATGCCAAGCCTGGGTGCAGACCTCCGACCTCGAGCAGTGGGTACAAGAAAAATTGCTCGACATCCCCTGCACTGGGGAAAACTTGCTCGGCAAGCCCATGGCTGACAAGGCGGCCTAGATAGAGGCCAAGGTCATAACCAGTCAGAGACTCTTGAGGAAGACCTCAGCCCTTCCCCGGAAGAAACCTTCGGGGAAAAGACCCCCCTTTCCCAAGGAAAAAGAGGTCCTTTCATCAGGTTCACTACCAGCCCTTCAAGAGACAACAACAACAGGGCCCTCAGCCCAAGAGTCAGAGACACGGGCCAAGAAAGCAGAAGGCTCAGAAGCCCCAGGCCCCAGCTCCAACCCAACCTGGGGGAGCTTTTGATTCCCCACAGAGGGCCTCCACTCCCACAGGAGACCCTCCCCAGTCCACAGTGGGTCCTACAAGTGGTAAGGGAGGGGTATCGCCTCGCTTCCAGCAAACACCCCCAGGATTCTTCCCAGGAGAGCTGGTCCGGCCTCTCCTTCACCAGCCTTTGCTCCTCTCAGAGTTTGCAGGCCTGCTCAAGGACAGGGCAGTGGAGCCTGTACCCAAACATCTATGGGGAAAGGGTTTCTACTCCAGGTACTTCCTTTCCCCCCAAAGAACTAGGGGCCTTAGGTCCATACTAGACCTGCAAAACCTGATCAAGTTTCTGGTGAGGGAGAAGTTCAAGATGCTCTCCCTTGGGATACTGCTGCCCTACCTCCACCAGGGAGATTGAATCTGCTCCTTGGATCTGAAGGATGAGTACACCCACATCCTGATCGACCCCTCCCACAAACAGTACCTAAGATTCGTGGTGGGAGGAGAGCAGTACCAGTACAAGGTACTCCCCTTTGGATCGGCCTCATTGCCAAGGGTTTTCATAAAGTGTCTGACAGTAGTGGCCACCTACCTGCACTTACAAGGGGCCTTCATCTTCCCCTATCTGGATAACTAGCTCATCAGAGGCACTATGGCCATCGAGGCCAACAAGGCCGCAGGCCGGGCAATCTGCCTCCTGCAGCACCTGGGGTTTGTCATCAACTACCCCAAATCCCATCTCTCCCCGGCTGAAGGCCTAGAGTTTATAAGGGCATATCTGGACACACTACAGGCAAGAGCGGTCCTCCCAAGAGAAAGGGCGGCATGCATCTAGCAGCTGGCAGGGGAGGTGCAACACCACAGGACAGTCCTGGCTGCCTCCTCCTCTGTCTCCTGGGCCACATGGCCAAGACAGTCCACGTCACCCCCTCAGCCTGCCTGCATATGTGGATGGCCCATTGGTGCCTGCGCTCACAGTGGACTCAGGTCACAGGCAGGCTGAGGGACAGGCGGCCTCACTAAACTGGTGGCAGAATTTGTACCACCTACAGGTGGGAATACCTTTTCAGGCACCCGCACCACAAGCGACTCTGACCACAGACGTCTCCCTCGTGGGTTGGGGAGTGCACTGCAATGGCCTATGCACACAAGGCAGTTGGCTTCCGGAGGAGTCCCTCCTACAGATCAATCTCCTGGAACTCTAGGCAATCTTTCTGGCCCTTTGAGTATTCTGCCACCGCCTGTGGCATCTGCCGGTGTTGATCCAGATGGACAACCAGGTGGCCATGTTTTACATCAACAAGCAGGGGGCATGGACTCATACTCCCTCTGCTGGGAGGCGGTGGCTCTCCTCTCCTTTGTGGCACATCACAGCACCTCAGGGTAGTGAGACAGCTCTTCAACCTCTGGGGCAGGCCTGCGATGGACCTTTTCCCCTCTCCGGACAACACACAGCTGACCCACTTCTGTTCCCGTCAGCTGCACCCAGAGAGAGTGGCAGCAGATGCCTTCCTAATCTTGTGGGCCGAGGGCCTGTTCTATGTGTTCCTGCCAACCCCCCTGGTAGCCAGGACCCTCTTCAAAGTTCAGGGCGAGAGAGCATCAGTAATACTGATTGCCCCCAGGTGTCCCAGTCAGCCCTGATTTCCCCTGCTACTCTCCTTGTCGGCGGCACTCCCAGTTCCACTGGGCCAGGCCCCGGACCTCCTGTCCCAGGAGGGGAGCTCACTCTTGCACCCCAATGTGGGGTCCCAGATGCTAACAGCATGACTCCTGAAAGGGTAAACTTGGCCCCTTTCAGTCTTCCAGTGGAAGGCGAAGAGATCCTGCTGGCCTCCTGGAAGCCCTCTACCAGAAGGGATACACCTTTAAGTGGAGAAGGTTCTCCGTTTGGTGCGCGGAATGAGGAGAGAATCCCTTCTCTTGCCATGTGCAGCTTGTCTTCCAGTATCTGCTGCACTTATCACGCACCGGGCTGAAATCTCACTCGGTATTGGTGCACCTGAGTGCCATAACTGCTCATCACCACCCCATTGAGGGGAACCACTCTCCAGCCAACCCCTAGGGGCATGTTTACTAAACCGCAGTAGCGGACTCCGCCCAATATCGGAGCCGTGGCTCCATTGAATTCAATGGGGCCGCGGCTCTGATATCGCATGGAGTCCGCTACCGCGGCTTTGTAAACAAACCCCCTAGTCTCCAGGTTCCTCTGGGGCCTCCTGCTATCAAAGCCCCCTCTCTGCCCTCTGGCAGCGAAATGGGACCTCAATGTGGTGCTCTCCTAGCTCATCAGATCGCCATTCGAGCTCCTAGCTACTTGCCATCTAAGGTACCTATTGTGGAAAGTGGCCTCCTTGGTGGCCTTTATGTCCGCTCGAAGAGTGAGCGAGCTCCAGGGTGGTGCTCCGCATATACCACAAATTTCTCCTGAAGGTGGTATCTCCTTTTCACCTCAACCAAGAGGTAGTCCTCCCCACCTTCTTTCCACAGCCTCATGCTGGCAGGAGGAACTGATCCTCCATATGCTGGATTGCAAACAGGCATGTTCTTTCACTTACAGCAGACTCAGGCCCATCGGAAATCTCCTCAGCTTTTCATGTCTTATGACCCCAGCAGACTGGGGCTCCCTGTGTCTAAGCAAACTCGGTCCACTTGGGTGGTGGACTGTATTGTCCTCGCCTATGATCAAGCGGGCCTCTCGAGCACCAGATCACAGCACATCGTGTGAGGGCCATTGCCACATTGGTGGCCAATCTCCTCTCAGTGCCGGTGTTGGAGATTTGCAAGAGTGAGCAAGCCACATAGTCTTTGATTCATATGTTTGCAGCTCACTACTGCCTGTAGAGCGAGTCCCGTAGGGACAGTGCCTTTGGCCAGGCAGTACTCCATAATATTCTCGGGGTGTAGGCAATTCCTGCTCTCCAACACTTCTGTGTTCAGGCTACTGGAGTGATAGTGTCTCTGGATGCTAGATCTTAGAGTCTCTCAGCTGGGGACTCATCTTCTGCAACTCATGGCTACCCAATTGGTCGCTGTTGGTGCTGTCCTGATTCTGTTCCTCGGCAGCCTGGAGCTAGGTAGTCCCATATGTGAGGACTGACTTCCTGCTTGTTCCTGGAGAAAGTGTAATTACTCACCTGTTACAGGTGTTCTCCGGGAACAGCAGGAATCAGTCATTACAACCATCCCTCCTCCCCTAGGAGTTGCCTCTATACATTACATTATTTTTACTGCCATCTTAGCTATGTCATCTGAGTGAGCAAGATGGCACCTATGGGCAGGAAGGGGACCAAGCATGCGTGAGGCTTTCTTTGAAAACTGGGGAAATGCTCTGCACGGGCTCCGTTGACGTCGACATCACACATATGTGAGGATTGATTCCTTCTTTCCCCGGAGAACACCTGTTACAGGTGAGTAACTAAGCTGTATCTTTCTGCCACATTTTCTTGGTCTCTAACTGCATTTCTTGGTACTTGAAGATTTTCTCCTTCTCTACGCGATATAGCAGTACATTATCTCCTCCTTATCTGCAGAAGTTCACTTAACTGTAATTAGTCCTCTTAACGTTTTCATTAATTTCTGTGGTTTATCTCCTGCCCCTGTAGATCCATGAACATGTTCACCATGGTCTTTATCTGTGGCAGGGATGTTGTCTGCATCTGCAGTGCTTGCACTATTGCAACCACCAGTGTTAGCCCTAGTGCGTATACTAGGGGTAGGCACCTTTTTATCCTGGGCGACGTGTGGCCAGCATGTAGTTCTTTTTCGTTCCTACCATACTTCAATTGTGGTGTCACCTTGCTGGGATTCAGTATAGATTTTGTACAATGGGGTCACCACATGAAGGTACCCAGCAAGACTTGAGGAAAGAACTATATTCTTACCCCTAAGAGAAACACAGCAATTCACCAACCATAGGTAATGAATTGTATGTTGCACTTTCCATTGACCCCTATTTTCATTTAGAGGTACTCTGTGTTTCTCCAATGCTTTTTTAAAGTGATATACAGTCCCCGTCTCTACTACCTCCACTGGAAGGCTATTCCATGCATCAACCACTTTTGCAGTAAAGAGATATTTTCTCAATTACTCCTATCCCCTTTCACCTTCATCTTATGAAGCCTCGTTGCAGAGTTTTCTTTCAAATGACAGAGGCTTTCCTCCTGGACATTTATGCCATGGAGGTATTTAAATGTCTCTATCATAACTACCCTCTCTTGACTTTCTTCCAAAGTATACAGTACATATTGAAATATTTAAGTCTGTCTCCACCTGCCTTATGACAGAGACCACTGACGAAGGATAAAGTGATATACAAATCTGTCTAAATAAATACATTTTAGTATCTGCCTTCTGTGCTAAATCTTCCTGTATATATCCGTTTGAAGGTGTAGTCTACAGAATTGCACACAGTACTCCAAATGAGATCTCACCAAGACTTATCAGAGGCACTACCATCTCCTTCTTCCTGCTGGCCATTTCTCTCTCTATGTACCCAAGTATCCTTCTAGCTTTATTTGTTGCCCTTTTTACCTTTTAAGCCATCTTAAGATCATAAAAAACAATTATTCTCGGGTCCCACACTTCTTTCATGGACAGAAGTACTTCACTACCTTGCATTTTTATAGCCCAAATGCATGACCATGCATTTTTAGCATTAAATCTTAGCTGCCAAATTCGTAACCATTCTTCAAAATTTGCTAGATTCCTCCTGGATATTTACCCTATTGCAGATTTTGGTATCATCCTCAAAGAGGTAAATTTTACCCGACAGCCCTTCCATGGTATCACTCATAGTTTACATAAGAACATAGGAAATGCCATACTGGGTAAGTCCAAGGTCCATCAAGCCCAGTATCCTGTTTCCAACAGTGGCCATTCCAGGTCACAATGACCTAGCAGGTTCCCAAAAAGGTACATAGGTTCCACAATGCTTGTCCCAGGGTAAGCATTGGATTTCCCTGGTCGTCTTTGGCTTATGGACCTTTCCTCTCAGAACTTAACATAAGAACATAAGATATGCCATACTGGGTCAGACCAAGGTCCATCAACCCAGTATCCTGTTTCCAGCAGTGGCCAATCTTTATCTTTATCTTTATTGAACATTTTATATACCGCCCATTGTCGAAACATGAGGGCGGTTTACAATAAAAATATAAATGCTGGCGTTAAAAGAAAGGAACTCCATTGAAATAAAGAGAAAGAAGGGCCAAAGGGGCCACCAGACAGAACAGTAAATTCAAACAATAACCAATCAAATCCAATGTCACAGAGACAGATGAGAACTAACAAAGTCAAACAATACTCAAACTAGGTGGTGGACAGACATACAGACAAACAAAGGACTATACAGGACACCCAGGGGGGAGGTCAAACGCCTGTTGGAATAGGTGGGTTTTTAATAGTGTCTTGAAGTTCTGGTAGGAGGGTTCTAGCCGGAGGGAGGGAGGAAGTGAGTTCCATAGGGAGGGTCCTAGAAAAAAGAAGGCAGTCTCCACAAAAGACACAGGTTCCACAATGCTTATATTGGGTTAAGCAGTGATATCCTGGGTCTTTTTTAATAATGGTTTATGGACCTTTCCTCCAGAAACTTATCCAAACCTTTCTTAAACCCAGCTACACTAACAGCTTTTACTCCATCCTCCATTAACATAGTTACATAATAGCATATTACAGTATATGATGACAGATAAAGACCAGTATGGTCCATCTAGTCTGCCCAGTGAGGTGGCTAGAGTGGTTATAAACTGCTCCTCCTTGCAGGTCATTCCCTTCTGTGCCTGTGTTTACAGTAGTAACAAATTCCAGAGTTTGAATATGTGTTGAGTGAAAAACTGTTTTCTCTTATTAGACTTAAATGGGTTGCATTGTACAGTAGTTTCACTGTGTGTCCTCGTCTTTCTACTCTTTGATGGAGTAAACAACCTATCTATGTTTACCTGTTCTATGCCATTTATTAATTATAGACCTCTTTCATATCTCCCCTTAGCCATTTCTTTTCCAAGTTGAAGAGTTCTAACCCTTTAAGCCTTTTCTCATAGGGGTATCCTTCCATCCCCTTTACCATTTTGAATGCTCTTATCTGTACCTTTTCTAGTTCGGCATTATAATATCTTTGATTTTATTTTCTATTCTATTGCTTGTGATTCCTAGCATTCTATTTGCTTTCTTGGCTGTGGCTGCACACTATGCAGAGGGTTCCAACATACCATCCACGATGACACCCAGATCTTTTTCCTGAGTGTTGATTCCTAATCTGGAACCTTGCATTGTATAACTGTAGTTTGGGTTGTTCTACACTAAGTGCCCAGGAGCAGCTCAAGACAATCTGCTGCCTGAGGCGAGAGATGAGTTGGGGCTCCCCCCCTTCCAGCAGCCAAAATGGAGGGGCATCCTCAGAGATCTAGTCAGGGAATAGGGGATCCTCTCACTCAGAACACCGGTTAGATTGTTGCCCCAAGAATAAAGAAAATAATATATGCCCAGCTTAAATAATAAATAAAAAAGCAACAACTTTGCAATGAATTTCACATATGCAGCAAAAATTGTAGCTTGTTTAATTATATAGCCTGGGAATCTAATATAAAACATATTGACTCCTGACATTGCACAGATATGGTTGTTGTTGTTGTCGTTAAGTGCCATCAAGTCGGTGTCGACTCCTGGCAAGCCTCTGGATAGTTGACCTAAGCTTTATTTGGTCATCAGCCAAGCGGCTCATTGTTGACAGAGTGGTATCCATAGCTGCTGTTATTATATTGATCCATCTCATTGCCGGCCTTCCTCTTTTAAGGTGACCTTCTACCTTACCAAGCATTATGTCTTTCTCCAATGATCTCTCTCTTCTCATGATATGTCCAAAGTATGAAAGCTGAAGTCTTGTCATCTGAGCTTCTAAGGAAAGCTTTGGTTTGATCTCCTCTAGTACTGACTGGTTTGTTCTTCGGGCAGTCCATGGTATACACAGTATTCGTCACCAGCATCATAATTCAAAGGCATCAGTTTTCTTCCTGTCTATCTTTTTCACTTTCCAACTTTCGCATCCATATGATGTTATTGAAAATACCATGGCCTGGACAAGTCAAATCTTTGTAAGGAGAGAGGCATCTCTGCTCTTGAGGATCTTGTCTAGGTCCTTCATAGCTATTCTACCAAGAGCAATACGTCATTGGATTTTTTGACTGCTAGTCCTTTCTTTATTGATTGTTGATCTAAGTAAGTTAAATCTGTCAACTATTTCAATTTCTTCTCCATCAATGATGAACTTATTGTTTTTTCCAGTTGTCATGATCTTTGTCTTCTTAACGTTAAGGTGCAGACCCATTTTAAGATCTTGATCTTGAGAAGCAAATGTTTCAAATCGTCTTCACTTTCAGCCAGTAATGTGGTATCATCAGCATAGCGAAGGTTGTTGATGAGTCTTCCACCAATCTTCACACCTCGGTTGTCTTCATATAGTCCTGCTTCTCTGATGATTTGTTCTGCATATAAATTAAAGAGGTAGGGGGGAAGTATGCAGCCTTGTCGTACACCTTTGCTGATTTTAAACCATTCTGTTTCTCCTAGTCCCATTCGAACTGTTGCTTCTTGATCAATATAAAGGTTGTGCAAGAGAACGATTAGGTGTTCTGGTATACCTATGCTTCTTAATGTGGCCCAGAGTTTCTCATGATTTACACAGTAGTCAATAAAACACATATGGATATCCTTTTGGTATTCTTTTGTCTTTTCAAGGATCCATCTCACATCCACAATAATGTCTCTCATTCCTTGCCCTTTCCTGACCCTGCTTGCACTTCAGGCAATTCTCGTTCCAGGTATGGTTGTAGTTTCTGCTGAATGATCTTGAATAGAATCTTGCTGGCATGCGGGATCAGAGCAATTGTGTGATAATTTCCACAGTCAGTCAGGTCAAGGAGAAGTACTACAATAACACATGCAGGGAAATAGAATCAGAAGCTATTAGAGGAAGAACAAGATTGGCATTTCTAAAGCTGCAAGAGTTAAAGAAAAAATTCCAGCCTCGATTTGGAATGCTACAAGATGCTCAAGGATCCATGTTGAATGATGCTGAGAAGATCAAGAAAAGGTGGAAAAAATATACAGAGTCATTATAGCATAAAGATCAAGTAGAAAACAACCATTTCAACCTGTACCTTATGATCAGGAACCATTGGTGATGAAAAAGAAGTCGAAGCAGCGTTGAAAACCTTATCAAAGAACAAAGCATTGTTGTAATACTTCAGCATTCCCACTGAAGTATTACAACAATCGGATCAAGCTGTTACCATGTTTACAAGGCTTTGCCAAGAAATTTAGAAGACAAATTCATGGCCAACTGACTGGAAAAGATCTGTGTTTATACAAATACTGAAGAAAGGTGACCCTATTAAATGTAAATATATAGTCTGCAAAAGACAAAGGAGATACAAGGTAGTCATACATCAAAGGAACAAAAATAAAAAGAACCAAGGCACAGTTTATAACACCAAAATAAAATTATTATAGCTAATTTTATTTTGTTTTTTTAAACTATGCTGTGCTTCTCACTTTCTCTTCTTGAATATATATTCAACATCCAAAGAAACTCCTCTTCCAATAATGGGTACAGGATAAAACTAGCACATTTCCCACAGAACTCAACATACCAAAAATAATTTTGGATTCTTTTGTCATTTCAGTAACAATGATTATAAACCCTCACCAGTACTGGGCATATTGTGCAGTAATACAAAATCTTACAAAACTTACTTAGGACTTATAGAGAAAAATCTATCATACCATAACAGCATCAACTTCCAAACTCTACTCAGGAGGCCTATCCAGAAAAAAACAGGACTATAAATATTGCAATATGCCCTACAACATCCATACACCTATTCAAAAAAACAAACAAACTGAATTACTACCAATCCCTACATGAAAATTCCATGCTAATGGAATACCTGGCTTTAGTCACACACTCAGAATATAGATAGAGCCTCACCGAGTAGGAAATAAATTACCACAAACTAAAAACAGTTGTACATAGACAAAAATTAAACTGAAACCCCAAGAAGCCAGCCCCTGCATCAGTGATGTAGCCAGGACTGATTTTTTTTGTGAAGCCTGGGATTAACAAGCATGGGCATAAAACAGTGAGAATGCTGACACTGCCTCCAGTTATCTCATTTAATTGTGTTTATTCCACTGACTGGGTGGGTCTTATGCCAAAGTAGAGAGGCCTTCACTTGCCCAGGTCAATCCTTGGATACACCCCTGCATACAGTACAACAGCAGGGAAAGAAAGATATACATATGCCCCTGTACGGTGAAAAATAGACATGTAAATTTCAAAGAGTGACATATTCCAATCACTAAATTGAAAATAAAATTCATTTTTCTACCTTTGGTGACTGGCCATTTTATTATCTAATTTGTTGATCTCAGTCTCTGGTTTCTGCTTTCTTCTGTCTTCTCTTAATACACTATCTCCAGGAACAAGCAGGAATGTAGTCATCACATGTGGGTATCATTGGTACCGACGGAGCCTGCGCGGGAACGCTCCCCAGCGTCCAATTAGAAAGCTTTTGGGAGCATCCCACAGCGCCTGCGTGCTGCCTTCCCGCCTTTCCCAACTGCCTCTCTCCAGTTCTTCGTTTTCCGTGGAGACAGCAGGTCGTGTTCCTGTCACCGCTGAAAATTGTTCTTCTTTTTTGTGGTCGCGTCTGCCTTCCTCGACGCTTTACCGGTACCGCCGTTTTTTTCTTCTTTCTTTCTTTTCTTAAAAAAAAAAACTTTTTAGTACTTTTCCCATTTTTTTTTTTCAGGTGCACGCGTCATTTTGGGCCTTAGGCCCAGGATTTTTTCCATGATGGAAAAAACCTCCTCTGGGTTTAAAAAGTGTACCAAGTGTGGCGGTACCATCTCCGTGACCGACACCCATGAGTGGTGTCTGAAATGTTTAGGTCCTGACCATTCCATCTCGGAATGTGTGGCCTGTGCTATGATGTCCAAGAGAGGTTGACAGAACCGAGCTTCCAAGCTCAGTACCCTGTTTCCCTCTGATGCAGCTTCGGTGGCATCGACGTCTTCCAGGGCTTCGTTTTCCTCCCGTGGATCTCAGGTAACTAAACATAAGTCTAGCCGGTCCTCAAAGGGTAGATCTCCTTCTAAGCATTGAGATGCCTCTGGCGTTGCCCTTGATGATTCTGCACCGGCAAAATTGCCCCGGCGGGAGGCTTCGGTTTCCAAAGCATTATCGGGGCTCCAGGATGTTCTTGAGGCCTCAACCTCGGCAGAACTACTGGTGCCATGCTCTGGGGTACCGGCGGTCTTCTCCGGTACTGACATCCAGGCATCGGCAGCGTCGATAGACCAGAGAGTCTTGGCTATTGAGCGCAGTCTGGCAGCTCTCCTTGCGGCATCAACACCTTCGGAACCGCGACAGACAATCCAGCTGGTACTGACACCGACCCCGACGCCGGTATCGGTACCGGTACCAATGGCATCGACATCAGTATCGGTGTCTGCATTGCCGGTACCCAGTCATCCGATGCCTTCCGGTACCGATACCCCAGTACCAACTACTCCCGGTACCGACCGCTCGGGTATCAGGTTCTTCAAGAGCATCTGGACAGACGGTACTTCGAGTCCTCAGAAGAATCTGATTATTCTGACAGTTCTGTCGATGCAGCAATGCTTCTCCCAGAGGAGCCCTTCTCCCCTAAGCGCAGGATGTCTCCTCCAGAGGATATTTCCTTCCAGGATTTTATCAGGGAGGTGGCTCGGGGTCTGTCCATTACTGTGGCCCCTGAAACAGAGCACAGAGCTAAGGAGTTGGAAATTTTACAATATCCCAAAACTGCTAAGGAGGCAGCTACCTTGCCCATTCATGAGATTTTGCATGATCTCATGTTAAGAATGTGGGAGACACCTCTTACCACCTCGCCTCTTTCTCGCAGACTGGATACTCTGTATCGAGTCCCTCCTTGTCCTGGTTTCCAAAAAACTCAGCTTCCTCACCACTCTATTGTAGTGGAATCAGCTATGAGAAGGATCAAGAGTGCAAAGAGGTATGCCTCTAATCCTCCAGGACGTGAGTGCAGAACCATGGATGCTTTTGGACGTCATGTCTTCCAATCTTCCATGCTTTCTGCCAGGATCAGTTCCTATAGTCTATACATGGGATTGTTCCTGAAGGAGGTTACAGGTGATTTAGAGGCTTTGACTCCTATTCTTCCTGAAGATAGAAGACAGGATTTTCTCACATTGGTCAAACATGCCCAAGATGTTTCTAAATTTGTCAGCCGTGCAGCTTTTGACTGCTTTGAGTGCATAAACAGAACCTCTGCCATTGCCATAGGTGCACGTAGAATTGCTTGGCTCCAGGCATCTGTTCTGGAGCTCTGGGTACAAGACAAATTTGGAAATATCCCTTGTACTGGTTAGAACCTGTTTGGTAGAGATTGGCAGGAAAAGGCCAATGAGTTGGATGCTGACAACTCCACCTTGGATAGATTATCCAAGTCCACAGCTGATCCTGCTAGAAAGAAATCTTTCAAGAAACCATTCTTTTCTAAGAAGAAAAGATATTATTCTGCTTATGCTCAGCAGGGACGTTCTGCAGGTCAGCTTGTCAGGAAAGGTCAGCAAACACCCAAACAGAAGAAAGCAAAGACTGCTAAGCCTCACAGTCTCAGCCTCCACAAGGCCTTTGACTTTCAGCTAGAGAACTTAGCCTTCCTGGCTCTCGTGGGACCAGAGCCTTCCACCATTCCAGGAAGGTTATGTCACTTTTCCCCCAGATGGGGGCAGATAACAGCAGAGCATTGGACACTCTCTGTCATAAAGGAGGGGTACAAGCTTCATTTTTCAAGCATGCCCCCTCCCACAATAATAAGGCAGTTCAGTTTTCCGACCTCTCTCATCAACCTGTTAGGTCAGGAGGTCACTATGCTTCTTGCCCAAGGGGCAATAGAAGAAGTACCAGCCATCAGCAGGGTACAGGTTTTTACTCCCCCTATTTCCTTATCCCAAAGAAAACAGGGGGATACAGGCCTATCTTGGACCTCAGAGAATTGAACAAATTCCTTGTCAAAGAGAAATTCAAGATGATGTCTCTCGGAACTCTGCTGCCATACCTTCAGAGTCAGGATTGGCTTTGTTCTCTAGATCTCAACATCCATCCAACTCACAGAAGGTTCCTTCGGTTCCTTTTTCAAGGAAAGTACTACCAATACAAAGTGCTTCCTTTTGGCCTGGCCTCAGCACCAAGGGTGTTCACGAAATGCATGGCTGTAGTAGCAGCATTTCTCCGCACTCTAGGGATATTCGTCTTCCCCTACTTAGATGATTGGCTCATTCAAGCCCCAACAGAGTCAGAGGCCAGGACTTCTCTATCCTGCACAATGCGTATCTTTCAGTATTTGGGGCTGGTACTAAACATCCCAAAATCCAGTCTAACTCCCACTCAGTCTTTAGAGTTCATAGGAGCTTTACTGGATACCAGAGAGGCAAGGGCCTATCTCCCCCAGGCCCGCTGCCTTCGCATGGTGCAGTTAGCTTCTCAAGCAGTGCTAAAGTCTCATCTCACTGCCCGAGAAATGCTACAACTACTAGGCCACATGGCATCTACTGTGCATGTGGTTCCCTATGCTCGACTCCATATGAGGGCAGCCCAGTGGACTTTATCCACTCAATGGACCCAGGCATCAGGGTGCCTGTCAGACAAAATAGCAAACACAAGTTGCCTTATTTTGTCCCTCCAGTGGTGGAAGTCCACTCAAAACCTGTTGCTGTGGTCTCCTTTTCAACAACCCTTACCCCAAGCAACTCTAACAACAGATGCTTCTCCGATGGGTTGGGGAGCTCATCTGCAAGACCTCTCCACCCAAGGCACCTGGTCTCCACAGGATACTCATCTACATATCAATCTCTTGGAGCTCAGAGCAATCTTCCTTGCTCTTCGAGTGCTCCACACCCTGCTCAGCTACAAGACAGTCCTCATTCATACGGACAATCAAGTAGCCATGTTCTAGGTAAACAAGCAGGGGGGAACAGGCTCTCTGTCGCTTTGCAACGAAGCTTTGCGACTATGGGCCCTCGCCAGAGAGCATCAGATTCATCTCCTGGCAGTGTATCTTCCAGGCATACAAAACTCTTGGGCAGACAGACTCAGTCGAGTTCTGCTTCCACACGAGTGGTCTCTGCATGCAGACCAGGTGGCCAAGTTTTTTCAAATTTGGGGAACCCCAGACATAGACCTCTTTGCAAGTCCATGGAATGCCAAACTTCCCCGGTTCTGTTCCAGAATTCCGGCTCAGGCCAGGGATGCTTTCCTCCTTTATTGGGGTCAAGACTTCCTGTATGCCTTTCCACCCATTCCCCCTAATTCCCAAAACCCTGTTCAAGCTTCAGAGAGACAGAGGCCATATGATTCTCATAGCTCCACATTGGCCACGGCAGGTGCGGTACCCTCTGCTTCTACATCTCTTTCAAGCTCCCTCCCTGGAGTTAGGGTCTGCTCCAGATCTCCTATCTCAGGAGGACGGAATGTTATGGCATCCCAATCCCCAGTCTCTGCATCTCAGGGCTTGGTTGCTGAAGGCCTAGATCTCCATGATCTTAATCTCCCTCAGCAAGTAAAAGATATTCTTTTTGCTTCCAGAAAACCTTCCACAAGACACTCTTATGCTTTCAAGTGGAAAAGGTTTACCATATGGTGTTCGCAAAAGGGTCTTAACCCCCTTACGATACCTCTGGAATCATTGCTGGAGTATCTCCTTCATTTATCCAATGCAGGACTTAAGACTAACTCAGTAAGGGTCCATTTGAGTGCTATTGCAGCTTCCTTTAAGCCTCTAAATGGACAGCCTATTTCCTCTCATCCTCTTATAGCAAGACTTATGAGAGGCCTTCTTCTAACTAAACCTCCCATTAGGCCACCACCGATGGCATGGGACTTAAACCTGGTTCTTGGGCAGCTCATGAAGCCACCTTTTGAACCTTTAGCTACTACCTCCTTGAAATTCCTTTCTTGGAAGGTTATCTTTCTCATTGCAATCACATCAGCACGTCGCATTAGTGAGTTGCAAGTGCTAGTAGCTGATCCACCTTATACAAGGTTCCATCATAAGGTAGTCCTTAGGACTCATCCACACTTTATGCCAAAGGTGGTCTCGACTTTTCATCTGAACCAAGCGGTCTATCTACCTGTGTTTTTTCCAAGGCGTCATGCTTCAAATGCAGAGAGGAATCTTCATACCTTGGACTGTAAAAGAGCTTTAGCCTTTTACTTACAAAGAACACAGCAACATAGAAAGTCCTCTCAACTCTTTGTTGCTTTTGATCCTTCTCATTTGGGACTTCCATTCTCCAAGAGAACACTGTCTAACTGGATTGCTCAGTGTATTTTCTTCGCCTATCAGAGTAAGAACCTTTCTCTGGAGGGCCATGTCACAGCTCACAATGTGAGAGCCATGGCAACCTCAATGGCTCATCTGCACTCTGTGTCTATCGACGACATCTGTCGAGCAGCCACCTGGGCCTCGGTTCATACCTTCACAGCCCATTACTGCTTGGACAAGGACTCCTGCCGGGATGCCTTGTTTGGTCAGGCTGTTCTCCAACACCTGTTCCATACCTAATCAACTCCTACTTTTGGCAAAACTAAAGAGTCATGGGATAGGAGGCAGTGTACTACTGTGGATCAAGAACTGGTTAAAAGATAGAAAGCAGAGGGTTGGGCTAAATGGCCAATTTTCCCAATGGAGAAAGGTGAATAGTGCTGTACCGCAGGGATCTGTGCTGGGTCTGCTGCTTTTTGACATATTCATAAATGACCTGGAAAGTGGAATAACGAGTGAGGTTATCAAATTTGCAGATGACACAAAACTATTTAAAGTTGTTAAAACCCAAGAGGATTGTGGAAAATTGCAAGAGGATCTTGATAAATTGGAAGAATGGGCATCAAAATGGCAGATTAAATTTAATGTGGACAAGTGCAAAGTTATGCACCTAGGGAAGAACAACCTAAACTATGGTTACACAATGTAAGGTTCCACATTAGGAACCACCACCCAGGAAAAAGATTTAGGCGTCATTGTGGATAACATGTTAAAACCCTCGGCCCAGTGTGCAGCGGCAGCCAAGAGAGCAAATAGAATGCTAGGTATCATAAGGAAAGGAATGGAAAATAAAACAAAAGATATTATAATGCCTCTATACCATTCCATGGTGAGACCGCACCTTGAATATTGTGTGCAATTCTGGTCGCCGTATCTTAAAAAGGATATAGCGTTATTAGAAAAGGTTCAGAGAAGAGCCACCAAAATGGTTAAGGGGATGGAAGGATACTCCTATGAAGAAAGGCTAAAAGGGTTAGGGCTCTTTAACCTGGTAAAGAGACGGCTGAGGGGAGATATGATAGAAATCTATAAATTAATGAACGGAGTGGAACGGGTAAACGTAGATCGATTGTTTACGTTATCAGAATATAGAAAGACTAGGGGACATGCAATGAAGCTACAGGGTAAACTATTTAAGACTAATAAAAGAAATATTTTTTCACTCAACGTGTAATCAAACTCTGGAATTTGTTACCTGAGGATGTAGTAAAGGCTGTTAGTGTAGCTGGGTTTAAAAAAGGTTTGGACAAGTTCCTGGAGGAAAGGTCCATAAACCATTATTAAGAAGGGACCCAGGATATCAATGCTTGACCCAGTACAAGCATTGCGGAACCTGTGTCTTTTGGGGAAACAGCTAGGTACGTACGACCTAGATTGGCCACTGTTGGAAACAGGATGCTGGGCTTGATGGACCTTGGTCTGACCCAGTATGGCATATCTTATGTTCTTATGTACCCACCATCCCTGGTAGGATGCCAGAGATCCATGGGGGGAAGTGGAGCCCTGTTCAGGGGCACACAACTTCTCGGGTCTCTCCCTGGCACCTAAAGCTAAGGAGTCCCCATATGTGATGACTACATTCCTGCTTGTTCCTGGAGATAGCATAGTTACTCACCTGTAACAGGTGATCTCCGGGAACAGCAGGAATTTAGTCCTCACAACCCACCCACCTCCCCTAGGAGTTGTATCTCTCTATCTATCTCTTTCCCTTTCCCTCTCTCTCTCTCTTTTGTCTCATGTTTAAAACTCAACTGGAGAGAGGCAGTTGGGAAAGGCGGGAAGGCAGCACGCAGGCGCTGTGGGATGCTCCCAAAAGCTTTCTAATTGGATGCTAGGGAGCGTTCCCACGCAGGCTCCATCGGTACCGACGATACCCATATGTGAGGACTAAATTCCTGCTGTTCCCGGAGATCACCTGTTACAGGTGAGTAACTATGCTTTCTAGTGTCTCTGGCCCATCTGCCATTTCTGTCCCCTCCTATCATCTTCAGTTTCCTTATATCTCTGGCATTTATCTTTTCCGTTCAGCTTTCTACCATTTAGTTTTCTCTTTCTCTCTATCAACTCAGATTTTACACCCACTCCTTACCATCCGGTTCTCAACCCTCACTTGTTATTTCATCTACCACTTTCGATCCTCAGGACAAACCAAGCCACATCAAAAAGAGCTTTCACCTTAGCAGTCCCCGCCATATGGAACTCTCTCCCTGACCACCTCAGAGCAACAAACAACATCAAAGAATTCAGAAAGCAGCTTAAAACCGAACTATTCAGAGACCATTTCAAGGATCTCACAGAATTTATTTATTTATTTATTTATTTAACAATTCTTATATACCGCACTATTTATGATCAGCGCGGTTTACATATAACAACAACATCCGACACTATACAAATGTCTGGTCATTACATTGAACAGGGAATGAAACTTGGAGAGAGGTGGCAACTATATACATACGAAGTTAATAGGGGAGGGACCTGTTTGGTGTTTACATATTTGAGGACGAGCTATACGAGGGTTCAGAGCCGTCAGTAAGATATTTGACAAAAAGGAAGTGTTTCAGGGCTTTCCTGAACTGGCTCAGTTTAGGGATTGCTCTTAAGTGTGGTGGTAGGGTGTTCCATAGCGCTGGAGCGCAGAGACTGAAGGTTCGGTTGGATGTTGTTTTGGTGCAGTTTGTCGTTTCTTTTGGTATTGCTAACATATTGGTCTCCGCCGTTCTTCTTTGTCTGGTGGTGGCAAGTGGTTGTATGAATTCAGATAGAGAGGAGGAGGAGAGCCTGTTGATGGCCTTGAACGTCAACAACAAGGTCTTGAAACTGATCCGGGCTTGAATGGGGAGCCAGTGCAGCTGTTTCAGGAGGGGTGTGATATGTTCCCTTCTGGAGGCTCCAAACAGTATCCGCGCTGCACTGTTCATAGCCAGTTGCAGGGGGTTTAAGGTTGATCGGGGGAGTCCTTGTAGGATGGCGTTAGAGTAATCAAAATGAGGTATGATGAGGGCTTGGTAAATGGTGCGGAAATCATCTGGTTCTAGTAACGGGCGTAGGTGCCTGAGGGATCTGATTTTGAAGTATATCGCTCTAACAGTGTTGGCAATGTGTTGCTTCATATCGAGATGTTGGTCCAGTGTCACCCCAAGGTACCGTATAGCTGGTTTCACTTGTAGCTCGGCATTATTTACCTTCAAAACGCTGGGTGGTGTGAAATTAGGGTTTCTAGAGATGAAAAGCACCTCTGTTTTCTTGTGTTGAATTCGTAAGTTCTGTGATAGTAGCCAATCGGATATGGTGTTGAAACATGTAGTCATGGGGGTAAGGTCTGGGCTGTCGAGTGATATTGGCATGTATAACAGCACGTCGTCAGCATATAGCATACAACTCACATTGAACGACCTGATGATGTTGCAGATTGGTTGAAGGTATATGTTAAACATCAAGGATGATAAGGAGGATCCTTGAGGCACTCCTTGATTTTGTGGGAATGGTTTGGATGTGGCCCCGTCTGCTCGAACATGTTGCCATCTTCCAGATAAGTAAGATCTGCACCATTCTAATGCTGTTCCGCTGACGCCTTTTTCTCTTAGCCGGTATAAGAGGATCTCGTGGCAGACAGAGTCAAAGGCCGCCGCTATATCTAAGAAGATGAGTACGAAGCCGTGTCTTATGTTGTCCACGCCTGAAAGAATGACTCTTAACCAACCATTTAAGTTATCACAGCCAGCTTTGTAAATACGTAACTGTAAATATGTATCATAGAACACAATGTATATAGCCTCACATCAAAATCAACTACTCTCACTCACACAGCACACTGTGACAGATCACCCACTGCATGCTACTGACAACACCTCCTTTGATTGTTTGCCGTGCCAACCGCTTTGATTTCATGAGAAAGCGGTATACCAAGTCCTTTTAAATAAAAATAAAATAAATAAATTAACAGAGTCCTCTCATTCCTCGTCTCTCTATCCTTCCACAGCCACATTCCCCAGTCTTTAAGTAACTCTTCCGCCCAGCACTCCAGCCCTCCAGCTGCTCTCCCTGCCGGGATCGAGCGGACCGGAGCACCAGGACACCCCCAGAAGGAAGCACTGCCCAATCGGGGCAGCCGGAGCACAATTTAAAAAGGAGCACCTCGGCGGCGTGCAGCCCTCTTCCGCCCAGCTCTCCGGCCCTCCAGCTGCTCTCCCTGCCGGGATCGAGCGGGCCGGAGCACCAGGATACCCCCAGAAGGAAGCGCTGCCCAATCGGGGCATCCGGAGCACAATTTAAAAAGGAGCGCCTCGGCGGCATGCAGCCCTCTTCCGCCCAGCACTCCGGCCCTCCAGCTGCTCTCCCTGCCGGGATCGAGCGGGCCGGAGCACCAGGACACCCCCAGAAGGAAGCGCTACCCAATTGGGGCAGCCGGAGCACAATTTAAAAAGGAGCGCCTCGGCGGCGTGCCCGCGCCTTGCGGGCCCGCGCCTGAGTGCCTCGCCAGTGGGCCCTTTGGCACGGCCCTCAGGCAACGGCCCACATTGGGACACACAAGAAACTTCTCCGGACCCTGGCCAGAGTCGTCTACCGCAGAGAGACCCATCCTCACCTCTACAATTGACCAGCAGCTTGAGCTCCCCAGGCTGAACTCGCTCTCGACAACTACTACAGCCACCCACTACGTACTCTACAATGATTTGCAAGTATATGTACCTTAACTAACTGAACATAAGTCACCACACCAGTAGTCCGTTTTACTGTGGCCAGTGTTATTCTGCCTAGGTTGCCACTTGCTAGGTTAAGCTATCTATCTGCCTTACCCCTAACTATGTTTGTATTCTAGTTATGATTGCCCATTGCACCACTAGTTAGATCTGTCTCTATTGCAAATCCAGATACAATATTATCTCTATTATTATAGGCTGACCACAACTGCATACATTAGCGAAGAGTCGCCTGTACTGTAGATCGCTACATCTCTCTTTACTTACTGAGGTCAGAATACCGTCTCATTTCTTCCTTTCAAAGCCTGATAACTGCAGACCATTGCATCCATTTTGTATTCATTGTAGATATGATACTGTAACATTTATTGTAGGTACGATACTGTAACACTGTTTCCCTTTCAAATTGGATATCCGCAGCCCACTGAACATACTTACTTATTATAGGTAGGATGCTGTAACATTATGTCCTGTAACATTTGTAGGTAGGATACTGTAACATCGATTCCATCTCCAACTTGATATCTACAAGGGCACATACTAACGAGCTCCCACCTGCAAGTCATACCCACCTGCGCATTCTCAATCGCATTCTTGCCTATGTAGTACATCTAATTTTGCCTGACGTCAAAGGTTCCAACCCACCCCATCTCCAGTGCAATATCCTGAACCAGAACAACCCTCCAGCTACCCGCACCCATACACAAAGGGCATTCTACCACAAAATGGCTCGCACCTTCACAACAATAATTTGTGGATACCTCCTCTTAGAACTGATTAGCAGCACTCTGGCCCTATCCAACACTCACATACACATACCCATCCTACACTGCAGCGGAAGGAGATGGTCAAGAAGCCCTCCACTCAAGGCACCAGATGATATTTATTTATTTATTTATTTATTTATTACAAGCTCTTATATACCGCACTATTTAGCATCAGCGCGGTTTACATTAAACAATAGACCAGAACAACATACTGTTTGGTTTTACAGAGAACAGGTACGACAACTTGGATAACATAGGGAATTGTTAACTGAAACTATTTACATATATACAGTATACTTTATGCTCTGGGTTTGGATAGCGTCCTGTAGCACAGGTGGCTGAATTGGAGGAGGTGTGGTTAGGTCGGTGTCTGGCTGACCTGGTAGTAGTGGGGGAATAGGTGGAATTTGAGTGCTTTTCTGAATAGGGTTAGATCGGTGACAGCATGAATCTCCGGTGGTAATGTGTTTCAGCATTTTGGAGCATAGAAGCTGAAAGCCCTGTTTGATGTTGCTAGTGTGCATTTTGTTGATGCCTTAGGGATTACTAAAGCGTTTGTAGATGTGGTTCTTCTAGATCTGTTAGGTGGAATGGTCTGAATGAGGTCTATTAGTGAAGAGGAAGTAATGCCTTTGATGGCCTTGAAAGTGAGTAACAAGGTCTTGAACAACAGTCTTCCATGTATGGGGAGCCAGTGGAGCTGCTTTAGGATAGGTGTTACGTGGTCACTCCTCGATGCTCCGTAGAGGACTCTGGCAGCGGCATTCATGGCAAGTTGTAAAGGGTTCAAGGTAGACTGTGGGAGACCTTGAAGAATGGCATTAGCATAATCAAAGTGAGGTAAGATTAGTGCTTGGTATATATATAGTCCAGAAGTCGTCTGGATCAAGTAAGGAGCGAAGGTGTCGGAGTGTCCAGATCTTGAAGTATATCGCTCTAACTATGTTGGTTATATGTAACTTCATATCCAGACGTTGGTCCAAGGTAACCCCTAGGTATCGAATTGTGGATTTTGTTTGGAGCTCGGCCTCTTTCACCTTTATTTGGGGTGAGGGAGTGAAATTAGGGTCCCTCATGATGAAGAGCACCTCCGTTTTCTTGTGTTGAATACGGAGGTTTTGAGACTGAAGCCATTCAGACACTGCATCAAAACATTTATGGTCCATATGAACTGTGGAGAATGGCATGTAGAGAAGGATGTCATCTGCGTATATCAAACAGTCGACCTTGAAAGACCTGATGATTTTGCAGATGGGTTGTATGTATATGTTGAACATGAGTGATGATAAGGAAGACCCTTGTGGAACGCCCTGCCTTTGATGGAAAGGTGTAGATACTGCTGCTCCTGACATAACATACTGCTATCTCTCATCTAGGTATGACCTGCACCAATCGAGAGCAATGTCGTTGATGCCCTTTTCTTTTAGTCGCCCTAAGAGAAGATCGTGATGTACCGAGTCAAAAGCTGCAGCAACGTCTAAGAAGATAAGAACAAAACCTTGGCGGATGTTGTCGATACCTGTGATAATATTATTGAAGAGGGTGGTAAGGAGGGTTTCAATGCCATGGGACTCCCTGAAGCCATGTTGGCAGTGGTCTAGAGGGGAGGCGGTATCAATGTGATTTTGTATTTGCCTTTGTGCTTCCTTTTCAATTATTTTAGCTAGGAGGGGTATACTAGCTATGGGTATGTAAGATTCAACCTTTTGTGGGTCGAGCTTGGGGTTTTTCAGCAGAGGTCTAATGGATGTTTGCTTGAGCGCTGTTGGGAAAGATCCAGTTGTAAAAGATAGGTTCATCATTCTTGTGATTAAAGGGCTGAGTTCACTGCGTAGCTCCTTTATCCAATAGGCGGGGCAGGGGTCGGTTTGTGCCGTAGTGGTATTGAGGGCAGCGATGGTGTCCTCAACATATTTCTTGGATGGTGTGGAGAACATAGATAGGTTCCATAGGCAGGTGGTGTCTTGAGCAGTGATTGTTGCGATATTGTCAGTTTGTAGTAGCTTAGATTGTAGATAGTCAGCGAAATCTTGTGGGTGAATCACTTCGGGTTGTTCTGGCGATGGTTCCTTTGATAAAGTCTTGACTAAATTGAAAAGATCACGTGGTTTATTTAGTGATCTTTTGAGTGTGTCAGTATGGAATTGCTTCATTTTAGCCATGACTGACTCTCTGTGAGTAGATAGATGTAATTTGTAAGCTGTTTGGTCCTCTGTGGAGCGTGATCGACGCCAACATTTTTCAAGTTTTCGTAGATGTATGAGGGAAGCTCGCGACTCAGGGGAGAACCATGGTGAGGGTCTTCTTTTCTTTGAGCTATTATTATGGTTTGGTTGTTGCGCAATGGTGCTGAGATTCCTATTCCAAGAGGCGATCAGGTTTTCCAGGTTGAGAGATGTATCGGAGAGAAGACGGGTCTCTGCCAGTATGAGCTCTTTATTGAAAGCTCTGAAACTCCGACCTTCTGTTGTTGTGTGATATCTTGCTATTGATGGGAATAGGGAAGTTGATTAGCTTGTGGTCTGACCAAGGTACCGGAGTCAGAGATGTCACAAGTTCATTGCTTGAATCCAAGGCTGTCAGAGTGGCAAAAATCATGTCAAGGATGTTTCCTTTTTCGTGTGTGGGTTCTTTGACAATTTGCCTGTATCCCAGCTCATCGATTGCTTCTAGGAGGGCCGAGGCGTGGTTGGGGTGAAGTGAAGGGAGATTGAAATCTCCTAGTATCCAATTTGGAGTGCTGGGTTTGCGTGTATTGGCTGCTAGGTCTAAAATGTTGGGAAGATCATCGGGGGAGGGGGAGGGGGCTCTATATAACAGGTTGATAGAACACTGCTCATTTGCGATGGATAAGATGTCCAGGTTGTTCGAGCTACCATCCTATCAGCACCTACTTCATGATATGCTACCATCCTATCAGCACCTACTTCACGTTGCAATCAAACACAACTCAATTGCAAAAAAAGGTGTCCTACAGCCCCCATATTTAAAAGCTGCCCTCATAAACGCGCGTTCAATACGCAAGAAATGGCCCATCATCACCGACCTGATAGATAGACACAACCTGGACGTGCTTCTGATCACAGAGACATGGTTAACAAATGAAGACTCCGTACTCATTAACCACCTTCTACCTCCCAACTTTACAGTCCACAGCTGCCACAGAAGCAACAAAAGGGGAGGAGGAGTTCTCATACTCTCTAAAACAGACCTCAATTTCCAACTCTTCAATAGCACCAACTCAACCAACCTTGACATTGTAGTTATAACTAATAATCTCTGCTCCATCAATCTAATATACAGAGCCCCAACATCATCCTCTGACGACCTAGCCACGATAATTGAACTAGCTTGCAATTCTCCACACTTGCGCACCCCAAACTGGATACTAGGAGACCTCAACCTGCCAATGCTACACGACTCACAAGCCTCTGCATTTCTAGAAGCACTCAAAGACCTAGGTTATCAGCAGTTAATCAACGAACCAACCCACACAAAAGGAAACATATTAGACTTGATTTTTGCCCCACTAGCTACCTGCAACTCTGCCAACTTCTCCTCACCAACCTACACCGAAGTACCGTGGTCAGACCATAAGTTAATCCTGTTCCATATTCCATTGGATAACAAGCCAATGAAACCCCCTGAGAGTAAGACAAACCCCACAAGACCGCCCTCACGAAGTTTCCAACCATTCAACAAGGAATCCATCATAAACCACACACAACCCCTATTAGGCCTGACAACGACGGACCCCGACAGACTGGTCTCCAACTGGAACGATAGTCTCAGTACTATCGCGCAACGTACAGGACACAACAAAAACCCAAGGAAAAGACCCACAGCATCTTGGTTCTCCAACGACCTGAGGACCTCGCTTCTCAAACTTAGGAAACTCGAAAGGTGATGGAGACGCTCACGCTCAACCGAAGATCTGGAAGCTTACAACCTACAACTCGCAACCCACCGATCCGTGATATCCGAGAAAATGAAACAAGCTCCCACTAACACGCTAATGAGATCGTTAAATAAACCACATGACCTCTTTACCCTCGTCAAAAACCTAATGAAGGAACCAGGACTGGAGAAAACAACAGAGATTCTCGCCCAAGACTATGCAGACTTCCTTCAATCAAAGTTACTCCAAACCAGCAAGACCATTCTTACCAGCACTAAGGAACCAGCATGCATAGCGACGTTGACAACCTTCACCACCCCCTCCGCTAAGCAAATCGCAGACTTAATCTCTGCAATCAACACAACCACGGCCCAGACCGATCCATGTCCGGCTTTTTGGATAAAGGAACTAAGGACAGAGTTCAGCCCCTTCATCGCTAAACTCTTTAACACATCATTCTCTTCAGGATTATTCCCCCTAAGTCTCAAACACACATCCATTAGACCTCTGCTAAAAAAACTCCAAGCTCGACCCCCAGAAAGTTGAATCATACAGGCCAATTGCCAGTATTCCACTGCTGGCAAAGATAATCGAAAAGGAGGTCCAAGGTCAGCTCCAGTATCACATTGACAATACCGCTCCTCTTGACCACTGCCAACATGGCTTTAGAGAGGCTCATGGTGTGGAGACCCTACTCACCACCCTCTTCAATAACATACTCACCACAATTGATAACATCCAGCGTGGCGTGGCCCTTATATTCCTGGACATAGCCGCAGCATTTGACTCAGTATGTCACCACACTCTCCTGAAACGGCTCGAAGAGAAGGGCATCGGCGGTTTAGCACTAATTTGGTGCAAGTCATGCCTAACCGACAGATGGCAACATGTGCGAACCAAAACCTCTACATCCAAACCATTCCATCAGAAACAAGGTGTCCCATAAGGATCCTCCCTTTCAGCACTAATGTTCAATATCTACATGCAGCCAGTCTGCGACATCATTCGTTCATTCGGCATTGAATGCATGATATATGCAGACGACGTCCTGCTCTACACGCCGGTCAAGGCTGACCAAACCGACCTCTCACCCCTTACGAAATGTTTCAGCGCAGTAGAAAGATGGCTCCAGAATCAGAATCTTTGCATACAACACAAAAAGACTGAAGTGCTATTCATCACCAGAAACTCTAACTTCTCCCCACCAACCCACCTAAAAGTCGGCGATATAGAGCTTCAAACCAAGCCCACAATCCGTTACCTGGGTGTTACTCTAGACCAGAGCCTTAACATGAAGACACACATTGGCAACATGGTCAAATCAACTTATCACAAAATTAGGACGCTCAAACATCTACGTCCTCTTTTACAACCAGACGACTTCAGAACTATATTCCAGGCTTTAACTATTCCACCCCTTGACTATGCCAACGCGATCCTCCAAGGGCTCCCTAAATCCACCCTGAGCCCTCTCCAGCTTGCCATGAACACCGCAGCCAGAGTTCTGAATGCGGCCTCGAGGCGAGACCATATAACACCCATCCTCAAAAGTCTCCACTGGCTCCCTATCCACTGTAGGATCATATTCAAACCATTACTGCTAACATTTAAGAACATAAATGGGCTATCCCCCCCGTCACTCGCTTGTCTCACTCACATTACCCTCCCAATAGATCCAGAAGAACTACAGCAATAAACACCCTGGCAATCCCCAAAACAATGACCCAGTGTACACAGGCTACAGCAAGCAGGGCCTTCAGTATCAGTGCTCCCAGATACTGGAATGCCCTGCCTCCCAACATACGAGCAATCCCGGAGCTGACTAAATTCAGAAGGGCATTGAAACACCACCTTTTCCTCGAATGTTACCCAAATGAAAGTGCACCATCTCGACCTTCCCACAAATAAACCCCATGTTCACTGTAACATCCCTCAAAATGTTGTATAATATGTAAATACTACTATGTATCAAGTATGTGTAAATAGTTAATTTTGACTATCCAAGTTGAGTTACCTGTTATCTGTATTTTTACGGTTAACCCCACCGTAAAACCTAAATGTTCCATGTAAAGCGCACTGATGTTGAAGAGCGCGGTATATAAGAGAAATAAATAAATAAAATAAATAAATAAACTCTTCCCAGGGTCGACCCAAGAGCTGGTTCAAGGTGTTGGCACCCTAGGCAAACATCAAGCTTTACACCCCTCCTGCACCTCACCCCCTATTTCTCACCCCATGCCATCATGTACACTCTTTCCCCTCTCTCCCTATTCCTCTTCTCGTGTGCATCCCTTGTTCTTTCCTTTCCTGTGTCCAGAATCTCCCCTCTGCTTCTCCCCACACCCCATGTCCAGCATTTCACATCTTCCTCTCCTTCTGTCTTCCTTCCTCTCTTGAATTTCTTCCTAGCTCTCCACCCCACTCCCAGCATCTTCCCTCTCTCTCCCTCCCTCATTTACAGCATCCCTCCTGTTACTCAGTCTCTCTCTCCCCCTGTTCCCAGCATCTCTCTTCTCACATTCACTCCCACTCTCCAATGTCCAGCATCTGCCCTGTCTCCATCTCTCTCCATGCTCAGTATCTGCCCTTTCTCTCTTTTCTCCCCATCCCTCCCATGTGCAGCATCTGCTCTCCATCTGCCTTTTCTCCCTTATCTCCCCTCTCCATGCCCAACATCTGCCCTCTGGCTAACTGGAATTCAAAAAGCTCCATGCATACTCCTATCAAATTAGCAGTTATAGTTGGCAATTCAATCATTAGGCATATAGATAGCTGGATAGCTAGTGGATGTGAAAATCACCTGGTAGCTTACATGCCTGGGTGAAGGTGGTAGACCTCACATACTACCTAGATAGGTTTTTAGACAGTGCTGGGGAGGGCCTGCTGTCTAGGTACATGATGGTACCAATGACATAGGAAAGTGTGGAAGGGACATTCTGGAAGCCAAATTTAGACTTTTTAGGTAGAAAGTTGAAATCCAAAACATCTAGAGTAGCATTCTCAGATATGCTTCCCATTTCACATGCAGGACCCAAGAAGCAGGGGCGGCCCAAGGGGGGTGCGGGGCCATGTGCAGAGACTCAGTGCGGGGCCTCATTTGGATAATGTGCCTCATTTGCATAAATATTTGCATAATGTTACCATACACTAACTTTTAGTAAACATGCCTCTTAATGAGTGTATGGATAAAGAAAGACTAAAAGATTTCTACATTACTATAATCCAGTGCCAACCGCCAGGCACATTAGGAACTACTACAAGCACTGCCCATTTAGAACCCATAGCAAACCCGCCGTATCCTAAGAGCACTACCAGGACTCACAAAGCACCATACCCTACCTATCAAAAGGCAACGCTGCAAATATTAAACCAATACATTTCAGAGAATAACAATACATGACCTACTGGGGAAAGAGAACAAGTGGCAATGTCAAATAGGAATTACATAAACAGAATACCTCAGCTCAGTTACACATGCAGAACATAGACCATCACCAAACAAGGAATCACAATTTAGAAACAGGAAGAAAATAATTAAACTGGGAACCCCAAAAGCCAAACTTGGAATGTACAACACTAGAAATAAAACTATAAATTAATTTCCTCTTGTACTAAACAAAGCGCAGACGTTAATGATGCACATTTCCTAGAGCTGACATATTCCAGTTAATAAATTCAAAATAAAGAGACATTTTTCTACCTTTTGTGCATTTTTTTTCAGTTGCAATTGCTCCAGCTACTTTATTCTGGTTTCTTCGTGTCTTCTGCTAACTCTCCATCGTCTGCTGTCCATTTGTCCTTTCTTCTCTCTTCTAGTTTTTTTTCCATCCTCTCTCTACATCTGCTTTAACATACTAATCTTTCTCCTTTTGGTCTTTCCTCATTCCTATTTCATTCACTCAAATTTTACTCCTCCATCCTCAATCCCCACTTACTCTCCCAATATCCGGCCAATTGTAGATTTGTCTTCCCTCCCACACAAAATATTTTTCCCTCTCCATTTCACTCTCCCAGCTCCATCGCATTCTAATCCTCCCTCAACATCAGCTCCCTTCTAGTTCCAGCCCCACCCAGCATCCGCTCCCTTCTAGTCCCTGCATCAGCCCATTTCCAGTCCTAGCTCCCATCAGCCCATTTCCAATCCTAGCCACCCATCAGCCCATTTCCAATCCTATCCTAGCCCCACCATCAGCCCATTTCCAGTCCTAGCTCCCCCATCCATTTCCAGTCCTATCCGAGTCCCTCCATCAGCTCATTTCCAATCCCAGCCCCCCATCAGCCCATTTCTAATCCTTTCCTAGCCCCACCACCAGCCCATGTCAAATCCTAGCGCCCCTCCACTCAGCCCATTTCCATTCCAAGCCCCCCATGAGCCTACTTCCAGTTCTAGCCCCTCCATGAGTCCATTTCAATTCAAGCCCCCACTACAGCCCATTTCCAATCTTAGCACCCCCCAAAAGCCCATTTCCAAACCTATCCTAGCCCCTCCATCAGCCCATTTCCTGTCCTAGCCCCCCCCCCACTCAGCCCATTTCCAGTCCTAGCTCCCTCCCCTTGCAGCCCATTTCCATTTGAAGCCCTATCCCCATCAGCTATTTGCAGTTTAAGCCCCCCTTCCACTCAGCCCATTTCCATTCCAAGCCCCCATCCCCAGCAGCTATTTGCAGTTCAAGCCCCCCTTCCACTCAGCCCATATCCAGTCCTAGAATCCCCCCCAGCTCATTACTACTCCTAGCCCCCCATAGCCCATTACCAGTCCTAAGCCCCCCCCAACCCATTACCAGTCCTAAGCCCCCATCAGCCCACTTCCAGTCCTAACCCCATCACCCCATTTTCAGTCTTACCCCCCCACAGCCCATTACCAGTCCTACCCCCCATCAGCCCACTTCCAGTCCTAACCCCCCCATCAGCCCAAGTCCAGTCTTAGCCCCCCCATAGCCCATTACCAGTCCTAACCCCCCCCATCAGCCCATTTCCAGTCCTAGCCCCCCACATAGCCTATTACCAGTCCTAACGCCCCCATCAGCCCATTTCCAGTCCTAACCCCCATAACCCCATTTCCAGTCCTAGCCCCCCCCATAGCCCATTACCAATCCTAACCCACCATCAACCCACTTCCAGTCCTACTCCCCACATCAACCCATTTCCAGTCTTAGTCCCCCACCCCCACCCCCATAGCCCATTACCAGTCCTACCCCCATCAGCCCATTTCCAGTCCTACCCCCCACATAGCCCATTACCAGTTCTAACGCCCCTCATCAGCCCATTTCCACTCCTAACCCCCATAACCCCATTTCCAGTCCTAGCCTCCCATAGCCCATTACCTGTCCTAACACCCCCATAGCCCATCACCAGTCCTAACCCACCCATCAGCCCACTTCCTGTTTTAGCCCCCCCCCATAGCCTATTACCTGTCCTAACCCCCCATAGCCTATTACCAGTCCTAACCCCCCCATCAGCCCACTTACAGTCTTAGCCCCCCCATAGCCCATTACCAGTCATAAGAACATAAGAACATAAGACATGCCATACTGGGTCAGACCAAGGTCCATCAAGCCCAGTAGCCTGTTTCCAACAGTGACCAATCTAGGTCATACGTACCTAGCAGTTTCCCCAAAAGACACAGGTTCCGCAATGCTTGTACTGGGTCAAGCATTGATATCCTGGGTCCCTTCTTAATAATGGTTTATGGACCTTTCCTCCAGGAACTTGTCCAAACCTTTTTTAAACCCAGCTACACTAACAGCCTTTACTACATCCTCAGGTAACAAATTCCAGAGTTTGATTACACGTTGAGTGAAAAAATATTTTCTTTTATTAGTCTTAAATAGTTTACCCTGTAGCTTCATTGCATGTCCCCTAGTCTTTCTATATTCTGATAATGTAAACAATCGATCTACGTTTACCGGTTCCACTCCGTTCATTAATTTATAGACTTCTATCATATCTCCCCTCAGCCGTCTCTTTTCCAGGTCAAAGAGCCCTAACCGTTTTAGCCTTTCTTCATAGGAGTATCTTTCCATCCCCGTTACCATTTTGGTGGCTCTTCTCTGAACCTTTTCTAATAACGCTATATCCTTTTTAAGATACGGTGACCAGAATTGCACACAATATTCAAGGTGTGGTCTCACCATGGAACGATATAGAGGCATTATAATATCTTTTGTTTTATTTTCCATTCCTTTCCTTATGATACCTAGCATTCTATTTGCTCTCTTGGCCGCCGCTGCACACTGGACCGAGGGTTTTAACATGTTATCCACAATGACGCCTAAATCTTTTTCCTGGGTGGTGGTTCCTAATGTGGAACCTTGCATCGTTTAACCATAGTTTGGGTTGTTCTTCCCTAGGTGCATAACTTTGCACTTGTCCACATTAAATTTCATCTGCCATTTTGATGCCCAGTCTTCCAATTTATCAAGATCCTCTTGCAATTTTCCACAATCCTCTTGGGTTTTAACAACTTTAAATAGTTTTATGTCATCTGCAAATTTGATAACCTCACTCGTTATTCCACTTTCCAGGTCATTTATGAATATGTCAAAAAGCAGTGGACCCAGCACAGATCCCTGGGGTACACCACTATTCACCTTTCTCCATTGGGAAAATTGCCCATTTAGCTCTACCCTCTGTTTTCTATCTTTTAACCAGTTCCTGATAAACAATAGTACACTGCCTCCTATCCCATGACTCTTTAGTTTTGCCAAAGGTCTCTGATGAGGGACCTTGTCAAAGGCTTTCTGAAAGTCCAGATACACTATATCAACCGACTCACCTACGAGGGGACATGGGATGAGTATGAAAGGGGATAGATTCAGGAGTGATATGTGGAAATATTTCTTTACGGAAAGAGTAGTGGATCCATGGAATAGTGCCCCAGTAGAGGCGGTAGAGATGAGGACAGTATCTGAATTCAGAAAAGCATGGGACAAACACAGAGGATCTCTAAATGAAAAAAGGGGACTGTTATAGTTGTTGATATGGAAGGACAGACTAGATAGGCCATGTGGTCTTTTTCTGTCATCATTTTTCTATGTTTCTATGTTTCTACTGGTGGCTGGATATGGCTCCAGCATTGAATATCTGGGGTTAGTTTTCAATAGTGATGGTTGCTAGCTGCTGCCACTGCATATCCCTTTGTATTTAGCTCACATCTTTCCAGTACTAGTTCAAGGTGAGTGGTATTTCATTAGAATTCGTTAGAAAAGTTATAGTTTTCTGCACTGTTTGAAAACCTGTGATGTGTTTCTATAATGTAGAAAGTAACTTTATTTTTCTTTTTTTTATTATAGCTTGCTGTGGTGAGTATAATTTGCCAATGCATAGTTGGTATTTAATAGCATATTTGATAAAAATGTTTTCAATTTGATAGAGTTACTGTAAGAGTAATCCATGAGTCATGTGTCTAAATCTGAAACCCTCTGAAATCACTAATTTTGACATTTAGGTCATAAGCATATTTTAGATGTTTAAAGTTAGAGGAGGGGACTTTTCCCAATTTCCTTGCCTTTTAAGATCCACCCTCCCTCTTTCCCCTGACCCTCACCTATATCATCTCCTTCCCAGCTCTCTTTGTACACCCTACCCCCTGCCATGCAGCATCTGCCTTGTACCATTGTTATTACTACTTATCATTATTAAAGTACTACCAGGCATGTGTAGCAGGCACATAGGAGAGGCAGTCCTTTCTACTCAGAGATTATAGTCTAGCCAGGAGAAATACACATAGAGGACCATTCTGAAGGTGCACATCCAGGCTGTCCAGACGCTCAGAAATTTGGACGGCCCGGAGATATACCTGATTCTGCTCCTGCGGGGGCTAGACAGCCCCGCTGGAGCAGAATTGCAGCATAGTGACTGGACATCTGTGACATGACGCAATTCAGGCACCCCGGACATCCAGCCACATCCCTGGCTAGCTCAGCAGGCTCCTGCATGAAGCTGCAGTGCCATGGCATCATGTTGCCATGGCACTGCAGCTCAATGCAGGAGCCACGATCCCCGGCAGACCTTGATTTCACCCTTTCCTCGCTGCCCGACCACGATCGGCCCTGCCGTGGCCAGGGTCAGGCCGTGGGAATCCCCCTGCACCCCCTCACCTTGGTTTCCAGGCCTGGGCCTAATCCTCTGCCTATGGGGACTTATTTCACTTCCGAGGTGGACTAAATCCCTCATCCAACCCACCAACCCCAAGCATACAGGGCCGACCTCGGAATCGGCTCTGTATGTCCGGGGTCAGGGTGCAGCCCATTCCCCACCCTCGCTCCTCCCCCGGCCCACCTCCTCCTGCCCACAAACATTGCTCCCTGCACAACGGGGATCAACATGCAGGGAGCTCTGCCTTGAGAATTGTGACCCTGGCATTTAGTGGGGCTGGACATCTGGATCGAACGTCCAATCCCCCTAAATAACAGTTGGAATAAACTCCATAGTAAACAGGAGAGTCTATGAGAATACATTTATTTATTTATTTACATTGTAACTTAAACTTGGTAATGTACATTCAACAGGGACATTGATAACTTGGATTTTTATTATAGAAAAATGGTCAAAATGTAAACATACAGTAAACTCAAAAATGTGAATTTTTAGTCTGGTTTTGAATATGGTCAGAGTGGGAGAATGCAGACGAACGTAGGAAGTCTGCTCCAGAAAAACAACACAGTGAGGTTGAAAAAACAGAGTCGGGAGTTAGCAATAGAAGAGAAAGACTCAGATAATTGCTTACCAATTGAATGGAGTTCACAAGAAGGGTGTAAGAAGAGAGAAGTAATGAGGAGCTACAGAATCAATACATTAGATAAGCAACAAAAGCTGGAACTGTATCTGGAGACAAAGGAGAAGGCAATATAAATATTCCAGTAGAGGAGTTAACATTCTTCCAGGATAAGCAAGAATGAAGTCCTCACGTATGGAGTGATGTCATCTGACAGAGCCCATGCAGGAACACTCCCCAGCTAAAATTGGAAGCTTTTGGAGGTTCCACAGTGCCTGTGCACCCTCTTCCTGCCTGCCGCCGTGTGCCATCTTAAACTAGTCTTCTTTTTCCACAGAGCACAATGGACACATTTCAGCCAACTCTGCTCAGTAATTCGTGTATCCCTCTGGGAATCCTGTGCCTGCTGTTTCTTTCACTAAATTGCCTGCCATCACTGTTCCTCTCTTCCCTTTTATTTTTGCCCTTTTTGGTCATTTTATTTTCGGTGGCACCTCAGCCATTTGAATTCACCACAGCTATCTTTCTGGATATGTCCCAAAAAACAGCCAGCAGGTGCACAAGGACCATATCCGCCATGGATATCAATAACTGGTGCCTTCAATACCTGGGACCTGATCATCAGTTCTCCTCTTATAATTTGTGTCTGCAGATGACAAAAAGAGGACTCAAGGGTTGAGAGAAGTAGCACAAATCACTTTTTGATACTCAGAAGTCTGATCCATCAACATCAGCATTGATGGCACTGGTCTCCATGGCTTCAAAGACTGCATCAGACACTGGCGGTGCATTGACATCAAGGAGCTCTTGAGCCCATTTGGAGCCAAGCACCCATAGTGACCTGGAGCATCGGCCATCGATTTATCTCCACCCGAAGATGAGGAGGGATTTGTCTTCGTCGACATCGAAGGGTGATCACACCGAGCACCAATTGAAGACTCTAGTGCATCAGTGTGGGAGCTCCTCGAGACATAACATTGAGAGAGATGAGGGTCCATGAGAGTGCCATTGAAGATGCCCCAAGGAGAGGAGAGCTCATCCTCCAGAACGTCAGAGGGGCAGCATCAACCTACCAAGCCGCTGATATCCCTATTCAGATTCCAAGTACATCGGTTGAAGTTGCTGCGGTCTCACAGGCATTGGAATTGGCAGCCATGGAGAAACACCTTCTGCAGGCTCTCAAGGAATGAATTGCGGCACTGTTGGCTATGCAGCAGGCTGAGGCCTTGACGTCAGCTGCATCAACATCAGCCTCCATGCAACAGATCCTCGAGATGCATGCCTTGCCTGTGTGAGTTGCACCATCATCAGGGCATCGAAGGGCCCCTATACAAGTGCCTATCCAGCTGATTTCACTTTCTAGCATTTGGGGTACAATGTACCCTTGAAAACTAGATGAGCATCGGTGCATCATTACTCCCAAAGGAGCTCCCGATCCCCCCTGGTCTGAATCCAGACAGAGAAGTACTTTGATTTCCTCTTTGAGTCGGATTCCGAAGGCTGCGGTACCGATGCAAACTCCGAGGACTTGTCAGAGGAGAGGTCCCTGGAGACCTTCCAGGATTTTGTCAGGGATATGGCCAAGGACATACCATTTTCTTTGAAGACTGAGGATGAACCCAGGGCAGAAGAGTTGAAGATCCTTCAGTATTCCTCAGCCCCTAAGGAAATGGTGACAGTGCCCATACAGTGCATCCTACAGAGAGTAGAGATAAGAATGTGGGAGAACCCCCTCACTGTACCTTCAGTCAGTAGAAGACTTCTCCGTGTACAGAGTTCAAAAGGCTTGCGGATTCAAGAAGTCTCAGCTTCCTCACCATTCCTTGGTGGTCAAATCTGCCCTTAAGAGATCCAAGAGTTCCAAGATCCAAGAGTTCATTCCTCGGCACCCCTGGGGAGGGAGGCTTGGACATTGGCCTGTTTAGGAAGAAGGTATTTTCAGAGATCAATGCTCATGGTCCACATGGCCTCTTACAAGCTACATGGACATGTTTTTGAAGAACATCATGTGTAACCTCGTTGATCTTTCTCTGTTTCTCCCTCCAGAGAAATTGGAACATTATTGTTCCCTAGTGGCTCACAACAAGGACTCCTCAAAATTCATGGCTTGGGCGACCTATTACATGTTCAAAACAGCACTGAGAGCTTCTATCTTGCGTATTGGCATCCGGAGACTCATCTGGCTCCGATTCTCAGACCTGGAACAATCAGTGCAGGACAAGCTTCTGACGTGCTATGCCATGGAGAAAATCTCTTCAGAGAACAAGTCAAAAAGCTGGCTTCATTGAAATTCAGCATGTCACCCTTTGTAATCTCTCAAGGTGCATGTCCAAGCTGGCCTCCTATCAGAGGTACCAAGGGGGGAGCCAGAAAAAGAACTATTACACTCATAGATGTAGATATTTTTCTGGGTCTCAAACCTCCCAATTTAAACAGGCTCCTTGTGCACAATCATGATGAGAGAAACCTCAGAAAGCCCAGCCTGCTCCTTGGCGAAAGCCTGGGGTGGGGTTTTGAATGGATCCTTCAGAGCATAGTCAATCTACCAATAACCGTAGTGGAAAACCTTCCGGTCAGGGGAAGGCTCACACTTTTTGCCTGAAGGTGGCCCCTCATAGCCTCACATATGGGTTCTGCAGATTGTCCAAAGTGGTTGATTCTATTTGACCTACCTCCAAATTGCCCCTCGAGGGTACATCACATTGACCACCTGCATCAGGAACTGCTTCAGAGAGAAATCACTGCCCTCTTGAGGGATCTTGCGATTGCACCCATGTCACCAGAGCAAAGAGGGTGAGGATTTTATTCCAAGTACTTCCTGATCCCCGAGAAAAAATAGGGATCCAACTGTATCCTAGACCTAAGAGAGCTGAACACATACTTCATAAGAGAAAAGCTCAGAATGATTTCTCTGGGTACCTTGCTTCCTTACCTCCAAAAAGGATTGTTTGCTATGCTCCTTGGATCTGAAGGATACATATTCCTAAAGGGTCTCCATTGCAAGCAAGGTAATACTGTGTGGCTCTTGAATACAAACTTCCTGCCTGAGAGCTTTTAAAAAGTCCTTTTTTTCATTTTTAATAGCTAATTTTTTTTCTGCCTCATTGCCTAGTAAGTTGTAGTTGTAGGAGAATTTTTTGTGTTCTTGGGCAAAGCTTTTTTTCTGCTGCTGGTGTTCTTTTTCTTCTGTTCTAGCCTTCAAGTTCAGTTAGGCAAACTCTTTAAAGTCACTGACCTCCTCAGGTGTTAGGTCCCTCCCTTCCCACCCCAGCTCCCACCTATCCTGTGTAAGAATTCTTGCTATATAGGGCAACTCCTCAATCAGCTTGTTGACAAAAGATAACAGACTTTTATTATTTGGTAGCGAAAATCTAGGAAACAAATAGGACCACATTTGGATATCTAATAAAGATAAACAATTTGCTATTCTTGAATGAGCTTTGATTAGGTAATTTTCCAAAGAGTACCTCAGACTCATAATATCAACATTTATTAGTATAAAGTTATAACTATTTAGCAAGGAAGCAGGGCTACACACAGGGATATAGAACGGTGCTGTTAGAGCACACATAACAGAGGTTAGCTGCTTTTCTCTCAAAGGACAGCTGAGGAAAAGTTAGGGACTTTGGTAGGACTCTCACATTTACTTCAACAGGTACCAAAACTCCACCAACTAAATCATGACTGGGAAAGATCATATTGTCAAAGATGTTTCCCCTGTTACACCTTCTGCCTTGGTCCAGACATACAGTCCGATGCCAGTCGAAGGACTAGTTTCATGTGCAAGATGCCTACAAGCTGAAGGCCTCATGAAACAAATGGAGGAACTCAGAGAAGAGGTGGTGAGGCTTAGAAGCATTCGAGACAGAAAGAAGTACATTGTTGAGATGCTTCTTGAAGAATCCAAGCTCTCCAACAGAGGTGAAGATGGTATGCTACAAAATGAAGAGTTGGACATGAGTCACCAGAGTCTTCAGAATTGACGATCTAACTCCTCCCGCCCGCAAACTGAAGAACCAGTGTACAGCCCTGGATGTGGAGGGGGTAAAAGCATCCCAGGGAGGGGAAGAACCAGAGCTCAAGCACCCCAAAGTTGCAGAATCAGTGACCACAAGGAAGCAAAAGGTAGTAGTGGTTGTTGACTCTCTTCTGAGGGTTACTCAGCCATCCATCTGCCGACTAGACTTGATGTCCAGAAAGATGTGCTGTCTGCCAGGTGCCAAAAGTGCCGAAGAGTTTGCTGGGACTCATCAAGCCTACTAACTATTATCCGATGTTGCTCATCCATGTCGGCACAAATGATACTGCTAGTTATGCCTCCAAACATATCAAGAGTGATTTCATGGCTCTGGAACAGAGTTTGAAGCTGATGGGTGTGCAGGTGGTGTTCTTTTCAATCCTCATTGTTGAGGGTAATGGCAAGATGGAGAAGCTCGCATCCTGTTCTATGTTCACAGATGAAGGGCAAGGAGCAGGACCTCAGAAAACACTCACAAATTTGAACAGAAGTGAAGGGGATCTCAAACAATTTTCAGAAGACTGTGTTTGTGATGAACTAGCTAAACTAAAAGTAGACAAAGTGATGGTGCCAGATGGGATACATCCGAGAGCATTGAGGGAACTTGGGGAAGTTCTAATGGCTCTACTGATTGAACTTTTCAATGCTTCTTTCGAGTCAGAAGTGGTCCCAGATGACTGGAGAAAAGCACATGTGGTCCCTTTACACAAAAGCGGAAGTAAGGTTGAGAACTACAGGCCGGTTAGTCTGACCTCTGTGGTGAGTAAATTAATGGAAATGCTGCTAAAACAGAGGATAGTGAGGTTTCTGGAGTCCAATGGATTTCAAAATCCGTGGAAGCATGGGTTTACTTGAGGCAGGTCTTGTCAGCCAAATATGATTGATTTTTTTGATTGGGTGACCAGAGAGTTGGATCGAGGGAGAGCCCTAGTCGTGGTGTAGATTTCAGTAAAGCCTTTGACACCATTCTGCTCAGGTGACTTATAAATAAATTGAGCACCCTAGGAATGAACCTTAAAGTGACTGACTGGGTTAGAATTTGGTTGAGTGGGAGGCGACAAAGGGTACAGGTAAATGGAGCTCACTCTGAGGAAAAGGATTTTCTCTGGGAACAAGCAGGAAGTTAATTCTTACATATGGGTGATGTGTTTGGGAGATGCACCATGCATATGTGGTCTCCTTCCCGCCCAAGGGTGCCATCTTGCCTCAGTTTTCTTTTTCCATGGAGCCCTCCGGATGTCTGTCCAGTTTCCCCCAGAAAAAGTGTGGTTTTTATCCTGTTTTTGTCCGGTAAGCATACTGGGTCCTTTCCTGCCCCCGAGTCAGCTCAACTCGAAATTGCTCCTTGGGCTCATTCCTTTGTGTTATCGTTTTTTCTCTTGAGATATCCCTCAACTGGTGCTGTGTGCCCTTTTTTGCCACAGGCCTCGGTAGGGCTCCCTTTTACCCGATGGCCTCTAGCAGCTTCAAGAAATGTGATTGGTGCAGTAAGGTGATGTCCTGCACCGACCCTCATGATTACTACCTCTGCTACCTTGGGCCAGAGTATGACAACTCAGACTGTGAACTCTTTGGGACCATGTCCACAAAGGCCACCAAGAGCAGTCAGCTGCAGCCGGAACAGTTCTGCACCAGAGTCTCCAGCGACATCACGCTCTGGGGCTCCTCTAGTACCTCAGTGCCCCGTGAGCCTAGGCTGGGCTGCGAGTCCTACAAGAGGAAATCCCAGGAGTTGGAATGCAAGAAGTCAAAACCCTTGAAGACCACCTTGGAGGACGTATCTGGGAAGAAGGGAAAATCCTATTCCAGGCCCTGCAGTGCCAGTATGAGTCTGAGGGATCAGAACAGGAGCAGCCCCACAAGCTGCTCCGGAAGGGGTTGTTGGTATTCAGCGATTGGCCTCAGGCAACCGAGGCCATCTTCGTCGAGGACTCCCCCTCAACAGAACCGACGCTGGGCCTGAAGTCCTCGGTGCCCATGTCGAAGGCTGTGGGGCCAACTGACATGGAGACAAAGATGACGGCCTTAAAGAGCAGTATATCTGCCCTCGTGGCCATGCAACAGGTATTTATATCCGGTTCTTCCGGTTCATCCACCCCAATGATGAGACCCTCTACATTAAGAGCTTCCCCAGACATTAAGCCGATCCTCAAGAGTCACCAGCCTTGAGAGACCATTCGACATCAGATGAGGTCCCAGTCCTATTCCTCGGGACACTGGTCCTCTCCTGTGAGTGCACGTGGTTCAGACCGCAGGTCCCTTGGAGGTCACTGGCCTTTGGGCCCAGGCCTTGACTGTGGTGACCACAGGGCCCTGGACTTGTCCTTGGATTTCGAGTCAGAATGGGAGACCGAGGATTTCCTGGTGCCGTTCCGTACCTGAGGATGTCACTTTCCTCGACTTTGTGTGGGACATTGCTAAGGCACTCGCCATCAAGACTGAGGCTGATCCACACATGAACTGGAGATTCTCAAGTATGAGGTCCCCCCTAAGGAGGCCCTTGTGATGCTTGTTCCTCCAGTCCTTGAGCGCTTCCTTCTCCATATGTAGGAGACACCAACGTCGGTGCCCATTGTCAGCAGGCAACTTATTTATTTATTTTATTTATTTAAAAGTATTTATACCGCTTTATCCTGAAATCAAAGCGGTTTACACATCAAACAAATCAAAAAGTGCATGGGTGCGAGCATGCAGTTAGAATTGACAGTGTAAAATATGATTGCGGGGAGAGCTATATAGAATGAGATCTATGTAAAGGTACTATATACATATTGCAGGGAGGGGGAGGTGGGAGGCAGCTTGGATAGGAGGCGAGGTAGGGCGAAGAGAGGGCCGTCAGTCAGGTCAGATGATGTCCTTATAATGTTCTGTGAAGAGAGTCGTTTTTAGCATCTTCCTGAAGTCCTTGAGGTCTGTATTTGATCTCAGGTTGTTGGGGAGTGAGTTCCAGAGTGCTGGCATGGCCAGGGATAATCCTCTTGTTGAGGCTTCCTGTCTCATTTTAGTAAATGCTTTGGGTGTGTTGATGTTGTCTGAGGTATCTCTCCTCCTGGGTCTGGTGCATGTGTCAGGTTTGATGAGGGGATTCAGACTGTCTGCTGAGAGGTTCTGTTTGATTTTGAAAATGTTTAGTAGCACCTTATAATGGATGCGGAAGGTGATTGGGAGCCAGTGGAGGTTAGAACATAAGAACATAAGATATGCCATACTGGGTCAGACCAAGGTCCATCAAGCCCAGTATCCTGTTTCCATCTACGTACCTAGATGTTTCCCCAAAAGACACAGGTTCTGCAATGCTTGTACTAGGTCAAGCATTGATATCCTGGGTCCCTTCTTAATAATGGTTTATGGACCTTTCCTCCAGGAACTTGTCCAAACCTTTTTTAAACCCAGCTACACTAACAGCCTTTACTACATCCTCCGGTAACAAATTCCAGAGTTTGATTACACGTTGCGTGAAAAAATATTTTCTTTTATTAGTCTTAAATAGTTTACCCTGTAGCTTCATTGCATGTCCCCTAGTCTTTCTATATTCTGATAACGTAAACAGTCGATCTACGTTTACCCGTTCCACTCCGTTCATTAATTTATAGAATTCTATCATATCTCCCCTCAGCCGTCTCTTTTCCAGGTTAAAGAGCCCTAACCTTTTAGCCTTTCTTCATAGGAGTATCCTTCCATCCCCTTTACCATTTTGGTGGCTCTTCTCTGAACCTTTTCTAATAACGCTATATCCTTTTTAAGATACGGCGACCAGAATTGCACACAATATTCAAGGTGCGATCTCACCATGGAACGGTATAGAGGCATTATAATATCTTTTGTTTTATTTTCCATTCCTTTCCTTATGATACCTAGCATTCTATTTGCTCTCTTGGCTGCCGCTGCACACTGGGCCGAGGGTTTTAACATGTTATCCACAATGACGCCTAAATCTTTTTCCTGGGTGGTGGTTCCTAATGTGGAACCTTGCATCGTGTAACCATAGTTTGGGTTGTTCTTCCCTAGGTGCATAAATTTGCACTTGTCCACATTAAATTTCATCTGCCATTTTGATGCCCAGTCTTCCAATTTATCAAGATCCTCTTGCAATTTTCCACAATCCTCTTGGGTTTTAACAACTTTAAATAGTTTTGTGTTATCTGCAAATTTAATAACCTCACTCATTATTCCACTTTCCAGGTCATTTATGAATATGTCAAAAAGCAGCGGACCCAGCACAGATCCCTGGGGTACACCACTATTCACCTTTCTCCATTGGGAAAATTGGCCATTTAGCCCAACCCTCTGCTTTCTATCTTTTAACCATTTCCTGATCCACAGTAGTACACTGGCTCCTATCCCATGACTCTTTAGTTTTGCCAAAAGTCTCTGATGAGGGACCTTGTCAAAGGCTTTCTGAAAGTCCAGATACACTATATCAACCGACTCACCTTTGTCCACCTGTTTATTCACACTTTCAAAAAAACATAACAGATTAGTAAGACAAGATCTTCCTTGTCTAAAGCCATGTTGGCTGTCTCCCATTAGGCCATGACTATCTACATGCTGAGTAATTTTATTCTTTATGATGGTTTCTACCATTTTTCCCGGTACTGATATGAGGCTCACCGGTCTGTAGTTTCCCGGATCACCCCTCGAACCCTTTTTAAAAATTGGTGTTACATTGGCGATCCGCCAATCTTCAGGTATTAGAGATGATTTTAATGATAGTTCACAGATTACTAATAGCAGGTCTGCAATCTCATATTTCAGTTCTTTCAACACCCTTGGATGTATACCATCCGGCCCAGGTGATTTGCTACTCTTCAGTTTATCTAATAGTTGTAATACATCTTCCCGATGTATCGATATTTCCTTCAATTCTTCCGCACCTTTAAATACCATTTCAGTCATGGGGAACATCCCTACATCTTCCTCAGTAAAGACCGAAGCAAAGAATTCATTCAGTCTCTCTGCTATAGCCTTGTCGCCTCTTAGTGCCCATCTAATGGTCCAACTGACTCTCTCGCAGGTTTTTTGCTATGAATGTACTTGAAAAAATCTTTATTTCGCGTTTTTGCTTCCGCAGCAAGCTTATTCTCAAATTTTCTCTTTGCCTTCTTTATCAATGCCTTGCATTTGATTTGCCAGTGCTTGTGCTGTTTCCAGGTTTCATCGTTTGGCTCTTTTTTCCATTTCCTGAAAGATGCTTTCTTGGCAACAACAGCCTCTCTGACCTCACCTTTAAACCATGCTGGCAGTTTTTTAGATTTCCTTCCACTTTTCTTAAAGCGTGGAATACAGCTGGTCTGGGCTTCCAAGATAGTATTTTTCAACAACATCCAAGCTTGATGTAAGTCTTTAACCTTTGCAACTGCTCCTTTTAGTTTTTTCTTAACTATTTTCCTCATTTTATCATAGTCTCCCTTTCGAAAGTTAAAACTGTGGATTTCCTTACTATCCCTCCTCCACTAATTAAATCAAAGGCGATCATGCTATGATCACTATTGCCAAGTGGCCCCAACACCCTTATCTCTTGCACTAGATCTGGTGTTCCACTAAGGACTAGGTCTAATATGGCTTCCCTCTGGTCGGTTCATGAACCAGCTGCTGAGGTTGTTGAGGATGGGAGCCTTTTTTGTCCCATGACAGTTATTATTTGGGCGGCAGTGTTCTGCTCCGTCTGTAGTGGCCGGGTTGCTTGTTTTGAGAGTCCGAGGTATATGGGGTTGCAGTAGTCTAAGATGGGAGTGATGAGAGCTTGACAGATGGTGCGGAAATGATCCTGTGAGAGAATTGTCTTGAGGTGTCTTATGGTTCTCATTTTGAGGTATGCGTTCCTGGTAGTTTTGGCGATGTGAGATGGAAGGTTCAATTCTTTGTCAAGAGTTACACTGAAATATTTAATTTCTGGTTTTATTGGTATTGTGATGTCGTTTAGCTTGATGACAGGAGGAGGGGTGAAGGCAGAGTTGCTGGTGATGATTAGTGCTTCTGTCTTGGTGTAATTTAAGGTTAAGTTGTTTTCCAGAAGCCAGCTTGTCATCTGTTGCAGACAGTTGTCTATGCTGGAGTAGTCTGGGCTGTCAAGGCTGATAGGGGTGTATATCATAATGTTGTCTACGTAGATGATGTATTGGATTCCGTTGTTTTTTATGATGGAGCAGATCGGTTGTATGTAGAGGTTGAATAACAAGGCTGAGAGGGCGGAGCCTTGTGGAACACCCTGGATAACTCTCAGAGGTTGGGAGGTGGTTGGGCCGCATTTGACCTGGAGGTGTCTGCCTGTGAGGTAAAATGTGAACCAGTTCAAAGTGGTGCCGTGTAGACCAATTTCCTGAAGTCTTGACTGCAGAGTACTGTGGTTGACGGTGTTGAACGCTGAGGAGATGTCTATAAAGATCATGATGACGCCCTTCTTGATATTGTCGATAACCTGTATCAGGTTGTCGAAGAGGTAAATCAGTAGGGTTTCAACTTGACTTTATGTACCAAGTCCACCGAAGCCCTGGGTTCCAGAAGACTCAACTTCCCTACAATTCGATGGCCATTGAGTTTGCCATGTGCAGACTCAAGAGACAAACGACCCATTCTTCGGTGCCCCCAGCAGGGAGGCCCAGAGTCTCAACGCCTTTGGCCAAAAGGCCTTCCAAGGCTCGATGCTTGCATGCAGAGTCCAATATTACCAACTGTACATCGGTATATACCTCAAAAAACTGGTGAGAGAGCTCGTTGGCTTCTCGGCAGGCCTCGATGGGGAACCCCTTTAGTGGTTCAAGTCTCTCAAAGTTTTTATTCCAATCAGCTTACGATGGCTTTGAGTCCTCAGTCAGAGTAACCATCTTGGGCATCAGGGCCTGACGCCAGGCATGGTTGCAGTCGTCTGACCTCAAACAATGGGTTCAGGACAAACCTATCGATGTCCCCTGTATCAGAGAAAATTTCTTTTGGAAAACCATGGCAGCCAAGGTGGCTGAAATAAAAACTGAGTTCCTGACGAGGACCAGACTCTCTAAAAAGACCTCGGTGCAGCCCCGTAAGAAGGCCCTGGGGAAGAAGCCAAGGAAAAAGGGAGGTTTTGGCAATGCCTCACAGTTCCAAACCTTCTCGGCCCCACAGCAAGGCCAACAGCTACCTATATGAACAGTTACCTATATGAACCATACCTTTGTAAATAGTTTTATAATGTTTTTACTATAACCAAATGTTTAATGTAATTAACAGTATATTGTATATAGTTCACAGAAGTTCCATGTAAAAACAGCTCTGTTCACTGTTTCCTAAATTGTTCATTGTAAACCGCACCTGATCTTTGGAAGGTTGCGGTATATAAGCAACTGTTAAAATAAATAAATAAATAAATAAAACAGCACAAGGGGCAGGAGCATGGCCCCTGCAAACAAAAAACCTCTAAGTCCCAGGCACTGGCTCCGGCTCAACCTGGGGGGAGCTTTTGACTCCTTGGGCACGACCTCCTCTCCCCCAGAGGGTCCCCAACAGCCCACAACGGCCCTCTGGCCCTGTTTGCCCATAGGTGGTCCACCATCACCACAGATTTCTGGGTACTGCAAGTGGTCAAGGGGGGCTTCCTCCTCCAACTACAACAGGCACCGCCCTTATATTTTCCAAGAGAGTCCGTAAGACCTCTCCTCCACCATACTCTGCTCCTCATCAAGCTCATGGATCTTCTCGAGGACAAGGTGGTGGAACCAGCGCCCAAACATCTCTGGGGCACCTGCTTCTACTCCAGGTATTTCCTCGTTCCCAAGAGAATGGGGGCCTCAGGCCTATCTAGGACCTGCGGGACCTGAACTTATTTCTGGTAAGGGAGAGGTTTAAGATGCTCTTCCTTGGAACACTACTGCCATACCTCCAGCAGGGAGACTGGCTATGCTTCTTAGACCTGAAGGATGCCTATATGCACATCTTGATCCATCCCAACCACCAAAAATACCTTCGCTTCATGGTGGGAAGAGGTCACTACCAATATAGAGTGCCACCCTTCAGGCTGGCCTCATCGCCAAGGGTCTTCACCAAGTGCCTAGCGATGGTCACAGTCTACCTTTGTCTCCAAGGGGCCTTCATCTTTTCCTACCTGGACAACTGGCTTATAAAGGGAGGCCCATATGCAGAGAGGTGCACCATGCCACTGAGCACGCCATCCATGTCTTGCAGCACATGGTGTCCATCACCAACTTCCCCAAGTCCCACCTTCCCCCAGCTCAGTGCCTGGAATTCATAGGGATTCAGCTAGACACCCTCCAGGCCAAGACCTTCCTCCCTCATGAGAGGTCAGAACACCTAAGGGGGCTAGCAGCAGAGGTACAGCACCACCAGTCACTGCCCATCCAGCTTCTCCTCCGCCTGCTGGGCCACATGGCCTCTACCATCCATGTGACCCTATACGCCCGCATATACATGAGCACTGCCCAGTGATGCCTTTGTTCTCAGTGGACACAAGCCATGGGCAGGCTCTGGGACAGGTTGAAAGTGACCCACCAGCTGGAAGACTCCCTCGACTGATGGTAGATCCCAGGCCACCTGTAGGTCGGATTGCCCTTCCAGGCACCCACGCCCCAGAGGGACCTTACCACAGATGCCTCCCTGCTGGGCTGGGGAGCTCATTCTGAGGACCTCTGCACACAAGGCAGCTAGTCCCAGATGGAATGCCAGCTGCAAATCAACCTTCTGGAGCTCCGGGTGATATTCCTGGCTCTCCGAGCCTTTTGTCACTGGCTGCAGCACCAGTCGGTGCTGATCCAGACCAATAACCAAGTCACAATGTTCTACGTGAACAAGCAAGGGGGCACGAGGTTGTACTCCCTCTGCCAGGAGGCGGTAGTCCTCTGCTCATATGCGACATGCAACAGGATGCTTCTAAGGGTGGTCTATCTCCCAGGCCAGCCTCACCTGTCCCGGGTGGCAGTGGATGCATTCCTGATTCTGTGGACGGAAGGCCTCCTTTACGCCTTCCCACTGACTCCACTGGTTGCGAAGACCCTCTTCAATGTCCAGCGCGACAAGGCATCATTGATACTGATAGCCCCATGGCGGTCCAGGCATCCTTGGTTCCCGCTGCTTCTCCAGCTCTTGGTGGCATCGCCGATGTCCTGGACCATGCCCCAGGACTACTATCTCAGGAGAAGGGCTCTCTCCTGCACCCCAACTTGGGTCCTTGTTTCTTACACTTGGCTGCTGAAAGGGTAGTCCTGGCTTCCTTCAACCTCCCTCAGGATGTGGAGGAGGTCCTTCTGGCCTCCCATAAGGCCTCCACGAGGAGGCTGTATGCCTTCAAGTGGTGTTGCTTCTCAGTCTGGTGCACTGAGAAATAGAAAAACCCATTCTCCTGCCCGATTCAGATGATACTCCAGTACCTACTCCACCTGTCGCAGGTGGGACTAAAGTCCAACTCAGTCAGAGTGCACATGTGCGCTATTGCAGCACATCACCATGCCATTCAGGGAAAACCCCTCTTGGCCCAGCCCCTTGTATCGTGATTCCTACAAGGCCTCATGATATCCAAACCCCCTGTCTGCCCACCAGTGGCAGAATGGGATCTCAGCATGGTGCTCTCGCAGCTTACTAAGCCACCGTTTGAGCGCCTGGCTACCTGTCACTTGCGATACTTCTCCTGGAAGGTCGTCTTTCTCATGGCACTCACATCAGCTCGCAGGGTCAGCGAGCTCCAGGCTCTGATGGCAGAGCCTCCCTACACGAGGTTCTACAAGAATAGGATTGTGCTCTGCACACACCCCAAGTTTCTGCCGAAGGTGTTATCCCCATTCCACCTCATTCAGGTGGTGGTGCTCCCCACCTTCTTTCTGAGGCCTCATACTGGCAAGGCAGAGACCGTCCTCCATACTTTGGATTGTAAAAGGGCCCTGTCCTTCTATCTGCAATGGACTCAGGGCCACCACAAAGCACCTCGGCTTTTCATCTACTATGACCCCAGTCGTCTGGGGCTTCCAGTGACTAAGCAAACTCTGTCCGCTTGAGGACTGCATTGCCCTCACCTATGAGCAAGCAGGGATCTCACTAGATCAGTGGGTTATGGCACATTGTGTCAGGGCCATGGCTACTTCTGTGGCAAATTTGCATTCCGTACCTGTGACGGAAATCTGCTGGGCCGCCACCTGCTCTTTGGTCCATACCTTCACAACTCACTACTGACTGGCGAGGGAGTCCCGACAGGACAGCACCTTTGACCAGGCCACAATCTCTTCAGGGAGTAGGCAACTCCTGCCCTCTGACCCTTCTGTGCTCAGACTACCGGTGTGCTGGTTCTCCGCTGGACACCTGTCTTGTGAGAGTTTCTGCATTGGACTTAACTGCTGAAGCTCACAGCTCACTTCTCTGGCCACAGTGGCATTTTGTTCAGGTTCTTGGTAGCCTGTAGCTGAGTAGTCCCATATGTGAGGACTGACTTCCTGCTTGTTCCCGAAGAAAGCATAGTTACACACCTGTAACAATTATTCTCTGGAAACAGAAGGAATCAGTCCTCACAACCCTCCCTCCTCACCTTGGAGTTGCTTCTTTACCATATTCTAATGTTGCCATCTTAGCTATGTCATTAGACTGAGGCAAGATGGCACCCTTGGTCGAGAAGTGGATCACGCATGTGTGGTGCATCTCCCAAAGGCTTTCTTTGAAAGCTGGGGAGATGCTTCCACGCGGGCTCTTTTGGTGCTGACCTCACCCATATGTGAGGACTGATTTCTGCTGTCCCCAGAGAATACCTGTTACAGGTGAGTAACTACACCTAACCAGTAGTATACCGCAGGGATCTGTCTTTGGTCCGATTATTTTTAACATTTTTGTTAGTGATATTGCAGAATGACTGTCGGGTAAAGTTTAACTCTTTGCAGGTGATAACAGAATCTGCAATAGAGATGACACTCTGGAAGGAATACATAACATGAGGAGGGGGTCTAGCTTAGGTTGGAGAATGATCAAGAATTTGGCATCTGAATTTTAATGCTAAAAGATGTAGGGTCATGCATTTGGGCTGCAAATATCCAAGGGAGCGGCACAGTATACAAGGTGAAATATCTCTGTCCATGAAAGAAGAGTGGGACCTGGGCATTCTTGTTTTGATGATCTTAAAGTGGCTAAACAGGTAGAAAAGGTGATGATGAAAGCCAGAAGGATACCTGGGTGCATAGGGAAAGGAATCGCCAGCAGGAAGAAGGAGGTGAGCGTGCCTCTGTATAGGTCTCTGGTGCATCTCATTTGGAGTATTGTGTGCAGTTCTGGAGACCACACCTTCAAAATGATATAAGCAGGATGGAGTCAGTGCAGAGGGTGGCTTCCAAAATGATCAGTGGTCTTTGTTACAAACCATATGGGGACAGATTTAAAGATCTCAATGTGTATACTTTAGAGGAAAAGTGAGATAGAGGAGATATGATAGAGATGTTTAAATACTTCTGTGGCATAAATGCACAGCAGGAAAGCCTCTTTCAGCTGAAAGTAAGCTCTGCTACAAGGGGACATAGTGGAGGAGTGGCCTAGTGGTTGGGGCAAGGTACTTCAGGCCAGAAGGTTGGGGGTTCAAATCCCACTAGAGGACAGCAACCTTGGGCCGGAAGGACTGGGGTTTCTAGTCCCACAGGTGCTCCTTGTGGTCTTGGGCAAGCCACTTAACCCTCCATAGCCCATGTTCCCTGTAAAATAGTTATCTCCAAGTTATAATGCCCTGTTCAACATAATTTCAGTTTGTTCAATGTAAACCACACTGATGCAGAATAGCATGGTATATAAGAGAATGTAAATAAATAAATAAAATATGTGTGGTTGGGGATACAATCAGGAGTAATATGTGGAAATATTTCTTTACAGAAAGTGGGGTAGATGTGTGGCATAGTCTCCCAGTGAGAACAGTATCTCAATTCAAGAAAGCATGGGAGAAACATTGAAGATATCTAAAAGAAAAAAAGGGACTCTAGTAGTTGATATGGAAGGGTAGGCTATATGGTCTTTTTCTGCTGTTTCTATGTTTTTGTGTATACCCACATACACATACATCCTGCTCACAGGATTTCATCCTGGGGGAGAGCACTTCCACTACCGAGTTTGTCTTTTGGCCTAGCCTCAGTACATCACGTTTTCACAAAATGCCCCCTGGTAATAGAAGGTTATCGCCAGATGTTGGGGGTGTTTGTCTTCCCCTGCTTGGACAATTGGCTGATTAACCCTTTCAAGGCCTACTTTAAATTTTTAATCTACATTCTGCAGCCAGGTTAATTTTTGCATATTTCAGGAAAATTGTACCCGTCTTATTCAATATGTTCTAATAGTGATTTACCTTCTGCTATGGTCATGTATTATATACCATTTGATAGGAATATTTAGTCAGAATTTTGGATCCCAAGAGTTTCGGGCTCGGCCTGGAAAGGCTTAAGAGTACTAATCAGGGAGGGACTGAAGAATCAACACAGTTGACCATTTGGGTGTTGGAACTACTAGGGTTCATTATAAATTACCCCAAGTCCCACCTGCAATCCATCCAACAGTTGGAATTCATAGGAGCCCTGCTCAACATGACTTAGGCGAGTGACTTCCTCCCACATGACCAACTTCACAGACCGACTGCACTAGTGCGGGAGACTCAATTGAATTAGCAGGTAAAAGCTCACAGGATGTTAACTGTGCTAGGCCACATGGCCTCCACCATGCATGTCACACCCTTGGCATGCTCAGTGGATTCTGAGGACACAGTGGACACAGACCACAGGTCAACTTAGGGACCACCAGTCCTCTTGTTCAGTCACTACAATGGTGGACCATCCACCACAATTTGCTCAGAGGTCTCCCCTTCCAAATTGCACCACCTCAGAAAGTTTTGATGACAGACGTATCCAAGCTGGGTTGAGGAGCTCATCTCGATGGGTTTCACACTCAGAGCGATTGTTCCATCCATGAAAGTCTCTACCAGATCAACATCTTGGAATTATGAGCTGTGGCAAATGCTCTAAAGGCTTTCCGAGATTGACTGGCCAATCAAATTGTTTTGGTTTATATTGATAATCAAGTCACAATGTTGTACTTCAACAAGCAGGGAGGAACCGGTTCATACCTCCTGTGTTGGAAAGTGGTCAGGTTGTGGAAGTTCTCCATCGCATATGGGATGTACTTGAGAACCATATAACTGCCAAGTGATCAAAACACTCTGGCAGACAAACTGAGTTGAGTCCTCCAACCACACTGGACAAGGAGGTGGCAGCGTGCATCTTTTGGGGACAGAGCACCCCCTCAATAGATTTTTTTTTACCACTCTGCAGAATACCCTGGTGGACCAGTTTTGTTCCAGAGTAAGATCACACAGCAGGCTAGCCTTGAATGCTTTCCTTCTGCATTGAGGTGAGGGTCTTCTATATGGGTATCCTCCAATACCTCTCATTGTCAAAATCCTCCTGAAGTTCAAAACAGATGGTGGCACAATGATTCTCATCACTCCCTACTGGCCCAGGCAGCCTTGGTTTCCTCTCCTTCTACAGCTCTCCAGTCAGGAGTTGCTTCCGCTGGGTCATGCTCCAGATCTAATTTTACAGGAAGACGGGATGATGTTGCACCCCAACATCTATTCCTTGTCCCTCATGGCGTGGATGTTGAGAGGCTAATGTTGTCTGAGCCAGGGGCTGCCCAAGGGGGGTTCAGGACCATGTGCGGAGACTCAGTGCGGGGCCTCATTTGCATAAGGGACCTTATTTGCATAAATATTTGCATAATGTTACCATACACTAACTTTTAGTAAACATGCCTCTTCATGAGTGTATGGATAAAGAAAGACTAAAAGATTTCTATATTACTATAATCCAGTGCCAACCGCCAGGCACATTAGGAACTACTACAAACACTGCCCATTTAGAACCCATAGCAAACCCGCAGTATCATAACAGCACTACCAGGACTCACAAAGCACCATACCCTACCTATCAAAAGGCAACACTGCAAATATTAAACCAATACATTTCAGAGAATAATACATGACCTACTGGGGAAAGAGAACAAGTGGCAATGTCAAATAGGAATTACATAAACAGAATACCTCAGCTCAGTTACACATGCAGAACACAGACCATCACCAAACAAGGAATCACAATTTAGAAACAGGAAGACAATAATTAAACTGGGAACCCTAAAAAGTCAAACTTGGAATGTACAACAACAATGTAGAAATAAAACTATAAATTAATTTGCTCTTGCACTAAACAAACTTATATTATAGTCACTTTCCAGAGCTTTGTGCAAGATAGCCAAAAGTTATATAATAAGCTCCACTCATTCACCATAGACCAACTTCTTATTCTACAGTCGCATTGTTTTTAGTGATAGCGATCAGATCTCAGAATCGAATGTGGCTACACACTGCATTCACTTATATTATGCAGTGAACTGCCTTCAATACATCAATGATCTGTCACATCGCTATTTTTTTAAAGGTGTTTTTACTTTTTACGGCACCTTCCTTGCGGTACCTCATATGGCACCCTCTAAAGCGCCCTATAAGCAACATTCTAGGGTGCCTTGGCGGACAGTGCACTTTAAAATGTGCCTTATAGGGCGCCTTATGTTAACACGCTTTGAGGGTGCATTTGCTAGTAATGATAATTAAACTAAAAATAACATGCCCCCTAAAGCACTCTTCCCCATAATATACAATGCCTCAGCCAGCCTTGTTCATTGGGCACTGTGGGGGATCAAACCCCTGATTCCTGCATTATTGGTCAGTGTCTTAACCATTGTGCTGTGGCTCTGATCCTGTGCTTGCACATCTGCGTGCCACCTTATGCCTCCAAATAATAGAACAGCCTCCTAAATCAATAGCACACCACCTAATGCCCATCTGTGCGCTGCCTTATGCTGCCCATTCTTTGTATGCCTCCTCAAATATCACCTCAGCCAGCCATTGAGCACAGTGGGGGATCAAACCCCTGATCCCTGCACCATTGGTAAGTGCCTTCACCATTGTGCTGTGGCTCTGCTCTTCTGTTTGTACATCAGTGCGCTGCTTATACCTCCCAGTATTAGACTGCCGCCAAAAACATCAGTGCGCCGCCTTATGCCACCCAAAACATCAGCGCCCTGCTTTAGGCTGCCCAGTATTTCTCTGCCTCATAAATTAACAACTCAGCCAGTGTCATTGAGCACTGTGGGGGATTGAACCCCTGCTCCCTGCACCATTGGTAGGTGTCTTCACCATTGTGCTGTGGCTCTGCTCTTCTGTTTGCACATCAGCGTACCACATATGCCTCCCGCGCAGCCATCTGATGCGCTAAGGTGCGGGGCGCACAAGGGCGCCGCGCACCTTAGCGCATATTTAAATTCCGGCTTTTCTTTTTCAGGACGGAACGCCCACTCCTTATATGGCATCCGCACTCTACCGCGGCCCGCACTTTAACGGGATCTTAGTAAACATACCCCTTAGTCTGACCCACTATGGCATATCTTATGTTCTCGTAGTTCATCCACCTTATACCAAATTCCATCATAATATAGTTGTCTTCGATACTCATCCTAAATTCCTTCCAAATCAATTTTCTACCAACATTTTTCCCAAGGCCTCATGCCCACAAAGGAGAAGCTGCTTTAAACATGTTGGACTGCAAATAAGCCTTAGCCATTAATTTTGACCGGACAAAAGCCCATAGAAAATCCATCCAGCTTTTTTGTTTCTTTTGACCTCAGCAAGCTAGGGGCTGCCATTTCCAAATGCTCTCTTTCAATTTGGCTAGCAGATGACATCTCTTTTGCAAATACCCAGGCAGGCTTGAGACTTGATGGTCTCAATACCAAAATAAAAAGGGATAATATATAACACTTTGAGCTTAATACCATAATGACCCATGAAAATATGACCATTATACAGTCTACGATGTTTGTAAATAGCTACCTTCCTTGTTAAATTCAACATCCGTTGATTGTACATAGTTCTCTAAAGTTTAATTTTTAAAGTTAAGATGTACATAATTCAAGCGATGTTTAATGTAAAAACAGTTATGTTACACTGTTTATTTACCTGTTCTATGTAAACCGCACCTGATCTTTGGAAGGTAGCGGTATATAAGCGACTGTTAAAATAAATAAATAAATTAATAAAATAAATGTCACAGCTCACAATGTTAGAGCTATGGCTGTGTTGGTGGCCAACTTACACTCGGTCTGCATGGAAGAGATCTGCAGGACCCCAACGTAGTCTTCTGTCCATTCATTCACATCTCACTACTGTCTGGTTGGGGATTCCCAAAGTGACAGCAACTTTAGCCAATCTGTACTTCGGAATCTGATTGGGGATTAGAATTCAACTCCATCTTCTTGTCCAGGCTACCAAAAAAAAAGGGAAGAGAAAACCATTTCCGTTGTTCATAGTTCTGTATCTGAAGTTCTTAAGGCCTATTGCCATTAAGCAGATGAACTGTTGCCCTGATTGTGCTTGTCAGCTTTCTCATTGGCTTTCGATAAGCTAAGGAGTCACTTACATGAGGACTTCATTACTGCTTGTCCACGAAGAAAAGGTAATTACTCACATGTAGCAAGTGTTCTCCATGGACAGCAGGAATAAGTCCTCACAACCCTTCACATCCCCTGGGAGTTGTATTCTAATATAGCTATAGTAACAGACTAGTTCAAGATGGCACTGTGGCAGCAGGCAGGAAGAGGGCGTGCAGTCATGGTGGAACCTCCTAAAAGCTTTTGATAGTAACTAGGATGAGTTCCTGCGTGGGCTTCATGCGTGAGGATTTATTCGTGCTATTCATGAAGAGCACCAGCTACAGCTGAGTAACTATCTTTTATTGAAACAGTATTAAGGTCTTGTAGCTGCATTTTGAATAGGTAACAGTGAAGAAGGATGGTTCTACGGGAGACCTATGATGAATAGATTGCCATAGTCCTAAGCAGGGGGTGATGAGAAAGTGGGTGAATGTTTTGGTTACATGCTCAGAAAGTAAGGGTTGTATTTTAATAATATTGTAAAGGAAGAAACAACATGCTTTGCAGTGTTTTGGATATGTATAGAGGAAAAAAGGTATTAGAAATAACCTCAAGGTTCCAAGCCAAGAGAGCTAGGATGAGAATTCCATCCACAGAGATAGAAAAAAAAGGGAAATGGATTTGTGGGAAAAATAGGCATTCTGTTCGGGCCATGTTAAGTTTAAGGTGAAATGTAACATCCAGATGACATCGGACAAGCAGGATAAATTTTAGAATTGGATTATTGGTAAAATTGGTCATATAGAGAGGTAGATCTAGAGTTCATCAGTTTAAAAATGGTACTAAAGACATGAGAGGAGATCAAAGCACTTAGAGAAAAAGAGTAGAAAGAAAAAAGAGAAGGCCTATGATCCAGCCTTGAACATACACTGGCTAATAACAGAATAGCAGTGGAAGAGATCAGAAAAAGACCAAGAGTCTCTAAAGAGTCCTGAAATATCACTGAGTACAGTACATCATAGAGTAGACAGTGCTCAGCCATTTCAACAAAGATGAGGGCAGAGTAAAAGCCTTTGACCTTGGCCATTAGAAGTTCATTGGAGACTTGAACAAGAACAGATGGAAAAGCAGATTGGAAGATATCTTGAACAATTTGAGATGAAAGAAAGTCAAGACAGTGAATGTGAACAATACATTTGAGCATTTTGAATATGAAAAGGAGAAGCAAATGGGATGAGCAGATTTTATAGAGCCCAATAAATGTTTTATGAAGAATGATGTGATCACTGCATGTTTGAAGGAAGAGAGAAAATTCATCATGGTAAGCAATCGATTGGAGATATGACAAATGGAGGGAATGACTAATGCAGATATAACCGAGGAGTTAGGTGGCAGTGGGGTCACAAGAACAAGCAGTGAGTTTAGAACATGAGAGGGGATGGGTAGCTTCCTCCTCTGTGATTTTAGAAAAAGAACAAAATGCAACAGGACCAAAGGAAGGACAGGTGAAGAAGGTGAAGGAGAAGATACCAGCCTGGTAGAGAAGTCACAAAAAAATCTTATAAATCTTGTCATGGAAGGAAGAAGTCAGCAAAGGTTTGGGCAGAAAGTAAATGAGGGATGGGAGATGGATCATTTGCCCCCATCTCCTGTCCTCTCCTTTTCGCCCATTCTCTGTTCTGCATCATTTCCAGGCTTTCTCTTCCCACTAACCCCTGCTCTGCAAACTCTACCTTTCTTTCTTCCCAATCCTCTTTGCTTCATCTCCTGTCTCAATCTCTCTCTTTCCTGCAAAATCTCCCTGGGGTAGTGTGGCATGTGGTGGGAGGGGTTTTCTTTAAAACACAGGCCATACAGAAGTTCAAGGAAAACAAAATCAGTTTTTATTCTGCCCAGGCTTGTTAAACTTCCACAAAGCAAAACCCAGAACAGACATCAGTTCAGGGAAAACAAAATCAGACAAAATTAGCTTTACTTCCGTCCCAGTTTGTTAAAGCTCCACAAGCTGGTTCTCCTGGCCCTTCCTCCAGCCCCAGTTAAAGTTCCTACCTCAGAACTCCTTTGCATGGCTTGCCTTGGGAGGACTTCTGGCTCCATGGGCCTTTCTCCCTCTGCAACCTGCTGGGTTCTTAGACGTCCCCTGTGAGCAATGCCCTCCCAGCCCTGAACACTGAGCTGCAGACTCTCTTAAAGGGAACTCTTGATACTCCCTTTGGAGAGGGACGGGTAACATTCTATAGACCCCATCACACGCCCTCCCCCTCAGATCACCCATGCCCTGTTGAGTGCTTGCCTCACCTGGGACCCCCACCCAGGAAAAGAAGTCTGTGTTCAGGTAAGCCCGACCAGCCATATGGTGGTCCCAAACTGGTAGGGTTGGAGATTCAAAAACCACCGCATAATACAGCTGTTGGACTCTTTGACCTATAGAGTTAGAGTGAGCTACAATTGACTGTGCATAAATAAATAAGTAAATAAGGAGTGGAGGATGAACTGTGAGCTGCAGATGCCCTGCCCCCATCCCTTCTCCAGAGCAAGGAGGCAGGGCCACAGCCTATTTAGTTTGCATGATCTGCACTGAATTTCTGTTTGCTGCTGTTACCATTACAGGAACATGACCCTGGAGCAGCAGATGCCACCTTTATGCAGGACTAGTGTTAGACATGCAGGGGCTCCAGGCAGAAACTGGTGAGGGGGCTTCAAAGTCTGCTTGCAGGCTATGCTTCCTTCAGCTTGAGGCATGCTTTGGGTTCCTTGTGGCATGGAGGCACAGGGCAATTCCTTGTTTGTCACGCCCTAACGTTAGCCCTACCTTTGAGCCTCTCTAGTCCAGGAACTTTGGACCAGTGCATACTCCCCTCAAATGTTATGGTGAACTACGGTTTGAGAAACTTAGGGCTATAGATATAAAGTTGCAATAAAATATTGCATTATACTGCAGCAAAATTTATCACACAAGTCACTAATCTGTCGTACCTCAGCACCAGAGGTTAGTGACTTGAACAGTAAATTTATTTTTGTGATTCTGCAGCTCGGAATATTGCATGTTCCAGACCGCAGCAGCGCAAAGATAGCAGGCCCAAAGTTGGATCCTCTGGGGAGGTTTTCAAAGCCATTGAGGCAGTTTGCAGACTGCTTAGTTTCACAACATGGCTGTATTTAGTTTCTTTTTAAGAAGGTATTCCCAGTTATATGCACATAGGGTATAATTTTCAAAAGGGCCAAAATTTAAAGCCATGGGGGGGTCATTCTGTCCCGTTGGGATGTCCATCCCTGCTATTCGTCCCCCTGCCATCCCCGTCACTAACCTTCCCATATGAACAGTGGGTTTGTATGGGGAGGCCTAGGGGCGGGAGGGTGGTGTTCTGGAGGCAGAGCAAGGGCGTGACGTGAGCGGCCCTTGACTCTAGACATACAGGGCCGATTCCGAGGTCAGCCCTGTACGTCCAGGGCCTTCAGACTAGACAGGGGACTTATTCCACATTGAAGGTGGAAAAAGTCCTCCTGAACAGAGGGGGACCACGGCACAGGACATGGGCAGGCAGGTGAAGGGGCTCAGGGGGTTCTCCGCAGCCCTCTCCAGGCCTTGGAAGGCCAGATCGGAGGTCAGGCTAAGAGGAACAGGAGTCCTCCGGGTCGGCCGGCAATCACAGCTCGTGAATGGAGCTGCAGTGCTATGGCACTGTGGCTCCATTCATGAGCCAGGCTGAGTTAGCCGGGTAGTCGCTGGGATGTACAGTTGGGCAGAATCATGCCCCAGCTTGCATGTCCAGGTGCTAGACCTGATTCTGACCCCTCACGGGCCACGGGATCAGAATCGGGTCTAACTTTGCATGGCCCGATTCTGCCTGGCCGTACAGCGGGCTGGATGTCCTATTATGAATAGGCCTCATGGTGTTCAACCATGGCACTTTAATATCGATGGGATATTCACTGGTAGTATCTGGATAGGAGCTGCCACTGAATACCAATGCTGAGTGGTGCTATCAAGCACTTATTCATTTAGCAGGATTTTCAGCCAGCAATTATCTGGATTCCAACTTAGGACAGCTTTTCAAGCAGCATAAATTGCCTAGATAAGCACTGACTGAAAATCCTGTTAACCGGATAAGGTCAACACTTATTCAGATAGCACCAACATCACCCTCGTTCCACCTATAGACCAACCCTGCACTAACCACATAGTGCCAGGGTGGTCTGTAGATATATTCAATGACACTATCTGGATAATGCTGCCAAATATCACAGTCAGCACTCTTAACTAGATAGCCTCTCGTTGGCTGACCAGCTAAGGGATCTGAATTTGAGCTTCACAGTTTTTCTTTAAAAAATAGTCGCGATGACTTCCGGTGACGTCACGGAGTGAATGGCTGTGTGCTAGCTGAGCTCCTGTGGAGTCCTGCATTATAAGGGGGGAAAAAGTGTGGACCCCAGCGCCTGAGTGAGCGGAGAAAGGGTCAGGACGATGGCCCAAGCAGCGAAAAAGAAGTTGGCGGGCTTCTGATCGCCATATGTGAAGCGGAAGGAGGATGAGGAGCGGACGGCTGCTGAAACGGCAAGGCCTAGCAGCATGGCGAGCTCGGAGGAGGATGAGGAGAGCGAGGAGATCCAGGAGATGGAAATGCCTCTCCGGGAGTGGCTGCGGGCTTTTAAAAGAGGCTTGCGTGCCGATTTGGCGGAGATGAGAAAGGACATTAAGGAATCGTTGTCGAGTATACAGCAGGATCTGAGCGGCCTGGGCGACCGCGTGGTGGTTCTCGAGGACCACGTGGAGGCCTGCAGTGGCGAGCTACAGGCGATGGCGGAGGCGCAGAGCAAACTGGAGAGGCAGCAGGAGGCGATGGTAGAGAAGTTGGAGGAGATAGAGGATCAGGCCCGCCGGAACAATCTGCGGGTGAAAGGCATTGCAGAGTCAGAGGGGCTCCAGAACTGTGAGCAGGTGATCCGGCGTCTGTGTGCTCATATTTTGGCCTTGGAGGGTGGTACGGCGCCAGCGGAGCGGGAGATTGGGGTAGAGCGGGCGCATCGCAGTCTGGGCCCGTGGCGAGACAAGCAACCCAGAGACATCATCGCCTGCATGAGCAGCTTCCCGCTGAAAGAAAAAATCCTGCAGATAGCCCGGAAATATGGGCGGATCGCGTGGGAAGGTGCGGAGGTGGACATCTTTAATGATTTGTCCAAAGGGACTTTGGACCGCCGGAGAGGATTGCGTGAAGTCACTGCCTACCTACGGGGGAAAAGCCTGCGTTACCGGTGGCTGTTCCCCTTCGGCCTTTTAGTAACGGTGAATGGTGTGACGCGGAAGGTGAAGGAGGCCGAGGAAGCCTGGACTGTGTTGGGTGAGCTGGGCTGCGAGCAGCTCCCGAAGAGAGTAGGAAGTGTGGGGGCGAAATAGACTGGCGGAGCAGCGAACCCCCGGTGGCAGAGAGTGGCAGAGAAAGGACGTCGGCTGCAGCGGAGGGGAGCGGATGGCGACGCGGAGCAGACAACGCACCCAGTGGAGTGAGAGTGCCCGGCAGACCCTGGTGCTGGACTGAGAACTGTGAAGGGGTCAGCCCTCTGGACCTTGGGGTGAAAGGACTGAGGGTACGGGGGGGGGGGGAAGGAGGGGTGGGGGAGAGTTGCAGGGGTGTGTGGGAGGGGTAGGGAGCGGGGTGGTAGGGGGGCTGTGTTGGAGGGGAGGTGGTGAGGGAGGAGGGCGGGGGGTTGATGGTGGAAGATGCAGGACCGTCACAATTGGAAGATAGGCAAAGTGGAGGAGAGGTGGGGAGGGGGGGGGAGGGGGGGTGGGAGTATAGGATAGGACACCTGCCAGAGGTGGGGGGGGTCAGTAGGAGTAGGAGTAAGGTACATGATGTTGCGGGTGGGCACGCTTAATGTGCGGGATTTAAACTCGCCCACCAAGAGGCGATTACTGTTCTGGGAGGCTGATAAGAATGAATGGGACGTGATCTTAGTCCAGGAGATGCATTTGCGTCGTCGGGATGTGGGGTTGATGAGGCATCCCTGATATGGAGAGCAATATTATTCTTGTAGTCGGGAGGGGGGTAAGAAGGGGGGGGTAGCGGTGCTAATACGGGGGGGGTAGTGGGATCCAAGTGGCAAGGAGTTTCGAGGATGGGGAGGGGCGGGTGGTGGGGGTGGTGGGCAGCTGGGGGGGAGAGGGAATAGTGATAGTATCGGTGTATGGGCCGAATGGAGCGCAAGTGGGGTTCTGGCAGAGGGTGTGTAAGTTGTTGGGGCAGCATGGGGGGGGGGAAAGGGTGGTGGGGGGAGACTTTAATGTTGTGCTGGAGCATTTGATGGATAGGGAGTCAGGGAGGGGGGAGGGTCGGGGGAGGAATAGGAGGGCATTGCAGCGGCTGATGAAAAGATTGAATCTGGTGGACGCTTGGCGAGTGCTGCACCCTCAGAAGCGTGAGTTTACACACTACTCCATCCCCCATAATAGCTGGAGCAGGATAGATATGATGCTGGTGGATCAAGAATGGATGCTGGGGGTGGGAGGGAGGGGGATTGTACCCATTGCTTGGTCCGATCATAAGGCGGTCGAAGTGGGGTTTAAGGGGAGGGATAGGGAAGGGTTGCGGTTTTGGCGCCTGAATGAGGGGTTGCTGAAGTGCCCAGCGGTGGTGAGAGATATAAGGGAAGGGATCAAGGAATACTTGGCGGTGAATGACCTGGGGGAGGTTCGGGTGGCGATGGTGTGGGAGGGGCTCAAGGCGGTTATTTGAGGGAAGTTCATTCAATGGGGGGCACGTAGGAAACGGGAGCGGTATGAAAAGGAGCGGGACTTAGGGAGGCGATTGCAGGAGGCGGAGGAGGCGTATAGGAGATCTGGGAGGGTAGGGGCCCGGGGTGTGATGGAAGCGCTACGGGGGGAGCTGCAGGGGCTGCAGGTGGAGAGGGTAGCGATGGAGCTGGCCTGGGTGCAACAGCGGTTTTATGAGTTTGGTAATAGAGCAGGGCGGATGCTGGCCCAGCGGCTGCGGAGACGCAGGGTGGCCTCTCGGATCTATCAAATTAAGGGGAAAGGGGGGGAAGTGCTGTTTCGGGAAGGGGAAATCCAGGAACGCTTTCGGCAGTTTTACCAGGCACTATATACGGCGGTGGCGGGGGGGGTGGGGGAGGGAATCGACCGGTACCTGGAGGGGGTCAAGCTTCCATGTCTGTCGGGGGAAGCCCGGGAAGAGATAGAGGCCCGGATAGGTCTGGCAGAGGTAGAGCGTGCCATTCAGGGGATGCCCAGGGGGAAGGCTCCAGGGTTAGACGGGCTGCCGAGTACGTTTTACCGGGTATTCCAGGCGGAGATAGGAGAGGTTCTATGTCGGGTGTTTAATGGCATGTTGGAGGAGGGGGGGGAACTGCCGGTGGGGATGTTGACCGCAGGGATTACGGTGTTGCCGAAGGGGGGGCGGGATCCGCTGGAGTGTGGTTCTTTTAGACCTATTTCGCTCCTGAATGTGGACGTTAAGGTCCTAGCCAAGATCTTGGCGGGTCATCTGGGACCATGGCTGCCTACAGTGATCAAGAATGATCAGACGGGGTTTATCCCGGGTCGTCAGGCAGCTGATAACATAAAGCGGGCGGTGGGGGTGCTATGGGAAGCGCGGCGAGGGACGGAGGAGTTTTTGTTAATGTCTGTAGATGCCGAAAAGGCATTTGATAGGATGAACTGGGCCTTTTTGATGAAGGTGTTGGAGCGGATGGGGGTGGGGGTGAATATGGAGCGTTGGATCCGAGGGCTCTACAATGAGCCGAGGGCTCGGGTGAAGGTCAATGGCTGTTATTCGCGGGATTTTAGTTTGGGACGGGGGACGAGGCAGGGGTGCCCTCTCTCGCCGTTGTTTTTTGCAATGAGTGTGGAGCCTTTGGCGGCGGCCATTAGATCAAATGAGAGGATTCGGGGTTTGGATAGAGGGGGGGTGTCTCATAAAATATCCCTTTATGCGGATAATATCTTGCTGTATCTGGAGCGGCCGGAGGAGTCTCTGCCGGAGGCCATGGAGGCGATGCAGGCATTTGGGGAAGTCTCAGGGTTCAAAATGAATGTGGACAAGACGGAGGTATTGCGGGTTCGGGTTTCGCCGAGGGTGGAGGGGCGGTTGCGGGGTTTATTCCCCTTGAGGTGGGTCAACAATACTTTGAAATATTTGGGGGTGCACTTGGGAGTTAAATATGGGGATTTGTACCGGATTAATTACCCGGGGGTAGTGCGGGAGTTGGAGAGGGACCTGGAGGGTTGGATGAGACAGGACGTCTCGTGGTTGGGATGGATGGCCGGGGTTAAGATGAATGTGCTACCAAGGCTATTGTACCTATTTCAGGCCTTGCCCGTGCAGGTGCCGGATGCGGTGTTACGGAGAGTGCAACGGAAAGTTTTTCAGTATATTTGGAACAAACGGCCACCGCGGTTGGCACGGGAGGTGTTATATGCCCCGCGGATGGCGGGGGGGGGGGGGCTAGGGGTGCCTAATATCCTTGATTATTACCGAGCGGCGCAACTAAGGCATGCTATGGACTGGCGGAAGCGGGGGGATATGAAGCCTTGGGTACATCTGGAGCGTACATTGGTGAAGGGCGGCAACCTAGAGGCTTGGCTGTGGGCGGGGAGGAAGAATCGTAAGGAATTAGGCGCGGGGTCGCCGGCTATGCAGCAGGTGGCGCGGGTGTGGGACGGGGTGCGGCGTGGAGGTGGGGGAGGGGGAAAGGGGACCAGTTTTCCGTAATGATGCCGTGGCGTGGTTGGAAGCCTTTCACACCAGGATGGGAAGGGGGACGGTTTGATAGCTGGACGTAGAAGGGGTTGGTGTGCTTCTACCAACTTCTGGAGGAGGGGGCGGTGCGGTCTTTTGAGGTAGTTCAGGCGGAATATGGATTGGAAGAGCAGGATCGCTACACCTATGTTCAGGTGAGCTCCTTCTTACAAGGGGGTAGGGGGATGGGGGGCTTGGGGGGGACGTGTCGGCGATTGAGGCGCTCTGGTATGGGAAGTTCGGGTCCAAAGGGATGGTCTCTGGGTTGTACCAGGCAGTTCGGGAGGGGGGGCGGGGCGGTTCCCTTATATGCTAGAGTGGGAGCGGGATCTGGGGAGGCCCCTGACAGCTGTAGATTGGAAACAGATATGGGATAGGGTTAGGGGGCTGCCCTGGGCTAGTAGTATTAGGGAAAATTGGTATAAGATTTTATTCCGGTGGTATTATACTCCGGAGCGATTACATAGGATATTTCCGGGGGTGGCGGAGGGATGCTGGCGGGAGTGTGTGTGGGGGGGGGGGTACTTTTTGGCATATTTGGTGGGGGTGTCCTAAAGTACAAAGTTTTTGGGGGCAGGTGATACAATGGATCCATCAGCATCTTGGAGTGGTGGTTCGGTTGGATCCCGGGGTTTGCTTATTGTCTTGGTGGGGAGGGGGGCAAGCGGACGGGGGGCCCATGGTACGAGCGTGCTTGAGTGCGGCGAGGTGTGAATTGGCAGCAGCGTGGAAGAGGGTGGGGTGCCTACAGTGGGGGAGTTGGAAGGTAGACTTCGACAGGTGGTCCTCATGGAACAATTGACAGCGGTTAGGAGGGAACGAGTGGTGAAATTTATGGCTAATTGGGGGGAATTATGGAGTGTCCTGGGGGGGGAGGGAAGGGGGGGGCGGGAGGGGGGGATTGCTAGCGGGGGTGGTGAGATAGGAAGGAAGTAAGAGCATCAGTAGGAGGTGGGTAGTGGGGGTTTCTTCTGGGGGGGCGGGGGGGGGTTGGTTGTGGGGTATTCACTGGTTTTGGTTGTTGCTGTTTTGTGTTTTGCTGAAACCAATAAAAAATATTGAAATACAAAAAAAAAAAAAAATAGTCGCGATAATGTCAGGGACAAAGCATATGGATTAAGATTTCTTCATTTTTGTAGTGCAGAGACATTGTTGATTGTATTGTTGAGTGAAATGTACAGAATATGAGATAAAGGGGATTGTATGGTGATGATGTTTTTTGGATTTAACATCAGTATTTGACACTATTCAACATGATTTCTTGTTTAAGGTGGTTGTAGTGGTTAGGAGTAGATGGGTAAGTTTGCTTTGGCTTGCTACGTTTTTGCACAGTCATCAACAATATATGTTCATGGAACCAGAATTATCAGAAAGTTGGAGTGTCCGATATGGAGTGCTACAGAGTCTGTTCTTTCCCCATTAATATTTAATATCTTATTTTAACCTTTGTGTTAAGTTCTGAAGGAGGCAGGACTGCGATTCTGTCTTTTTGCAAATGATGTGTAGGTTTATCTCCCTATTGGGAAGGACTGAGGAATGGATCTGCAATGGCTGAGTACTGTTTGAATGCAGTCAAATGGACTGCAACTAAGGGCATGTTTACTAAAGTGTGTTAAGTGATTTTGCAGTTATTGCATGGCATAACCTGTGTGGTATCTGTAGGGGGAGTGACCAACACTAGCCCTACAGATATCGCACAGGACCAGCACTTACCTCTCTGACCCATGATCCCTGCATCGACAGGTAATGCGGTTAGTCCCATGCTGCCTGCCAATGCAGGTATTGCGAGATCAAGGCCAGGAGAAAGAAGTGGGTCAGATGGATACTGTGGCATCCATCTTATGCCTCCCAGTCCTTGCCTAAAGGATCCTTGCTGGTCCAGTGGAAAGGTGGCAGGAACAGGAAGCAAGGGGGCAGGAGCAATCCTCCCCGCTCCTGCCCCCATCTCCGGCACTAACTAAAATGGCACCAGTCTTGTGGTGCTGCCCTCTGTTGAGAAGATGCCAACTTTGGGGAGGAACTGCTTATTGCCACTGTGGCCGCAGCTGATCAGTCAGCTGCAGATAACATCACCTCTTCAGATGACATTTTCTGCAGCAGCGATCACTGCGATTTAGGCAGCCATCACGCAACCATTTTTTGCATGGTGGCTGCCTCCCATTGCCATGCCTTTTTCCTTGCCCCGATTCTGTTTCTCTCCTTGTCTACCTTGCAAAATGCAGATATTGCAGAAAATTGCTTGTGATATCTGTATTTCGACCACATTTAAGCTGTCACCATGGCACTAACTTTTCCATAGTGCTGTGATGATAACTAATGCACTTTAGTAAACATCCCCCTAAATGTGATCAAATTAGAAATTCTCTAGGTTGGGAGGGAACAACCAGCTGAGGCATTTGAGTAGTGATAAAAGAGCAGTCAGTACTCATAAAAATTATGGTTAAGAATTTAAGGGTTTGGATGACATTCTTTGACATTTGATGCACAGATTAGCAGATTAAACTAGGAAGTGTTCTATCATTTGAGGATTCTTAAACAGTTGAGAGGACTTTTGTCACCTGGTAAACTGGGGCTAGTGGTTCAGGCACTGGTATTGACAAGGCTGGATTATGGTAATGTTGTATATATGAGGCTCCTTAAGAAATCGTGTGAAGGATTCAATTGCTACAAAATGTTGCTGCAAACTTAATTGAGAGTAAGATGATGTAAGAGCATGTAACCCCAATTTTATGAATGTTGGCTCCCAATTGAACAATGTAGTATTTTTTTTTAAAACTCTGTTTTTTAGTTCACACATATCACTGTACATAACTCAGCAAACAACCATTACATTACATCTCCCGGTGGGGTATACTCTCATCCACTGCCTCGGAAAGATCTCTATTTTCAGTGATACAAACTCAACCCCCCCCCCTTCTTCTTCCCCCCTCCCTCCCTTCCGACCTCCCATCCACCGAGCTGTCCCCACCCCCAGGTGTGGAATCGATCCTCTACCTTCCCTTACCAACCCCCGTCCTATCCCACCACTATAATAGAACACCAAGAAACCCCAGAACCCACCCTTCTAGCCCTCTCTCTTCCCATGGTACCCTCCTACCCCTCCTGCAATATTTCATTATGTATACGTGGTTGCAACTGCTGAATACAAGGTTTCCATATCAACCAGAAGGTAGCCCATTGGGAAACACTTCCCCTCGCCCCCCGTCTCTCAAGGAGCATCAATTGATGAAAGCTATTTCGCCATTCCCAAAAATTAGGAGGTCCTGACTGATGCCATCTATGCAGTAATGGCCCTTTACCCACCAGACATGCCTTCCTCAACAAGAAGCGCTCCCATCTCCCTTTGGGGCAAAGTGGTCCTATCTGATCCAGAGCTACGAGGGTCCCCGACCAGGCAATCTGTTGATGGAGCAGGCTACTCAGATAGATGCTTATTCGCATCCAGTATCGTTAAATATTTGGGCATCGCCACCACATGTGACCCAGATCTGCAAGGGGACCGGAACATTTCGGACAACCCCCATTGGCCATGAGTCCGGTCCTCATAGCCCTCTTCGGGGAAAAATGCACGCATATAATGCACTTAAACTGTATTTCTCGCCATCTTTCCCCCTCGACCAGGCCGGCTATCCGGCCTAGGGCCTTGCTGACTGACCCTGCGGCTACTCCCTGATTCAGTTCCTCTGCCCACCGCGCTTCCTCACTCGAGTAGTCTGGGAGCACCCTATATTGATCCAGCTTCTCCTTCAAGCCTGAAATCGTTGGCAGGGAATCTCCCCCCAATGAAAAAAATTCCAACAGATGGGCGGAACGCTCCCCAGATAACTCCTCCGCTGGGAGGGACGGCACGTAATGCGACAGTTGTGCATATGCGAAGAACTAGCTCCTACTCACCTCACATTCTTTACATAACGTCCCAAAGGATTTGCACTTTCCTTCTAGTTCTACTACGTGTCCGATGGTTCGTATACCCCGTCTATACCATGATCTGAAGACCCCCATTTCGGAACCAGGCGTAAAGTTAACATTCCCCTGCAAGGGCAGCCAGCTCGATGCTGCTGGAGATCTGCCCCAATATCTATTCAATTGCTGACAGGTATTCCGCACTGACATCAGCAATCCACTCCCCTTCATCCCTTTAGGCAGCAACGGGTCTCCAAATGCAGAACCGCCGACAACGTCTGTGGTGCTACCATTGCTTCTTCCAATGCTCTGGGAGTGTAGGTCTCCGTGCCACCCAACCAATCCCCAATATGGCGTGCCTGGCATACCAATGCATATGAACGTAGATCTGGAACTCCTATGCCCCCTCTCCTCCACCCCCCTTGCAGGCGACCCAAAAGGATCCGTGCCCGTGCTCCCCTCCATAAGAAAATACGGATCTCCTTCTCCATTCTATTGAAATCCTTCCGCAGTAACCACACAGAGAGAATCTGCAACCAATACAACACCCGCGGTAGTATTACCATCCCCAATTCCGCCACCCTTCCCAATAAAGACAGCAGAAGAGGGTTCCACGCCTGCAATTGCTCACGAAATTTAAGGAACACTCTCTCAACATTTCGTCTATACATCTCTGCCGGATTCCGGGTCAGCATAATTCCCAAGTATAGAAAGGAATCAGTCGCCCACTTGAGCGGAAACGTGCCCCTCCAATTTCCATGCAGCTCACCTGACACGTCTAAAGCTTCAGATTTGTCCTGGTTAATACACAACCCTGCGAAAATTCCAAAGCGCTCAAACTCCTCCATCAGCCTAGGTAGTGACTCTTGTGGGGAGAGCAGGTGGACCAGCATGTCATCTGCAAATTTCGCCATCTTAAACCCCTCTATCCCAATCTGTACCCCATATATCTGTTGTGATGCTTCTATCGTCCGCACCAGCAGATCCAACGACAACACAAACAACAGGGGGGAAAGCGGACAGCCCTGCCTAGTACCTCTCTCCAAGGCAAAGGTATTGGACAAAACTCCATTACAGACCACCCCAGCCGTGGGAGCGGTATATAGCATACATAAGAACATAAGAACATAAGATATGCCATACTGGGTCAGACCAAGGTCCATCAAGCCCAGTATTCTGTTTCCAACAGTGGCCAATCTAGGTCATATGTACACAGGTTCCACAATGCGTGTATTGGTTCAAGCACTGATATCCTGGGTCCCTTCTTAATAATGGTTTATGGACCTTTCCTCCAGGAACTTGTCCAAGCCTTTTTTAAACCCAGCTACATTAACAGCCTTTACTACATCCTCTGGTAACAAATTCCAGAGTTTGATTACACGTTGAGTGAAAAAATATTTTCTTTTATTAGTCTTAAATAGTTTACCCTGTAGCTTCATTGCATGTCCCCTAGTCTTTCTATATTCTGATAAGGTAAACTATCGATCTACGTTTACCCGTTCCACTCCGTTCATTAATTTATAGACTTCTATCATATCTCCCCTCAGCCGTCTCTTTTCCAGGTTAAAGAGCCCTAACCTTTTTAGCCTTTCTTCATAGGAATATCCTTCCATCCCTTTTACCATTTTGGTGGCTCTTCTTTGAACTTTTTCTAAAATCGCTATATCCTTTTTAAGATACGGCGACCAGAATTGCACACAATATTCAAGGTGCGGTCTCACCATCGAACGATATAGAGGCATTATAATATCTTTTGTTTTATTTTCCATTCCTTTCCTTATCATACCTAGCATTCTATTTGCTCTCTTGGCCGCCGCTGCACACTGGGCCGAGGGTTTTAACATGGTATCCACAATGATGCCTAAATCTTTTTCCTGGGTGGTGGTTCCTAATGTGGAACCTTGTATCGTGTAACCATAGTTTGGGTTGTTCTTCCCTAGGTGCATAACCTTGCACTTGTCCACATTAAATTTCATCTGCCATTTTGATGCCCAGTCTTCCAATTTATCAAGATCCTCTTGCACATTTCCACAATCCTCTTGGGTTTTAACAACTTTAAATAGTTTTGTGTCATCTGCAAATTTGATAACCTCACTCGTTATTCCACTTTCCAGATCATTTATGAATATGTCAAAATGCAGCGGACCCAGCACAGATCCCTGGGGTACACCACTATTCACCTTTCTCCATTGGGAAAATTGGCCCTACCCTCTGCTTTCTATCTTTTAACCAGTTCCTGATCCACAATAGTACACTGCCTCCTATCCCATGACTCTTTAGTTTTGCCAAAAGTCTCTCATGAGGGACCTTGTCAAAGGCTTTCTGAAAGTCCAGATACACAATTTATTTATTTATTTATTTAGTGTACACTTATATACCGCTACTTCCAGCGATCAGTAGCGGTTTGATTACATATTTGGGAGTTGTCAAATCATGACAGAAATGATGGGGTATACACACATAGATTTGAGGGTAAGGCACAGCACACGGAAATAGAGTCTTAAGGATTAGAATTTACATTTTTACAGAGCAGAATTCATGTTTCATTTGCTTTATCTTGTATCCCACTGTGATCTACATCTAATTCTAGTGACATTGGAATAGATGAGTCTTTAGTTTCTTCCTGAAAGCAATAATGTCTTTGATTGCTCGTAGCTCGTATGGTAGTTGGTTCCAGATGGTTGGGGCAGAGAATGAGAATGCTCGGCGGCTAGTACTGGCTTTTACAGATCTGATATTGGTTGGAACTTGTAGTGTGTCTGAGTTGAAGGTTCTCCTGTCTCTGTTGGTTGGTTGCGTGCTGATCAGGGTGGAGAGGAAGGATGGGGCTAGGTTATGTATGAGTTTGAACGTGGTTATCAATGTTTTATATTGTATCCTGGCAGCAATGGGTAGCCAATGTAGCTCGATCAATACAGGTGTAATGTGTTCAGAAATGCTTTTTCGCATGATGATCCTTGCCGCCACATTTTGGGCCATTTGCAGGATATTTAGCGTTTTCTTTGGCAGGCCCTGTAAGATGGCGTTACAGTAGTCTAAGTGTGGCATAATGAGTGCTTGCGCAACAGACCGAAAATCACAGGGTTCGATGATATTCCGCAGGGGTTGTAGCACTCTAAGTTTGTGGAAAATGGCCTTGTTGGTTTTGCGTAGGTGCTTTTCCATCTTTAGTTTGCTGTCAAACGTGACTCTCAGATATTTGATTTCATTCTTTGTGTTGTACGTGTTGTTACACAGGGTGATTGTCGGAGGAGGTTCAAAGTTTGGTTTACTGGATATATACATCACCTCAGTTTTCTTATGGTTGATCGTCATGTTGTTTTGCTGTAACCATCTTAACATCTTGTTCAGGCATGTTTCAAGCTGAGTATACTTAGGGTCGATGGTGTGGTAGTTGATATTATGTTTTTTGAAAATGTCACAGAGGGGCTGCATGTAAATGTTGAAAAGTAGTGCCGAGAGAGCCGATCCCTGAGGTATGCCCTGAGTTTGAGAGAATGCTTCTGCTTTTTCGCCATTGAATTGCACCTGTGGCATTCTGTTTGTTATGTAAGAGGAGAACCATTTAAGGGGGGTTCCCAAAATTCCAATTGACTCCAGCTTGTTAAGGAGGATTCCATGATGGACAGTATCAAAGGCGGCAGAGATGTCAATGAAAATGAGTATAAACATTTTCTTTCTGTCTTCAAGGCCTTTGAGGAGGTTGTTAAGCAGTGCTATTAAAAGCGTTTCGAGCCCATGATTTTGTCTGAAGCCATATTGCTGCTTGTCCAGGGTTTCATGGTCATCCAGGTGATCTTGAAGTTGTATGAGGACTGCTTTTTCAATGATCTTTGCTAGGAAAGATATGCTGGAGATGGGGCGGTAGGATGCTGGGTCCTCTTTGTAGAGTGAGTTGTTCTTTAGGATTGGCCTTATTATAGATTTCTTGAGTTGGGCAGGCATGATTCCTTGATGTAGTGATTGGTTCACAATGTGTGAGACTTGGCGGACAATATCTTTTTTTGCCGCCTTGACCCAAGCAGTTGGGCAGGGATCCAGCAGGGAAGTGGTGGTATTGATGCTTGTTATTATGTTGATAGTTTGTTGATCATCAATAGTGTGGAAATTGCTCCATGTCTGTTCTTGTTCCACATCAGTTTTCCGATATGATGCGTCCAAACAGAGAGTGGGCGAAGTTGCAGTCAGCTTACTTGCGTAGTGGTTAGCCAGTGTTTGGGGATGGATTGCGTTATCATGGTGGTCTGCCTGGGATGTTTTGGTTAGTGATTTCACTAGTTCAAATAGTTCACGAGGTTTATTGATAGCTTTGTTTAATAGGTTGGTGTGGTGCGTCCTTTTAGCAGCGTTTAACTCTTCTTTGTATTTCGAGAGGAGATTGAGGTACTCAGTCTTGTGTTCGATGGATTTGATACGTCTCCATTTTTTTTCAAGCTTTCTGAGTTCCCTCTTCATTTTGGTCAGTGTTTCTGTGTACCAGGGTTCAGATTGGTGTTTGGTTGGGTTCGAGGTAGTATTCCATTTTGGGTTCGCTGCAGTCTGAATTCCGGTGTCCCAGCTGTTTGTTAGTGCATCGAGGTCCGTGCTTTCCAGGTCTACGTGTGTCTTAATGGTACTTATAAGACATTCCAAGTTTAGTTTGTTGAATCTTCTTTGTTGGTGTATTACTCTTTGTGCTTTCGCGTCCTTTGGTAAAGAAGGTAGTTTTATCCAAATATCGATTTGGTGGTGGTCGGACCATGGTACTGGGTTGATCTTTATCAAAGGTTTCTCTTTGTTGCACTGTTTAATCGTGGGAGTGAAGACCATGTCCAGCGTATGGCCCTTGTCATGGGTGGCCTCATTTATTAGTTGTTGATACCCTAGTTGGGTCATGGCTTCCAGGAAGGTATTTGCGTGAGAGGCTGGTGTTGACGCTAGATTTAGGTCTCCTAAGATGAGTTGGAATTTCTTTGGTTGTGTTGAGGCAATGTTTTCTAGTGCTGCGGCAAGTATTTCATGGTGCGGCGAGGGGGATCTGTATATCAGGCAGATGGATAAAGCTGGGTTTTCCACTTTAAGCAGGTCGATGTCTATATTTGAGTTCAGGTACGTGCTTGAGATTTGCAGGTTGGTCTTAGCTATTATGAGAACAATATCAACCGACTCACCTTTGTCCACCTGATTATTCACTCCTTCAAAAAAACATAACAGATTAGTAAGACAAGATCTTCCTTGTCTAAAGCCATGTTGGCTGTCTCCCATTAGGTCATGACTATCTACATGCTGAGTAATTTTATTCTTTATGATGGTTTCTACCATTTTTCCCGGTACTGATGTCAGGCTCACCGGTCTGTAGTTTTCCGGATCACCCCTGGAACCTTTTTAAAAAATTGGTGTTACATTGGCGATCCACCAATCTTCAGGTATTAGAGATGATTTTAATGATAGTTCACAGATTACTAATAGCAGGTCTGCAATCTCGTATTTCAGTTCTTTCAACACCCTTGGATGTATACCATCCGGCCCAGATGATTTGCTACTCTTCAGTTTATCTAATAGTTGTAATACATCTTCCCGATGTATCGATATTTCCTTCAATTTTTCCACACCTTTAAATACCACTTCAGTCATGGGTAACATCCCTACATCTTCCTCAGTAAAGACTGAAGCAAAGAATTCATTCAGTCTCTCCGCTATTGCCTTGTCGCCTCTTAGTGCTCCTTTAACCCCTTTATCATCTAATGGACCAACTGACTCACAGGTTTTTTGCTACGAATGTACTTGAAAAGGTCTTTACTTCGCGTTTTTGCTTCCGCAGCAAGCTTCTTCTCAAATTCTCCCTTTGCCTGCCTTATCAATGCCTTGCATTTGACTTGCCAGTGCTTGTGCTATTTCCAGGTTTCGTCGTTTGGCTCTTTTTTCCATTTCCTGAAAGATGCTTTTTTGGCAACAACAGCCTCTCTGACCTCACCTTTAAACCATGCTGTCAGTTTTTTGGACTTCCTTCCACTTTTCTTAAAGCGTGGAATACAGCTGGTCTGGGCTTCCAAGATAGTATTTTTCAACAACAGCCAAGCCTGATGTACGTCTTTAGCAGGTCCACCATTCGACAGAATGAGTCACCCAAGCCATACTGCGGCAGAAGAAATTTCAAATATCGCCAACTCACCCGGTCAAACGCTTTCGCTGCGTCAAAGCTCACCAACAATGACTGGAGCCGTTTTTCACGCACCCATTCTAGCGATGCTAGGATCTTTTGCAAATTTCGCACTGCATATCTTCCTTTCACAAACCCCACTTGTGCCCAATGGATCAAGTCGTCCAAGACCAACACCAACCGGTCCGCCAATATCTTGGATACCTTCCAGTCATAATTTAGCAACAATATGGGCCTATAGGAAGCTGCCTGAAGCGGGTCTTTGCCTGGCTTAGGTATTAAGGTTATATGTGCGTGGTTCTCTCACCACCTGACGTGGCCCTGCTCAAACCATTTGTGAAACACCGCCAGCATAGCTGGCGCTACCAAATCGCCCAACAGCTTATAGAACTCCGCCCCATATCTGTCAGTTCCCGGCGACTTGCAGCAGGTGGCTGCCTGAATAACTTGCTGTACTTCACTGAGCATTATGGGCCCATCCAACTGAGCCTTCTGCTCTTTTCCCAGCTGTGTCAGATTCAACGCCTGACAATAATCCTTCATGTTGAATCGCGGTCCTTCCTCTGCCGAGTATGGTAGAAGGCTCGAAAAATTTGGGCTATTGCTCTGCTATCTTTATGCAAGGCACCCTGATCATCTCTCAGAGCTGCCACTGCCCTATTACCTTTGCTCCCCTGGAGGCACCTCGCCAGCAGTTTTCCTGGCCTATACCCGTAACAGTAAAGTTGATAACGATAATATAAATAGGACTTCTTTTTATGAAGCAACTCGTTGAGAGTCGATTGCATCTCCCACAGCCCTTTCTTATTTCGCGCACTGGGGCAACTCGTGTATTTCCTCTTTTCCTTGACTAATTGCTGCTCTAGGCGTATGATCTGCTCTGAGGCGAACCTGTGTTTCCGTGCCACGTAACAAATCATATCCCCTCGCAACACCACCTTGGCCATTTCCCAAAATAACTCCGGATCACTCTGATGCTCATGGTTGTAAAGCGCATAATCCTGCCATTTCTGTTTCAGATATTGGTGAAACGCTGAGTCCATGTATAGTTCCAGCGGAAACCTCCACCATCGCACCCACGTACTACTATTCTGCCATTCGAGGTCTAACCAGATCAGGGCATGGTCCGAAATCTCTATTGGGCCAATTTGGGCATCAACGACCTGGGCGAAAAGTCTTTCAGATATTAAAATATAGTCAATTCTTGCACTCGAACCATGCGCTCGCGATTGGTGGGTGAAATCCCTATCCGTCGGGTGTAAAAGACACCATGGATCTATTGCCCCTAATCGACGACGCATCCCTTGTAGTGCTTTGGTGGTTTGCACATATCCTCCATCTCCTTCTTTCATCGTATCCAGCTCTACATCCAGCACTCCACTAAAGTCTCCACCCAGAATCAATGGGGCATCTGGAAGCTGTTCTATATGAGACGCCAAGCGCGTGTACAATGTCCTATCCAGTTTGTTAGGGCAATAGATATTACCCAACACGATGGGTTTCCCCTCTAACAACCCATATACCAACACAAATCTCCCCTCTGGGTCCTGGTATGCCTGCTCCATCACAAATTGCACCCGGCGGTGGATTAAAATCACCACCCCTCCTTTTTTCCCCTGGGCCGGCGCCCCCCCACCCTTGTCCCACCCAATCCCTTTGCAACTTCTGGTGTTCTGTCGCCGTCTGGTGGGTTTCTTGCAGCATGGCAATATCACAGTCCTGCCTAGCTAAGGCCTTCAACAATTTATATCTCTTAATTGGGTTCCCTATACTGCATACATTCCAAGAAACATTTTTCAGGTTGATGGATACATTTCAGGCTCTAAACTCACAGTACTCAACATTACCGCAAGAAGGGCCTCCCCAGTCTGAAGCCCCCCCCAGTACCTCCCGCCCATCTTGATTGACCTTGGAGTCCTTCTCCCCCTGGTAGGTTATACGCACCTCCAACCCCCCGGTGTATGGTTCCACCCCCCTCTCGACCCCCCCTCCCGCCTCCCCTCCCACTCCTCCCTCCCCAAACCTCCCTTCCACCCCCTCCCCCCCAACTACTCCCTCTTCTCAAAGCTTTCTACCTTACCCTCCATTCCTCTCCTATCCCTAGAAGTCACTGAGATGTGTACGGTAACCCCCCCTCTCCCTCAATGGCCAACCGCCCAGTCCCCGCCCCTCCCTCTGGCCCTGTTTCCCCCCGTCAGCTGCTCCAACTAAAACACATGTAACGCTCTACACATTTTACAAATAGGACAGGCACTTTATAAGCAGGTACAAGTCCAAACTTTTTAAACAAACTTTCGACGGGCTGGACATCGGGACAATCTAAGCCCTAGAAAGTGTCCTGCTAGTTTGCCCTCGCATTGCCTTTGCATTCTGGCTGCTCCTCCGGTGATGTTCTCCACCTCTGCCCCATCAGCTCTGGTTCCCCAAGGTGTTAGGGCTGTCTGCAGGCATTAAAGTCCCTCGCCCCGTAAGTTCCTCCATGTAGGGGGCCGCGTCAGTGGCTGACTCGAAGGCCCTACGCCTTCCCTCATGGGTCACAATCAGGTGAGCAGGATACTGCACCACAAAGTGAATGTTTTTGTCCACCAGCTTTTGGCATACAGGACCATACGTCCGCCGGCGTTGTCCCAGGGCTGCCGAGTAATCCTGCACAATGCGCAGCTTGGTGTTGTCTTGCACCAGAGGTCCTTTTTTCTGTGCGGCTCGAAGTACAGTTTCCTTCTGCAGAAAGCGTAGGAAACACGCCAACACCACACGCGGGCGGCCATCTTTCGACTGCCTGGGCCCCACTCTGTGCACTCGTTCAATCTGAACTGGGTCCCCATCTTCTCTGCCCTCCAAGATCCAGCTCACCAGGGCCTCCAAGTAGGGTTTGAACTCCCAGTCTAAGATACTGTCCGGTATGCACAAGAAGTGCAAGTTGTTACAGCGGGATCTATTCTCTAGATCATCTAGCTTGGCTTCTTGGGCCTGCAGTGCTGTTGTCATGCGGCCTACCTCCTGCTGCAGTGTCATCACCCTTCCTCTACCTTTTCAATCCATGTCTCCGCCTCCAGAATTTGGTTACCCAGCACTCCCGTCGAGGTCTGCAGTAGATCCATCTTCCCATGCAAGGCCTCAAATTGGGAGGAAAGTGCACCCGCCACCGAGAGTTCCTCAACTAACTCCGGTGCGGCCGGCGACCTGAACGTCAGCGGTGTCTCCACCATTTTCGGCTGCACAGAGGTCTTCTCTTTCTCCTTCTCGCGCCATCCTGCTTTCTCCGCCGCCGCCGTCTGATTCAGCTCCGCTTGTAATTCCTCCCCTCCTCTCAACTATGCGGCGGTTATACACCCGGTCTGCTGTCGTATGGCGAATTTACAGGCAAGAAGGGGGGGTTGGGTCCGGAGCTCGAGCAACACTCAACTACCCGTGCTCACCACATCACGTGACTCCCCAATGTAGTATTTTTAAGCTGGGGATGCCGATATTTAAATCTCTATATGGGATGGGCCCACATTATTTGAAGGATCATTTAGAATGATATGCTCTGAGTTGCGCCCTTCAGTCTTCTCAAGAGAATCTCCTATAAACCAGAGTGCATCTACAATTTGTGACATATACAGCCTTCTTAACAGCTGTACCAATATGATGGAATAAATGACCTATGACATTGTGGCAGGAAACAGATTACCTCATGCACAAATCCACAATGCAAAAACCCACTTAAATTGATTTTTCAAATATAATGATACATTAATAAATTAAAATCACAAACTATATCAATAATCCAATTATTAGTGTGTTACAAAGAAAATCTGTTATATTTTTTATATAATTAATGTATAAAATAATTTTACTTAAAAATCTTTTATTACTCTAAACATTGTTACACTTAATTTCATGACCTCCCATATAATCACTTACTAACCCAGTTAAAACCCAAGAGGATTGTGGAAAATTGCAAGAGGATCTTGATAAATTGGAAGACTGGGCATCAAAATGGCAGATGAAATTTAATGTAGACAAGTGCAAGGTTATGCACCTAGGGAAGAACAACCCAAACTAAGGTTACACGATGCAAGGTTCCACATTAGGAACTACCACCCAGGAAAAAGATTTAGGCGTCATTGTGGATACCATGTTAAAACCCTCGGCCCAGTGTGCAGCGGCGGCCAAGAGAGCAAATAGAATGCTAGGTATGATAAGGAAAGGAATGGAAAATAAAACAAAAGATATTATAATGCCTCTATATCGTTCCATGGTGAGACCGCACCTTGAATATTGTGTGCAATTCTGGTCTTAAAAAGGATATAGCGATTTTAGAAAAGGTTCAGAGAAGAGCCACCAAAATGGTAAAGGGGATGGAAGGATACTCCTATGAAGAAAGGCTAAAAAGGTTAGAGCTCTTTAACCTGGAAAAGAGACGGCTGAGGGGAGATATGATAGACGTCTATAAATTAATGAACGGAGTGGAACGGGTAAATGTAGATCGATTGTTTACCTTATCAGAATATAGAAAGACTAGGGGACATGCAATGAAGCTACAGGGTAAACTATTTAAGACTAATAAAAGAAAATATTTTTTCACTCAACGTGTAATCAAACTCTGGAATTTGTTACCGGAGGATGTAGTAAAGGCTGTTAGTGTAGCTGGGTTTAAAAAAGGTTTGGACAAGTTCCTGGAGGAAAGGTCCATAAACCATTATTAAGAAGGGACCCAGGATATCAATGCTTGAACCAATACAAGCATTGTGGAACCTGTGTCCCTTGGGGAAACTGCTAGGTACATATGACCTAGATTGGCCACTGTTGGAAACAGAATACTGGGCTTGATGGACCTTGGTCTGACCCAGTATGGCATATCTTATGTTCTTATGTAAGATGGTTAATACAAGTAGAAGTTCCCACAATATATAGAATAATATTAGATTCTCTATTACATATAACAATATCTATCAATGCTCACAAATATATCATTAATACAGTATTCAAACTGAGTTCTCTTTATCTAATCTTTAATCTAACATATCTAACACTATTCCATATGCAAAAAATAAAAATAAATGTTCTATATCCCTTTCCTATTCCTGCATTTTAGAAAAGCAGTGAAGGCTTGGCTATGAAATAACACATTTAATTGAGTTGTGGGGAGATACAGGAAGAGGATCATTCAGCCAAGTTGTTTTAGGGTGGGTGGGATTTTATGATATCAGAGTAAGGGATGAACATCAATTAGTAGTAATTTTATTAGGAAGGAGATGACTGTAAGGCAGGGGTGACCAACTCTGGTCCTGGTGCACCACAGATCAGCCTGGTTTTCATGATGTCCCTAATGAATATTCATGAGATATATCTGCATACTCTGTGAGGCAGTGGATGCAGATATACCTCATAAATATTCATTAAGGAAATCCTGAAAACCAGGCTGGATTTTGGTGCACTAGAACTGGAGTTGGCCACCCTTGCTGTGAGGGATTTGATTTATATTGTGGTATAATTTTAATTGTTTTAAGATGCTGGAAATTGCTTCAGGGTTATTGATAGAGGCAATAATAAATAAATCGATAATTTTACAAAAGAAACTGCACAAATGAAAATATACTAAAAATGCATGGATCCAAAAATCTCTGCATACTTTGTTTCTTGATGACTTAATGAAAATTACCACCTACATGTGCATCTGTGTTATTGTTTGGTTGCAGAATGTACTTGTGGTCCTATTGATGTGCTCTTCGTAGTGGACAGTTCAGAAAGTATTGGTCTTGCAAACTTCCAGATGGCAAAAGATTTCATCATTAAAGTCATTGACAGACTGAGCAAAGATGAACATGTTAAGGTGTGTAATATAGAAATAACATTCATGTAAGCAATGCATTATGCAGTGATTCAGTTATTCAACTGCCCGTTCATTTTAGAATAGCAACAGTGCAAGCTATGGTCACTGCAGCTGCTTGATGCTACTGCTTTCAGAGGGTTATTGAACTTTATACCCTAAAATTCTGAACAAGATATGAATGAGGATTTTAATTATCTCTAGTAGAGCCCAGTCCCATAAGGGGCATGTCTGGGCCATCAGGATGCCCCTGAACAGGTCGGCCCCATTAGTACTTGATTTTGCACCGTGGGAGCTAGACATTCCTGTGGTTGCAAGATTGGGCACTGAGATGGCCTGGTGTACCCCTGCATCCCTATGGGAGACATCCTCCCCGCTGCACGGCCAGCCCGCTGCAGTGCCAACCCCGGTTTCCCTGTCACCTGACCCTTGGCAGGGACAGAGCCCAGATTGGGTGGCAGGGACTCACCTGCCCCTCCACTGGCCATCTGGTAATGCACAAGGCCTGAATAAGGGCACGTCCTTTGCCCCAATTCTGTCCCACAGGAACGTATAGCTCCCGCGGGTGCAGAATCGGGTGCAAATGCGGCCAGTCCAGATTCTGGACATCTGGACGAGCCAGATGTCTGTGGTTCAGAATTGGCCTCATAGGGAATGTTCATATAAAGCTACATTTTGGAAAGATAGTTTAGGATCCATCTGATATGTCCAAAGTGGGTACATGTAAATACTTGTTTTAATTGATCTATCTCCGCTCCCAAAAGATAAATGTTTTCACCAAAATGAAAAGGATAGGGATCTGCAGAATAACACACCAGATATGTGCAGGTCAGTAGGTGATTTCAGGAATGTGCAAATGACAAAACCGCATGTTTACAAAATTGGCAACATAGATGTGCCCGTAGCAATATTCCAGAATATGCAAGTGTCTCTGCTGCCACATACATATCCTTGCCTCCCATTTGCAAATGTAGAAGTGCAATGGCGCAGCAGCTCACAAAAAGAGATCTACTTGGTAGATCTCTCTCTTTTGCTTTAACAGATACCTAAGCTCCACAAACAGAACAATGGCTGGGAAAAATCGTATTGCTAAAGCTGTTGCCCCCGTTACAGCTTCTGCCTCGGTACAGACAGAGGTCCTAATGCCAGTTGAAGAACCGGTTCCATGTGCAGGGTGCCTGCATGCTGAAGCTCTGAGGAAACAAGTGGAGGAACTCAGAGAGGAGGTGGCGAGGCTGAGGAGCATTCAAGACAGTGAGAAGTACATTGATGAGATGCTTCTTGCATCAACCAGGCTCTCCAGCACAGGTGAAGATGGGTGCCAACAGAATGTCGATGGTTGGACAACAGTCACCAGAGCCTGCAAAATCACCAGTCCAACTTCTCCAGCCCTTGAATTGAAGAACCATTATGCAGCCCTGGAAGTGGAGGAGGTGAAAGCATCCCTGGAAAGGGAAGAACCAGACTTCAAGTACCCCATAGTTGCGGAATCAGTGACCAGAAGGAAACGAAGGGTAGTGGTTGTTGGAGACTCTCTTCTGAGGGGTACAGAGGTGTCCATCTGCCGACCAGACTTGATGTCCAGAGAGGTGTGCTGTCTGCCTGGTGCCAAGATCCAAGATGTTACGGAGAGTTTGCCGAGACTCATCAAGCCCACTGACTATTACCCAATGTTGCTAATCCATGTTGGAACAAATGATACTGCCAGGTATACCTCGGAACGTATCAAAAGTGACTTCATGGCTCTGGGACAGAGGGTGAAGCAGGTAGGTGCACAGGTGGTGTTCTCTTCAATCCTCCCTGTTGAGGGTAAAGGCCAAGGCAGAGAGGCTCGCATCCTGGAGATGAATGCATGGCTGCGTGGATGGTGTCTTCGAGAGCATTTTGGTTTCCTAGACCATGGGATGCTGTTCCAAGGGTTGCAGAGCAGAGATGGCATCCATCTGTCCAAGAAAGGTCAACGCATCTTTGGTAGTAGACTGGCTAATCTACTGAAGAGGGCTTTAAACTAGATTCGTTGGGGATGGGTGAAGAAAGCCCCCAGGTAAGTGAAAGCCCCCAGGTAGGTGATACATTAAATACCTTTATGGAAATGGGTAACAGGGGTAACACATGGAAAGCAGTGTGTATTAATGCCCATAGCATGGGAAATAAGATCCCTGAAGTTGAAGCTTTGGTGGGAGTGGCTGACTTGGATTTAGTGGCAGTTACAGAAACATGGTTCACAGAAAACCATGACTGGGATGTAACTATACCTGGCTATACTTTATTCAGAAAGGACAGGGTAGGAAGAAGGGGAGGAGGAGTGGCACTATATGTAAAAACTACTATTAAAGCTTTGGAATTACAGAGCTTAAAAGGGAGAGAGGAGGCATTGTGGGTTAAACTAGAAAGAGGGAAAGAGAAATCTATTTGCATTGGTGTGATATACAGACCTCCCTCACAAGAGGAAGAGGTGGACAGAGAGTTAATTGAAGACATACGCAGCATTGCTAGGAAAGGGGAAGTGCTACTGCTAGGAGATTTCAATATGCCAGATGTTGATTGGCACATTCCTGCTGCAGTATCATCTAGAAGTAAGGAGATCCTGGATTCTCTACAGGGAGAACTGTTCAGGCAATTGGTAACAGACCCCACACGTGAAGGGGCCATACTGGACTTGGTGCTTACCAATGGTGAGAGTGTTTCTGATGTTGTAGTGGGAGATCATTTTGCATCCAGTGATCACCAGATGGTGTGGTTCAGTATTAGGACTAGGGCTGTTAGAATCCATTCCAAGGTGAAGATCTTAGACTTTAGGAAGACTAACTTTGCGAGGATGGGCCAATACCTCAGGGAGTCGTTAGTGGGATGGGAACAGCTGGGGGATGTAGAAAAACAGTGGGCAAAACTGAAAGGGGGTATTTTAAAGGCAACCAACCTTTTTGTTAAAATGGTAAATAAAGGCAAAAGGAACAGGAGACCGCTATGGTTTTCGAAGGAAGTAGCTGAAAAAGTGAAGAAAAAGAGGGAGGCCTTCATGAAATACAAGAGATCACAGAGAGAGGAAGACAGGCATCTGTATTTGGAAAAACTTAGAGAAGCTAGCAAAGTAGTCAAGAAGGCAAAGATTCAAAAGGAGGAGGAAATAGCCAATGCAATAAAATGGGGGGATAAGACATTTTTCAGATATATTAGTGAGAAGAGGAAGGGCAAAAGTGGTATTGTCAGACTCAAGGGTGCAGGGGGGGAATATGTAGAAGCTGATAAGGATAAAGCGGAATTGCTTAACAAATATTTTTGTTCTGTGTTCACAGATGAAGAACCAGGAGCAGGACCTCAGAAAACACCCACAAATAAGAACAGAAGTGAGGGACATCTTGAACAATTTTCAGAAGACTGTGTAAACAAAGCGATGGGACTGGATGGGATACACCCTAGAATACTGAGGGAACTTGGGGACGTTCTAGCAACTCCACTGACTGACCTTTTCAATGCCTCGTTGGAGTCGGGAGTGGTGCCAAAGGACTGGAGAGAGGCTCATGTGGTGCCTTTACACAAAAGCGGAAGTAAGGATGTGGTTGAAAACTACAGGCCGGTTAGTTTAACTTCGGTGGTGAGTAAATTATTGGAAACGCTGCTGAAAGAGAAAATAGTGAGGTTTCTGGAGTCCGGCGGATTACAGGATCCGAGGCAGCATGGATTCACCAGAGGCAGGTCTTGTCAGACAAATCTGATCGATTTCTTTGACTGGGTGACCAGGGAGTTGGACCGAGGGAGAGCTCTAGATGTGGTGTATTTAGATTTCAGTAAAGCCTTTGACACTGTTCCTCACAGGCGACTTATAAACAAACTGAGCACCCTAGGGATGGACCCTAAAGTTACTGCTTGGGTTAGAAATTGGTTGGGTGGGAGGCGACAAAGAGTACAAGTAAATGGAACTCACTCTGAGGAGAAGGATGTTACCAGTGGTGTGCCCCAGGGATCTGTCCTTGGTCCGATTCTTTTTAACATCTTTGTTAGTGATATAGCGGAAGGGCTGTCGGGTAAGGTTTGCCTCTTTGCGGATGATACCAAAATTTGTAATAGAGTAGACACCCAGGAAGGTGTAGATAACATGAGGAGGGATCTAGCTAAGCTTGAAGAATGGTCTAGAATTTGGCAGCTGGGATTTAATGTTAAAAAATGTAAGGTCATGCATTTGGGCTGCAGCAATCCAAGGGAGCAATACAGTATAGGAGGTGAAGTACTTTTGTCCACTAAAGAAGAGCGGGACCTAGGCATTGTTGTGTCTGATGATCTTAAAGTAGCTAAACAGGTAGAAAAGGCGACGGCAAAAGCTAGAAGGATGCTTGGGTGCATACGGAGAGGAATGGCTAGCAGAAAAAAGGAGGTGATAATACCTCTGTATAAGTCTTTGGTGCGACCTCATTTGGAGTATGGTGTGCAATGCTGGAGACCGCACCTTCAAAAGGATGTGAACAGGATGGAGTCGGTGCAGAGGGTTGCTACTAAAATGATTAATGGGCTTCATTATAAAGCATATGAGGACAGACTTAAGGATCTTAATATGTACACCTTACAGGAAAGGCGGGATAGAGGTGATATGATTGAGATGTTTAAATACCTCCGTGGCATAAATGTTCAGGGAGAGAGCCTCTTTCAATTGAAAGCAAGTTCTGCTACGAGGGGACATGGGATGAGGGTGAAGGGAGATAGATTCAGGAGTGATATGCGGAAATATTTCTTTACGGAAAGAGTAGTGGATCCGTGGAATAGTCTCCCAGTGGAGGTGATAGAGATGAGGACAGTAACTGAATTCAAAAAAGCATGGGACCAACACAGAGGATCTCTAAAGGTAGAAAGTGGACTGTTGTAGTTGTTGTTATGGAAGGACAGAGTAGATGGGCCTTGTGGTCTTTTTCTGTCATCATGTTTCTATGTTTCTAGTGTGGGAGTCAGAGGGCATTCCCCTGTTTTCCCTACTGTTGCTTGCAGGCCGCAATAAGAACTTTCAAACAGCTATTCATGCCAGGAGCAGGATTAGACATGGATGTATCCGCCAGCAGGCATAGATGTGTAGCATAGAAATATAGAAACATGATGGCAGAAAAAGACCACATGGCCCATCCAGTCTGCCCTTCCATATCAACTACAATAGTCCTCTTTTTACCTTTAGAGATCCTCTGTGTTTGTCACATGCTTTTTTGAATTCAGATACTGTCCTCGTCTCTACCATCTCACTGGGAGTCTATTCCACACATCTGCCACTCTTTCTGTAAAGAAATATTTCTGCATATTACTCCTGAGTCTATCCCCTTTCACCCTCATCCTATTTCCCCTCGTAGCAGAGCTTGCTTTCAGTTGAAAGAGACTCCTGTGCATTTATGCCACGGAGGTATTTAAATGTCTCTATCATATCTCCCGTATCCCACCTTTCCTGTAAAGTATACATATTAAGATCTTTAAGTCTGTCCTCATATGCTTCATAACGAAGACCACTAACCATTTTAGTAGCCACCCTCTGCACTGACTTCAACCTGCTTATATCCTTTTAAAGGCGCGGTCTCCAGAACTGCACACAATACTCCAAATGAGGTTGCATCAGAGACTTAAACAGAGGTATTATCACCTCCTTTTTTTCTGCTGGCCATTCCTCTCCCTATATACCCAAGCATCCTTTGGCTTTTGCCGTCACCTTTTCTACCTGTTTAGCTACTTTAAAATTGTTAGACACATTTACGCCCAGGTCCCACTCGTCTTTCGTGGACAGAAGTACGTCACCCCTACACTGTATCTCTCCTTTGGATTTTTGCAGCCTACGTGCATGACACTGTATTTTTTAGCATTAAATTTCAGCTGCTAAATTCTAGACCATTCTTCAAGCTTAGCTATATCCATCCTCATGTTATCTATCCCTTCCTGTTTTATTTATTTATTTAGCTGTATTTATATACCGCCTTTTACCGTGTCAAGGCTGTTTACATACTCTATTGCAGATTTTGGTATCATCTGCAAATAAGCAAACCTTACCTGACCTTCCTTCTGCAATATCAGTAACAAAGATGTTAAAATGACCAAGGACAGATCCCTATGGCACACCACTGGTAACCTTCTTCTCCTCAGAGTGAGCTCAATTTACCTGTACCCTCTGTCACCTCCCACTCAACCAATTTCTAATCCAATCAGTAACTTTAGGGTCCATCCCTAGGGCGCTCAGTTTGTTTATAAGTCACCTGTGTGGAACGGTGTCAAAGGCTTTACTGAAATCTAAGTACTCCACATCTACGGTTCTCTCTCAGTCCAACTCCCCAGTCACCCAGTCAAAGAAATCAATCATATTTGTCTAACAAGACAGGCCTCTGGTGAATCCATGCTGCCTCGGATTCTGCAAGCCATTGGACTCCAGAAACCTCACTATTTTCTCTTTTAGTAGCCTTTCCAATAATTTACTAAACACAGAGATTAGACTAACTGGCCTGTAGTTCTCAATTTCATCCTTACATCTGCTTTTGTGTAAAGGGACCATATGTATCTATCTCCAGTCCTCTGTCACCATTCCTGACTCCAAAGAGGCATTGAAAAGGTCAGACAATGGAGCCGCTAGAACATCCCCAAGTTCCCTCAGTATTCTTGGATGTATCCCATCTGGACCCATCGCTTTGCCTACATTTAGTTTAGCTAGTTCCTCACGAATACAGTCTTCTCAAAATCATTCAAGATCTCCATCGCTTTTCTTCCTATTTGTGGGTGTTTTCTGACGTCCAGCTCCTGGCCTTTCATCTGTGAACACAGAACAGAAATATTTGTTAAGCAATTCCACTTTTATTCTCATCAGTTTCTGCATATTCCTCCCCTTCACCCTTGAGTCTGACAATACCACTTTTGCCCTACCTCCTCTCACTAACATATCTGAAAAATGTCTTATCCTCGCATTTTATTGCATTGGTTATGTCTTCTTCTTTTTGTACCTTTGCTTTCCTCACTTCTTTGCTAGCTTCTCAGTTTTTCAAAATATAAATGCTTGTCTTATTCTCTCTGTGATCTCTTGTATTTCATGAAGGCCTCCCTCTTTAGCCTCACTTTTCAGGTACTTCTTTTGAGAACCATAGCAGCCTCCTTTTCTTTTCACATTTATTTACATTTCTAACAAAAAGGTTTGTTGCCCTTAAAATATCCCCTTTCATTTCTGCCCACTGTTTTTCTACTTCCCCCAGCTATTCCCAACCCTTTAATGACTCTTTGAAGTATTGTCCCATCTTGTCAAAGTTAGTTTTCCTGAAGTCCAGGACCCTCGCTTTTAAATGGATTTTATCAACTCTAGTCCTAAAACTGAACCATACCATCTTGTGATCACTGGATGCGAGATGATCTCCCACTGTAACATCAGAAACACTTTCCCCATTGGTAAGTATTTAGTCCAATATGGCCCCATCACTTATGGGTTCTGTTGCAAGTTGCCTGAATAGTTCTCCCTGAAGAGAATCCAGGATCTCCTTATTTCTAGATGACACTGCAACAGGGATGTGCCAATCCACATCTGGCATATTGAAATTACCTATCAGTAGCACTTCTCCTTTCATGGCAATACTGCAATGTCTTTTATTAAATCCTCCTCCCCCTTCTACTCCCTGTGAGGGGGATCTATATATAACTCCAATGCAAATGGATTTCCCTTTTCCTCTTTCTAGTTTAACCCACAGTGCCTCCTCTCTTTCTTTTATGTATATAGTTAACCCAGTTATCCAAGTTTGTACTCCTGTTCAATGTAAAACCTGACAGTTTGTCGTAATGGTCGTTTTGTTATGATGTAAACCGCGCTGATTCTAAATAGCGCGGTATATAAGAAACTGTAATAAATAAATAAATAAATAAATTTTAAGCCTTGCAATTCTATAGTTTTAATATTATTTTTTACATATAATGCCACTCACCTCCCCTTCTTCCTACCCTGTCCTTCCTGAATAGGGTATAGCCTGGTATAATTATATCCCAGACATGGTTGTCCGTGAACCATGTCTCTGTAACTGCCACTAAATCCAAGTCAGTGTCTTCGATCGAAGCCTCAACATCTGTGATCTTATTTCCCATGCAATGGGCATTTATACACCCCACTTTCCAGATGTTACCCCTTTTACCCATTTCTACAGAGATATTTAAAGTATTTAAAGTTTCGCTTACCTGGGGGCTTTCTTCACTTACCTGGGAGCTTTCTTCACCCATCCCCAACGAATCTAGTTTAAAGCCCTCTTCAGTAGGTTAGCCAATCTGCTGCTGAAGACACTTCGACCCTTCTTGGACAGATGGAAGCCATCTCTGCTCTGCAGCCCTTCGAACATCATCCCATGGTCCAGGAAACCAAAACGCTCTCAATGACACCATACACAGAGCAATGCATTCATCTCCAGGATGCGAGCTTCTTTGCCTCAGCCTTTACCCTTAAGTGGGAGGATTGAAAAGAACACCACCTGCACACTTATCTGTTTCACCCTCTGTCCCAGAGCCATGACGTCACTTTTGATATGCTCGGAGGGATACCTAACTAGCAGTATAATTTGTGCCGACATGGATAAGCAACATTGGATAATAGTCAGTAGGCTCGATGAGTCTCTGCAAACTCTTCATAACATCTCGGATTTTGGCACTTGATAGCACACTTCTCTGGATATCAAGTCTGGTCGGCAGATGGATGCCTCAGTACCCCTCAGAAGAGAGTCACCAATCACTACTACCCTTTTCTTTCTTGTGGTGACTGACTCTGCAACTTTGGGTGCTCGAGCTGTGGTTCTTCCTTTTCCTCGGATACTTTCACCTCCTCTACTTCTGGGACTGCATAGTTGTTCTTCAAGTAAAGGGCTGAAGGAGTTGGATTTTTGATACTGCAGGCTCTGGTGACTAGTGTCCAACCTTCTTCATTCTGTAGCCTCCCATCTTAGCCTTTGTCAGAGAGCTTAGATGTTTCAAGAAACATCTCATCAATGTAATTTTCGCTGTCTTAAATGTTTCTCAGCCTCACCACCTCTTCCCTGAGCTCCTCCATTTGTTTCCTGAGGGCCTCAGTATGCAGACATCCTGCACATGGAGCCTGCCCTTCAATGGCATTAGGATCGCTGTCTGAACGTAGACAGAAGCTGTAATGGGGGGAACAGCTTTAGCAATACAATTTTTCCCAGCCATTATTTAGTTGATGTAGCTTTGGTGTCTGGCTTGTAATGGAGTCCGTCAGGAATGCCAGTACCTGAATACAGTACTTGAAAGGCCCTGTAGACCCTTATACAGCTCTACCTAGCTGCTTAGCCAGCTAATTTAGGGCTGCTAACACCTGATTTTATTTATTTATTTTATTTATTTATCACACATTTATATACCGCTCTTTCCCAAGTATCAAGTGCGGTTTACAATGAACAGAGAAAATTGAAGGTACATGAGTAATCATGTCCTAGTCATTTACAGGGAACAGGTTTACATATAACAGTATAAATAAGCATGCAAACATTGTTTACATCCTGAGATATAGTGAGGATGTAATGAAAACTTTACATATTTACATTAGTTTTATACAGTTTGAATTACGTGAAAGCAACATTGTATTAACAGTTTTTACATTTTTTATTATCAGATAGGTGTGTGTCTAGTTGTTTATTAACCTGTATCTCTTTGTTTGGTTTGGTTAACCAGAGGTGTGTAATGTGAGGTAAATAGGTGTGTTTTTAGTTTTTTTCTAAATTCTTTAATTTCGGTCAGGAGGCGAACGTTGTCTGGTAGATTATTCCAGAGAGTCGGTGCACAGTGAGAGAAGGCCCTATTATTGGTTAGTTTTCTAGCTTTTTTAAAGTCTTTAGGTAATGATATTGTGTTTGTATTTCCACTCCTTTGAGATCGCTTATTTGGTTCCATGTTGATTAGGTTGTTAAGCGCGGATGGTGCTAGTTTGTTTATCATTTTGAAGGTGGTAACTAGTATTTTGTATTGTATTCTATTATGAATTGGTAGCCAATGGAGTTTAGCAAGTATTGGTGTAATGTGTTCTTTTGAATTTACATTCATAATGATTCTTGCCGCAATATTTTGAGTTAGTTGGATCTTTTTAATGTTTTGCCGCTTGATTCCCTGGAGAATTGTGTTCGCGAAATCGAAGTGTGGGGTTATGATTGCTTGTATTATCGATATGAAATCTTGTAAGTGAATTAAAGGACGTATTTGTTTCAAAGTCTTGATTTTGAAATGTATGGTATGATGAGGTAAAATGGCTTCAAAGAATTAGCGACACCAAAGAGAGCACAGGTGCCTGCACACTGTGTGTAGAAGACCAACCAAGCAGGCACAAAGACTGGCGACAAGGATCCAGAGACAACTTCTTTATTAAGCCCCAACGCGTTTTGGCTGCAAGGCCTTCTTCAGGGGGTAATTAAAGGAAGGACACACTTCAAAAAAACAGCAATATTATAAAACATAAACTGTATGGAATATAATACAATAAAAACAAACAATTAAGACAATTAAAACATAATTCTTGGAAGATGTAGACCTTAGTAAATAGACATACACAAAGGTGTAAAACACCATTAAGAAATGTGAACATGATAAGAATATGTTAAAAATATAAAATAAAAAGATAAACGAAAAGGAGACGATGAGGAGGACAAGGGATACCTTATTTTTGTCACGTAGTGTAGACATAAAATAAACACTAGAAATAAATAGATAAATAAATAATTGAATAAACAATTGCAAAGTTAAAACAATAAATAAGGCATACAAATATAATTACTAGTTAAAAAGATACCAGATATAAAGGCATATTAGAATTATATATCTCCAATTGGAAGGGAACAAACGGTATTCCAAGTATCATCTATATAGCCCTAATAAAATACAATTAATGGGCATATAAAAGTTCAATAGGAATGTATTCTGTATGATTGCTGTGGAGATGTAGACAGACCGTTCTTTCCGTAATTAAAGGGGTCATTGAACTTTGAGGGACTGCTCAATGAAGGGGGATGTCATATGATCTAAAAACCCTTGGGCCATAAAGGTTTAAAATCAGAAAAACTGTAAGCATATTGTTTTTGTGTTGATTATGTTGTGAACATAAGCCTATTTAAAACATGGTAACAAATTGTATCAATGCTCATAGATCATACTTGACCATTAGATAAAAAGGGGGGAGGGGGGTCTCATGTTAGTTGTTTACAACCACCATCTATTATACCCCAAAGTTTAAAAAACGGGTTTGCTATATTCACGTTGAATATTGTACTATGGTTCTGAGGACATCCTTCCATGTTTAAAAGGATACAACAACTTGTCACAGGGATACTAAACCAACACAGGTACAAAACACCGTATATTAACAAAAGCACAACATATTGTTGTATTCCAATCGTTGCATGCTTAAACTAATAAAAATACTTCTTGAACAAAGAGTGAGGAGAGTAATAATTCTATTGTGTTATTTTTGAGCCCTACTGGGGCGTAGTGCCAGATTAAAAAGGTTTTGCTCACAGTTTATACCTGAAAGAGGACAAGTCCCGATGCTTCCAACACTATTTAAAAAGTGAAACATTCAAGACCATCACATAGACCTTTTTTTGGAAAACTAAACAGAACATCATAAAGATTTAAAGGAACATATATTAAATAATTTGCCAAGGTGGTACGGCCCCATTGGCGGGGTGGAGACTTAGACAAGATCCTCCTACGCCTGGAACAAAGATTCATATATGATTTGCGCACATTACACCCTTTGGGACTTAATCAAGAAGTGGATTTATCTTTCTTCAGTAACCCCTTCTAACCCTTCCCCTTCTCTCCCCCCTTCTTCCCCCTCTCTCCCCCCTCATCCCCCTCCCCCTTCCCTCTTTCTTTTCCCTTCCCTTCCCTCCCTCCTCCCCCTCCTTCCCCCCTCCACCTCCCCCTTTTTCCCTTCCCTCTTCCCTTCCCCTCTTCCCTCCCTCCTCCCTGCCCTTACTTTCCTCCCTTCCCCTTTCCCCCCTTCTCCCCCTTCCTCTCCCTCTTCCCTTCCCTCTTCCCCTTCCTCCTCCCTTCCCCCTTCCCCTTCCTCCCCTTCCCCTCTCCCTCTTTCCTTCCCCTTCTTTCTCCCCCCTTCCCCCCTCTTCCTCCCCCTTCCCCCCTTCTCCCCCCTCCCCTCCCTCCTTCCCTCTTCCCTTCCCTTCTTATTTTTCCTTCCCCCTTCCCTTCTCCCTCCTTCTTTCCCCCCTCCCCCACCTCCCCCTTCCCCCCCTTTTTCCCTTTCCTCCTTCTTCTCTCTTTTCTTTTTCTTTTCTTTTTAACACTATATTTGCTTTACAAATATAGATTGGTCTCATTAAGATTCGTGTATAATTTTTTCCACTCAATTCACTGCATTTAATTTATCAGAACGGTAAGCCAACGTAAAAAAAGACCTTTCACCCCTAGAAGCGGGAAAAAGTGAGTATTTAGTTTTGCATACAAGAGCACAATGCGCTTCATTTTCAAAGAACAAGTAATACGGTGTGCATCACACGGTGAGCTTATCCAAGGTTTTCTTCCCTTTTTTCCCCGTTACATGTTATGTTTCACTTTGATAACATTAGAAGAAGTCTATAGTTAATTGTGGTAGCCCTTAGAGTGTAAGTTTTAAATATAAAATAGTCAGCGGTCTGGTTAAACATGGCTTGTAAATTAGGTTTTCTTTTACCTTTTTCGCTCCCTGCAGCACATATTATTCTCCCGTTCTGACAGTATATTCATTGGCGAATAATTTGTTTAATATGTGTTCCTTTAAATCTTTATGATGTTCTGTTTAGTTTTCCAAAAAAAGGTCTATGTGATGGTCTTGAATGTTTCACTTTTTAAATAGTGTTGGAAGCATCGGGACTTGTCCTATTTCAAGTATAAACTGAGCAAAGCCTTTTTAATCTGGCACTACGCCCCAGTAGGGCTCAAAAATAACACAATAGAATTATTACTCTCCTCACTCTTTGTTCAAGAAGTATTTTTATTAGTTTAAACATGCAACAACAATATGTTGTGCTTTTGTTAATATACGGTGTTTTGCACCTGTGTTGGTTTAGTATCCCTGTGACAAGTTGTCGTATCCTTTTAAACATGGAAGGATGTCCTCAGAACCATAGTACAATATACAACATGAATATAGCAAACCCGTTTTTTAACCTTTGGGGTATAATAGATGGTGGTTGTAAACAACTAACATGAGATTCCCCCCCCCCCTTCCCCCTTTTTATCTAATGGTTAAGTATGATCTATGAGCATTGATACAATTTGTTACCATGTTTTAAAGGCTTATGTTCACAACATAATCAACACAAAAACAAAATGCTTACAGTTTTTCTGATTTTAAACCTTTATGGCCCAAGGTTTTTTAGATCATATGACATCCCCCTTCATTGAGCAGTCCCTCAAAGTTCAATGACCCCTTTAATTACGGAAAGAACGGTCTGTCTACATCTCCACAGCAATCATACAGAATACATTCCTATTGAACTTTTATATGCCCATTAATTGTATTTTATTAGGGCTATATAGATGATATTTGGAATTCCCTTCCAATTGGAGATATATATAATTCTAATATACCTTTATATCTGGTATCTTTTTAACAGGTAATTATATTTGTATGCCTTATTTATTGTTTTAACTTTGCAATTGTTTATTCAATTATTTATTTATCTATTTATTTCTAGTGTTTATTCTATGTCTACACTACACGACAAAAATAAGGTATCCTCCTCATCATCTCCTTTTCGTTTATCTTTTTATTTTATATTTTTAACATATTCTTATGTTCACGTTTCTTAATGGTGTTTTACACCTTTGTGTATGTCTATTTACTAAGGTCTACATCTTCCAAGAATTATGTTTTAATTGTTTTAATTGTTTGTTTTTATTGTATTATATTCCATATAGTTTATGTTTTATAATATTGCTGTTTTTTTGAAGTGTGTCCTTCCTTTAATTACCCCCTGAAGAAGGCCTTGCAGCCGAAATGCGTTGGGGCTTAATAAAGAAGTTGTCTCTGGATCCTTGTCGCCAGTCTTTGTGCCTGCTTGGTTGGTCTTCTTCAAAGAATTAGCACCATCTAAAATTGCCTGTACATACTTTGTTTAGGGTTGTACCCGCCACTCTGTGCAGGTCACCCTCTCTATTTGTTGAAGTATAAAAGATATTTAAGTTTTTTTGATTTCATAAAGGGATTTGTTCCATGCCATTTTGAATTCGGTCAATGCACAATTAAGCTGTGGAAATTATTAATGGAGGATGTGGTCCAAGGTCAGTAGTATGACTTGTTTATAAAAGGTAGAAAGAGGTTTCTGGAAGACAGTTCTTTTAACAACTTTATGAGCCATGTTTACTAAAGTGTATACCCAGCATGACCCCTGCAATTACCGGACAGAAAAGTTCCTTACCACATGGTAATATCATTCACAATCAATGTGGGTGCACATAATGCCACCCATTGAGGTAGTGTTAAGTGTACCCACAATAACTACAACATTGGTAATTACAATATAGTAATTCCCCCTGTGCAAATGCAATGTGCAGTCCATACCCACTCTCTGCCTCTAACCTGCCCAGTCCCTTTGTCACATGCTAAGAGCAGGTCTCTAACTGATTAGCATAGTTCAAGTAAATTCGCCCCTTAGGTAGGCTTGAATAATGCAACTTTTTGCTTCTGGGAGTAGGGAATCAGCAACAGTTAATGACTTTCCTCATTAGAATCTGTGGGGCACTTTTTCCAGGCAGTACAAACAAGCTGTTGTTTGAGACAGGATGTTTGTTTTGAGAGATGATTGCTCTCCCTATATGGCATGTCTTATGTTAGAAAGTAAGCAGGAGAAGATATACTGGAAAAGGGCTGGCAATTTCATTCTATCTTTATTGAATTGCAGTTTGACTCTGGAGAGTCCAAGGTGGGAGTTGTCCAGTACAGCCATGGAAATACCCAGGAAACGGTGGCTATGGGTGACCCTAACATTCAATCCATTGGGCAGCTGAAAGAGTAAGTGTGTACTGCTGGCAGGGAAACAATAGGAGACATGAGGATGTATGATCCTATGCATATGTGAAAAGTGTGCCCAGTATTGCAGGACTATTGCATGGACATGAGTTATAAATTTGTAAAGAATCCTAAATGCTACTGATATTTTCTGGAATGGATGTAAGAGTTTCACGATATTTAGAAATTACTATTAATGGTTTCTTTTTCCAGGCAGACTAAAAAACAGATTCTCAATTTTAACTTTATGATGAACATTTTGTGATGCGAATATAGTTTGGCATTGTGATGAATAAAATATTGTGTATTACCAGAAGTATTCAAAACCCACTACAAGTAGTATTTGGCTTGCAAAGCTTTATGTCTTCTGGATGTGAAAATTTGAACTATCTGTAAAATCGTCTATGATACCTAAAGACTGGAGAGTGTCCAATATAACGTAAATTTTTAAAAAGGGTTTCCGATGTGATTCAAGAAACTACAGACTGGTGAGCCTGATGTCAGTACCAGGCAAAATGGTAGAAACCATTATAAAGAACAAAATTACTGAATATATAGAACAAAGCCAACATGGATATAGCCAAGGAAAGTCTTGTCTCACTAATCTGCTATATGTTTTTGAAGGTGTAAATAAACAGGTAGATAAAGGTGAGTCAGTTGATACAGTGTATCTGGATTTTCAGAGTGCCTTTGTCAAGATCTCACATGAGAAACTCTTGAGGAAATTAAGAAGTCATGGGATTGGAGGCAGTGTACTATTATGGAGTCAGAACTGGCTGAAAGAAAACAGAGGCTAAATTGCCAATTTTCTCAATGGAGAAAGGTGAATAATTGAGTACCCCAGGGATCTGTGCTGGGTCCGCTGCTTTTTAACATTTTCAGAAATGACCTGGAAAAGAGAACAAGTGAGGTGATCAAATTTGCAAATGGCACAAAATTATTCAAAGTTGTTAAATCACAAGAGGATTGTGAAAAATTGCAAGAGGACATTGAAAAATTGGGAGACTGGGCACTCAAATGGCAGAAGAAATTTAGGGGCTTGTTTACAAAGCCGCGGTAGCGGTTCGCGGTCGTTATTTTAGCCGCGGCCCCATTGAAATCAATGGGGTCGCGGCTCCGATAACGATCGCGAACCGCTACCGCAGCTTTGTAAACAAGCCCCTTAATGTGGACAAGTGCAAAGTTATGCACTTAGGGAAGAACAACCCAAATTACAGTTACACAATGCAAGGTTCCATATTAAGAATCACTATCTTGGAAAAGGATTTAGGAGTCATTGTGGATAATTTGTTGAAGTTCTCTGTCAGTGTCCAGTAGAAGTCAAGAAAACAAAGAATGCTAGGCATCATTAAGAAAGGAATGGAGAATAAACCTAAGGATATTGTTATTTTTCTGTGTCGTTCCATGGTGCAACAGCATGTTGAGTATTGTTTGGAGCTCTGGTTGCCAGATCTAATAAAGGATAGTGTGAAATTAGAAAAGGTATGGAGTCGAGCAACCAAAATGATAAAGGAAATGGAAGTATATCCCTACGAGGAAAGGCTTAAAAGGCTACGGGGGATATTCAGTGGGGGCGGCTAAATTTATTTCAGCAGCTAGCCGTCACCGCTGAAATTTAAACCCGGATACTCAATGCCAGGATTATATCTCGGCCCCGCCATCGATTATCTGGGTTGCCTAGATTGCCAGGAAGCCAACCGGGCAATTGTGATATTCAGCTGCTGCTTGATTAGCTTCCACAGCAAACGTTAGGCCAGCCTTTGCTGCGCCTTACTTTCATTGCTTTGTCATAACCAGGCAGCGGCTCAGTATCATCTCTGCCTGGTTATAGCTGAGTGACGCCCCTGGAATGCCCTGATGCTAACTGGTTAATATTGGGGCATGCAGCAACGTCACCTGGAGATATTCAGCAACATTAACTGTGTTAGTGCCGCTGAGTATCCCAGATAAGGGGATTTATATGGCCCTTTGAATAGTAAGGGTTCTTCAACATGATAAAGAGATGGCTGAGGGGAGATATGATAGCAGTTTATAAAATAATGAGTGGAGTGGAACGAGTAATCATAGATTGGTTGTTTATTCCTTCAAAAAAATAGAAGGACAAGGGGACACGCAATGAAACCACAATGTAACACATTTAAGACTAATTGGTGAAAATATTTTTTTCACTCAACATATTAACAAACTCTGGCATTCATTGCCAGAGAATATAGTAAAAGCTGGGTTTAAAAAGAGGTTTGCACAAATTTCTGGAGTAAAAAGATGGCTGACAAGCTGCTGGAGTGTCTGGTTAGCTTAAGAATTGGGTGACAGGATATTTCTCTGTCTGAAATAACTCTTAATTTTTCTGTTGCTCATAGGGCAGTGAAGAACCTGGGCTGGATTGCTGGTGGAACTTGGACAGGGGAGGCGCTCCTCTTTACAAAGGACAACCTCCTCAAGCGTTTCACCTCAGATAAGAGAGTGGCCTTGGTTCTCACAGATGGTCGGTCAGACACAGCCAGAGATCCTACTCCTCTCTCTTCACTCTGTGAAATCAATACTCAGGTAAGAGAAATTTGTTACAGCTCATCTTCTTTCTAGCAGACTATATCTTTTTATCCTAGGGGAAGTCTTCGGTATAAATATTATACTTCTTACCTACAGGTATTGTCCCTTGGTGTGGGTGACATTTTCAGCCTACCTCCAAACCCAGAGCAACTAGATGCTATTGCCTGCGGGGGCACACAATATGCACAGGGTCTTTCTTTGCAGAAAGAGAACTACGCAGAGCTTCTGGAAGATTCCTTCCTGGAAAATGTCACTTCTTATATCTGCAAAGGTACCTATCACATCTTTAGAGCTATTGTAGACCTGAAACTAGATAGAAATCGTGAGCTTATAAAAGAAGAGGAAGCATCAGGTACATAGACCATCATCATCAAATATAATTTCTGATCCACCTTATCACTTTAACAGTGCCCTGGGTGAATTTACAACAGTAACAAAAACTGTTGAGCCAACATTTAACTGGCACATTCACTAGCTGAAGTTAAACATCAGTGCCAGTGTTTAAATTAGTCCATATAATCAGCATCACTGTTTGAATAGGTAGAGGTACTAAATGTATGAATAGACTATAATCTCACAGGCACTACCCCTATAGTTTCAGGCCTTTAAATTAAACCAATACATTATCAGTTCAGTGATTGAATATTACTGCTAAACAAACACATTTTGGGCTGCCTCTACCACATCCATAACCAGACCCATATTTATAAAGATAGTATTGGGCCATTTTGCAATTTAAATAGTCCAGTACTATCTGTATAACTTTAGGAATTCTATGGATAAGAGAGTTATGCGTTGGCTACCTGGTGGAAAACATGTAACACCCTTTAAATATTGGCCAAAGTGTAAATCAGTTGTCTCAGATTAGTACCTTCATGTAATACTGCCCTGTTCAAAGACAAAAATTTGACAGCTGCTACGTGTATAGCATTTAGACATATTCTGGACTATACATAGCAAAACTGGTGCCCTCTCTCCTCTTAAGAGATAAAAATTTCAGCCGGTACTGCTACATCCCCTTTCAGTGTCCCAAGACATAAGATAATGTGAGGCCTGCATTATCTAAATTGTGTTATGATTAAACTGCCTTACTTTGTTTTAATTAATATGCATATTGTTACTTGAGTTATACTGTCATTGCTTTAAGAATTGTTGTGAATCACTTCATAACATTTTGGGAAAGATGATATAACAGTGTGATAAATAGGCATCTATGGAGGTCATTCCATAATGTGAATAGCGGCTGTATATGTGCAGGCCGGACGTTTAGGCTGCTATCAGCTCCCCAAGCGTATTCTACAGCCTATGCGTCCTGCTCGTACACTGCGGTTGTACAGGGAGTGCTGTATGTAGGTGGGAGGGGGTAGAGAGGGGGCAGAGTGAGGGAGTGGCCAAGTGCCGGAATGAACACAGGGAATTCAGGAACTGCCTGTGTATATTCCCTGGCACCCCCCTGGACATCCAGCCTATTCCACCTCGATGGTGGAATAAGTGCCGGGCATGGCACAGTATGCTGGCTGCAGCCCCTCACCCCCAATGGCAATGGCCTTCTGGAGCACCTGCTGCCACAATTCTGTCCATGTGGGCCACTGGTGCTGCTCGGACAGTGGGCAACAGGGGCCGATGTGGGTCATGGCATTCTGAACCGCCAGGTAAATGGCTTGTTGTGATGGAGCTAGGACGCCACTACTCACTCACCCCTGCAGTGGCATTCTGGCATGGGGACAGGCAATATCCATTACGTCTTCCTCCACGGAATCCGGGGAGCACCAGGACACCTAACCCCTCAATCACACCATCATAGGTACGTCTAGACCCTGCAGTGGCAGAATTAGGTCCATCTCAGATCTGTCTAGGTTTTGGGTGGGCACTGCAGCCAGGCGTACAGGGGACAGAATTGGCCTCCACGTGTCTTTAGAATATACTAGAGGCAGAGCAGCAGAAATCCCACCTTGACTGAAGTCATGGACCTTTATGCTTGCTGAAATATATGTGTGTGGGTATCTTTTATAAACAATGCATGTGAACTGCAATTCCCTCTGTGCTCTGTGCAAACTCTACCCCAGAACATGCCTACACATGTGTTGCATAAAAGTGCATTCCTTTTGTCATTGTCTACACTTTTTCATGTGTAGCCCCTTGGGTAATTTTATAAAAGCAATTTTATGCATGACTACCTTTATAAAATGATGCTCTTAGTCATATTAAATTATTGTGCTGTGTGTAAACCTATTCAAGCTGCAATTGTAGTTCTCAATTTGATATCATTATATATGTTTTCTTATAGATAAGAAATGTCCTGATTATACCTGCCCAAGTAAGTATCTCACATCTTACCTTCCTTTATGCAATGAATACATTTTTTTTTACTAGAAAATATTCTATTGAGTAGAAAACTACTATTATAATGGGATATAGTAACCTGAATTAGGTATCATCCCTTAATTTCAGGAGGGAATGGAGAAATTGTGAAGTAAGGGAACTTCAGAGGGTTGAGAGTTTGTAGATAGGATATTCTGTGAGCAACTAAAGGACCTTTCTGGTTTGGTTTAGTTTTGCATGCTCTTCTGTTTTTTTCAGTTCAATGAGAGTCTGCCCTAACTGGAGGTACAGTGGCACTGGCCTTTAAATGCCACTGCCAGTTGTTTCTTCTAGTTTTCTATTCCCTTACTCTCCTTCCCAGTCATTTCTGAACATGTTCCCAATAGTTCTGTTTCTGCAATAGGAACATGTTCTGAAATGACTGGGAAGGAGAGTAAGGGAATAGAAAGCTAGAAGAAACAACTGGCAGTGGCAACTAAAGATCAATGCCACTGTACCACCAGTTAGGGCAGACTCTGATAGAACTGAAGACACAGAAAAGCATACAAAACTAAACAGCCTTACTACTGAGAGACATCCTTATTATTGAGAGTTTATAGACTGGACAGACAGTGGTTGGTTTATGAATCTTGGCAAAGTTCAACCTTCAGTTTTGGCATTCTCCTCCACAGTTACTTTCACAAGCCCTGTGGACATCACTTTCTTGATGGATAGCTCTACTAGTGTTGGACGCCGGAATTTTGAGATTACGAAAAAATTTGCTAAGCGCATGGTAGAGCGGTTCCTGGGTGCAAGCAAGCCTGCAGCAGATGATGTGCGCATCTCCATTGTCCAGTACAGTGGCAAAAACCAGCAAAAAGTGGAAGCAGAATTTTTAACCAACTACACAGTAATTGCCAAAGCCATTGATGATATGGAATTCATCAATGATGCTACTGATGTAAATGCAGCCATCAGGGCTGTGTCTACCCTCTACCGCCAGTCTTCAAGGGCTGGAATAAAGAAAAAGGTACTGCTCTTCTCTGATGGTAATTCACAAGGAATCACTAAAAGCATTATTGAGGAGGCCACACAGGAAGCAAAGAAAGCTGGACTAGAGATCTACGTGCTTGCAGTTGGCAACCTGGCCCATGAACCCAATCTACAAGTCTTAATCACTGGAAAAACCACAGAGTATGATGTGGCCTATGGGGAGCGCCATCTCTTTCGAGTGGTTGATTATCCTTCCCTGCTCAGGGGAGTTTTTTATCAAACAATATCCAGAAAGATTTCACTAGATTGAGATGAAGCAGTGCCAGAAGGCCCCCAAAATAACATATTAGCATTTTTTTGCACCTAAATTGACTCAGTGAGTGCAGATCCCCCCCTTTTGTTATAAATAGCTGTCCCATGATTTCTTAACTTAAGAGATTCCTTTGTTTTGCATACTCATGTTTAAGGCTTCACATTCTGACAGAATAATGTGAAAACTTACACTTCAGATAGGTAGATGTGTTCTCAATCTTCTTCATTACCAACAGAATTTGGCCCATTCCTGGTAGTTGTGCTCCATCTCCACAGCATTCAGCTATTTGTTATGGTAACAATAACAATTACAAGACAAATTCCATGAGATAGGAATAAACAAACTAGTATATGACCATGATCTCTAACCTAGGTGTTCTCAATTTTATCATAATTGGTAGTAGATCAGGTCTGTTTTTCAGGGTAACCAAATATGCATATTAGCCCATTTCTTAGACCAAATGTATGCAAATATTTGATATATATTCATTGTGAAGATTCTGAAAACTAAAATGTTTTTGATTCTCAAAGAACAGTTTTGAAAACTCCTACTCTGGTGGGACACTAAGAAAATTTGTAGAGTTTACTCCAATGAATCTTCACAATCTGTGTACCAAAATTATATGATACAATATGTTGTCTTCCACTGTCTTAAAACTTTCAGCCAAAGTGTGAGGAGGCATTCATGGTGTTGGAGAGAGGATGGCGGACTACAAAAACAAAGTATATAGATTTGATATTCAAAACTCACAAACTTGTAGGCAATTTTCAAAGGGAAATTATATAAATAAGTACCCCTTTGAAAATTAACCACATGGTCTGTGGGTAGAAAATGGCCACTTATTTTGCAGCTATGTGGACCGTCTGAAAATTGGGCCCAGAATGGATTAATATTCCTGGTACCTAAAATATCTTCCATAGTGGCCATCATGAATTCAAGAAGAGAGATTGAGACGTTAAAAGGAGGTGATGTACTGAGAGAACGGGGATATATGAAGGAGTGAGATATAGAACTGGCACTGGAAATCTTTTCTAGAAGTCTATGACTAAAAGAAACCTAAGTAATTCTGTATCTGTATCACTGATTCTGGGTCAGGCCATGGCTATTAACAGTGAAATTTCCTTTTTTTATCTCCTCCAAATAATTACAGATTGTTTCTTAACTTTTGTGACAGTCAGTCAGTGTTTCTGTCTGGAATAAATGAAACATCATATAACATGAGATATGGATGGGATGGGGGATTTTTTAGACGCATAGGTGTATATGTCGCTCCTATTTCATAAAAATGACTTATGTGCCTATGGGCCTTTACAGAATTGTCTCCTTGAAAGCTCTTGCACAAAATTCAGATGTTCCAAGGGAGGAGGAACTTTTTGTGTGTATATGCACCAGTAAGAATCAGGGCTTATGTGTGCATTTTATAAAATACACACTTAAATGCCATTCCCACCCCTGTTTTTCCTAGTCTTCACTCACAGGAATACCTATGCATTTATCACATAAAAGTAAGCTCTATGTGTACCCGGTAGCTCATTTTATGTATGTATATGTCAGGGCAGTTTTATAAGAACATTGCTCTACATGCTCAAGTTGCCTATAAAACTACCGCTATAGAAGATAACTTTCAAAGACTTTTCTATGGCAAAAACAGTACTCAAAAAATAGGGTTTTTTTAAAGCTGCCTGCGAAATATTCAGGTAGAAGTGTGCACACACAGCAAATGCATTTCTGAGGACAAAGTTGTGAAGGAATTTGTACATACGCACATACTTTTGAAAATTCAAGGATATGCAAATTTCATTGAAAAACTACTTGCATCAAATAGTAGGTAATAATGTATGTGCATAGTTTTCTTGTTAATTTTCAAAGCAAAAATATGTGCATATTTTTACTTTGAAAATCCAGGAAAGTTTGCATAAAGTATACATATAATTTTTGCTAATATAAGTGGTTATAACATTAGCCCTCTAAGTGTGTTTTAATTAAACACCTCAAAAACACTTAAACTGCTCTAAATAAAATAATGACATTACTTTTCTGTAAACATTAGAGCATGTCATGAGTTATCATACTTCAGTACCTCTTTGGAATTCCACTGATGATATATTATGCAGTCGCTAGCGTAAGGGAAAATGATTACATATATAACAACCCCGGCACCACAGCTGTGTGGACTTTAACCTTATAAAAAGTCATGAAAGGTAAAATCTAAAGCATTGTACATATTTTAAGGAGCTTTGATTTCAGAGTTGATATTAATGAGAACAATTACTTGTTTCTAGCCTCTGGTAATGGCTACCACATGTGCTCTTTGATAATAATGGTGCTATCATTGTTAAAAAAATATTACACTGGACCCTTGGTATGGGGTTCATTTCCACAGCGTGTACAGGTAGCTTGTTCTTCTGAGGAGAATCCATAATGCTTAGGTTACAAAATGAGGAATTTTCATATTGGAAAATACAAATTTAATTTGAATCTTCCTCAAGATTTTTTGACAGGTTTATTTTGCTTATGTTTTCTTACTGAAATGTGTCCACTTCAATAATTGTCAAAATAAATGTTTTTCCATCATTTTAATTGAAGGTTGTTGGTGTTATGTTAGTAACATTTGAAAAATTAAATACAACAAGTGGAAATCAATGTCTTTTTTAATCAACTACTTGATGATGTCATCAGGAACATGATCCATTTATGGTCTTGGGCTAATTCACTTAGAAAAATTTCTGAGCAGAAAGTTATTTACTTACATTGGAAATATAGGGCCTGATATTTAAAAGCATTTATCCAGATAGTAACTAGATAAATGCTGCTGATCTGGGTCAACTGCTGATTTTCATTGGCATTATTCAGAAATGTGTGTGTGCCTGTGGTGTCATTGAGTCAATGCTGACTCCTAGTGACCCTGCCCCTGGGTTTTCCTAGCAAAGTGTGACCAGAAGTAGATTGCCAGGCCTTTCTTCTGTGCAGTAAGTCTACAAAACCTGCTGTTCCAAGGTAGTCTCCAGTCCAAGTACTAACCAGGCCTGACCCTGCTTAGCTTCTTAGCTCAGGCAATATAATGCTGCTTGAAATCATTGCATACCACCCCAGTACAATCCAGATAGCATAGGGGCGGTCCATGGATGGAGTCAGGATGCAGCAACAGCTTATCAGAATAGCAGTAATTTTCAGTGCTGCTTTCTGGATAACTATCCACATAACTTAGGACAGTAAGCTGAATATCACCATTATCCAGATAGTGGTGGCAGCCAGCAGCATATCTGGATAGTAACTGAATATTCTGTTATTATTATTATTATTATTATTATTAATAAACACTTATATAGCGCCGCAACATATGAAGCGCTGTACAAACATACAAGAGAGACAGTCCCTGCTCATCAGAGCTCACAATCTAATAAGACAGAATACAAAATAAGTTACAAAATACAAATAACAAAATTTACAGGACAGAGTCTTTGAAACCAAGTGAGGACAGGGTGATAAGAAGAAGGTTATGGTCAACAGTGTCCAAGGCAGCAGATAGATCAAGAAGAATGAGGACAGAGTAGAAGCCTTTGGACTTAGCCAGGAACAAATCATTAGAGACCTTCTGTTGTATCTCTCTTGTCATGTCTTGTCTCGACTATTATAATGTTTCCTTGGCAGGTCTTCCCCAGTCCCAGCTCACCTGTCTCCAGTGTGTCCAAAATACTGCTGCTCGTATCTTAACTCTCGCTTCCCGCTTCGATCATGTCACTCTCCTCCTTCTTCGTTTACACTGGCTCCCTATTTCCTTTCGTATCCAATATAAGTTTCTTATCTTTGTTCACAGGTCAATTCACACAGGCACTCCCCTTTACCTTGCTGACCAGGTCCATCTTCACACGTATCACCGTTCACTCCAGTCTATTCATATTAACCATATGTCCCTCCCCTCCCCCTCACAAGCTCACTTGGAATCTGCTCGCTCATCTGCTTTCTTCTTTCTTGGCCCAAGACTCTGGAACTTGCTCCCCTGCACCCTCCACCTAGAACTCTCATTTAAGTCTTTCAAGGCTAAATTAAAAACCCACCTCTTCTGTCTTGCATTCAACCTTCCCGCTCCCTCCTTACCCATTTCCCCTTCTCCTCGTTGATGCACATGTTACCTCTTTAGCTTTTAATTTTTCTGTCCTACTCTAATTTTTAAATGGCGTTCTTTTCTATTTCTTTGCAGCTTTTAAATTTTTGATTGTAAACCGCCCAGAAGCGTTTGTTATGGGCGGTATAATAAGTTTTTAAATAAACATAAACATATCTAAAAATACCACAGCCTGTGTTTAAAAGGAAACTGAACACAAAGTTTATATTTTACTCCTATACTTTATTTTATCCTGTATTTAACAATTGTGACTCAGAGGCAGGGCTGGTCAAAGAGTTTCTGCTGCCCTAGTGTCCTAGGCAGAAACCCCGGCCTCCTCGCCCCCCAACAGCTGCTGCCACCTCCCTCAGCTGCCACCGATTCTGTCTCGGGAGGGGGAGGCGGGCAGCGGCAGTGGCAGTGACAGTATTTCTAAAAGTGGTGGCTTTTTGCCACTGTTTTCTTGCCCGCAGCAGCCATGGGCAAGAAAACAGGGCAAAAAGCAGCCGCTTTTGGAAATACTGCCGCTGCTGCTGCCCACCTCCCCCTCCAAATGTGGTCAGCAGCAGCTGGTGTGTGGGGGGGTGGCAAGGCTGACTGTGTGCCACTGCCACCGCCCACCCAGGCCGGCTGCCTTTGCTTAGTAGATGGATCGACCCTGCTTAGAGGCCAAATAGGAGCTATTTTATAAACACATATAGGCATCTATGTGTCCTTATAAAATAATAATGGCTATGTATCTTTATAAAGTAGTATCAGAAGTGGCAGGCATAGACACCTATTCAAGAGTAGGTTTAGATATTTGTGCATAAAATCTGGAAGTATGTGCATTGATTATAATTATGCAAAAGAGACTATTTACAATTATTCCCCCGGGGGGGGGGGGGGGGTTAATTTTTTTAAAGCACCTCTGTGGAGTGTCAAAAAGACCACTATTTTATGTTTATTTTGTAATGCCAACATAGGCGACTATATATCTTTTTCAAATAGGCAGAAATTTAAACCTGCTCTGAAGAATGGGGACAATTGTATGAACTTTTCCCACTCATTAAAAGGCTTTTCTAAAATTTATACCTGTGATTACATGTAAAAGTAGGCATGGTAACAAGGCACAAGACATTTATGCAACACTCATGTAGATGTGTTCTGTAGCAAAGTTTGGGCAGAGCACTGTTGTAGTTGTGCTTTACATGTGTAATTTACGCATGAACATTTTCATCTGCTCCCATCCAAATATAAATGGCTGTGTAAATAGCAGACCCGATATTCAGCGCTGGCGGTTAGTGCACCTATAGCAGCTAGCCTCTAGCGCTGAACCTTAGACTCTGATATTCAATACAAGGGCAAAATCCAGCTATCGGCACTAAATACCCAGGTCAGCCGCAAAACCTGTCGCTAAATGGGCAATGGTGATATTTAGCCACTGCCTGGTTAGCTTCTGCGGTGAAAATAAGGACAGCCTTTGCTGTGCCTTACTTTCACTGTATGTCACTAACTAGGCAGCAGCTCAATATTGCCGCTACTTGGTTTGCGATGGGTGCTGCTCCGGAATGCCTCTGGCACGCCTTGATACTAACCGCTTAGCATCGGGGTGTGCAGTGGCGGCACTTGTGGATATTCAGTGCACTAACCATGTTAGTGCCACTGAATACCCCGCAGAGCAGCATTTACACAGTTTGCAGGTCTGCAAACCAAGTAAATGCCTTTAAATATCGGGCCCAGAGTTATTTAAATGTGTAGATTGCCTACACATGCAAGTAGTAATTTTTGAAAGCTGCTATTTAGACTTAGGGGTATGTTTACTAAATGGAGCTAACGTCGCAGCTGCGACGTTATCGTGCGATACGTGACGTTATCACGTGATAATGGTGCATTACCATGCGAGAACGTCACGTATCGCGCAATAACATCTCCTGCGGCATTAAGGTGCTCAGAGGGTGGAGTACGGCTCCCCAGAGGGCAGAGTAAGGCTCCCTAGGCGCGGAGATAAGGGGTCAGTGGGTGGAAAGTGGGCGGGGAGAGGTCCCATGCACCTAATGTCATGAAATGGTCTGAAAATTAGCACCAGTGAAAACCTCGCGCTAGAGGCATATTTGCAGGGGAGAGAGGCCATTTCAGTCAGCAATGTGCAGCAAAAGCAGGGAAACCAAGAGAAGTGATAGTAGTGATACATGTGCAGCAACATAATAGTGCCCAAGTACGAGAGGGCACTACGGTGAGGCTGTAAATGTGGTACAGGGGGCTGCAGGCGGGACATGCAGTGTGGCAGCTGGGGCACAGGGTGGGCTAGGCAGATGCCTAGGTGACACATAGGAATGTAGAAGTAGAAAATCAGCAGGACAGCAACTGACCAAGGGCAAACATGGCCACAAATGTGTGTCCCACAGTGTCCCAGGGGATAGTACCCAGCAAGTACCCCAAAGGGCACATAACTTTGGCAGGCGGTGCCGGGGAGAAGCATTGATGTCTAGGCAGGCACCCCTACCCCATATCACGCACCATAGGCAGCCGCCTACCGGCACACTGGATGGCCTGGGTCTGCGCACCACTGGCAGAAGGGCATGTCAGCATGGTGGCGGAGGGGTGCTGGTGGCGGAGGGGGCAGTGGCATCTGCCCACAGCAGACCACGGCCAAGCCCCGTTTAGGTGGGTGCCGTCCACTGCAATAGATAAGGTCTGTCTGACGAACTGTCATGGAATCCCCAGGGAATGATCTGCCCCTGTGGCAACAGTTTGGTGCAGTACACACAGCCAGTGTGTTCAGGGACAGAAGGTCACAAGTTCAAGTCCCAGCTGTGGCTTCTGCCAACCTTGTCCCCATATTTTACCCAGTATTAAACCGTGGTAATAAAGACTGAACCTTTATTGCAGATAAAATAAACATGCCTGAAACGCCTATATTTTACTCTACAGAGCACAGACACCATAAACATGTGCAATCCCTAGAGCAGAGTTTCACAAATGCAGTCCTGGAAGGCCAAACACTATTCAGGTGTCATGCTGTCCCTAATAAATATGCCTGTGCTGCATCTGTATGCACCGCCCCCATTGTATGCAAATATATCTCATGCATATTCATTAGGGACAGCATGAAAACCTGAACCGTTTTTGGCCCACCAGGACCGGAGTTGGGAACCTTTGCCCTAGAGCAGTGGCCAACAGGGGCACAAACACCCACACCCACAGGCTCCACTATCCAAAGCCTCATGGAGAGTCAGGCTGTTGCGCCCTGCGCGGAGCAGCATCTCCCAATACTGGCACCTGCATACCTTAGCAATGCCACCCTAAACTTGAGAACACGTTACATATATCAAAAGGTTGCTATGATTAATGGCAGATAACAAATCCTAAGTTAAACATAATTTGTTGACAGAGCTGCATCATAGCAACCTTTCTGATATCTGTGGAGTGTGTTTCAGTTTTGGTTTCTGACAGTGTTTACCACCCCAGGGAGTGACCCCAACAGTATTGCGTACCATAGCCATGCCTGCACTGTGCCCAGGACTGGTGTGGTGGCCCGTGCTGCCCAAAACCTCTATATTTGCACAATGCTGGCATAGGTGTGGGAGTGTGTGTATGTCTATCCAATGTGTTGTGGCTGCCTACACCTTATTGAGCCCACACTGCTTGCACTGTTTCCAGTGTTAGCCTGCCAATGTGCATAATGAGGAGCAAGGTACGGTGGGTATGGCCCGGACAGGGTGGCCTGGACAGGATGCATCTGCACAAGGCATAGGGCAATGACTGGGGCATTGTAGTGGCCGACCACCACCTGCACAGACGGTGGCCACAGCATGTCATGCTGGGAGGTCACTCTCACCCTGACTGAGCAGTGACCACGGCATGGCTAGGTTCCCCCATAGTGGTATACAGTATTTTTCTTAAGTGATATTTATGGGTTTCCTTTTCTGGGGCCCAATCACTGACATACCTGCTTGGTGTGTGTGCATACAGTTCCTCTAGGAACATGTACTAGCTAGCAGACTGTCTGCAGTTAGCATGTGTATGGCTGGAATACCTTGCAGGGTGGAGACTGACTGTGCCCTCTGCTGGTGAATGTCAGATAGTGGTGGGGGGCAGCTGAGATTTTCCAGCATTCTGCCTGTCTGCGATTGCCTTATGTGATGCATTCAGATCTGCATTGACTGCCCTGTAGGGTGCCCATTCCCCAGAAGGATTGGGGTTGATGGTCCCCTCTACTGCCACCATTGCAGAGATGTAGAATGTGGATCTGTTGGTGGGAGATCATGTCCCCCACCCTGAGCCACAGCGAGCGGGTTGGGTGGTGCTACATAATCCGATTTTGGGTACAAACACCCCCCTTCACTTTTAATGTGACCATGGCACCCACACAGGATATGCACTATTCTGGGTGCATCATAGTCCACAAGGGCTAGACATGACTGGGAAATACAGATGGACACAGGTGTATCCTAGGTGTGTCTGCAAGGACTACCTATCACACACTGGCACTGATGGGGACCTGCAGCATAGCCTACCTCAGCCAAGCCAGGTGCTGCGGACTGGGGCTGGGTGCCCCACCTCACCCTCAGGGTGAGCACACGACCCTCACAGTGTCACCATTCTCAAGGTCAGGCCTGTTACCACAGGCTGAACATCACTGCTGGCCTGTGTTGGAATGTGGATTGGCCATGATTTAACCCTACACATCTTGTACAGGACCTCCACAATGGAAGCGTGCAGCTTGTCAATGGAGATGTTTAGCCGCTCAGTGGAAATGACCTGCCTTTCCTGCAGTGCCATGCTTTGCTGGAGAAGTTCAAGTTGGACCCATCTCCTTGACTGCAGGGTGGCACTGTGTCTGAGCAGTGTCTGTGCACATCTAAGTATCTGCTGTGAGAACCTTCAGCTGGTGTGTTGCTCCCCTCCACCTGTGCCCTGGTGCTGCTATGGCGGTGAGGAGGAAACCAGTATCTCCATATCAGCAGGAACACTCTCAGCCTCTGCTTGCATCTCAGCGCCTCGTCCAGGTCTGCCTGCTGTTCAATGTCCTGTGCAGTGGCCACCTGACCTGATGCTTCATCTGCAGGCTTGGTGTTGTTTGCAATCACGGTACCCTGCTGAGCACTATTCACAGCACCTATGGAGAGACAGACAATATATACCATCCACAATGTATCCCCTGACCACAGTCCCCTTAGGGGTGATTCTGTGACATCTATGCAGATAGCTCAGTTGTCCACAATTGAACAGAATGACAGTCTCTGATGATGTCAACTGTCACAATGCTCAATGCAGAGAAAATGAATAAAAGTGGCCCTGAGCTCATATCACCACACATGTGCATCATACAGGCAGCCCTGTGACCAGAAGCCTGTGAGTAAGTGGCTCAGTATGTGGACCACAGAACACCAATATACCAGAAACACTGAGATGATGTGTGGCAAGCAGTGGAACCACTGTATGGAACACTTTGAAGTAGTGACAGATGGAATGGTGTGCAGCATCAGCTGCACACAAAGGAAGGAGCCACACCAAGGCATGGCAAGGCATGAGATGACATACTCCCACCTACCTGGCTCCTGTGAGGGCTGTGATGTGTCCAATAATCCCATCCTGTCTCTGCAGCTGAGTCAATTGTGACCAGGACCCACTGCTTCAGTTTGGTCAGCTGCTGTGCCTGGCTATCAGGGCCTATGCCTTCTTCGCGGTGTCGCATCACACCTGCCATCACTTACCCTTGACATCTTCGATGTCACGATTTCTGTAGTAGACCACATTGATCTGCCAGCAGATGTCCATTCACTGCCTCTGCTTTTTTTAAGACCCCACCTGTGATGAACTGACACCAACAAACACAAGCAGGTGTGCAAGGATTCTCTCAAGCATAAGTGTCACCTCACCCTCAGAGAATTTGGCCTTATGACTAGCCACTTTAGGTGCCATGATTGTGGATCAGTACTGCCTTTAGAGTTGTACATTCCAAACGTGGAGCTGTGCGGCCCAGACATTTCCGTAGATATGTTGTTATTAAGTGCCGTCGAGTCGGTGTCAACTCATGGTGACTCTCTGGTTAGTTGTCCTCAATTGTGTTCGGTCTTCAGTCATTGTTGACAGACTGCTACCTGTAGCTGCTGTTATTGTATCGATCCATCTCATTGCTGGCCTTCCTCTTTTGCATTGATCTTCTATCTTGCCAAAGATGATGTCTTTCTCTAATGATCTCTCTCTTCGCATGATGTGTCCAAAGTATGAAAGTCGAAGTCTTGTCCTCTGAGCTTCTAAAGAAAGCTTAGGTTTCATCTCCTTTAGTACTGACTGGTTTGTTCTTCGGGCAGTCCATGGTATACGCAGTATTTGCCACCAGCACTATAATTCAAAGGCATCAATTTTCTTCCTGTCTATCTTTTTCACTGTCCAGCTTTCACATCCATATGATGTTATTGAAAATGCCATGGCTTGAACAAGTTGAATCTTTGTATGGAGAGAGACATCTCTGCTCCTGAGAATCTTGTCTAGGTCTTTCATAGAATTCTGCCAAGAGCAATGCGTCGTCAGATTTCTTCTTTATTGATAGTTGATCCAAGTAGGTTAAAGTTGTCCACGATTTCAATTTCTTCTCCTTCAATGATGAACTTGTTGATTTTGCCAGTTGTCATGATCTTTGTCTTCTTTACATTAAGGTGCAGGCTTATTTTGAAACTATGTTCTTCGATCGTGAGAAGCAAAGTTTCAGATCATCTTCACTTTCAGCCAGTAATATTGTAGCATCAGCATAGCGAAGGTTGTTGATGAGTCTTCCACCAATCTTCACACCTCTGTTGTCTTCATACAATCCTGCTTCTCTGTTGATTTGTTCTGCATATAAATTAAACAGGTAGGGGGAAAGTATGCAGCCTTGTCTTACACTTTTGCTTATTTTAAACCATTCTGTTTCTCCTTGTTCCGTTCGAACTGTTGCTTCTTGATCAATGTGCAGATTATGCAAGAGAACAATCAGGTGATCTGGAATACCCATGCTTCTTAATGTGGCCCAGAGTTTCTCATGGTTTACACAGTCAAAAGCCTTGCTATAGTTGATAAAGCACAAATAGATATCCTTTTGGTATTCTTTAGTCTTTTCAAGTATCCATCTCACATCTGCAATGATGTCTCTCGTTCCGCGCCCTTTCCTGAACCCTGCTTGCACTTCAGGTAGTTCTTGTTCCAGGGATAGTTGTAGTCTCTGTTGAATAATCTTGAGTAGAATCTTGCTGGCATGTGGGATCAGAGCGATTGTGCGATAATTTCCACAGTCAGTTGGATCATCATTCTTTAGTATTGATATAAACACAGATCTTTTCCAGTCAGTTGGCCATGATGTTGTCTTCCGAATTTCTTGGCAGAGCCTTGTAACTACGGTAACAGCTGCATCAGATTGCTGTAATACCTCTTGTGGAAATGCAATCAATGCCTGGTGCTTTGTTCTTTGATAAGGCTTTCAATGCTGCTTCAACTTCTTCTTTCATCACCAATGATTCCGAATCATAAGGTACAGGTTGAAATGGCTGTTGGTCCACTTGATCTTTATCATATAAAATCTAAGTATATTCTTTCCACCTTTTCTTGATCTTCTCAGCATCATTCAGCATAGAACCTTGAGCCTCTTGTAACATTCCAATTTGAGGCTGGAATTTTTTCTTTAACTCTCGTAGCTTTAGGAAAGCTGATCTTGTTCTTCCTTTAATAGTTACTGCTTCTATTTCCTTGCATGTGTCATTGTAATACTTTTCCTTGTCCTGTCTTTCTGCACGTTGGAAATCTCTGTTGATTTCTGCAATTGTCTTTCTTTCTCCTCTGGCTTTAGCTTCTCTGCGTTTCTGGGCAATTTTCAGAGTTTCTCCATAGATATATGTGTCTGTATATGTCACAGAAACGGCGCTGACTTGATACGTCCAAACATTTGAAATGTGTTGGTTTGTGGATGCTTCTGGAAAAACCCACGGTGGCTGGAAATGTTGCCACAGCATAGCCAACACATCCAGGAGCCTTGACCCCAAGGAGCTTGGTAACCAATTAGCAGGAAATGCAGCATCCTGCAGAGACAAAACAGACAATATCTGTCAGGGTGGTAGTGTGTGTAGTGTAATTGTTTCAGCACTACCATATGAGCCCAGGGATATAGGTTCAAGGCCCATGTCCACTCTTTGTGTCCATGGCCATGTTACCCAATCTCACCCACACATCAGAGGAATGATAGTGGATGAGCCACATAATGTGGAATGATAGTAGATGAGCCTTGTCCTCTGTTGTGGCCCCAAGGAAAACCCATAATGTGAAGAGCATTCTGCTGTGCAGGAGTATAACATTCATGGCACACGTAGACATGAATTTAACATTTATGTGCTCAGGATCTAACCTTTGCTCTGCAAGTGTATTATCATGGACATCCACAAGATAAGGTGTGGCAATGTGTCAGTGTGTGTGGAAGTTTGACAGTGTTTCTGACAGATCCAAAAATTGCCCTGCAGGTATGAGTGCATTTGGGGGACCTCATTGGAGCGCCTGCTGGGGGCAAAAAATATCATGGAGGACATGCAACAATGATATGTGATGGCCACTGTTCCCTCTAAGCTGTGCGCGTGTGCGCGCGCACACACCTCGCAGAGCGAGCGCACATACTTTACAACAGAGCGCACAAAAATTACGGCTCTGATTCTGATAGAAAACAACACAGACGTCTTAAAATTTAAAAGTTATGATTGCAATTACTAGGAATTTCCCGCTTCCTTTAGTAATCGTCTATTTTCATTTAATTTGATTAAAATCAATGTGGTGTACATACTGTATTCTGATGTGTAGTCAAATTTTAAAGTATATAACTCTGAGTGTCATTATGTGGCGCACAAAAATTTAACCTTCCTTCAAAAGCTGCACACAGCTGATATTTTATGCGCACACAGCCTACAGAAAATTAGAGGGAACATTGGTGATGGCTCTGGTGCAGTGTGCAGACCAGGAAAGGAGGAGGGAAACCAGAAGACAATCATACCCAAGGATTACAAGGCTGAGGTGCAATTACCTGGACATGACTGATGACCTAGTTGTGCCCAGGTTCAGGTTTGACAGGGTTTGATACATGACCTGTGCAAGCAGCTGGAGTCCCACCCTGCCTCCATAACTCACAGGGGACTGGCAATACCTGTACATGTGAAGGTCACAACGGCCCTCGCCTTCCAGGCAGCAGTCTCCCAGTATCTCAGCCAGTTCCTGAGAGTGCTCCTGATGTTCATGGCTCAATACATAGCCTGCCCACAAACACAACAGCAGAGGCACCAGATGATGCTGGAATTCCATGATATGGCTTCCTTCCCATAAGTTCTGGGTGTTGTTGACAGAACACCAAGACGTTGTGAGGTTATATACTGCAACCATAAGGCACACCACTCCATGAATATGCAAGTTGTGTGTAATGCCCATAGGGAAATCACAGATGTTGTGGCCAAATACCCAGGATCCTGCCAAGACTCACACATCCTGAGCCAATCTGGAATACATGGCTGCTTTTAGATGGGCAAGATAATTGGCGGGTGGCTACTAGATGAGCTATCACACTGATACCTCCATAGCTGTAATATACAGGTCAAAGCATGGGCCAACATCCAATGGCCATACGATGAGAGGGCATTTTCCCTTGCCTCACAGCTCGCAGATGTGTACAGGGCAGAGGACGGCTAGGCCTAGAGAAGACATTGTGCAGAACATGGGTGAGGGCTCTAGGGATACTCTTAGAGCCATGTCCATATCCACACATGTGTGCATGTTAATACCATGGAGTGATCTGGCAACATAGGCAGAAGCCCATGGGGATCCCTGATGGTCAGAGGGCAAACACCACATACCAAGCCTATACCTCCCGCTATGCACATCTGTGATGGGGATACCACTGAGGCACATACACGATCCCAGTGCTACAAACAGGATGTAGAGCACTGGTTACACAGTCCCCACATGGGGTTGGGGGGGGGAGTGTCTCACCTTCACAATAACCCTGGCCCACATTCTGCATGTATACCTGCTGCACGTGGCTATGACAAGGTACATGCACCTTCGATGGACACACATATCTCGCCCAAGAGCTGGTGCCCCATGTCACTGGCTGCCACAGCAGACCACAGCCACAGACATATTGATCCTGCATGTGTAGCATACACTGTACCTCCCCTTTCTACCATGACACATTTTCTGGTCCTGTGTGATATAACCCTTCTCTCTACAGGTGACAGGGGATGCCCATTGAGGAAATGGATTATGACCTCACTGTCAATCCCAGCACCCCGGCCCAGCATAGATACAGTTGGGCACACCGAAGCACCTAGGGCATCATTGAGCAGACATTTAGACAATTGAAGAGCAGATTCCAATGCCTGGATAGGTTAGGAGGTGAACTGCTCTACCACCCAGCCAAGGTCTGCAAAATATTTATAGCCTGCTGCATACTCCACGACTATGTAGTAAGGTGCAGGCAGTCCCTGCCAGCAGAGACAGACCAGCCCCTGGAAGATGGAGATGACAATGATGTTGGGCCACATGTGCCCCTAAGACAAGCATTCTGGAGGGGAATTGAAGCACGTGACAACCTCATCCAAACACATTTTTCATGACGACTCAAGCTACACATCGCATGTCAATTATGTTCCAAGTGTTCCACATGCCCTGGTGCCTATGTAGGCCGAGGGATGAGCACACCAGTTACAGAACATCATGCCCTTAATGACTGACCTGAGCAGTAGCACACAAAACAAGTACCCATTGCACAAGATTGTTCACACCTGTTGATTTATTGTGCTACAAAAGCCAGTAAGATTGCCACAACACATGCACAGTGATGTTCTACAGACCCCTGTTGACCAGGCAGGACATGGTTAAATGTGTAAGGTGTCAGTGGGTATTGTATCTGGGTCTACTGGTTCCCAGGCATGTGTTCTAACCACTGCACTACACCCACGCTCACTCTCCCACAACTCCTGTGCCATGTTTCCATTGCTGCTGACAGGACTGCTGCCCGGGAATGACTGATACACCATCCTTGGCAAGCATCACACAACAGAGGGATACATGGTCATCGTCACTCACCCAAGGATTCCCAGGTCTGCTGTGAGGGATGTGTTGACCATCAACACTGCGCATCACATTGCATATATTGAGGTGTGCATTCTCCACACCCCACTTGTTGGTCCCCTTTTCAGCTGGTGAGTGCACTCACCCTGGGGATGTGGTACAGTGGTCAGGACACATTTGTGGGTTGCCAGAGATCTACAGGGTCAACATGTACATTTGTGCAATGGTAATCTACCAGTCATGTTACCTGGTGTACAGCAGGGACATTCCTCAGTTACCCCCCCCCCCCCCGACATCTTGCAGCCCATTTTTGAGGCAGCACCTCCATATGGACTCATCGCCATACCGTCTCACATGTCAGCATAACCATTTTGTGCTGTGGCAAACAAATGTGTCACACCCACACATTCATCACTTTGTGGTAGCTTGGCCAAGTGGTTAGCAGCCCAGGCCCCCCCTCCATATGTGGGTTTGGTCCCCATGAGCACCCCTTTTCATCCTGAGCAGGGCCCAGTACCCATAATCTATATGAAGATGGGCCTAATGAACAACCCATGAATCCCAGGGCAGCCGGGACACCAGGTGGTGACACATCAGTACCCTCCCATTGGCAGTCTCAGTTCACATGGTCTGTCACAGTTGTTGCCATGTGTATGTTTTGTTTACCAGTTATAACATAATGTATCATCCCCTGCATGCTCACACTGGTGCACCCAGCTCCCAACACATCTCATTCACTCACGCACCCACACTTATGCCTCTCCCTCCTCACTTACACTTACACGCATCCATATCTCCACACGCACCTCCCACCATCCCTTTTCATGACCATCTCACAAACATCCCATTTACTGTCCTGTACCCTACACCTCTGCCTCAGGAGCCACATGCCATGGGTATTGTGTAACTATAGGAGGTTGGCCCACAAGAGGGTGTTGGTCCTCTGGCCACTGGGACAGCCACCAATACAGTTCCCTCATGGAATGGTGTGGGGGGGGGCAGCTGTTGCCTCCTATTTCAGGGGTTCAGGCACCCAAGAATTGGAGGGCTGTGTGGTAGTGGCAGCAGCTGTGGGGCCATGCATTGTGGATAGAGTTGAGGGGTGCCCAGGGGCTGTAGTGCATTCTGGGTCAATTCTTCAAAGACTGTGTCCATGAGTAAGAAGCTAAACTACAAGTAGAGAGAGCAATGGGACCAAATAAGATACATCCCAGAATATTGAGGGAACATGGGGATGCTCTTACCCCTCCACTAAATGACCAATTCAGTATCTCTTGGGAGCCAGGGTGATCCCAGATAACTGGGGAATGGCACATGTGGTCCCTTTACACAAAAGCGTACATGAGTTTGTGCTTGTACACTGAAGGATGGTCTGTCTAACCTCTGTGGTGATGAAATGTTTGGAAATGCTGCTGAACAACAGCATGGTGAAGTATCTGGTGTCCATTGGATTGTCCATTGTGATTGTGATTGTCCATTGTGATTGTGATTCAAGACAGCATGGGTTCACCAGTGGCAGGTCCTGTCTGACAGGGCTGATTGATGCCTTTGACTTTGTAATCAGAGAGTTGAGCTACCAAAGGGCCCTTGGTGTGCTGTACATAGATGTCAGTTAAGCCTTAGACACTGGTCTGCACAGGCAATTTAGAAACAAGCTGAGCACCCTGGGGTTGGACCATGATATAAATGAATGGGTTAGACATTGGTTGTCTGGGATGTGACAAAGGGTACAGGTAAATGGTGATCACTATGAGAAAGAGGATGCTACCAGTGGTGTGCCACAGGGATGTGTTCCTGGTCCAACTATTTGTGATATCATAGTCAGTGATATTGGCGGAGGGCTGTCGGGTAAGGGCTGCCTGTTTGTGGATAATAAACAACATCTGCACTAGAGGGGGCAGATAACATGAGGAGGGATGTATAATGTTCAGAAATGTGGCAGATGAAAGGTCATGTGAGAAAATGCAGGGTCTTGCACTAAGGCTGCAAGGGACCAAGGGAGCATTACAGTGTAAGGGTTGAGGTACATCACTCCACATGAGAGGAGTGGTAGCTGGATGAGATTTGTGATGGTAATCATCATGCAGATTGACAAGTGGAAATGGTGATGCTAAGACCAGAAGGATGCCTGGATGCATGGGGAGAGGAATGGCCAGCAGAGAACAAGAGATGATAGTGCCTCTGTGTACATCTCTGGTGAGACCTCATCTACCATATTGTGTGGAATTCTGGAGACAAGACCTTGTAAAGGCTACATACAGGATGAAGTGGGTGGGAGGGGATGGATTCAGGTGTGCTATGCACAAATACCTGTCCATGGGAAGAGTGGTAGATGCGTGGAATACTCTCCAGTAGAGGTAGTAGAGAAAGAAACAGTATCAGATTTCAAAACAGCAAGGGACAAACACAGAGGATCTCTTAGGGAAGAAAGGGGACTGTTGCTGTGCATATGGATGGGCAGACTACATAGGCCATGTGCTCAGGTTATAAAGTCATGTTTTTATGTTTCCATGTTTCTAGCTATGGCGTGTCCACTTCCGTCCTGGTACTGGTATGTGCCCACTGCCTGGTACTTGGATGGGCAAGGCAGCTGTGTGTATGTGTGTATTTGTGGGTATGTCTCTTGAAGGACTACAAAAGGGGTCTGGAGAGAGATCTGCAATTGTTTACTTCTGAGAATTTTACTAAATCTTGGGGAAAAGGAATTCTTTAAATTAAAGCTGATTAATCTGTGAACCCAGTGTATTTGTTAAATCAGTCAGGGCCTAGTAGCAGCAAAGAGCTTTCAGTTTAAATTTAAAACATAGCAGAGAGCTTTCTGGTTAAATTTAGACCCCAAGACTCCCTCTATCCAAGCAAGGACTGTGGGACTCCCCCTGGAGTTTGGTCGCAGATTACTTTAGAAACACAGGACAGGATACTGTGTAGCAGCCAGCTTTTAATAAGTCTTCTTTTCCTTCCTCCCTTCCCGACACCCAGCCACCCCTGGGATAATCATTGCTTTATAGGTACTTAAAGCTCTTAAAGGAAAGGAGGTGCCATATTCACTCTCAGGTGCAGCTATTTATGCTCATCAGCATACATTAAGGACCTGAGATTAATTAAGCTTCAGGTGAACAAAGTACATTAAACGTATTAGGTATAGTTGTATTAGTATAAGTATCCCCAGCTACCCTTAATAAGTAAAGAACTTAAATATCTAAACACAACCTTAAAACTAAGATGCAGACAGCAGTCCAGCAGCGAGATAGGGGCTATCCATTCTTTTGCATTGAGTATCACATCTGGCCCCAGCACCAGCATTCAAATTACAAAGCGCCTCTCGGCGCGAAGAGAAGGTCACAGCTGCACACTCCCCTCCACCGGGGCCTGATCAGCATCGGGGAGTAGAGCGGGAAGGATCACTCCTCCCCGATCAGCTCTCCAAGGCCAATCCAGCCCCAGCACCAGCATTCAAATTACAAGGCGCCTCTCGGCGCGAAGAGAAGGTCACAGCTGCACGCTCCCCTGCACCGGGGCCTGATCAGCATCGGGGAGTAGAGCGGGAAGGATCGCTCCTCCCTGATCAGCTCTCCAAGGCCAATCCGGCCCAGCACCAGCATTCAAATTAAAAGGCGCCTCTCGGCACGCTCGTGCCTGAGGGCCTCGCCAGAGGGCCCTTTGGCATGGCCCTTAGGCGTGGACCAATAGCACCAACAAAATACTTGATCCAGTTCCACAAAATGCTACAAAACATGAAGATACAAAAAAAAGAAGAACCCAAACACAGCACAACAAATGCTTATCAAACAGCTTGAGTAATCCAGCTCCATCAAGCGGACCCTGCACAGCCTTAAATAGAAAAACTACCAACGAAGCACCGGATTGTAAAGTCTGAAGAAACTACGCCGCCTTCAACGAAACTAGGAGATTCAACAATTATCATCCTTCAAAAGGTACCAATTACGTTTTACATACATAACAACTAATTTAGCCTCCAGCTTCTCACAGCTAAAAATTGCAAATATTTCTAACCATTGTTCAGTTATTAGATAGCCTACAAACCTAAACATCTATAGCCTACAAACCTAAACATCCTCCCTTCAAAGGGCTATAATACTAATCTAAGAAAGAAGAATCACAAGAAGAGAAGCTGCCTCTGTCTGAATCTATATACACAAAAGGAAAAAAATAACCCCCCCCCCCCCAAAAAAAATGAAACCCCTGCACTCAGTAATGGCCCTTGGTATACTAATAGCACTGTCATTATTCACCACGGCTCAAGCCTTATCACCGGCTGGCTATCCTATACCGGTCATACATACATACCACCGACCAACCACCGAAAAAAGAGCATGTGACCCATTTATAAAGAAAACAGAGCGCAAACAATGCCTCATTCAAATCAGTACAGGTAAAGCAAATAGCACTAAATTCATGCTCAACAGAGAAACACCCAATTTAAAATGTGCACTCATTAATCCACGCTCCATCAGGAACAAAATACCTAACAGACTACGTTACAGATAACAACCTGGACATCCTATTTATAACCGAATCATGGCTCACAACAAATGACACAGTATTGATCAACCAACTAAAATCAGCAGGATACGACATCTTAAATCATCAAAGACCTAACAAATGGGGAGGAGGGGTAACCATACTAGCAAAAAAAGAATTACAACTTTCAAAAGGTCCAATCGAAATCACTCAAACCATGGATGTCCTCCTAGTTGAAAATTCAAGTATGACTACCTAATTTACAGACCCCCATCATCGAAAGGAGAAGAGCTTGCTAACATCACAGATTACCTCTGCAGCAGAATCACTCCTAACAGATACACAATTGTTCTAGGAGACCTAAATCTACCATCTACCACAACTCATCAAGCAAAAGGCTTTATAGAAACAATGAATGCATTGGGCTTTAATCAAAGAGTGCAAAAACCTACACACACTAAAGGAAATATCTTGGATCTCATTTTCCTCCCATATGACTCTCCAAATGATATACTCAATCAAAAATTATTGATCCAACAAATGCCTTGGTCCGACCATTACTCTGTCAAATTCAACAAACCATCCCTACCCAGTAAATCTATTACAAATCATCTATCAACAAAGAAAGTACCACAAATTCGACAAGGATCAATTTTTAAAAGAAGTATTACCTGAGATCCAAACGGACACCACAAATACTGACACATTAATAAGCAGATGGAACATAATAATAAACCAAGCTGCCACCATACCTAGCAAACCCACAACATCCAAAAATCAATCCAGGAAAAAAGGAGTATGGTACTCAAAAGAAGTACATGACCTAAAAAGACTCTTAAGAAGGATCGAAAGAAAATGGAGGAAATCAAAACGTCCTGATGATAAAGTAACCTACTTCAACAAATTAGAAGATTACAAATCATTAATTAACAACAACAAACTAGACTACCATACCAAACTAATCAAAACGGCACTAATCATGCCAAGAGAAATGTTTGACATTGTCAAATCCCTTACTACCAACCAAAAATAAGATAACTCAACATTCTCACCTGATACCAACACCATGGCTAGATGCTATAAAGTAAAAGTAGGCATGATAGCAACATCTAACTGCCAACTCAAAACAAGCATCCTCACTACCAATCAAATGTGGAAAACATTCACCCTTATCAACGAAAGACAGCTAGAAGATATAATTAAATCTCTTAACACCTCAACATTTCTACTAGATCCTTGTCCAGCAACTTGGATTTGATTGACTCGAGACCACCTATCTCCGCATATACTAAAGCTAATCAACTCCTCATTAGAAGAAGGATATATTCCAGTGGAATTAAAAACCGCCTCCATTCTCCCCATCTTCAAAGGACAAAACTCAACCTAGCTCCTACGGACCTATTTCAAACATGCCTTTTATGACAAAGATACTAGAAAAAGCAGCACAAAGCCAACTACAATACCATATAGACAGCCACGCTCCACTTGACCCTCAACAACATGGGTTCAGACTAGGACACGGAGTGGAAACCCTCATCATGGCCTTAACAGATAAGCTGCTAAAAGGCATTGAAAAACCCAATGTAGGTTTCATTCTAATATTCCTGGACATTTCAGCGGCATATGACTCCATAATACACGATTATCTCACCCACAGATTACAGGAAATTGGACTCACAGACAAGGTTCAGAAGCATCCAAGTTAAAATTGGTAACAACATATCAAAACCATTTTACCAAAAGTCAGGAATACCCCAAGGATCCGCATTATCATCACTTCTCTTTAACCTATTTAATCCAACCTATCTGCAGCATAATCAAAGAACATGTTTATGTTTATGTTTATTAAATTTGATATACCGCTCAGGCCGAAGCATCAGAGCGGTTTACAATAATATATCATTTGAGAAAATATGAAAGGAACGCCATTTGTAAGATAGGACAGAGTAGAGGACAGAAACAGTCAAAGAGATAAGACAAAAAGAACAAAGGGAATAGCAGGGTACCATAATATATGCGTGTGGCAGTCCAGATCACATCTTCCATGTTAACGTCAGGGCGAACGCCATGGTCCAACGCCTGAGGGCTACGCCAAAGGGCCCTCTGGCAAGGCCCGCAAGGTGCGGGCGCACCCCCGAAGCGGCGGTTTAAGCCGTTCTTGCTGGCATCCCATTTGCAGGCACTAGGAGGGAGGAGGGGCTCCTGCTCACAGCTCCGATGGCAAAGGCTGCTCTCTTGCGCGCCCCCGAAGCGGCGGTTTAAGCCGTTCTTGCTGGCATCCCATTTGCAGGCACTAGGAGGGAGGAGGGGCTCCTGCTTACAGCTCCGATGGCAAAGGCAAATGCTGATGATATAATGCTATAGAAATATAGAAATATGACGACAGAAAAAGACCACATGGCCTATCTAGTCTGAACTTCCATAACAACTACAACAGTCCCTTTTTTCCTTTAGAGATCCTCTGTGTTTGTCCCATGCTTTTTTGAATTCAGTTACTGTCCTCATCTCTATACACTCAAATCAATACTAAACAGCCAAATTTACAAAAAAATTGAAGAATGCTTCAATAGCACCACCACCTGGTTGACAAACCATAACCTCCATCTAAATATTAAGAAAACATATATTCTATTTATTACAAAGGGAAACTCTCCCTTTGTGGCTCTGAAAAGCCCGCACTGAGGGAGCTGAGACTGCATGGAGGACTCTGCTGGGCAGGGGGGGCACCGCGGGACGCTCGATGCTGCCGCTGCCATGGTGGCAGCGGCAGCAGCAACAAGTTTTTTTTTTTTTAATCTACCTGGGCTATGGTGGGGGGGGCTAAGACTGCAAGTGGGCTGATGGGGGGTAGGACTGGAAATGGGCTATGGGGGGGCTAGGACTGGTAATGGGCTATGGGGGGCTAGGACTGGAAATAGGCTGTTGGGGGGGCTAGGACTGGTAATGGGCTGATGGGGGGGGGGCTAGGACTGGTAATGGGCTATGGGGGGGCTAGGACTGGCAATGGGCTATGGAAGGGCTAGGACTAAAAATGGGCTATGGGTGGGCTAGGACTGGAAATGGGCTGATGGGGCTAGGACTGGTAATGGGCTAATGGGGGTGCTTGGAATGGAAATGGGCTGTGAGGGGAGGGAGCTAGCAACGGAAATGGGCTGGGGGGGGAGCTAGGACAGGAAATGGGCTGATGGAGGGGCTTGGATAAGACTGGAAATGGGCTATTGGAGGTGCTAAGATTGGAAATGGGCTGTGGTGGGGGCATGGATTGAAATGAACTCATGGGCTAGAACTGGCTCATGGGGGGCTTGGATTGGAAATGGGCTGAGTGGAGGGGAGCTAGGATTTGACATGGGCTGATGGTAGGGCTAGGAAAGGACTAGAAATGGGCTGATGGGGGGCTGGGATTAGAAATGAGCTGATGGAGGGACTCGGATAGGACTGGAAATGGATGGGGGAGCTAGGACTGGAAATGGGCTGATGGTGTGGCTAGGATAGGATTGGAAATGGGCTGATGGGGGGACTAGAAGGGAGCGGATGCTGGGTGGAGCTGGAACTAGAAGGGAGCTGATGTTGGGGGAGGATTAGAATGGGATGGAGCTGGGAGAGTGAAATGGAGAGGGGAAAGATATTTTGGGTGGGAGGGAAAACAAATCTACAATTGGCGGGGTATTGGGAAAGTAAGTGGGGATTGAGGATGGAGGGGTAAAATTTGAGTGGATGAAATAGGAATGTGGAAAAAACAAAAGGAGAAAGATTAGTATGTTAAAGCAGATGTAGAGAGAGAATGGACAAATGGACAGCAAACGACGGAGAGTTAGCAGAAGACACGAAGAAACCAGAAGAAAGTGGCTGGAGCAATTGCAACTGAAAAAAATGCACAAAAGGTGGAAAAATATCTCTTTATTTTTAATTTATTAACTGGAATATGTCAGCTCTGGGAAATGTGCATCATTAACGTCTGTGCTTTGTTTAGTACAAGAGGAAATTAATTGATAGCTTTATTTCTACAGTGTTGTTGTACATTCCCAGTTTGGCTTTTGGGGTTTCCAGTTTAATTATTGTCTTCCTGTTTCTAAATTGTGATTTCTTGTTTGGTGATGCTCTATGTTCTGCATGTGTAATTGAGGTGAGATATTCTGTTTATGTAATTCCTATTTGACATTGCCACTTGTTCTCTTTCCCCAGTAGGTCATGTATTGTTATTCTCTGAAATGTATTGGTTTAATATTTACAGTGTTGTCTTTTGATAGGTAATGGTGCTTTGTGAGTCCTGGTAGTGCTGTTACGATACGGCGGGTTTGCTATGGGTTCTAAATTTATTTATTTATTTATTTGTGCGCTTTTCTATACCGCCCCTTCCAGAGATCAGGGGCGGTTTAGAGAGAACATGGTAAACATCAATTACATAGAACATTTTTGAGCAAATAACTATTTTACAGAGAAAAGATTAACTATTTTACATAGATTGAAAATGTAAAATTAAATGGGCAGTGTTTGTAGTAGTTCCTAATGTGCCTGGCGGTTGGCACTAGATTATAGTAATGTAGAAATCTTTAAGTCTTTCTTTATCCATACACTCATTAAGAGGCATGTTTACTAAAAGTCAGCGTATGGTAACATTATGCAAATATTTATGCAAATGAGACCCTTTTGCAAATGAGGCAACGCACCCAGTCTCTGCACATGGCCCCGCACCACCCTTGGGCCGCCCCTGGCCATATACAACAAGCTAAAAATGCTCCAACATCTAAGACCTCTCCTCCCCACAAGCAACTTCAGACCAGCAGTACAGCCTATGATCTTCCCGCACCTAGATTTTTGTAATGCACTACTAAAGGGTCTCCCAAAACAAACAATCCACCGACTACAGCTAGCTCAAAATACAGTGGCTAGAGTAATAGCTCAAGTACCAATCAAAGACACATCATACCAGTATTGAAGCTCCTTCACTGGCTCACAATAGAGAGCAGAATTAAATTCAAGGTTATCCACACAATATTTAAATCCCTTCAAGCCGAGTCACCCACCTACCTGAAGAAGCTCATGACAACCACCCCGGACAACAGACCAAGGAGAAGCAACAACAAAGAACTCCTTGTAGTACCAGCCGGATTTAAGAATTGCAAATCTACGACATCCAAAAGAGCCTTCTCACTATACGCACCACAAGTATGGAACTCTCTTCCTAAAAATTTAAGAACCACCAAGGATCCAATAGCCTTCTGCAAGCATCTAAAAACATATTTATTTATTGAACATTTTCGTGAACTAATTACCTAAATAGATAAAACCCAGTAAAATAACCTCTCCATACAAAAATTAATTAAACAGGTAAAAATATACTAATACCACAAGATGACCAACGAGCATATACCCCACTGCTGAGTCTACCACTCTTATAAATAGATATCAGAGGACATTAACAGTTGCTAAAACGTTTCGCCCCTCCCCTTACCACCCCAAGTTACCTGTTTTATCATGTAAAATTGCTTCAAGTTTAATGTATTGTATTATACTGTTTATCATGTTTTATTGTAAATGTTCAGTTCTATGTAAACCGCCTTGATTCACAAAAGGCGGTAACAAATACAAATAAATAAATAAATAAGTAAATAAAATAAACATGTATGATTTTCTCCCAGTTGGTGAGGTGTCTTCCGTGTGCACTAGGTGCAAGGAGCTCTTTGCTCTCAGGGAATGAATCCGATCTCTGGATAGAGTAGCAGACTTGGATAAGGAAGACAGAGAGGTACATAGACGAGACCTACAGGGATATAGTCCTGAAATTCCACCCCCAGTCTGGCAGCATTCCTGTTGCCATGGAGGAGAGATGTCACGTGACAGGAGAGCATCACCCTGGTGTGGCAAAAGGTGATTCTGTAGCTAGGACCTGTCCTCCGAGTGATGTAAAACCTTCTCGCACCGAGGAAGTTTCTCCAGGGCCATGTGCCCATGAGGGAAGGGTTAGGACAGCCGTTATAGTTGGTGATTCGATCATTAGGCATGTAAATATCTGGGTGGCTGGTGGACGTGAGGATCGCAAGGTAACATGCCTGCCTAGTGCGAAGGTAGCAGACCTCACGCGCCACCTTGACAAGGTCTTAGATAGTACTGGGAAGGAGTCTGCTGTCTTGGTACATTGTCGGTACCAATGACATAGGAAAATGTGGTAGGGGGGCTCTGAAGGCTAAATTTAGACTTTTAGGTAGGAAGCTGAAATCCAGAACTTCCAGGGTAGCGTTCTCCGAAATGCTTCCCGTTCCACGTGCAGGACCCAAAAGGCAGGCAGAGCTCCGGAGTCTCAATGCGTGGATGAGACAATAGTGCAAGGATGAGGGATATAGAAGTTAGGGCACATCAGCAGAGAGGTTCCATGAAAGACACAGGTAGTCGAAATGCTCTTGAGTACAGAGCAGACAGAGCTTAAAGATTCCAAATTACCCCTGCCTACCAATAACCAGATAAATATGAATAAAATACAGTCTCTAAAATGCTTGTATGCAAATGCTAGAAGTCTAAAAAATAAGATGGAGAGTAAGAATATATAGCACAAAATGAGAAGTTAGATATGTTTGGTATCTCAGAGACATGGTGGAAGGAGGATAACCAGTGGGACACTGTGATACCTGTATACAAACTATATCATAACGATAGAGTTGATCAAATTAGTGGAGGGGTTGTGCTCTATGTTAGAGAGGGCATTGAGTCATAAGAACATAAGAACATAAGATATGCCATACTGGGTCAGACCAGGGTCCATCAAGCCCAGTATTCTGTTTCCAACAGTGGCCAATCTAGGTCATATGTACCTAGCAGTATCCCCAAGAGACACAAGTGCCACAATGCTTGTACTGGGTCAAGCATTGATATCTTCGGTCACTTCTTAATAATGGTTTATGGACCTTTCCTCCAGGAACTTGTCCAAACCTTTTTTAAACCCAGCTACACTAACAGCCTTTACTACATCCTCCGGTAACAAATTCCAGAGTTTGATTACACGTTGAGTGAAAAAATATTTTCTTTTATTAGTCTTAAATAGTTTACCCTGTCGCTTCATTGCATGTCCCCTAGTCTTTCTATATTCTGATAAGGTAAGCAATCGATCTACGTTTACCAGTTCCACTACGTTCATTAATTTATAGACTTCTATCATATCTCCCCTCAGCCGTCTCTTTTCCAGGTTAAAGAGCCCTAACCTTTTTAGCCTTTCTTCATAGGAGTATCCTTCCATCCCCTTTACCATTTTGGTGGCTCTTCTCTGAACCTTTTCTAAAATCGCTATATCCTTTTTAAGATACGGCGACCAGAATTGCAGACAATATTCAAGGTGCGGTCTCACCATGGAACGATATAAAGGCATTATAATATCTTTTGTTTTATTTTCCATTCCTTTCCTTATCATACCTAGCATTCTATTTGCTCTCTTGGCCGCCGCTGCACACTGGGCCGAGGGTTTTAACATGGTATCCACAATGACGCCTAAATCTTTTTCCTGGGTGGTGGTTCCTAATGTGGAACCTTGCATCGTGTAACCATACTTTGGGTTGTTCTTCCCTAGGTGCATAACCTTGCACTTGTCCACATTAAATTTCATCTGCCATTTTGATGCCCAGTCTTCCAATTTATCAAGATCCTCTTGAAATTTTTCACAATCCTCTTGGGTTTTAACAACTTTAAATAGTTTTGTGTCATCTGCAAATTTGATAACCTCACTCGTTATCCCACTTTCCAGATCATTTATGAATATGTCAAAAAGCAGCGGACCCAGCATAGATCCCTGGGGTACACCACTATTCACCTTTCTCCATTGGGAAAATTGGCCATTTAGCCCTACCCTCTGCTTTCTATCTTTTAACCAGTTCCTGATCCACAATAGTACACTGCCTCCTATCCCATGACTCTTTAGTTTTGCCAAAAGTCTCTGATGAGGGACCTTGTCAAAGGCTTTCTGAAAGTCCAGATACACAATATCAACCGACTCACCTTTGTCCACCTGTTTATTCACTCCATCAAAAAAACATAACAGATTAGTAAGACAAGATCTTCCTTGTCTAAAGCCATGTTGGCTGTCTCCCATTAGGTTGTGACTATCTACATGCTGAGTAATTTTATTCTTTATGATGGTTTCTACCATTTTTCCCGGTACTGACGTCAAGCTCACCGGTCTGTAGTTTCCCGGATCACCCCTGAAACCCTTTTTAAAAATTGGTGTTACATTGGCAATCCTCCAATCTTCAGGTATTAGAGATGATTTTAATGATAGTTCACAGATTACTGATAGCAGGTCTGCAATCTCATATTTCAGTTCTTTCAACACCCTTGGATGTATACCATCCGGCCCAGGTGATTTGCTACTCTTCAGTTTATCTAATAGTTGTAAGACATCTTCCCGATGTATCGATATTTCCTTCAGTTTTTCCGCACCTTTAAATACCACTTCAGTCATGGGTAACATCCCTACATCTTCCTCAGTAAAGACCGAAGCAAAGAATTCATTCAGTCTCTCCGCTATCGCCTTGTCGCCTCTTAGTGCTCCTTTAACCCCTTTATCATCTAATGGACCAACTGACTCTCTCACAGGTTTTTTGCTACGAATGTACTTGAAACGGTCTTTATTTCGCGTTTTTGCTTCCGCAGCAAGCTTCTTCTCAAATTCTCTCTTTGCCTGCCTTATCAATGCCTTGCATTTGATTTGCCAGTGCTTGTGCTGTTTCCAGGTTTCGTCGTTTGGCTCTTTTTTCCATTTCCTGAAAGATGCTTTTTTGGCAACAACAGCCTCTCTGACCTCACCTTTAAACCATGCTGACAGTTTTTTGGACTTCCTTCCACTTTTCTTAAAGCGTGGAATACAGCTGGTCTGGGCTTCCAAGATAGTATTTTTCAACAACACCCAAGCTTGATGTACATCTTTATCCTTTGCAACTGCTCCTTTTAGTTTTTTCTTAACTGTTTTCCTCATTTTATCATAGTCTCCCTTTCGAAAGTTAAAAGGTAGTACTGTGGATTTCCTTACTATCCCTCCTCCACTAATTAAATCAAAGGCGATCATGCTATGATCACTATTGCCAAGTGGCCCCAACATCCTTATCTCTTGCACTAGATCTGGTGTTCCACTAAGGACTAGGTCTAATATGGCTTCCCCTCTGGTCGGTTCATGAACTAGCTGCTCCAAGAAGCAGTCATTTATTTCATTTAGGAACTTTATCTCCCTAGCATGTCCTGACGTGACACTGACCCAGTCGATACCGTGGTAATTGAAATCACCCATTATTATTACTGCGCTGTAACATTTTTTAGCTTCCTTGATTTCTTTGAGCATTTCATCATCCATTTGGTCATTCTGGCCAGGTGCTCGATAGTACACCCCCACTGCCATTGCCTTCCCCCTTTTATATGGAATTTCAATCCATATAGATTCTACAGCAGATTTTGTTTCCTGCAAAACTTTAATCCTTTCTGAGTCAATGCCCTCTCTAACATAGAGCGCAACCCCTCCACCAATTTGATCAGCTCTATCATTACGATATAGTTTGTACCCAGGTATCACAGTGTCCCACTGGTTGTCCTCCTTCCACCATGTCTCTGATATTCCAATCATATCTAACCTTTCATTTAGTGCTATATATTCTAACTCTCCCATCTTATTCTTTAGACTTCTAGCATTTGCATACAAGCATTTTAGAGAATGTATTTTATTCATGTTAATTTGGCTATTGTTAGACATGGGTAAATTGGGATCATTAAGCTCTGTCTGCTCCATACTTGAGGGCATTTGGGCTACTTTACTCTTTTGTGGAACCTCTCTGCTTTTGGTAGTATCCTTCAAGAATACATTCTTCCGAACCATCCACTCTTGGGCGACTGTCGGCTGTTCCCCAGTTCCTAACAAATCCAAAACCCTCATCTCTGCACCATTGTCTCATCCACGCATTGAGACTCTGGAGCTCTGCCTGCCTTTTTGGTCCTGCGCGTGGAACAGGAAGCATTTCGGAGAATGCTACCATGGAAGTTCTGGATTTCAACTTCCTACCTAAAAGCCTAAATTTTGCCTCCAGAACCTCCCTACCACATTTTCCTATGTCATTGGTACCGACATGTACCAAGATAGCAGACTCCTCCCCAGCACTATCTAAGACCTTATCTAGGTGGCGCGTCAGGTCCACTACCTTCACACCAGGCAGGCATGTTATCAGGCGATCCTCACGTCCACCAGCCACCCAGCTATCTACATGCCTAATGATCGAATCACCAACTATAACGGCTGTCCTAACCCTTCCCTCATGGGCACATGGCCCTGGAGAAACTTCCTCGGTGCGAGAGGGTTTTACATCACCTGGAGGACAGGTCCTAGTTACAGGATCACTTCCTGCCACACCAGGGTGATGCTCTCCTGTCACGTGACCTCTCTCCTCCATGGCAACAGGGGTGCTGCCAGACTGGAGGTGGGACTTCAGGACTATATCCCTGTAGGTCTCGTCTATGTACCTCTCTGTCTGTCTTATGTTTTCCAAGTCTGCTACTGTAGCCTCAAGAGAATGGACTTTTTCCCTGAGAGCAAAGAGCTTCTTGCACCTAGTGCACACGTAAGACCTCTCACCAACCGGGAGAAAATCATACATGTGACACTCAATGCAAAAGACTGGAAATCCCCCATCCCACTGCTGGACTGCTGTCTGCATCTTAGTTTTAAATTTGTGTCTAGATCTTTAAGTTCTTACTTACTAGGGGTTGCTATGGGTATTTATACCAATAAAACTGTACCTAATACGTTTAATATACCTTGCTCACCTGAAGCTTAATTAATCTCAGGTCCTTAGTGTATGACTGATTTGGGTAATGAGCTTCACCTGAAAGCACCTCTTGTCTTTTAAGATGTGTAAGTACCTATAAAGCTATGATTATCCCAGGGGTGGGTGGGAAATAACACTTATTAAAAGAGGGCTGCTACACAGTACCCTGTCTTGTGCTGCTGAGGTAAGCTAAATTCTGTTTTGATTTAAATTATAGCTCTTAGCTGCTGCTAGGCTCTAACTTCTTATGAAATTTGAACTACAAGCTCTCTGCTGGGTTTTAAATTTAACCAGAAAGCTCTCTTCTGTGTTTTAAAACTAAAAGTACTTTTCTGATACTAGGCCCTGAGTGACTATTAAATGTACACTACAAGCTCTCTGCTGGGTTCCAAATGTAACCAGAAAGCTCTCTTCTGTGTGCTAAATTTAAACTAAAAGTACTTTGCTGTTACTTGGCCCTGAGTGATTATTAAATTTAAACTACAAACTCTCTGCTGGGTATGAAATGCAACCAGAAAGTTCTCCTCTGTGTTTTAAATTCAAACTTTAATTGCTGCTACTAGGCCCTAACTGATCCAACAAAAAACAGTGGGTTCACAGATTAAGTAGCTTTAATACAAAGAATTCTTTTTGGAAAATTACCAGTTTAAATGTCATAATAAGTTAGAGCCTAGCAGCAGCAAAGGGCTATAATTTAAATCAAATCAGAATATAGCTTGGCACAAAAGGCAAAACAGGGTCAGTACTCTTTGAGCAACAAATAGTCTTCTAGAGACCTTTACAAAGAGGCCTTCTACCTGGGGGGCTAGAGACCTCTGAAACCTTTTCAATAGGTGTTAACACCAGGTGGCAGGTCAAAAGGCCATTTTGAAAGACTCCTTCTATCCAAGCAAGGACAGTTAATCACCCAGGAAGTTGGTCATAGATTACCTCAGCAGCACAGGCATAAATAGCTCAACCAGAGCTCTGTGATCCTCAGTCTTGAAGGACTAGAAAAGGGGACTGTTACTTCTGGAGAGAGATCTGCAATTGTGAGTATGTACTTCTGGGAATTTTCTGAAAGGAATTCTTTGTATTAAAGCTAATTAATCTGTGAACCCACTATTTTTTGTTAAATCAGTCAGGGCCTAGTAGCAGCAGTTTAAGTTTAAATTTAAAATACAGAAGAGAGCTTTCTAGTTAAATTTAGAACCCAGCAGAGAGCTTGTAGTTTAAATTTAATAGTCAGGGCCTAGCATCAGCAAAGTACTTTTAGTTTAAATTTAAAACACAGAAGAGAGCTTTCTGGTTAAATTTAGAATCCAGCAGAGAGCTTGTAGTTTATGTCAAAATTTCTTTATTGAGACAACAATAGAAAAACAATTGACCACAGTGGGAACAAATGGCATTCCAATATTAATACATCATGGTATTCATTTCTCAACATATAGCTCCGAGAACAACAGCAAACAAAGGGAATTAAAACTTATCTAGACAAGAATTTGTGTCTCAACATTTTCTTTTAAAGTCCCCTTATAACAGAGATCTAAAAATGATAACTATAAAATCAATCCAGCACTGTACAAGGTTGCACAATAAAGTAAAGTACAAAGTACAAAAGGCAGGCAACATAATAACATAAATCAGCAAATAAGGTCATCTCACACAACAGCAGGTACGAAACAAAACCTAAAGGGGAAACCACCTGCCAGGGATGCCGCCAAGGAGCAATCCCAGAGCCCTGACCCAGGCACGTACCCCAAGGAAACCCTCTTACCCTTGGGCCCCAAAGGAAAGCCCACCGAGAAAAAGAAAAAAAACCAAAACTACCGAAAGATGAAGAGAGTCTAAATAGGTCTATCCCCCCCTCTGACCCCCACAACAATCTGACCCAGCATCAGACGGACTCGGGGTGCACTCTTCTCCCACGTCCATCCCGTACCACCCAGGGAGTCAGATCTTCGAAGTACCTCTCCTCCTAGAACCCCCCCTCCCCCCCACCCGCCCCGCCTCTCCCCTCCCTCCCAACTGGCATATGCCAACATGAAGGTCGTAAGTATCCATAGATGAACCTAGGGAAATCCTAAGGCCAGTAAGAGCAAGGAGCCTCACACCCCACCCAGAATCCGTCGACGAGTGGGCGTCGGTAAAGAATCTAAATGGGGTCCCCACCTCAACAAAAAGTGCTGCCACCGCCCAGGATTCCCACCAGCCCGAAGCCATTCCATTAAGAGCACTTCATGCAAGCGCCTCCTCCACACACCATACGTTGGGCCCCTAGCATCCACCCACCTATGCAAAATAGTCATTCGAGCAGTCACCAACACCAAACGCACCCATTGCACTACCCCCTGCCCCACCTCTACCTCCCAAAATTCCTCCCACACATCCAACACCACATTCACCGCTTTAAAAGCCAACAGGCGCCGCACACACCGCCCCAAATAGGTGAACACCTGTCCCCAAAAGGCCTGGACCCGCGCACACCCCCAGAACATATGACCCAGCGTAGCTCTACCAGCGGGGACAGTCGGGGGAACCCACAATCCCAGCCTTCCATGCTCTAAGGGGAGCAAAGTATAGACGACGCAACAATTTATATTGCATGTCCCGAAAGGTCACCAACACACTGAGTTTCGGAATAGCAGACAGCCCACCTAACAGCTCTTCACTCGTCACCGCCTCCCCTAGTTCCTGAGTCCAGGCAACAGCCAGTTTGTCCAGTGCAACCGGCTGCACCACTTCCCATAACATTTTGTATAGCCAAGATATCCGGGCCTCTTGCTCTCCCCCCAGTAGGGCCACCTCAATACCAGAGCTAACTTCACCACGCAGCGCCTCCGGGGGCACAGTACGAATATAGCTATGAAGCAGGGCGTAGAGGAAAACATCCCGGCCCCCCAACGGATACTGCCGACGCAGCACGGAGAACTCAGCCACCGCACCCTCTGGCGTTACCACATGCTCTAAATTCACTATCCCCATTTGGGTCCACCGCGCAAAAAGACTCCCCCCAAGTCCTGGTAAAAATGCACCATTACCCCGAATGGGGAGATAAGGAGAATAATTTGCGGCAAACTTCCGGCTCTGACAAAAATACTTCCACGCCCTGCAAATGGGATCCAGAACAACAGCACGAAGATCCCAATCCATCTCCCGCAGCACCCTCGCATGCAAAAGGTAGCGCAAGTGAAAAGGCCGCACAGCCTCCCGCAACATTCCCAGCGGAGTATATTCTCCCAAATCCCAAAGCCAATCCCGAGCATACCGTAATAGGCAAGCTATATTGTATTTCCTAATGTCGGGAAGACCCATACCTCCTGCAACCCAAGGTTGCTGCAACACCTCTAGGCGTACTCGAGGCCGCTGACCCCGCCATAAGAATTGATTAAGTAACTTGTCCATCTTACACAAATCAGAACGTTTCAGCAACAACGGGAGAGTCTGCAGCACGTACAAAATCCGAGGAAACAGCGTCATCTTGAATAGGGCAATACGCCCCCCTAAGGATAAGGGCAGGTTCCGCCATTTATCTACACTAACCGTCAAAGCAGTTAAAAGCTTAGAGACATTCAACTGGTAAAGGCCACCCAGCTCCCCCGATATATAAATGCCCAAATATTTGAATTGCCCCCGCGCCCATTTCAGAGGAAAGTCACCCTGCCAACCCCGCTGCGCTCCGGGGCCCATTAACATTGCCTCAGATTTATCCAAATTTAAGCGAAAACCAGAGGGCACCCCGTATTCATGAAGAAGTCTAAGCAAGTGGGGCAACCCCTTCTGAGGGTCCGCTAAATGCACAAGCAGATCATCAGCAAAGGCCACAACGCGAAATTCCATCCGCCCCACTGGGACGCCCCAAAACTGAGAGTGTGCCCTAATCCTGATCAAAAGAGGCTCCAGGGTCAGAACAAACAGGAGCAGAGACAGTGGACAACCTTGGCGCGTCCCTTTTTGAATGGGAAAGTCTGAGGTCAGGTTCCCATTCACCATGATGGCCCCTATCGGGTCCGCGTACAAAAGTCGTACCACATCAACAAAGAAGCCAGTAAATCCCATGGCTCCCAAAACCTGCTACATGAACCCCCAATTGACCCTGTTGAACGCTTTTTCAGCATCAAAACTGATAAGCAGAGACTCCAGTTGAGCCGCCCGCCCCGCACAGACAGAAATCAAAAGGCGCTGCAAACTATGATCAGAGATAACCGAGGGACCAACTTCCGCTGCTAGCACCCCGCTAAACAGGGAGTCCGAGAGCAAGAAATAATCAATGTGTGACCACGTGCCATGGGCCCTAGACATGTGAGTATACTCTCGGTCCCCAGGGTGTAAAACGCGCCAAATGTCCAACAGCCGATTCGCTTCACATAAACCCCACAGTCTCCGCTGACTCCTCCTATCTCTCCCCCCAGCCGACCCAGATCTATCCATGTCCTCATCTAAAACTGCATTAAAATCCCCTCCCATAATGACTTGATAACCAGCAGTGGATGTCAACAACCGAGTCAAAGCCTGGTAAAATCGAGCCTCATATACATTAGGGACATACACCGAACACAGGGCTACTTTAGTACCATCAAGCAGCCCCAACACCATAACATAGCGACCCTCCAAATCTAGTTCCACTTTCTCCTCCACCCGTGCACGTGCTTTGCAATTAAAATGGCCACCCCTCGTTTCTTCCCAATTGCAGGGGCCCCATAAACCTTAGCAATGTAGCCTTTACACAATTTCGCATGTTCAGCCTCAGATTGATGTGTCTCTTGCAGCATACTAATCCCTATTTGCTTTCGTTTTAGTTGTTGTAATACTTTATATCTCTTAATCGGTGAGCCCAGACCGCATACATTCCAGGAGGCTATCTTAAGGCCCTTACCCATTACCCCTCCAACCAAAGGGTCTCCAAAGAACAGCAACCATTCCCTTACCGTGGCAAGAACCCCCCCAGCCTAGGATTCCCCCCCACATCCATTCACCCCGACTCACCAGCACACAGCTACGGACACAAGCACACACATTCACCAACTCGAACAGACCCACAAAGCCAAGCACATACCAGCCGCCCACCATCCCCCATACCTGAGTAAGCTGAACAACCTCCCTCTGCCCAAGCCCCCCTCCCCCCTCTCCCCCCCCCACAACTCCCCAACTCCCTCTCCACTCTCCAGCTGTCGCCCTGGCTCCCCAGGTTCCCCCACCGCTTCCATGCCTTCCGAGACATGTAGAGCCCCCCCCTCCCCAAACCCACACAGATGTCTGCCCCGTCTTCCCCCCCGGCTACAACAGGCCCTACAACCCAAATCCTCACCCATTCCGCCCTAAGTATCCCAGCCTAAGTATCCCTCCCAGCACAAGTAACAACAGTGGCTACAACACCACCCCCCATCCAGAAGACCCCATAATGACCATAGTGAAAAACCCATATTGAAATTGAAAACCTTCCCCAGGGTCAGAAGTAATGGAATGGTAGAGGGCAAATTCTAAGAGAAAAATAAGAGGAAATAAAAGGAATGACGCTCCCCAGTACCCCCACCACACCCACAATCAGCCCCCCCATCCCTCCACATACTACAAACACTTAGCAGCACCACACTATAAGGGGGGACAGAGGTGGGTACAATGAAAACAGTGAAAAAGGGAGATACCCCAGAGAACTGCCGAGGTGTGTATGCTGCAAATGGGTAGGCATCTATTACTAAAAAAAACCTAACAAACAAACAAGTGCCCCAACTAATCTAGGGGGAAGGAACAAATTAACTTTTTCTCCCCACTAGCAGAGGTCAAGTGCTGTCAGATCTACCTCTAGCAGGCCCCTTGAGACCCCAGTCAAGCCACAGGCACCCAACTCCGCAGCCAGAAAACAAGCACGCCCGCTTGTGGGGGAATAGGGCAAGTGTGAGAAGGGGTCAGCATTTCGCCCATGGTGGCCGTTGACACTACATACATAGCATTTAACACTCAGGAAAAGAAACATGAAGCAACATCCAGTATAACCAACAACATGGCGATATTCCCCCCCAAACACCACACATGCCTACATAGTCCAGGGATAGCTCGAAGACTCTACCGGCCCACCCAATGGAGGACCCCAGAGTCACCCGCATTGATTGCAATAGTCCAAGGCCTCCTCTGGCGTAGAGAACACGCGGCGTCCACCCGCGCCATCCACCCGGAGCAATGCAGGATAGGCCAAGGTGAAACGGATGCCCTTCTCCACCATACGGCCACAGACCTCTTTGTAGGCCCTACGCCTCTGTGAGACCCCGGCTGAATAGTCCTGAAAAATCAGCACACTGCAGGCAGATGTACCAGAGCGCCGCGATTGTCTCGCCGCATGCAAGACTCCTTCCTTTTGGGCCTCGTTGAGGAACCGGGCAATGACCGCTTGGGGCCGAGTATCGCCGGCTCTATAAGGGCCCAGCCGGTGCGCTCTCTCCAGGGTGATCTCGCCGAGCCCCTCTGCCAGCGACAGGTTAGCAGGCAGCCACTGCTCCAGATACTGCCGAAGATCTCTATCCTGTACCGACTCTGCGATTCCAATAAAACGTAAGTTGTTGCGGCGACTCCGATTCTTGAGGTCCTCGAGCTTATCTGCCTGTTTCTGCAGGGCCTCCTCCAGCTTTTGGATCCTGGCCGCATCGTGCTCCCGCGTGTCCTCCAGGGTGCTAACATGCTGTTCCACTTGCTCCACACGGCCGGCAAACTTGGAGACCGCCTGTGCCACCGCAGTCATCTGAGTCGCGAAGCCCCCCAGGTGGTCCTCCAACGCAGCCACTACCGCCTTAGAGACCTCATCCACCATCGCGCAGGAGGCAGTGGTATTCGGGCTGGGCATAACAACCTCCGCCATTTTACCTTCTCCGCCCCTGGGCTGCTCCTGCCGCTGGATTTTCGTGGCCATGCGATGCACAGCTATTCCGGAGCACTAGATTGTCCCCCTCCACGCAGACAATATCTCCCCCTACTAAAATCAAGCAGGGGGGGCAGCAACACACCAATTAAATAGGGAGGGGGGGCAATTAGGCTCCGGAGCTAAGAAGGAGACGCCCTTCCTAGTCCACCATGCCACCGGAAGCCTGAGAGCTTGTAGTTTAAATTTCATAATAAGCTAGAGCCTAGCAGCAGCAAAGAGCTATAATTTAAATCAAATCAGAATATAGCTTACCTCAGGAGCACAAGACAGGGTGCTGTGTAGCAGCTCTCTTTTAATAAGTGTTATTTCCCTCCCTCCCTCCCCAACACTCACCCACCCCTGGGACAATCGTAGCTTTATAGGTACTTATACATCTTAAAAGACAGGAGGTGCTTTCATGTGAAGCTCGCTACCCAAATCAGTCATACACTAAGGACCTGAGATTAATTAAGCTTCAGGTGAACAAGGTATATTAAACGTATTAGGTACAGTTTTATTAGTATAATTATCAGGTGAAACTCGTTACACAAATCAGCCTTACACTAAGGACCTGAGATTAATTAAGCTTCAGGTGAACAAGGTATATTAAACGTATTAGGTACAGTTTTATTTGTATAATTATTTATTTATTTATTTTATTTGTGTTTTTTCTATACCGCCCCTTCCAGAGATCGGGGCAGTTTACAAGGAACTTAAAAACAATATAACATACAGTGAAATATTGTATTGCATAGAACATTAATGGAAACATAATAACTATGTTACAAAGAAAACAGTGTGTAAATTATTTACATGGTTAAAACAAAACTATTTACAATAGTTATTTGTAATCGTATGTACAGTGTTGGGAGGGGGGCTGTTCGGAATAGTTATTAAAGGAATTAGTTAGGATTTAGCTAGTGAGAAGTATCAGAGATGGTGATAAGCAGATGCTAACTGGAGTGAGTCTTGGATTAGGTGGGGTAGAGTTGTGTTTGGTTAGTTGTGTATTCTTGCATATTATATTCGATTGTAGGTTGTAGGTTGCTGTAATGTTGACTAAACAGGTAGGTTTTAAGTTCCTTCCTGAAAGAGATAAGGTCCTTAATCTCTTTTAGGTTTAGTGGTAGTTTGTTCCATTGGCTGGGAGCATAATATGAAAAAGCAGTGTTGGTGGTTGTTTGTTTCGATTTTCTCACGGCATTGGGAATTAATAGCATGTTGAGATTTGTTTTTCTTCTAAGTCTGTTTTCTGGAGGAGTCTGAAGTAATGATGCTAACTGAGATGGGGCTAAGTCATTAATGAGTTTAAAAGTGGTGATAAGGGTTTTATATTGAATCCTACTAGAGATTGGAAGTCAGTGGAGAGCGTATAGGAAAGGGGAGATGTGATCGAATATTTTGGCTTTTACAATGATTCGAGCAGTGACATTCTGATGTCAATGAGTGGTCTGAGTTGCTGTATGGTTCTGAGCTTAAAAAATATAGTTTTGGCTGTCTGTTTTATGTGGTGTGTCATGCTTAGCGTTTTGTCTAATGTAACTCCAAGGTATTTAATTTCACTGGGAGATTTGACTGGGAGAGTAATGTTCATCAGGTTGATGGAAGCTGGAGGGGTGAAGTTGTATTTCTGGTTACGAAGAGTGCTTCAGTCTTTTTGAAGTTGATGTCCATATGGATTGAGCGGAGCCACTGTTCAGCTTCAGAGAGGCAGGTGGCGATTTTGTTGAAATTAAGGTTATTTATGTCACAAGGGGAAAACAGCATGATGTCATCTGCATAGATAAAATAGCTTAGATTGTGGCGTTGAAAGATTGTGCAAATAGGTTGGATATAAAGGTTAAAAAGTAATGCGGAGAGTGAGGATCCTTGTGGGATACCACGTTCTTGAGGGAATGGTAGTGAGTGGGAATGATCTATATGAACATATTGGAACCGATTTGAAATGTAGGATTTAAACCAGTTAAGAGTGGTATTTTTTAAACCTAGATGAGATAGTCTGGACAGGAGAGTATTATGGTCTACACTGTCAAAGGCTGAGGAAATGTCAAGAAATATGAGCAAGAAGGCTTGCTTCATATTATCCATACCTCGGATTAGTGAATCAAAAAGGGATATGAGTAAGGTTTCTACTCCGTGATATGGGCGGAAGCCATACTGGTGGTCATCTAAAGGGAAGTTGGTGTCAATATGATCTTGTAGTTGTATCTGAGCTACCTTTTCGATGATTTTGGCTAAAAAAGGTATGCTGGCAATGGGGCGATATGAGGAAGGGTCAGTACTGTTAAGGGTTTTATTTTTTAGTAGAGGGCGAATCGCTGAATATTTGAGGTCATCCGGCATGAAGTCTTGCAGTAGGGATTGGTTTACAACTCTCAATATGTACGGAGCTAGTTCGGATTTTGCTGCCTTAATCCAAGACACCGGGCAGGGATCAAGTAATGAAGTGGTAGTATTGAGGTTAGATATAGTTGCCAAGAGTTGTTTGTTGGAGATTGTATGGAATGAGCCCCACTCAGTGCTGGTATTTGATGTGGTAGGGGTCAGGACAATACCTTGACGGGTGTTTAGTTTAAGCTTATTGGCAAAATGGTTTGCCAGGCGTTGCGGGTCTATTGGTGTTTTGTTAAGGGTATGATCAGGAACCTTAGTTAGAGATTTAATAATCTCGAAGAGTTCCCTGGGTCGGTTGATAGCCTTAGATAATGTATTAGTATGGTATAATCTTTTTGTGTTGTTAATAGCTTCCTTGTAGGTTTTAAGGTTTGTGAAGTATTGAACCCTAAGTTCAGTGATTTTCTTCTTCCGCCATTTAGCCTCTAATTTCCGAAGGTTTTTCTTTAGTGTAGCAAGCTCGGAAGTGTACCATTTCTCAGACGAAGTACTTCTAGGTTTTCTTTTATTTGAAGTTAAGTATTTCGCTTCCGCCTCAATAATGGAGTTCCAAGTGGATACAAGTTCATTGAGATTATTTGAGGTATTGTCTAATTTTGAAGAAATAGCTTCCAGAAAGTTTTCCTTGTTAAAGTGGCGGAATCTTTGTTTTGTGCATTTGACGTTGCTGTGAGCAGAGTTAGTGGGTTGGGATGGAAGAGAGAAATGTATCATGAAATGATCAGACCATGGTACCTGAGTTGTGGTGGTTGGAGTAGAAGGCGGTGAGAGTGTGAAATGTGATAGTAGGAAAATTAAATCAAGGGGTATGTTTACTAAACCGCGTTAGTGCAGTTCGCGTTAGGAGCCGCGGTAATAATCAAAACCCCAAATAAGGAGATGGGCGGGATATCGTAACACCTAATGTGTGTTCCAAAAACTAACGAGCGTTACAAGGCGCCGTGGCGCATCACCGCGCGTTAAGCATAAGAAGCCACCCAGACATACATTACCGATACAGAGCTGTAGCACAATGGTTACTGCACTGACTGCTGATACAGGCATAATGGGTTTGAGTCCCCAGGGTGCCAGATGCATAAGGCTGGCTGACGCAGCATCCTGTACATTATATAGTGAGTGAGGGGGCATGTATATGTTTTGTTTTTTTTGTAGGGTTGCCAGCAAACACCCCCACACAGTGGTGTACCTGAAGGTGCCGCAGAAGGCACCCCATAACGCACACCATAGGCTACATGATAAAGTGGACTGTCCGCTGAGGCACATCAAAATGTCCCCCATAGAACATCCTATAAGGGAACGTAAAGGGAGCCAGATAAGGTGACACATGGTGCGCCCTATGAGGCTCTGTAAGGTTATATTACGCTGAGGGGCTGTCGCTGGTAGCAGTCATGTGTATTAAAAATATATAACGCAGCAGACAGCCCTATAAAAGGAGTCCACTGTGGGTCTGAACCCATGACTACTGGCCCCACAGGCAATGAAGGAACCACTGGCCTGCAGCCCCATAGCTGCTAACAACCCCCTGGCTGGCTACTGAAGGGCAGCAGGACACCACCCTAACTGCCTGCTGTGTTGGCTAGGATCTGTACCAATGCAGGCATACCCATGGTGCACTGCACATGCAGACCAGTAGTCCAGAGATGAACACAAGAAGGGGTACGTACCCACATAGCCCCCTGGTATGGTAAGGTGAAATGACTGTGTGCATCACTGTCACATAGTAGCAACACACAGTATCCCAACAGGGTGCCCCATAAGAAGCTAGAAAAGGTGTCCTTTAAGGCAGCCTGATCCATAGCATAATGGGTAAGACACTGTCAGGTGGTGCAAGGTCTGTGAGTTCAATTCCCCCTGTGTGCCCAAGGACCAAAGCTGCCTGCAACAGTACCCTCAACAAAAAGTAGTCACTCATATGTAGAACCAGTCACCACTCTGTTTAAACCATAGATAACCCCATATTTTTGTCGGACACAAACAACCTGAGAGGTGGGAAAAAATGCCCACCTCCCCTCATTGGGAGCGGCCGTTTAATCAAGAGAGCCTCAGCCCCCAAAGGTAGAAAACAGTGTGAATCTGCAGCCAGAACCGGGTGTGTGAAACGTACAAAGTCAAATATATACACAATTCATTTAATAAAGGAAAGACAACGTCAAACTGTGCTTGAAACAAGGCAGGGGACAACCCAATTGTCCTGCCATTGTAAGCCAGCAGCAAACACCACCAGGACATGCATTGTTTTGCCCAACTATGGGCCCTGTACTAAGTGAATGTGTCCCTGCCAGGTGGGCGTATCTGTGGATGAGTGTGCGTCATGACCCCCACACTAGATCAGTAATGTCATAGGTAGTCTGTTTTGTACGTCCAACAAGTTCTGCTGGCAAACACCCACTCACAGGGATATAACCAAAAGGTGTCATATAGGGCACCCTAAAAGCCACACCAGAGGGCAAAGGTTAATGTGCAGTGTCCGCCAGAGCACCCTATAGGGTGTGTCACAAAGCGCCCCATAGGGCATGTTATAGGGTCCCTGATGAGTCACTGTGAGGAGTCTGCAGTGTGAGGGTGTTGCTGCTGTCAGCACCAATGTAAAGCAAGATAACAAAATGCCCCTCCAAGGGGCGCCAAATGATCCACTGTGTGCTGAAACCCATGACCTAGGGGCCCCCCCAGGCATGGAAGTAACTATTTGCTCATATTGCTAGTGCAAATAACACAGTCCCAATAATGAGGTGGCCAGCTACTGGAGCAGAACTGTCAAATGACCCAAACACCCACACCAGAACCACAGAAGTTGCACTATGTACATACAAGGGATGCCTGACAAGGAAACAAAGCAAGGTCTCAGCAAACAAGGGCATATGGCAAACACAATCAAGACCAAGGCCATGATCATTACCAAATATATAAGGCCCAATAACATCACAGACCCCTTTCCAAAACTGCATGTCACTGGCAAAAGCAAAAGCAAAAACAAACATACTATGGTTATTGTGCGCAAGAAAATGCAGATGTCCATAACACCTGAACCACAACCCCCTGACTGTGCACCGAGGGACGCCATGTCTTCACCCAAGGTGCCTGCTGGGGTGCTAAGGATATGGGTGTATGCAACAGTACCCATGGTGCACTGCACATGCACAGCAGCAGTCCCGAGATGACCATAGGAGGGGGTAGGCACCCCCGCAGCGCCTGGCCCGGAAGGGAGAAATTAATATGTGCGCCACTGCCATAGAGCAGCAAAAGACAGTAGCCCAACAGTGTGCCCAAGAAGAAGCCTGAAAAGGTGTACCAGTACGGTGTCAAGACAGGTGTCCAAAGCTAAGTGCAAATGAGGTACATAGGGATAGGAGAGTGCTGATGGAACCGTGGCCCATAGAACAATATGGCACGGTGCTCCACAAATGGTATGTTTGCCAAGGTCAGTGTGCCCTAGGGGCTGCAAGGTGTTCCTGGAGGGCCTGCAGGACCTGCGTGGAACAGAGACAGATGTAGTACAAACACCTAGAACCCACAGTAAAGACAATGAACAGGCGACAGATGGAGGGCGAGTAGGGAGTTAACGGACCCTCATCCCTGACAGCATCACACGTGTCTGGCAGCAGCGCAGACAAACATGGCGGTGGCAGCAGCATCACAGCAAAGGGTGTTGGCACCCTGGAGTACCGGAAAAACAGTGTGTGGCAGGTGAGGAGAATATGTGTCCCCCAGTGGAGGGTGAGGTGGCCAGAGGAGTGAGTCGAAAATGCAGAAGAGGCACAGGACCACCAAGCAAAAAGAGATGCTATGCAGACAAGGGTAGCAGGGTAGGATACGGGGCAACAGTCCACAGCAACATACAGGAAATCTCACACCACAATGATGCAGATAGATAGACCAAAGGATGGACAGCAAATGTGATTAGGATAATATGAGCGGCCAGGACGTAGAAGCCAAGAAATGAGTGTTACAGCGACCACAGGTACCAGTGCAGGAAAAGCATAAAAACAGGGGAACAGAGAGAGTGCAAAGCTATGACCACTAGGATGGAAAGCACTGCAGAAAAAAAATGACCACAACAACACCCTGAGGCACACAGAAATGGATGCAGACAGGATCACAGCATGTCAACATCCAAAACCACAGCTGCGTGTCAGGCGATGGAACCACAGAGCGTAGCCAAGATGCAGTACACATGTGGAGGAGGGGTCCACAGCCAACAACACAGTCCACAGGTGGGATGGAAGACACATATGAACAGGTCCACACACACACACACCAGGAAATATAATGCAGTGTAAACAACATGCAACTGATCAGGGGAGTGACACATGAGGGGTGGAAGGGGTTAGGCCAATGGAGGGCCATGTGGATGGGCTGTGGAAAGGGCAATGGACTGAAAGAGGAGCATGTTAATGACCAACAAGATCAGGGATGAGGCCCAGGCCAACCAACATCAGCAGCACCAATACACAGGTAGCCCAGCACATGCACCACTCCAGGAGGAGAACTACAATTAGTCCAGACAATGTGGCACAGGGGCAGCAAACATGCCATACGGACATTAACAGCTCAACCATGGATGGGTGGGCGGAGATGTGATGGGGCTGCACACATCATATGGCCAAGTAAGCAGCAAACAAGGAAGGAAAAGACAACTGCCAGGTGTCACCCAAAATGTCAAGCACACGAGTGGCAATGAAATGGGGTGACCAAACACCCAAATATCCAAAACAACGAAGGTGCAAACATCTGTCCCCAACAGTCAATCACCAGACCCAAGCAGAAAGCATATTCTGCATTCCGGTGCACCATATGACGTGAAGAACGACATGGGGCCTGTGTGGCAGCCAACGTCGCAAGGACACACCCAACCCACGTTGCGACGCCACCCACCTGTTTCTGCCCGTGGAGCCTACACACCCTGACCACCCCCCGCTGGTGCCACCCAAAATCCAAAGCCCTAACTCAGCAGACTTTGCAAACAGACAGTAATATGTGAGGTGGAGGGTCTCATCATGACATGTCCGCACAGTGTATGCACTCACTGTATGCACAGCAGACACCATTCCCAGCAAACAAAAGACTCTGGTGAAAGCATGCAGAGTGACAAGGCCACATGCCATGCCAACAGTGATGGGTCAAAAATCACCAACCCATGTACAGCTCATCACCCCCCTACTGCAAAAAAAGAAACACCCAAACAGGTCATGGCAGCAACGGCAAGCAGGTCACCGCAGGAACAGTAACAATAGGCCAGCAATGAGTCAGAGAAAAAGGCCTGTGTCCAAAGTGCAGAGGACTATCTCCCTGTGTCACCAACATCCAGGAACGCCCTCACATGGGTGCTGTGGCCAAGCACATATGGATGACGGGATCACCAGATGCAGTGGAGCACATGTGTCAACATTGTTGTCAGTGTCCTGTGTGAAAAGATGCAGATATCAGGTAAGGGAATGGCACACCCACCCACGACCCCTGGAGGACAGAAAGGAGACACACACATAAAAACAGCAACACCCAGAATGCATAGATAGCACCACATGACATGGCCACAACACTGAGCACAGTGCACATGGACCACTGCAGGAGATGTCCCTGAAGACCAGGACACCATCCCAATATGTTCATGTAAATGCACATGACACGCATACACCCCAGGGGTCCAGAGCATATGCAGCAGTGGTGGCACACAGAGATAACAACGAAGGACATCCTGATAGCAATAGGCCAAATGCAGCATCAGCACGTGGTGTATTTCCCAGAGGATGGAAGGTGAGGCCCACTTGAAAGGTATACCAGTGGCCTGACTGAGAACGTCCGTGTCAGGCAAGAGCACAAACATCCCCAATAGCGGATGCAGACACCAATGGACGGCGGACATCACCACGTCTGCATGGGTAGCTGTGAGTGGAACATGTCCACGGTGCATTGTGTTTTGCGGAAACACAATGTTGATGTACATTGGACCACCAGCAAAACTGTGACACATCTGAGAAAAATATATGACACATGTGCACAATGTACATTAGCCCACAAGCAGAAGGTAACAGAGGGATGAGGGAACATAATTGGAGAGGTGGCCAAACACATCCCTACAACACAGATAGGCAGGGTAGCGCAGAATGACCGGTCATGTAGACAGGTCAAGCAGAAACAGTAACATACACTGTGTGACAAGGTATGCATGCCAGAAGGTTCAGATGGCAGGACCCCCAACACTGAACGACAAATGGAGACACACTTCACAGTACATGCATGAGTGGCACAAATCATTCAAATGACTCAATGGCAGTGGCTGTTCAACATACCCTCCAACAATACAATGTCCTGTGCCCGAGTACACACACAGCCTCACAATATGTGTCTAAGATACACCATGAAGACTTCCAAGATGTGAACAGGTAATGGCCACATGTGTGACAGATGGAAGCTAAGGGTGATGGAGCAGTGGGCCAAAGACATGTGCATCACCATAGGAGCAGTGGAGAGAAAACAACATATATGTGTCTAACCGTGACGACAGCAATGCAATCCTCACTATCTGCCAACTCACCCGAGTCAACAGGAATGGTGCATATATGAACACACACTCCCCACATGCAGCACAGCTTCGGGCAGCATAGTCAGCCAATCCCTGTGGGCCCGGAACACAGAAGCTCATCCTGTGGATCCAAGAACATGACAGAGATATGGAGACATGAGATGGCAGTGCTGCACAATCCGTATACCAGCTAACACATGGCTAACCCAGAGACACGTCACCAGCACACCCATAACTTACAGGAAAAGAGCTCCTCGATCAGATGTTGCCTGGCTGCCATCCCCGCACGTGTGTCACCATGGCCAGGTGCAGGAGGGCCAGGTGCAGGAGGATATTAATGAGATCCTCATTAATATCGACTGGAACATTGTGCCTGAGAGCAATGTTGTGGAGGATGCAACAGGCTATGATGATCTTTGCCACAGTCAAGGGTCCGTACTGTAAGGCCCCGCCAGTCTTATCCAGACACCTGAAGCGACTTCTGAGAACGCCAAAGGTGCGCTCAATCACTGAGCGACTGGAGGCATGGGCCTCATTGTACCGTATCTCTGCACCTGGCCGAGGGAGACGCACAGGGGTAAGCAGCCAGGTGCGACACCCATATCCTGCATCACCTGCAGAAAACAATGGTGCAAAGTTACATGCGTGCTGAGGCACCAATGGAATGACAGACGTAGCAATACAGAACTGCACAGCCGAGAGGCCGTGCACACAGATATGAGGCAAAAGCAGTGCACACAGTGGTAGTGCATCAGAGGCTGCCGAGGCCAGAGGCAAATGACCATGACATGCCGATAGGGGCAGTGCACACCCATGTTACCGTGTCACAGGACATGTGCCAAAACTGTGCCGAAAGAGAGCAGTGGTGGGAGCTGTGAGCCAAGATGTCCGACAGTGGCAAAACACACCCGGGGGTGCAGGGATGCACAGGTGTGCAAGTAGGTGACTGGCCTGATCTGGCGCACACACAGCATAGGCCACTGGGATACATTGCGGGGGTGGGGTGGGGGAAGCAACAGGCGGTGGTTGCAGGGGACACCGAAGAAGGTGCCCAGACATGCAGCAGACATGAGTCATAGCTGAAGCGCCCAAAGCACATTTCACGTGTAGCCCCCAGCATGGCCAGAGAGAGAAGGTCGCGCATACAGAATGACCACCACGAGGATGTGTCTGTGACCCCACCCCACCCCAACAGGATGGCACACGTACAATCATGCAACATATGGGCTGCCCAAGTGACTGACCCCACTGGGAGACATGTGTACAACTGCCAGTGCAGTATGCCCGTGCCCAGATGTGGAGGCCATGGGCAAGTTGCAGGTGTAGCTCACAGGCATGGAGGGGACACATCATATGCAGCACAGGTGCCCCTGGACACAGTAACTCAGAATAAAAAAGGGCAAGGCCACGGAAAAGGCGACACCACATGGCCGCTGGGACACACATGTGAGAGCAAACAAACACACATGGTAGACAGAGAGATGGGTGTCATTGCACATATGTCTGTGACCAAAACACCAGTGACACGGCATGAGGTAGTGTGCCACACCCAATAGTCTGCACCCAGAAATAACACCGCAATGTCAGGCATGCAGTGGACAATGGTGACAATGGTGTATAGACAACCACCTACAGTAGGTGCATGTCATACACGTTGAATACCCACCCAGCAGGACGTAGTCCTCATATTGACCAGCCTCAAACTGTCCGAACACTGCCGAGTTCTGCAGTATATAGGAGTCATGGGCAGACCCTGGAAACCACGGGACCACATTCAGGATACGCATACTTGCATCACAAACAACCTGCACATTGAGGGAATGGAAGTGTTTGCGGTTGCGGTACACAACCTCCCTGTCGCTTGGTGGGACAAGGGCAACATGTGTGCAATCTATAGCGCCCATCACGTGTGGTATCCCAGCAATCCTATGGAATGCCTGTGCCAGGGCCGCCCAATGTTGCCTCCCGTTGGGAATTGCAATGTAATTCCCAACCCGGCTGACCATGGCACGCAGTACCTGGTGGAGACAGCGGGAGAAGGTCGGCCTACTCATCCCACTCACTGCTGCCACCGAGGATTGGAAACAGCCAGAGGCAAAGAAATGTAGGGAGCCAGGACCTTGGTCATACCCGGTATAGCATGTGACCGGGCAGTCAGGGGTTCAAGGTCAGGTCTGAGTTCCTGATAGAGCTCCCTAATGGTCCCTGTGTCCAGCTGGTAGAGGGAGATTACCTGGCCCTCTCTCAGGTCCTGGAGCAAGGCCCTTGGCCTGTAGAGACGTTCCAGGCGGGGTTGTGCTTCAGCACGCCTACGGCGCCGTTGGTCACCCACACCCGCCTGTGCAGCCCCCAAAGCTGCAGGCCTGAGTTGCAGTGGCATTGCACCCATGCCCAGGGCCGCAGCCCCAGGAAAAACATCTCCCTCCTCCGGAAAAAGCAGCCCAGCCAGTTCAACCAATGCAACCACTGCACCACCTGCATGCGCAGTCTGAGCCATGATAGACACAGGTTGGAGGATAGCTGGGTTAGAAATAGAGGTCGGGGTGGGGATGGACATCACATGATCGCCACACACCTGGTGGAATAGAAAGATCAAGAATACAGCAAACATAAAACATACCTGTTTGAAATGGCACCGCGTGCTGTGTCGCGCGTTCCCACAATGCACCCGCGGCCAATCATCTACGTTTCAAAATCATCTACGTGAGTCCCTGAGATGTAGCAGGGTGTAAAGAAACTGCGTATCACACTAGAAACCACACCCAGACACCAATATAGGAGTGACATACAACGAACGTGCCCACGAGCAGGGAACAGAAGAGGCATTGTAACGTGCGTAACGAAGCGTGCAACGTCTGAATGATGTAACGTATGTGTCACATATTGCTGCAGCGTCCAGCGCTACTACTAAGGCGCAGATAAACATAGCAATATATCAAACGTTGGAATATGTGGGCCAGCAGTACAGACTACGAAACTGTTATAAAGGCACGTGTAAGATGGATCCCTGAAATGGCGCCTGCTGCCTACACGAACACATATGATGTCACTTCCTGTGCATCGCAACGCGCCTGGCAGCGCACGTGGCTGTGCGCGTAGCCAACGCCCCGCGACCCACGCCCCATGAAAACCTATATGTATGATTGCCTGTGTATGGCAAAGCCCGAGCACAACCATACGCGACAGGATGGAGCGCAGGTATGCAGAGGAGCAGGAGCATGCAGTGGACCAGCCCACCCACCCACCAGCACAAACCACATCTGGCGAAGATGAGGTGCCAGGGCCATCTGGGGTTGAGCAAGCACCAAGTGCACATGCAAGTGCAGCTGTGAGACCAAGGCAGCCCAGGGTCCCAGTCCCAGCAGAGATACGGCGGAGGGCCGTACGCTTCAGCCAGGAGGAAAATGATCTCCTTCTGGCAAACATATTGGAAAGGTATGACCTTTTCTTCGGGCGCCAGAGCTCAACCATCACAATAGCCACTCCCACCAGGGCATGGTCTGAGGTCCAGGTAGCAGTGGCAGCAGCAGGGGGACCCCATCGGGACATTGAGAATCTGCGAAAACGCTATTGTGATATAAAGAGGAACATAAGGACTGAGCTTGTAAGGGAGAAACGTGGGGCCCAAGGCACTGGAGGGGGCCCAGCTCATTTGGCAAACCTGTCCGACCTTGAACGTCGCCTGGCCGAGAGACTTGGCCCAATCTATGTACATGGCCTACCCGCTGCATTGGACACAGCACACCCACAAGCAGGTAAGGGGGGAGTGCGGACCAACTGTGGGATATAGCACAGGCACATGGTCTGCGCCACAACAGAGGGGGGGGGCAGTACGTGGCTGTTTGGGAATTGGTGGGCAACTGAGACACAGAGGCAGCATCCATTCAAGAGCCACGGTGGGGGCCTGTCTATGGGTGGCAGTGGGCGGCAAAAGTAAGCGAATGGGAGACTGTGCAGGGGTGGCAGGCCCACAGTGACAGCAGAGGGTGCCGACATGTTGCATGGCTCACAGTGCATGGCTGGCAGGGGCAGTAGGGCCACACGGGTAGGGAGACGGCCAACCGGAAGGCACACTGCACCTGCTTAGGACATGCTGGGTGGTGGCAGGATGAGGGTGGTGATGGCCTTGCATGGGGTGTGTGGCAGCACCCAGGGGTGTGGGGGGCCCGGGGAAGCAGGGCACAGGGGATAGTTGCATGGGGAGTGCACAAACGTAGTGGGCTGCCACTAGAGCCAGGGACCAGACACACGTGGATCACCAACTCACAGATGCCTGAGGGGGTATGTGACGGGGTGGGGAGGCAGCCAGACCCCATCTGACCTATGTAACCTTGTGGCACCCCGGTGATGTCAGCGCCATCGAGGCACAGGAGGAGACACAGGACGAGTCAGCCACGAGACCACCTAGCCTAGTGGACACTGTGTCTGAGGTGGCCCATGTGGGAGCGGAGAGGCAGGCTGCACCCCTGGGGGATGGGGACATGCAGGTCCCACCAACTGCAGACAGGGACACCACACCCACCACTGCAGGCACAGGGGATGGGCCTGCGGATGAGGCGGAGTGACACCGGAACGAGGCACTGGCTGCTGTGGCAGATGTCATTGGGGAGATGCAGGCGCACTCTGCAGCAGCCCATAGAGATGCAGAGGGTGAGTGTCCTAATGTGCTATGGTTGATATGCCTCGGAAACAGGTGTTGTTTCTCCCCTGTCTCACATTGCACTATGGCCTCTCCCCACAGGTATACAGCATGTACTGCGTTCGGTGGCCCAGGCACAGCACTGCCAACTGTGGATGGCACGCCGCCTGCAGCGGACCATGTCTGGGGTCCTTGCTGGTGTGGACCGCATGGCCATGGCGTGTGGTGAAAGGATGGCTGACACCCAGGAGCGGATAGCGGCAGGCAGGGGAGCAGTCACCGTCCATCTGCAGCCAGAGCCAACACCACCACATACACCTGCAGCAGCAACAGCACCGGCAGCAGGGGGGGCGACAAACACCAAGGGTTGGTGGGGCCGCCCAAGGGGTGGCAGAGGGAGGGGAAATAAAGGGCTACACAGGTGGCCAGTGAAGGAGACATGTGTTCATTGTCTCATTTGGGGCCCGACAATCTCACACCCCCACCCCACCCCTGGCCCATGACCAGGGCACGACACAGTGCCACTGATGTCATCAGCCATTGCCCCCCCACCCAGCCATGTCCACCATGGGTACGCAGCCAATCACATAACCTGCAATGCTGGACCACCACTCCCATGCCGTGGTGGCTTGCATTGTGTCATGGGTGCTCACGGACCCCGTGGACCAATACCCTGTTGAGCCCTCACCCACCATTAGTCTCTGTGTTGGTGTAGGTGCACTGTATGTCCTGCATGGGGAGCCACATTGGCCGCTCCCATCACGCTAAACCCAAACAGTATGTGCACTGCACATGTCACGTACTCCGGTTCACATGCTCCCACAGCCATCCACCTTGGCGTCACCCGTGACACATGTCCACTGTGGTCCCCTGAGCACACCCTTGCAGCTTCCAACACCTTGGGGTGACCCCCCGGTAAGGCCTACCCATCACCCTGTGCACCAGTGGCCGCAATATACACCTACACCCCCTTGCCCCCCATCAGGCACATCCCAATACCACATTTGGCTCCATAAGCTACATCCATTAACTGTCACCTGTCGCACCATACACACTGCGCTCCACCCCATCCACAGCCACGGCGCAGTGTGCCACTCCTCAGGGCATTATCCCACTAAGCCCCCGTCCCCACCCTCTGCTGTGCCCACCCCCAGACCCCCACACCCCAGTGGGTGCCACCACCCATGGGCCAAAGCACACCACAGACAGTATGCTCTTGCACCCCCAAGGGCCAGCCAATACACCCAACACACCAAACAGCAAGGTGGTCATGCGTCTCCCAGCGGATCATTGGAAAATCCTGTACCATCCCCCTTTCCCACCCTGCATGCTGGTATACGTGCTTGCCATCTAGCCAGCTGTTGCCGGGCCCTACACAGTCACAGCTGGCAACACCGCTCACTCCCCCCCTCAGACACCAGCTTTACCACCTCCTGAGGTGCACCCTCTGTGTTCTCACCCTAACCCCACCCCTACGCATACACCTCAGCCGTCCTACCTTTGCCACCACAGCCTAACACTATGGGGTTATGCTGGATAGGCTACACAGGCCGTCCACCATCCCCCGCCATATGTCCCATTGTCACTCTGTGCTGCGCGCCCCGCACCTTTGTACACATCTGCTGTCGCACGTCACTCATGCACGCCACTCTCCCCCCTGCTCGTTGCCCCACCCTCTCAGCAACGTAGCTGTGACATGTCTGTGGAGGTGCTCTCACCGCACCCCTTACCTGGTCCACGTCCTCCCTCGCCTCTCAGAGTGCACACTGACACACCCATCACTCGCACAGCACTGTCACCTAGCAATGAGGGACATCTGACCACCAGGTTCATATAACAAACGTAGAAAATTTATAACATATTTATATTAAAACATATCTATAACATATGAACTGAGACACACATAGTCCAACATTGTTACATAGTATATGATGGCAGATAAAGACCAGCATGGTCCAACTAGGCCTCCTAGCCACACAGCATTGGGCACTCCCATCCCTGTGGACGTTGTGATGGAGAGGCAATGGCATGGTCCGTCACAGGGCGGGTGTGCCATGTGTGTCCCCACACTACACACCCCGGGGACCCCTGTCGAATGGTGGCTGACTGGGTGCGGCACTGACAAGCCGCTCATCGAGCTCACGCAGACGGTCAGCCACCATGGACAGGGTCGCCAGCACCTGCCCCTGGATTAGGGCGAACTGCCTCTGGGCGTGTGCCTGAGCACGCACAGCCGCAGCCAGGCGCAGACCGCACATGCAGCCGCACAGACACACATCTCCCGGTGTCTGTGTGGCTGCATGCACGGCTGACCTGCCTGCGGCAATGTGTGGCAGACACACGTCCAAAGGGCATGCTTCGCCATGATCATGGGGCAGGTGGCTGGTGCCCCCATTGCCCTGTGGCGGAGCGTGCCATTGGGGACCTGTCCACCACCCCCCCCCCGCCCACGCTGTACAGCCCTCCCCCCCTACCTCCACCATCCTCTCCACATCCCCTTCCCCCTCCTCCCCCTCCTCCCCCTCCCTTTCCCTGCCACCCACATCCTCCCTCTCCCTCCCCTGTCCCCCACATCCCCCCCCTAATTTCCACGGTCCCCAAACTCCGCCGCATCACTCTCCCTGTTATCCGCATCCTCCCCATCCCCTCCCATATGCCCCTCATCCTCCTCGTCCCCCTCCTCTCCCTCGTTGGGGCATGGGGATGCACCCACGTGCCCTCCATCGCCATCTTCGGGTGGCTCGTCTATTCCGCCACCCTGCAGGCCCACGTTGTCATGTGCCTCCTCCCGGGCCGCAGAAACATCTGGGTCCTCCGGCCTCGCTGGCTCAATGGCAGCACGTGCATCAGCTGTGGGAGAGGTAACACATCCCCTGGGTACACATCATATTCCGCAGTCACAGTGGTCCTGTGGTTCCACCACTCGGTGCCCTACAGGGCCATGTCACAGTACTCACCATTCTGCTGCGCCATCCGTTCGCGCTGCACCCTGGCCACAAATCCCGGGTAGCGTGCCCTGAGCTCCCTCGCCTTTTTACGCAGGTCCTCCACCTGTAGGGGTGACACCAAACATTGACCTTAGCTACCGCAGAGACACGTTGGGGTCCCCTGCCTCAGCAGCTAACTCTCTCTCTTCATACAACAAGAGCCTGCCCCGATTGGGTGACACACTCATGCCCCATGCTTTCCCAGGGGACAGCCCCATGTGTGGCCTACGCACACGCCTCTCAGGTCTGGCCCATGTGCCCTGTGTGTCATGACACAACACATCTCTGTGTGCCACCTACACACATCTGCCAGTGCCAATCAGCCACTGTTGGGGTGGGAGGGTATCACCTGCAGTGCTCCCTGCAGCATCTTAGAGCTGGGGTTTGTCTTTTGTGATCACACACAGGGCCTGTTTCCAAGGAACCAGGATGGTGCAGGGAACCCTCTCTTGGGGCCTGCAGCATCTTGGGGCTGTGGTTTGTCTTTGTGATCACACAAAGCACCAGCTGACATTGGACAGGGATGGGGTGGGGAGCCTTCTCTTGAGGCCTGCAGCAATCTTAGGGCTGGGGTTATCTTTTGTGCTCACACAAAGATCCAGCTGACATTGGACAGGGATGGGGAGGGGAGCCTTCTCTTGAGGCCTGCAGCATCTTAGAGCTGTGGTATGTCTTTTTGTGATCACAAACAGGGCCTGTTTCCAAGGCACCAGGATGGTGCAGGGAACCCTCTCTTGGGGCCTGCAGCATCTTGTGGCTGTGGTTTTGTCTTTTGTGATCACACAAAGCACCAGCTGACATTGGACAGGGATGGGGTGGGAGCCCTCTTTTGTGGCCTGCAGCATCTTAGGGCTGGGGTTTGTCTTTTGTGCTCACACAAAGAACCAGTTGACATTGGACAGGGATGGGGAGGGGAGCCTTCTCTTGAGGCCTGCAGCATCTTAGAGCTGTGGTTTGTCTTTTGTGATCACAAACAGGGCACTGCTTCCAAGGCACCAGGATGGTGCAGGGAACCCTCTCTTGGGGCCTGCAGCATCTTGGGGCTGTGGTTTGTCTTTTGTGATCACACAAAGCACCAGCTGACATTGGACAGGGATGGGGAGGGGAGCCTTCTCTTGAGGCCTGCAGCATCTTAGGGCTGGGGTTTGTCTTTTGTGCTCACACAAAGAACCAGCTGACATTGGACCGGGATGGGGAGGGGAGCCTTCTCTTGGGGCCTGCAGCATCTTAGAGCTGTGGTTTGTCTTTTGTGATCACAAACAGGGCCTGTTTCCAAGGCACCAGGATGGTGCAGGGAACCCTCTCTTGGGGCCTGCAGCATCTTGGGGCTGTGGTTTGTCTTTTGTGATCACACCAAAGCACCAGCTGACATTGGACAGGGATGGGGAGGGGAGCCTTCTCTTGAGGCCTGCAGCATCTTAGGGCTGGGGTTTGTCTTTTGTGCTCACACACAGAACCAGCTGACATTGGACAGGGATGGGGAGGGGAGCCTTCTCGTGAGGCCTGCAGCATCTTAGAGCTGTGGTTTGTCTTTTGTGATCACAAACAGGGCCTGTTTCCAAGGCACCAGGATGGTGCAGGTGTGACCCCCCTCGGGGTTCCGCGCTGGCCCCGGGCTCTGACTTAGCAGCGGCCGACAGGGGCTGTCGGCTGCCGATCACGGTAGCAGGCCAGTTGTTATTCCCCAAGAGCCGGGCCACACATCCCCCCTAGTATTCACAGCAGGGCGCATAAAAGTCGGGGTTTGTACGATTCTGACACAGCGCTACTTTAGCATACACATTTGTGTAACTTAAGGCACTCAAGTCGGTTGCGAAGTAAGAGAAAACACATTTATTCTAATTCAACCATTAAAAACATTTATAAAATCATTCCCTTTAAAACTTATTCTTTATTTCTGGCACAAAAGGGCACAAAGTTGCCACTGCGGCAAGTCTATGAACTGAGCTGAATCCTCCTTCCCGGTTGGTAGGTGAGTATTCAAGACGCTGTGCTCCTTCTGTGTGACGCAGTTGGGGCCCCTTGTTGAGTAGGTTCTGGTTTTTTTTCTTTCTCCATCACCTATCTTAAAAAAATCAAAAAGGCAAGGAAAACCTTGTCTCGTCTCTGGGTATCTTCAAAGGTATTTTTTGGACAAACTTTGGTTTTACTTGTGGGCACTAACTTCAGGGTAACATAAAAGGATAATTCAAGTTCCCTGCTAATTTTCCTTGCTCAGTCTTTTTCCTATATGCATTTATAGCACACTATGAGAAGCTTGGTTCTTTTGACTGTCCAGAAAAAAAAAACTCTTATCTCTTGTAAAGCCTTAATGACTTTAGCCATCTTCAGTTGCAAAATGGTAATTTTCATTTGTTCAGTCACACTCATATTTTGAGGAATTATGCACTTATACATACTGAGCCTGTTTCTAATGCTGGTATCGCACATTTTGACATAGCACTTTTCTTATAAGCACCTTGTTTTTCTGACCTAAAGTCAGGGTCGCATTCAGCATATAACTTTCTTTGTCACAAAGAATAATATTTACAGGAAAAATAATTACTGTGCATCTTTTCAAAGGAAAGCAGCAACATTTAAACAAACACCAGAAACATCAGAATTTACCCTGTCTCTGCCAACAGCTGTTGATTGCTAAACACAGAACCAGTTAAGAATAATCTCAATTTCAGGCCAAAACACTCTCTCTGACCTTAGTAATGTTTCCTTTTCACTTCATATGCAATTGTACCTTTCAGAGAAACTACAGAGTAAAAACTTCTCCTTTAAACTCAATTTAGCCAGATTCAATTTATCTGCACACTAACAAGGGACTGACTTATTCTTATAACTTATCTTTTTAAAATTCTTCCCTGAGGGATTAATCACATTAGGCACCTACTCAGGTTACTTGGTTTAACTGGTAATCTCAGCCCTTTAAAACTATGGTTTTTAACTGCTTTTCTCTAAACTTGCACTGGACAAGCAGTGGGTAAAGTACATCTTCTCCAGAGGTAAAACCCTCTTTCTTTCTTTTTCTTCTGTTTAACAGTGAAAAGCTTCTGGTTTCCTTGGAAAAAACAGGTGATTCCCATTCCAAGTTCATCATGACCTGACTTTAACTATCATGTTGCTGTGTTCCTTGGGAATTCTACAGGTTGTTTACTATCAGAATGTTCCCTTGATCTACCATTTTAAACTACTCCCTTTTTTACATTACTCTTTCTATGGGAATTCCCTTTTCCTTCCCTAAACTGCTTATCAACTATTTCAAGTATCATCAAAACATTAACATCCCCTTAATCAGGAAAATTCAGCAGCTACCTCACAGTGGTTTTAGGAAATTTAGAATTGGCGCCATGGACCAAATATGCTGCAGATTTCTATTAAATATGAAACAAAGTAAATTTCCTAACCTATCCCAAACTATTCAAAAATTAATTAGTTTATACTTATCCAGGTATCCTTCACATCGAATGTAATTCAATATTCAATTTTGGTAGCCCCCCCAAAAACACCAAAGTTCACATTTACTCTAAAATTCCATACTTAAATGTACTTTTAACAAACCTGTTTTAAAAACCCACTTACTTATTTTATTTATAATCACCCAATTTTAAATTTGAGCCCCAATTTGTATCCGTCTAATAATTTTAACCCCTTCAATGCCTAACCCTGCCAAAATCAAACCCTTAACAACAAAATTTTCCTAATTCTAACCCCACAATTGATGTTTTCAGATCCCCTTTACATAAAGTAGACCCTTTTTCTGAAGTTCACAGGATCTCCAAATCTTCCTGGGTTTCATCACAACATCTTTCACGGGTAACAACTTTCTATTCCTAAACACCTGGAACTCTCGCCTGGGTACCCTCAAATCTAAGGCCCTGGCTTCTCCCTTGGCCTTGCTATAGCCTTGCAGCCAATTAGAAGCTCTCTACGCTTCCACCAAATCAAAAAGGTTCTTCTATCACTTCCCAAGGGGGAAGAGGCAGTTTGAACACATTTCTTTAAAAAAATACATTCTTAACCCTTCGGGTACACAGGGAACCCTTCTTGGAGACTGCAGCATCTTAGAAGCTGTGGTTTGGTCTTCTCTTTGTGGATCACAAAAGGGCCTGTTTCCAAGGGCACCAGGATTGAGTGCAGGGAAACCCTGCTCTTGAGGCCGGCAGCATCTTAGAGCTGTGGTTTGTCCTTTGTGATCACAGAACAAGGGACTGTTCCAAGCACAAGGATGGGGCAGGGAACCCTATCTGGGGCCGCAGCATCTGGGGCTGTGGTGGTTTGTTTTGTGATCACACAAAGCACCAGCTGACATGGGACAAGGGATGGGGAGGGGAGCCTTCTCTTGAGGCCTGCAGCATCTTAGGGCTGGGGTTGTCTTTTGTGCTCACACAAAGAAGCACCAGCTGGACATGGACAGGGATGGGGAGGGGGAGCCTTCTCTTGAGGCCTGCAGCATCTTAGAGCTGTGGTTTGTCTTTTGTGACTCACAAACAGGGCTGTTTCCAAGGCACCAGGATGGTGCAGGCGGAACCCTCTCTTGAGGCCCTTGACAAGGCATCTCTAGAGCTGTGGTTTGTCCTTTGTTGATCCACAAACAGGGCCGTTTCCAAGGCACTAGGATGGTTGCAGGGGAAACCCTCTCTTGGGGCCTTGCAGCATCTTGGGGCTGTGGTTTGTCTTGTGATCACACAAAAGACACCAGCTGATAATGGACAGGGATGGGGTGGGGAGCCTTCAATTTGGCAGCCTTGCAGCATCTTAGGGCTGTGGTTTGTCTTTTGTGATCACACAAAAGAACCAGTTGACATTGGACAGGGATATGGGGAGGGGAAGCCTTCTGTTGAGGCCCCCTGCGCATCTTAGGAGCTGTGGTTTGTCTTTTGTGATCACCAAAACAACCAGGGCCTGTTTCCAAGGCACCAGGATGGTGCCAGGAGAACCCTCTCTTGGGGCCATGCAAAGCATCTTGGGGCTGTGGTTTGTCTTTTGTGATCAACACAAAGCACCAGCTGAACATTGGACAGGGATGGGGAGGGGAGCCTTCTCTTGAGGCCTGCAGCATCTTAGGGCGGGGGGTTTGTCTTGTGTGCTCACACAAAGAACCAGCTGACATTGGACAGGGGGATGGGGAGGGGAAGCCTTTCTCTTGGAGGCCTGCAGCATCTTAGAGCTGTGGTTTGTCTTTTGTGATCACAAACAGGGACTGTTTCCAAGGCACCAGGATGGTGCAGGGAACCCTCCTCTTGGGGCCTGCCAAGACTATATGGGGCTCTGTGGTTTGTCTTTGTGATCACACAAAGCACCAGCTGACATTGGACAGGGATGGGGAGGGGAGGCCTTCTCTGGCGGCCTGCCCGCATTTCCATCTAGGGATGGGGTTTGTCTTTTGTGCTTCACACAAAGAAACCAGCTGACATTTGGACAGTGGGATGGTGGGAGGGGAAGCCTTCTCGTGAGGCCTGCAGCATCTTAGAGCTGATGGTTTGTCTGTTGGGTGATCACAAACAGGGCCTGTTGTCCAACGGGCACCAGGATGGGGCATGTTTGTGACCCCCCTCGGGGTTCACGAGCTGGCCCCGGGCTCTGACTAGCAGTCGGCCCGATAGATGAGGGGCGTGTCGGCTGCCGATCACGGTTAGGCAGGCCCGTTGTTATTCCAAGAGCGGGCCA